>CM046951.1:5453516-6653516 GCA_025698515.1 Gossypium sturtianum | reverse complement strand
ACGATTGATATTTGTGACTACGGTCACCAAAGTGGTTTTGACCACACATGGATTATTGTGACTCGTCCCGGTGGTTTGGTACCACGATGGGTTGGCCCCACATGATATTACGGGATTGTCATCGGTGGTTTTGACCACACGATAGGTTGGCCCCATCATTGATATATATGTATTTGTAACTTCGGTCACCAGTGGTTTTGACCACTAGTGGTTTTGACCACACGGGGTAGTTAAAGGAGATTGGATGGTTAGGTTATGGGTTGCATGATTTGCATGTTTTGCTAATGATCCTGTGTAAGTGGTTGAATTATTGGGTTGGGGATTTATACATCTGAGTCTTGGTGACTCACCCTTCCCTTGCATTTTGCGAGATGAGGCATAGATTGCGGATATGAAGCCGGGGAGGACTCGGGGTGGCCATGCAGATTTGTTTTCGGGTTTTCGACTTTAACTTATTATTTCGGTTTATTTGATTTTCCCTAAATTTGGTTTTGGTTTTGTAATAAGGCCGCTAAGTTTATTTTGGTTTTATTCTGCTTATAAATTACATGTTGGATTTATGGATATGATAAAATTAACCGGTAAAAAGCAATGTCTTCAAAACTATATCTCTTCGGGTTTTCAAACGTTACCATCGGGTAACAAAGTTCACACAATAATAAGGTAACTTGGATGTTTTTATAACTCAAATTTTCAAACCACCTTAAGGGGCAAATGGTTTTAAACTTGATTGTACTCATCGCATTCGGTTTTAATAAGTAACCAATGTTTCCTAAAATCAGCAGTAACAAATGGGTTTTTACTCACGAGTTTTCCAAATATTACAACATCTACTAAAACAACCTCAACCTCATTACTGAGTTCTCTAAACCCTAAAGCAATAAAAGAGTCTTCTTTAAAATCTTCCGACAAACTTATGATTTCAAAAATGTTTTCGCTCCGTAACATACCAGATTCGGTCGTGATGTGTTGACCGGGTTTGGGGTGTTACACACATAGCATCCACATTTCAATATCATTATAACATTCATTTCATAGCATTTAACATAACTAAATATTCGTATTATGTCTGAACTTACCTCGGACGTTGAACTATCGAAACGGTCGATCAATCGAGCACTTTATCTTTGCCTCGATATCGATCCGAACCTCTCCTCTCTTGGTCTATACACATTAAAATTCAATCCATTCAATTACCAAATCATTCATTTTAGTCCAAACACACATATTTATGACATTTTACATAATGGCCCTCAGATTTTCACATTTCAAGACTTTAGTCCCTAATTCACAAAATCATCAAATTCACATAATTTCTTTCCACACAAGCCTAGCCGAATTTTCCTTGTGTTCATACAAGCCCACATATTTCATTTATTTCACATTTTAATCCTTCAATTTCACATTTTCTCAATTAAGCCTAAAATGCTCAATTTCACTAAAATCTCAATACAAACTATGTTAACCCAACCCCAAGTTTTCATATTTCACTATCAACTGGCACATAGCTCAAGCTTTCATCAATGGCTCATCATAAAAACATCATCAATTCACAAAATTACAACATGGGTTAGCTAGAGCACGAAGCAACGATTACAAAAATGTAGAAATTTACAAAAACTGAGCTCAAACATACCTTAAATCAAGCTCCAAAGTAGCCGAAACCTTCAAAGCTCTTAAGCCTTTCTTTTTCTTCTAATTTCGGTGGATGAACACCATTAAAATGTCACCATTATGTCTTTATTTTATTATAATAACATTGTTTATTCATTTACTTATTTAGCCATTATTAAACATATATAACATATATACACTAAGGCTATTTTTGTCCATTGTCACCCACTATCACTAATAATGGTCAAATTGCATCTTAAAGCCTCCATATTAAAAAGACAACCATAATTAAGCTCTTTTAAATCTGCACACAGCTTTTGCATTTTATGTGATTAGATCCTTTTTCTTAATTCAACACACAATCGATAAAATTATCGTACAAAATTTTCACACAGGCTATTTCACATATAATAAACACAAAAAACAATATTAAAATATTATTCTAACCTAAAATTTGTGGTCTCAAAACACTATTCTGACTAGGGTCTAAACCGGGCTGTTACGGTTAGACAGAGGGTTTATTCGATCGAGTGTATCTCCCTAGGGTGCACCTGTGTTGTTTGTGAAAATTTGTGAAAAAGAAAGACGGCTCCTTAAGATTGTGTATAGACTACAGAAAGTTGAATAAAGTCATAATAAAGAATAAGTACCCCTTCCCACGTATTGACGATTTGTTTGATCAATTAAAAGGTGCCATAATGTTCTCAAAGATAGATCTCAGATCTGGGTATTATCTGTTGTGAGTTAAAGAATGTGATGTGTCAAAGACTGCTTTCAAAACTCGTTACGGTCACTGAGTTTTTGGTAATGCCATTTGGATTAACAAATGCTCCTACTGCTTTTTTAGATTTAATGAATTGGGTTTTTCAGCCTTATTTGGATAGATACGTGGTTGTTTTTATTGATGATATATTGATATATTCTAAGACAGAATATGAAGATTGTAACACCCCAAACCCGGCCTAAACGTTACGACCGAATCTGGCATGTCACATGAAAGGAATGTCTAAAAACTGTGCATTCGTTAAAAAGCTCATATTCTTTATAGTTGTGGTGAGAAATCGAGATTAAGTAATTTTCAATAAGAAATGGTTTATTATCATTTTAGGAAAATCCCATATTGATCATTTAATAACAAGCAATAAACAAATTGAAAGCTGAAACCAAATAAAATACCCAAGGCCTTATTACATAACAAAAACTCAAATAAAAATAAGTCCAAATAAAATAAACGAATTTACGAGTGAACATATGTATGGCCTCCACGAGTCCACCTCAGCTCCCAAATCCGCGATCTAATGATTACCGCAAAATTTAACTAAGGGGTGAGTCATCGAGACTCGGTGTGTAAATCCCCATCCAATGCCCTTACACAACTTCATATGAAAATATGCATATCATGCACCCAAACCTAGCCATCCGCACTCCATTTCTACCCCATGTGGTACCAAACCACTGGTGGTGCCAAACCACTGGTGACCCAAAGTCACGATATCCATAATTGTGGTGCCAAACCACTGGTGACCCAAAGTCACGAATAATCCAATGATGGGGCCAACCCATCGTGTGATACCAAATCACTAGCGCACGATCCCATATCTCAAAGTGGGGCCAACCCACGGTGGTGTTAACCACGAGGACGAGTCGCAATGAGGTGCCAAACCTCGGTGTCCCAAAGACACAGTGTGATACCAAATCACCGGTGACCGCAAATACAAATCCGATGATGGGGCCAACCCATCATGTGATACCAAATCACTAGCAGACGATCCCATATCTCAAAGTGGGGCCAACCCACGGTGGTGTTAACCACAGGGACGAGTCACAATGAGGTGCCAAACCTCTGGTGTCCCAAAGACACAGTGTGATACCAAATCACTGGTGACCGCAGTCACAAATTGTAACATCCCGAAATTGGGCCGTATAAGGTATTGAGACGAGTTGGACCAGTAGCGTATCAACTTGAGTTGCCAGCAGAGCTGAGTCAGATTCATGACGTTTTTCACGTTTCGATGCTTCGACGTTATCGTTCTGATCCATCGCATGTAGTAGCAGTGGAAGAGATCGAGGTAAATCCAGATTTGACTGTGGAAGAAGAACCTGTGCAGATTCTTGATCGGGATGTGAAAGTTCTGCGTAAGAAGTCTGTGCCTTTGGTTAAGGTTCTTTGGCGGAATCATGGCGTGGAAGAAGCGACGTGGGAACCCGAGGATATGATGAGACAAGCAATACCCGCAACTCTTTTGATCGTAATTTCGAGGTCGAAATTATTTTAAGGGGTAGAAGCGTAATATCCGGGTTAGGGGCTATTTTTATTATGGCATGTTTTGCATGTGTTGGCTTGCTATGTTGCTATTTTGGTGTCTTAGGGGCTTAATTGTAGACTAGGGGTATGTCTGAGTAGGTGGGAAACTTTTTGTTTTTAGGCTTAAGTAAGAGGAGTTGATGAAGCTGGGATATATGAATATTATTTGGTGTTCTTGAGCACAAAAGAAAAGCTAGTGGAGTGGCAAGGCATGCGTCACTTGGGAGCTAGGTGTGGCGTCATCTACATGGGGTGGAGGTCTAGTGTTTGAGCTGCAAAGTCCCCATTTTGGCTCTCATTTTGGACGGCATGGAGGAAGAGTTAGAAGGCAATTCGAATTCTTCCTTGGACTTGGTTTTCACTTTCAAATGTAAGGTGGAGAGCAAAATGTGGAGGAGGACTTGGTCCACTCATTTGAAATGAGTGGTGGTGAGTGTGTTTGGGGATTATGGCCGAATTTGTGGGGTGTTGGAGTGGGGGAAGTGGACGGCTTGGGTTGGTAGTGTGGCATTGGGGTTGTGCCGAAACTTTTTTGGGAATTTTGGGTGCACAATCGGTCTTGGGAGGTAGCAAAAAGGCAAACCGAAATTGCTAGTGAGTTCTCCCTTCTTTCTTTTGCAAACCGTAAGTCCAAAGGCATACTTGTCGAATTTTTGCTTTTGTTTTCTACACTTGGTGTTGTTGGCCGAATGCTTTTCTCCTATTTTCTTCTTCTCTTCATTTTGTATGTTTGAAACCTATACCACTTTTTCTCACACTTTCTTCTTCTTTCTTTAATTGTGTGTCTAAACTTACCTTGTTCCTAAACCAAAATCTCCATACATTCTTTCCATTTCTCCTCTGCTAGACTCTCTTTTATTCTCATACAAAGCCGAAAGTAGGGGTGTTAAACACTCAAGCCGAACCCTTCTCATCCATTTGGCGATTTCTTCTCATCTCTTAAACCATATTTTTCTTTGTTGTACTTACGAGTTCTAAGCCGAATACCTCCCTTCTCTTAGTGTTTTGTTGGCCGAATTCTTTCCTTCTTTTTGATCAAGGTGTTGGCCGAATCTGTCCCTTCTTCTAGTGGTTTACTTGGCCGAATATCGTTGGGGTATTTGGGGCCTTGTTTCAATCGTTTGGAATCTGGTAAGTGATTGGCCGAATGGTCATTTCCCTTCTTCTTTATGCATTGCCGATGTTGGTTAATTAAGAGCCGAATGTGGCCTTGTTGTGAGTGCTAATCTTTTGGTGATGGAACCGATTTTGTTATAGGGCATCGGGGACTTCAAGGCGATCAAGCTTGAGTCTCCATTGTTGGGTAGTCATTTGGGTAAGAAGGTGTCTCATTAGTCTTTTGTTTAGTTTCTTTTAGTCAAGCTATTAAGAATTAATGGTTCTTCTTATTAGGTGGTGGCCGATTATCAAAAGAACCATCGTTGGTTCGAGGTTTGGTTGGAAACCAAATCATCTTCAAGGTAAGGGATGGATATTGACCCCTTTGGTTAATTGATGATGGCCGAATGTTATAGATGCCTAACCCCTATGTGTTGGCCGAGTGTAGGAGCTAGTAATCGAGGGACTTAGATCGTTTCGTTGGGATTTTAGACTCGTGATTACTGTGTGTGTAACTAACACACTATACTTAGTAATATTGTTATTAAACTTGTTTGCCTATTAAAATCATGTGATATGATGGATTATTGGATACCCAAACGGGGTATGTGTACGTATCCGGGTAAGTCAAGATTGTTACTAGATTCTTGATGATCTATATGGTATCATGACTATGTATGTATGTGATATGGGGCATGAGTCAAACATATTAGCATGATATGCATAATTTGTATGATATGCATGATTACATGAGTTGGTTTGTTGACGGGTGATATGAGTAGTAGAGGAGCAAAGTGATATTTTGTGCCGACGAGCACCAGTGTTTTGGTAACACACTTTGTGACTTTGGGTCACCGGTGCTTTGGTAGCACATTTGTGTCTTTGGGACACCAGAGGTTGGGCACCTCATTGCGACTTGTCCACGTGGTTTGACACCACCGTGGGTTGGCCCCACATGAGATATGGGATCGTCCGCTAGTGATTGGGTATCACACGATGGGTTGGCCCCATCATTCGATTATCGTGACTACGGTCACGGTGCTTTGGTAGCACATTTGTGTCTTTGGGACACCAGAGGTTGGGCACCTCATTGCGACTTGTCCCTCGTGGTTTGACACCACCGTGGGGTTGGCCCCACATGAGATATGGGATCGTCGCTAGTGATTGGGTATCACACGATGGGTTGGCCCCATCATTCGATTATCGTGACTACGGTCACGGTGCTTGGGTAGCACATTGTGTCTTTGGGACACAGTGTTTTGGTAACACATTGTGACTATATGTCACGGTGGTTTGGCACCACCAAAGTGGTTTGGTACCACGGGGTAGAAAAGGAGATACGGATGGTTAGGATTGGGTTGCATTAATCATGTTGCTATGTATGATGTGTGTTAGCATGTTGTTTCATCGGGAGCGGGATTTATGCACTTGAGTCACTCGACTCACCCTCTCCTTTGACATTTCAGTGACTCGTGAAGACGCGGACTGGAGCCGGGATGGACTCGGGGTGCTCATGCCATGCTTAATAAAGTTTTACTCCAACTCTATCATTTGGGTGCTTTAAGTTAATTACTTTTATTTGGGTTTTAATTTGGATTTGTAAAAGGCCTTTAAATTATGTTTTTTTTTATGGTTATGTTTTAATTAGATTCTCAACCTGCTTAACAAACAACTTGGCATGAAATTTACTAAAACTTGGAAAGACAACGTTTTCAAAACTATAACGCAATGTGTTTTAAAACATACCACCGGGTATCTCACTATGTTTTGCTATAAGGTAAACTCAAGTGATTTTCAAACCAAACTCGATTTTTCTACTAAGTCTAAAATGTTTCAAAATGGCCCTAAGAAACTATTGGAAGTGCTAAATGAAATCAACTCGTTTTAACTTATACTTGGATAAGTTTTCAAAATCTAATCAAACAAGCCTACTCAAACTTTCTTCAAGTTCACTATGTTTTCACACCACTTCTAAACGAAAAAAAATCTGATCACTCAAAAACGTTTTCCCCGTAACATACCAGATTCGGGCGTGGTGTCTTGTCCGAGTTTGGGGTGTTACAATTGTGGTATCAGAGCCAAGTTCAAAAACTCGGTTGTGGGTTTGGGTTCAAAAAAATGTTTTCAAAAGATGGTTTGGAAAATGGTTTAGAAAAATATATATCTATTTTTTTTTAATATGGCACCCGAGTCTCCGGCACCAATCCGCACGGTAAGTTTCCGATACTTTGCTTTGTTATATCTTTGTATTTTGAATATCTATTCTGTGTGTTTGGGTTGGATGTGATGTTCGGATATAGAGTTGATTGCGCATCTGAAATATTTGTCCGCTTTAATGGTTAGTTTTTTTTTTTTGTATGTGTAGGATTTCTAAATTCTAGTTAAAAGTATATTAGGGTTATTGGAATCAGAGTGCGTGGCGTGAGCACAGCGTTGTAGGTTAGGTGGTACGAATGTTCCTGTAGTTGGAAATTTCGAGGACGAAATTTCTTTAAGGAGGGTAGATTTGTAACATCCCGAAATTGGGCCTAGTAGGATTGGGCCCAATGGGCCTTGTTTTTAAAATTTTTGAGAACGGCATTAATACAAGTTAGACTTATTAGGTAAGTTATTTTGGAAGGTTAGAGGGCTTCTATGAAGTCCCGGGATCAAATATTAGCTTTGGGGAAATTTTGGTTTTAGGTGAAAAAAAAAACACTGGAAGTTGGCAGGTAGGCCTTAAGAATAAAATGTAGAGGAAAATGACACAAGTGGAGTGCGGATGGCTAGGTTTGGGTGCATGATATGCATATTTTCATATGAAGTTGTGTAAGGGTCTGTTGGATGGGTATTTACACACTGAGTCTCGATGACTCACCCCTTAGTTAAATTTTGCAGGTAATCATTAGATCGCGGATTTGGGAGCTGAGGTGGACTCGTGGAGGCCATACATATGTTCACTCGTAAATTCGTTTCTTTTATTTGGACTTATTTTTATTTGAGTTTTTGTTATGTAATAAGGCCTTGGGTATTTTATTTGGTTTCAAATTTTCAATTTGTTTATTGCTTGTTATTAAATGATCAATATGGGATTTTCCTAAAATGATAATAAACCATTTCTTATTGAAAATTACTTAATCTCGATTTCTCACCACAACTATAAAGAATATGAGCTTTTAACAATAATGCACGCTTTTTAGACATTCCTTTCATGTGACATGCCAGATTCGGTCGTAACGTTTAGGCCGGGTTTGGGGTGTTACAAACATGCTCAACACTTGAGAATCGTGTTATAGACTTTGCGAGAAAAATAGTTGTATTCAAAGTTTAGTAAATGTGAATTCTGGCTTCGCAAGGTTTAATTTTTGGGACATATAGTATCAGTTGATGGGATTCGAGTCGATTTGAGTAAAGTTTCTACCGTGATGAGTTGGAAAACTTTGAAAATGTTCTAGAGATGCGAAGTTTTTTAGATTTAGCATGTTACTACCGTCGTTTTGTTAAAAACTTCTCGATCATTGCTTCACCGATGACTAGGTTATTATAGAAAAATGTCGAATTTGTTTGGTCTAATAGGTGTCAACAGAGTTTTGATTAGCTAAAAAACATGATGACAGAAGCTCCAGTATTAACTTAGCCTAAGTCTGGGATAGATATGTTGTTTACAGTGATGTGTTTCTTAATGGTTTGGGTTGCATATTGATGCAGTCAAAAAAAGTAGTAGCTTATGCTTCACGACAGTTAAAGCCACATGAAAGAAATTATCCTACTCATGATCTCGAGTTGGTCGCGATTGTCTTTGCTTTGAAAATATTGAGGCATTATTTATATAGTGAGAAATGTCATCTGTATACTAATCGCAAAAGTTTAAAGTATTTACTGACTCATAATGAATTAAATCTGAGACAACGATGTTGGTTAGAGCTACTAAAAGATTATGATCTGGTTATTGATTATCATCCAAAAAAGGCTAATGTGGTTGTGGATGCACCCAGTTGAAAGTCATCATTGTTTGCACTTCGAGCGTTGAACGCTCATTTAGCTCTGAATGACAATGGTTCTGTACAGGCAGAGTTGAGAACTAAACCCTTGTTTCTACAATGAATTTGGGAGTTGAAAAATGATGATCCGAAGTTGTTAATGAAACAAAACTTGGTTTAGGATAATTTGATTACTGAATACAGTATTGGTAATTATGATACATTGCATTACCGTGATAGAATTTACGTTCTAAATACTTTAGATTTGAAATGGGATATTCTTTTAGTGGTTCACATTAGTACGTATTCCATTCATCTTGGTAGCACGAAGATGTATTGTGATTTGAAACAGATGTACTGGTGGCCGGGAATGAAACATGATATTTGTGAGTTCGTATCTAATGTTTGATTTGTCAGCAGGTAAAAGCAGAACATCAGGTAGCATCGAAATTGTTACAACCTGTTATGATTCCTGAATGGAAGTGAGAATGAGTCACGATGGATTTCGTATCTGGTTTGCCTGTAGCTCTGAAAAAGAAAGATTTGATCTGGGTGATTGTTGACAGATTGACTAAATCAGCACACTTTATTCCATTCAAAATGAATTATCCACTTGAGAGATTAGCGGAATTACATGTGTCAGAGATTTTAAGATTGCACGGAGTTCCAACATCTATATTTTTTTATCATGATTCGAGGTTTACATCAAGATTTTGGAGTAAAATTCACGAGGCTTTGGGTACTAAACTCAATTTCAGTACAGCGTTTCATCCTCAGACAGACAGGCAATCAGAATGAGTAATACATAGTTTAGAAAACATGCTACGATGTTGTATACTCGAGTTTGAGGTAGCTGGGAAAAATTCTATCGTTAGCTGAATTCACTTATAATAACAGTTATCGATCTAGTATTAAAATGGCACCGTTTGAAGCTTTATACAGAAGAAAGTGTAAAACACCATTGTATTAGTCTGAATTAAGTGAATCCAAAATAGTGGTAATTGATTTGATTCGAGAAACTAAAGACAAGGTTCAAATTTTTCGAGATTGTTTGAAAGTTGCATTTGATCGTCAGAAATCGTACGCAGATTTGAAAAGAAAAGATATAAAATTTGCTGTTGGCGATCGAGTATTTTTAAAAGTTTCTCTGTGGAAGAAAGTGCTATGATTTGGCAAGAAAGGAAAGCTGAGTCTGAGATTTATCGGGCCGTATGAGATCACTGAAAGAATCGGGCCGTACGAGATCACTGAAAGAATCGGTCCTGTAGCTTATATACTAGCTTTGCCCCCCTGAACTCAAGAAAATTCATAATATGTTCCACGTTTCAATGCTGAGATGGTACACATCGGATCCTTCACACGTGATTCCTCATAGTGAGATTGAATTACAACCAGATTTGATGTATTCTGAAGAACCAGTGAAAATTTTGGCTCGAGAAGTCAAAGAACTCCAAAATAAACGAGTACCATTAGTAAAAGTTTTATGGCATCAACATGGTACTGAAGAGGCTACCTGAGAAACTGAAGAATCGATGAAACTACAGTATCCGAGTCTATTTTCAGGTAACAATTTTGAGGATGAAATTTCCTAAGGGGGAGAGTTGTAACAATCCATTTTTCAGTGGTAACTGAACAGTGGTTTGAAGACCACAAAATTTTGTTGTGTCAACTCGTAAATATTATTTATAGAATATTTGCAAAGTCATTAGAGTCGTACTAAAATTTGGTTAAGAAATTTTAACATTTAAGTGGTTAATTAATGAAAAAGGACTAAATTGGAAACTGTGCAAAACTTGTTAATTATTGCAAATAGAAGATCAAATGGCTTAATTATTAAATTTGAGAGGGCTAATAATGCAATCAAACCTTATTTAATTTAGTGGACGGTCTAGTGTGGCATTAAAATTAATTTTTATTATTTTTAAAGGTTAAAAAGGTAAACAAGTATTAATTAAACAAAAATAAAACATGAAATTATCATCTTCTTCCAAAATTCTTCATGCAAAAACTAAATGTCCATGGTTGTTGATGCTTAGAGAATTGGCCAAGTTCACTTCCTTGCATGTGAGTTATTTCTCTACCCGTTTCTTGTCAGTTTTATGTTTTTGATATCGTTGCAACTAGGTCCAGCTAGCCCTACCTTCATTTTTGAATCTGTTAAAAATTTCAAAAGTTTCCTTTGATGAATCTCGAATGTTTTTTATGATAATTATATGTTTGAAGCTTTGATTGTGGTAGTTGGGTGTTTTGTGAAGTGATTTTTATTAGATTTTGATTTAAGGAGTAAATTGTTAAAAATGTTAAAAATACATGGGTTTTAGGTGTATAAGAGGTGTTTTGCAAACTGTTTTAGATCTTAGAATATTTGGTTATAATCTGGTCTTGAGGAAAATGGTTAATTTGATGATTTTCGAGTTAAAGGACTAAATTGCAAAAGTTGTCAAAGTTAGGGGCAATTGTATAATTTCAAAAAATAAAAGCGTATAAAATGTAAAGTAAATTGGAATATGAAATGTATGCTAATAATTTGGAATTTTACATTTTAGATAAAAGACCCTGTTGATTTATGTGGAAAAGGGAAAATTACAAAATAGTCCCTGAATTTCTACGACTATTACAACTTAGTATAGGTAAGTTCGTTTGGTTTATAAATCAATATTTATATGAATTGTATGATAATGTGATATGAAATAGTTGATATTAATTCTTTAATTGATGGAAAAATGTTATTGAATTTCGAAACTTAGGCCGAATGAACGCGAGATAGAGTACAATTGATTGACGGCATGTTACGGGGGATGGAGTGAAGATAGATGTGGTGTGTTATATTTATATATTTTCCCGAGTATACTGAGGTTCAACATTTGTTGCAAACCCTCGTGTTATACTCCTTGATTTGGCGTGTTATCGGGTGGATTAGCTCTTATGAGCATTTGGCGTGTTATCGGGTAGATTAGCTCTTACAAGAGATTGGCATGTTTCGGTTGGAATACCTGTGTACTCGTACCTGTAAGTCATTCATCAGGTCATAAATCATTGTATTATAACTTGTTTAATGATTTTGAAAGGCATGACATGTATTTGAGCTTTGAATTGAATTATGCAATTCACTGGGTTGAGATTTTGGATGATAGGAAACACTTGTAGTTGAGTTATTATTGATTGAAATGTTGTATTTACTTCAGTAAAATTTATTTTTTATTTACGTCAAACTTACTAAGCTTCAATGAGCTTACTTGTGTTATTTTCTGTTCTTGTAGATACTTTTGAAGGTTGGACGGTCAAATCAGCACTCAAGTCACACTATCCATTTATTTTCGGTAGTTTTTGGAGCGTTATTTTGGATTATATGACATGTAATAGGCTTGTTTGTCATTACTATTTTTTTGATATGTAAATCTATAAAGAATGATCTTGTGCAAATAGGCAAATTATTATTATATATGTGATTGAAGGAAGATGTTTTTGGTACAAGTTTATAGTATATGCCGTATTGAGATGTTATGGTTTGAGGTGCCTATGATAGGCATATTGGTTGAGTGTTAGTTATATGAATTGACATGCTTTGATTGATGATTCATATTGTTGTATAATTGTGTATGCTTGTGGTATCAATGAGGCTACATTGGTTAGGCACTTTAGATGATTGAAATAACATGGTTTGAGCTTGTTTAATGTCATTTAGAATAGGTCTAATGGATAGTAAATGGTTTGCTTACTGTCCAAGAAAGCTTGTAATGGTAAACTTGACATTTAAGGTTCAATTAGGTGCACACAACCTGAGACACGCCCGTGTCACTTGGCTGTGAGCCAAACATGGTCAGAGACACGACCATGTGTATCAAGTCAGTGTGTTACACAGCCTAGCACATGGCCTGCGACACGACTGTGTGTCACAAGTCAGAGAGTTACACAGTCTGGCACACGGCCTGCGACATGGCCATGTGGCCCAACTCAGTAAGTTACACGAGTAGGGACACAGGCTGAGACACAGTCGTGTGTCCCTATTTCGAAAGTTACACCGCCTGGGGCATTCCACACGGCCGTGTGTCCCCTGTATTTGAAATTTTTCATATTTTCCTGAAATTTTTTTATTTGTTTCAAATTAGTCCTGAATTGCATCTAAGCTATTTTTAGAGCCTCGAAGGCTTGATTTAGGGACAAAATGCATGTGATTGATTGGTTTTTATTAAGATTAATCTATTTAATATTATGATGTTAAATGTTTCAAAACATCTAACATGCAAAGCTATAATACTTACCCAGAGATGGAATAATCACTGATTAAACCAAGAATTATTAATTTTCAGCTTAATGAGAAAAAAATACTATTGGATTTAAGAAAAAGAATCAGAAATTACTTTTGAAGGAAGAAGAAGAAGAAGAAAAACCTTTCTCGGAACCCTTCTTACACATATAAATATGACTCATCCTACTTAGTGGAACTTAACAAGTGTCCCACATTTCAGAACTTGTCTTTCTTCATGGTCTATAGATTCTGAGGGAAACATAAATGAGAATTCTGAACGAATATCATTCAACCAGCCAATTCAGTTAGCTTCCCACCAGATCACTTTACAAACCTAACTAGCACAGAACTTCAGACAAACAAGGCGTACTATACATTTTGCGTTAACTCATACTATAATTACCCCATTTTGCTTAACATAATCTTTTCCTTTGAATAGAAAAATAAATCTGAAATAAAATCTGCACTTACATGGCGGATACTACATGCCCATACATATGTGCCAAAAGAAATATATGGGCGGATTACACTTCGCCAAACAAATTATTTTGCCACTAAACGCCAAAATCTTAGGTCCGCCAGACTTGGGGTGTGACAACCTATGACATAATCATGCATTAGAATCCAGAGAATGCCACCTTAAGGAGTACACCACACTATATTACAGCCATATTCAATTCTATCATACAAACATACTTGCATATTTTCATGAACTTAGACACGCATATCATGCTCACACACCCAAATCATATACTATCATAGGTTTCAAACGAAACTCAAAGCAGATGAAAACACAGATTACTCAAGCAACACTCATCCTTAATCATCTAAGAATAGAGTACAGAAACTCACCTTACATCATTTATCCTCGCCAACTTAGCTTGTCCAAACATCAGAGCCTCATTCGTCATGGCAGCTAAGCATAACAACCATTTATCGGTTAAGCCAAAGGTATTAAAACCTTAAAACCTAGAACCCAGTTTACAGAAACTTATCAAGAATCCTTACTTCTCTTTTCCTCTACATCATGAGTATAAAAAGACTTAGGAGCTTACCATCTTACTGAATTTTCATCTTTCTAGACTCGAGTCTCACATTCATCTCTCAATGCAAAGCTTCTATAATCTTCTCTTCTTCGAAGCAACCGAAGAAGATGTTACAAACAAGAAGGAAATTATAAGCTGATTGAGAAGAATTCCTTTCACACACACACACACACACACACAGACACATACGTACACATACACACACATATATATCCTAATTTGCACAGTCTTCATAGTCCATCATAGCCATCCATCGCTAATCATTCTATCCCCTACTAAAGGACTAGCCGGTTCCAATCCAACTGAACCAGAATTGAAATCCAACTATATTCAATCTTGCCACTTAAATTTTTGAATATTTTTTTAGAGCCTGCCAACTTAACATTTTACTCAATTAACTCCCAACCTTCCTATAAATTCGGGTTTATGAAGAAACCCGAGTGTGACAAACAATTCTACTGGTTTCTATTAAAGAATAGAGAATTTCCATTTTCACCCCAAAAAGAAATAAAATTTTTATGATGAAGCCCCTCACTTTAACTAATACGTCTTCAACTACACCTTTGGGGCGTAGTAGAGACCTATCGACTAATTGCAGTGTTATTGATGTTTTTTTAATTCCCCTAATTTGAGTTTTAAGTAAGTAGACAGGGGCATCAAATTAATATTGGCCCCTAAATCGCAAAGGATCTTATTAAAATGTTTGTCCCCTATCTTTATAGGAATTGTAAAACTACCCGAATATTTTAATTTTGGGGGTATTTTTCGGGAAATTATCGCACTGCAAGAGGTGTCAATATTAATTTGCTCATCCTTCATTAATTTCTTATACCGAGACATAATTTCTTTCAAGAAATTGGCATATTTTGGTATTTTATCAATTAATTCTAGCAATGGCAAATTAATGTTAAGGGGTTTAAATAAATTTAGAAAACTTATGAATTTTGCTTCATCCCTTCGTTTTTTATCCTCCAATCTCGATGGGAATGGTATGTGCTTTGAGGCAGGCTCCAAATGTTGTACAATTTTCGGTTCAACTACTTTGTTCATTTTCTCCTCAAGTTCAAGATCATCAAGGGTTTCGTTGATCGTATCGACCTTATCATCCTTCTTTTGCATAGGCATTCACATGTTCTTTTCTGTCCTTCCGGGGGTTGTTTTCTATATTACTTGGAATGCCTGTGCCCATTTGCCTACGCATTTCATTCAATGCACTTACTATATTGTGCACTTCTTATTTTAATTCGGCCACATAGGTACGAGTTTGGGCACATTCAACTTTCGCTTGTTGAATGACCGATCTCATTAATTGTATTTCTCCTTCAATTCAATCCAATCTTTAACTGCAACTAACATGGTCATTGCCCATGGATCTTCCTTGGGGTCTTTCCATATGTGGAGGCTGATATGGAGGTTTTGATCAATTCTGAATTGGGTTTCCACCACCTTGATTACCTCCCCATTTCATATTGGAGTGGTCCTTCCAACTGGGGTTATAAGTATTCGAATAGGGATTTCCACCCTTATTGCCCAAGTAATTTACCTCTTCCGATTAGGTTTCAGAGTATGGCACAGAGCTTCAAGAAGCATCATTCACGGATGGCTTAACAGTGGTTTCCAAGCAGTGTAGCTTACCAATATTAGTTGATATTTGTTGTCCTCTTTGACCGCTTCAGCCGTCGATGACTTTGGATTATAGGAGAATCGCTTGTTAGGCGACATGTACAAGTTCATAACCATGTTCTCGATTAATTGACAGGCTTGCTCGTAGGCTTTGTTCATTAAATTGCCACCAGATGCACCATCTAATCCAACTCTAAAGGTACCATTCAACCCGTTATAAAATATTTGTAGTTGCAGCCACTCTTGCATTCCATGGTGTGGGCATTTCTTTAGTAGCGACTTAGAACATTCCCATGCTTCGTAAAGGTTCTTGCCCTCGATTTGCTTGAAATTGGCGAGGTCGTATCTCAATTGAATGGTTCTACTAATTGGGAAAATTTTATGTAAAAACTTTCCCGCTAATTTGTCCCATATAGTAATAGAATCAGGATCTTATGAATAAAGCCATTCGTACGCGTTATCCTACAATGCAAAGAAGAACAATCGAGGACGAATAGTGTCATTGGTAACCCCATTGTACTTGAAAGTATTAGATAGTTGAAAGAACCATTTTAAGTGCTAATTAGGGTCTTCTATCATATTGCCCTAGAACTACAGATTGTTCTGAATAATTTGGATAGTGGTCGTCTTGGTTTTGAAATTGTTGGCGTTAATCATCGGCCTCTCAATACTACATCTGATAGCATCTAAAGTAGGTACTGCGTATTCGTGCAATGTCCTTTCTTATTAAGCCATCAGTGGCTCTCTTCGGAGTTGTGCTGGTGGTTCAATTGGTTCGTCGAACAGGGGATTTTCCTGAGGTAAATCAGCTACCATAGGTGGATTATTTTTCATTTGCTAACGGGTGCGTCTCAAAATTCTCTCGAGTTTAGGATTTGGCTCGATTGGGATGGTTCTGCTTCGAGTCATGAATTGAAATCAGAGAAATTATTAATAAAATTATTAACTTAAAATTAAATTGAATAAAAATAACTAAAAATAAAATTCATATATATAATTCTAAATTTTCATATTTATCCTATTAATTTGCAGAAAAATAAAATTTTAATTTAGTGTCGAAACATCCCCAACAACGGCGCCAATTGGAAATACTGTAATAAAAAGATAAATTAAGCAGTGATGTTCGCAAGTATACGGGCCAAATTGTAATATAGTAAAGTGTTTCAAGGAAACACTTTGGGATGTACTCCGAGGATCATACCAAAGGGAGGTTGAATTAAACTAATTTTTTTTTTTCAACACTAGGGCTAAATAGTAATAACCTAATTGAAACCTCTTAAATCTAGATGTTATGGCCTAATCGTGAAAGTCACACTGGACACCTAAGCGTCGATCCTACTCTATTGATAGTTGAAACCTCCAAAACGCTATCTTTTAATAAACCACGGTTACCTTTTTTAACTTTGGGAAAACATTCATTTAATTAAATCAACCTTTATTAAGTCAAGTTAGCAGAACTGGCGTGGTTTTTGGAAAACATTGCATGACATTGCCTTAAAAGAAAAACATTTTGTTTATCTTGTTTGTAGCAGAAAAACGAATAAAATTCCCAATTATTAAATTAGCTGAGTGATATGTTCAATCCAATTTCAACATATATTTAATATCCAATCCCAAATATAAAAACCATGCATGCATGAAAACTCCAAAACGAAAACTGTCCCAAACCACAGTTCAAAAAAATTTACAGTCCAAAACCCAAATAATGCTAGGAAATTTTAAGTAGAAAACAAATAAAAGTAATAGTATGAAAAACATGAGTCCAAAGTCTGCAATACGTTCGCATACCAAATCTTATCATAATTCCGTTCATTACCTGAAAAGTTGAGATAATGGGGTGAGCTTAACAAGCTCAGTGTAAGTCTAAACAATCAAGCACATTAAATACATACAAGCATTTCCTTATAAAACCAAATAACACAATCAAACATCAATAGTAACATTCTTATGCAACATGATCATGTTATAATGCAAATGTGAGTTCCTACCCAAACCATCCGCTACACACCACGAGTTCCCCAGACGTCGTTTGCCAAACTTCAATTTATGTGAGCAAAGCTCGATGTGGTAGAAACCACCGTATATCATAAATGCATAAAATCTATCGAATAACATATAATGCAATAAAATCGCCAATCCGCTCAGTACTCCAAGTGTAGTGCACCGACTCCATATAAATTCTAACTTAATATGCCGCTAGTACTCCAGGGAACTCCTCCGTCAACCACAAAAACCCCAATGCACATGCAATATGTCATACAATCTCATACATAGCCATAAATCAATACTTTCATATTTAATTGGCATTTTCAACATATGCCCTCAATTATCAAATACTTTTAGAGTATGTAATCAATAATCCAACTTTTAGATTACCATTAAGATGGTATCATTTCCAAATCACAATTTCATGTACTTTCACAACTTTTTTTGTGTCCATGCATAGTGATCTTACGAATATTTCATAGCAAATCACTTATTCGAACATATCATGCATAAGCCTTACTTTCATTCAAAAACACGATATACATACAACCAATCTTTCATCAAATTAACCAAACGTTCATGGCAATATCAATCACTCATTCAATCAGTCAAACTAGCAACATTGTTGTCATGCCAAATAGTTGGGGCTCAAAACATACCTGATTCGACCACTCATAAATATAATTACTTAGCTATTAAGACAAGCCCAATAAACAATCTAAATCATCAATTAAATCATAATAATTATTATTACCAATCAAGTTAATGAGTTTAGGTCCCACACCTTATTTACGCTTTTTTGTAGCACACTAGCTAATCTTGCGGTTTCTCTAATAAACTTTAAAACAAACCTAAATTAAAAATCAGTATAAAAATCAATAAATACACCTCTTAAAAATCCAGTAAACACCCACTTATGAGTTTAATCCAATCTTCACAATTACAACTAATTTTTTGAATCCAAATTAGTTAGATTTTTGATAAACCGTAATATGTTCATATTTTAATCCCACATTTAGCATACTTTTGGATGATTTATTCCCTGAATTGTGGAATTTGGTGCTTCTAATCCTTTATTTTCATATTTTATACTTAGGAAAGCATAGAAGGATGAAAAGAACGAGAAATAGGTTAAAAATAGACCAAATGGGCCAAAGTAGGAAATCAACACGGCCTGGGCCCAAGCCACACGGTCGTGCCCCTTTAGCAGGCTCGGCCACGGCCTGGACTCGATTCACACGGGCGTGTCCCTGCCATGAAAAAAAGGAATTTCACTCGGAAAAGGGTACTTAGAGGCAAAGAAAGCCATCCCGAAAGCCTATATAAACACCCTAGAGGGCAACCTAGAAGGTGGGAGTCGACAGAAGCCTTCTGTCAGGGGGCTTTTACCAGGGGCGTCCAGCTAGGCCAAGGAGCCAAGCCAGAGAGGTCAGAATTGTGGGATTTACTCGAACAAAGCCAGTTGATTCATCTCAAGAAGCCGAAATCATACTCAAGATGGCAGATCTCTCCTTCAATTCCTTCAGGGGGTTTTAGGGTTTTCTTATGTTTTGTTTTATATTTTCTTCTGAGATGTATTCTTTTATTATTATGAACTAAACCCCTCAGATACCTGAGGGGGATGAAACCTAACGGATCTTGTTATTATTTTCTGAACTATATGATAAATACTTGATTTATTCTTAATTATGTGTTCTTAATTCTTGTTTGGATATTTCAGGATATTGATTCAAGCATTGATGTGCTTAGGTAGAGGAGGAATAGACCGTGCCTAAGAGTAGATCTAGCATAATTAAGCGGAGTTGATTGCAACTCTAGAGATAGGATGATGAAAATCTACCGGATTAGGGTCAAACCTAATATGGGAGTCCATAGATCAAGTTAATGCAATCCTAGGGGTTTTAATTAGAAAGAGATTTCAATTAATCAACCTAGGGTTAGACGTTAGTAGCCTCGAGAGAGGTATTAATATAAATTAGGGAATCCTACGGATTAGGTCAAGTGAATAAATCGCCTGGTTCAGAGTTAAATAACAAGTGAAGTCTAGGTGGATTCCTCCTTGGGTATTGTCTTAATCAATTAGTTTTTCCCACAAGTATTTCCCCAATTCATTCTCTTTGTCTTAGCGTCTTTATCTTAGTAGTCAGTTAATTTTAGATTAAATAACAATTCCCTTAATTCTTAGGCTAAATAATAAGAAGACTGTCAGTATTAGTACTTTTGGTTCCTTTGGGTTCGACATTCCGGTCTTGCCACTAAACTATACTACTGTTCGATAGGTGCGCTTGCCTCAATCATTGTCACAGTTAGTTTCTAGGATAGATCATTCATTATATAAATTTTTAAGACTCTGACATACGATCAAGTTTTTGGCGCCGTTTCCGGGGACCCAAAATATTAAGAACGCTTAATTTTTATTACTTTAGCCATTTTTATTTTTGCGATTTACTTTTATTTTGTTTCTAACTTTGCTAATTTTTCTTCTTTTATTTGTTCCTTGCAGGTACCCCTAGTTTATGACTAGAAGGAACCTGACAGGACCCTTAATTTTTGACAGTGAAATAAAACATATCACTCGCAGAAACCGAAGAGATGTCACTGAATAATTATCAATGGCAAGACATGAGGACAATGCCTAATAAAGCAGCCAGTGTTTTCAACCTTGACGCGGTCACCATGTTATCTAACCAGGTAGAGCTTTTAAATAAAAAATTTGATGGTTGGTATGGTTCTACACAGGTACATCCGGTAATACAGTACGATACAAATGGAGGAGGGGTGAACAACACAAAATATTTATCCTACAACCCTAGCACAGAGAACGAACAAGTCAACTATATGGGTAACTATTCTAGACCTCAAAATAATCCCTATAGTAACACTTATAATGCAGGTTGGTGGAACCATTCTAATTTCTCGTGGGATGGCCAAGGAAATCGGAGACAACAACCCTTCCCAGGCTTTCAACAACCACCTTACCAGCAGGAAAAGAAGCCGAACCTTGAGGAGATGCTAACAAAATTTATCGCAGTGTCGGAAACTCGTTTTCAAAACAACAAGACAATGCTAAAAAATTAGCAGGCATCAATTCAAGGGATCGAGAACCAAATAGGTCAGCTTGCTAAGCTGATCTCAGAAAGACCACAAGGTATCTTGCCTAGCAACACCGAAACTAACCCAAAAGAGCAACCGCAAGCAATAACTGCTCACGATAGTGAAGGGTTAGATGAACCAAAATTGAAGCAAGAGAATGTGGTAGAGGAAGGTAATGTTGAGGTAAGCCATGATAAACCAAACCTGGTAATTACAGAGTACCAACCTCGTCTGCCATACCCCAATGCGATAAAGAAAGACCACACAGAGGAACAATTCGGTAAGTTTCTTAAAATTCCAAAGAAATTACATATTAACTTGTCGTTTCTTGAAGCTCTTTCGCAGATGCCAAATTCAAGGAAATTTTCAAAAGAGTTTTTGACAAACAAACAGAAGTTAGACGATACGTCGCATTTGGAGCTAAACGCAGTGTGCCTAGCAATTCTATGAAATAAACTACCACGTGAGCTCACATTTCGTGTAAGTGACGAAATGACCACTCTTCAAGTTCTTGACACGGCTAGGACATCGAGTATTAAAGGTGGGACCAATCACTTCAAAGTTGGGGACCAGGTACTGTCAGATACAACCGACCCTCAAATAGCCGCTTTAGAGCTTAAAACAAACAGTGTGACTCCTTTTACGGTACTTAAGGTCTTTCCATACGGAACGGTCGAGGTAACTCATTCTAATTTCGGCACTTTTAAGGTAAATATTACCCGACTCAAACCATATGTTGATAGAATTGATAGTAAGAAAAAGGAGTTTCGACTCCGTGAACCACCATGGCCATACAAATAATAGGTAAGTCTAGCTCAAGACTTTAAACAAGTGCTTCTTGGGAGGCATCTCGAACACTAACCCCACTAACGTCCATATTTTTGAATTTTAGCATCTAACTAAAAAAACTAACCAAATTTTTAAGCGCAGGTTTCCCTACCCACACGGCCTTGCACACGGGCGTGGCCGTGGCCGTGTGGAAACAGGGCAAAACTTTTCCCAAAAACACGGGCTGGGATAAAACACCACAACCGTGCGATTTGGCCGTGGTTGAAGCTGAGAAATCTACACGGGCGTGCGACACGCCCGTGGGACATTTGAGTCCATTTATTTTTTTTCTCTTATTTTCATTTTTAATTTCTTTTCTTTTATCCTTCTCATCTTTAATTTATATTATTATATTTTGATTTCTTTAATTTAGGTTCAAGGGGCTGTTAACGAACGACCACACCACCACCGGAGTATCCTCCCCACCTTCACCTCTCTCCAACTTTACCGTTTCTTTTCATTGACTCCATCCAAAATTCAGGAAGTTTCACTTCTCTCCCTATCTTATGATTTTATTACTATATTGCTATTATCTATCTTTGTACATTGAGGACAATGTACATCTTAAGTGTGGGGGTTAACTACAGTATTATTTAAAAAACCTTGAATTATGTCTTGTTCTTAAGTAATTCTCTCATATTACTGTTAGAATGAAACTTCCTTTGATTTATGATTTTCATTTATATGCTTTGGATTAAGTCATAGTTAATTGTGAAGTGATGATTTAAACTTTAGGAGACTAGAGAATCAAGCATGATGAGTCTATTTTCAAAAAAATTTGTAAGGTTGTTTACCTAAATCTAATTATTACTTTGAAGTTTGAAATTTACAAGGTTGATATCAAAAACCCATAATATTTGTAGGATTTTGATCCTTTTAGAGCATATTCTTTTTCTTGCTCACTTTATTGATTATGAGTGTGTCAACATTGATTTGTTATTCTAGAATTTGCTTCGATTATACAGGTCGAGACCACACCTTTGATTTGATATACTAAGATGATAAAGACACCTAGGATCTAACCCACTTACTCCACAAAAAGTCTACCTTCATAACTAACCCCTAGTGAAACCCTTTTAGCCTAATAAATCATTTCTTGACTCACCCATTAATATTAACCCAAAACCAACTTTGTATTTGTTATCACCATTTTTCTTGACTACCCCTATATTGAGATTTGATTTGATCAGTTACTTAATTATGTCCATTATTTCAGTTATCAAATTCTATATTATTGTACTTGATTTGTTCTTAATTAAAAAAAATTCATTATTACTTCTTTGTTATTGGAGCTTAAACAGCTAAATTCACATTTTTAGAAAAAGCTCATATTATTAGTATTAAGTTCTCAATTGATGTAATTATTCATTATTAGTTCGTTGTTCTAGTTAGGTAATTTAGCAATTCAATCTCGATTCTAACCCTCTAATTCGGCCTTTATCCACACCTTTAACCCAAGCCCCGTTAAAACCCATAAAAGACCTTTTGATTTGTGTTTCATATCATTTTACAGTGGTGGAGATTTGATTTTCATGCAAGCCTATGGGATTAACTTTTCATGTTTGACTTTTGAGTGCTTATTTTTCAACCTTAAACACTTTGAGTGATTTGAGTGAATCTTTAGTGAGGATGTCAATTCTTGTCGATTTTGAATTAAAGGTAATTATTTAGGTAAGGGAAAAGACCTATTTCTTGTACTATAAAAACTATGACTTTCATTGTTTGAATCTTTAGGAACCTTCCAGTTAAATTATCAATGTATAAATTACCTATGAATTATGATGAAACATTGTTGATGAAGGTTATGAATTGAGGAAGTTCGTTTTAATTGTGAGTTGAGAATTTTGCTTGAGGACAAGCAAATGCTTAAGTGTGGGGGTATTTGATAAACCGTAATATGTTCATATTTTAATCCCACATTTAGCATACTTTTGGATGATTTATTCCATGAATTGTGGAATTTGGTGCTTCTAATCCTTTATTTTCATGTTTTATACTTAGGAAAGCATAGGAGGATGAAAAGAACGAGAAACGGGCTAAAAACGGACCAAATGGGCCAAAGTAGGAAATCAACATGGCTTGGGCCCAAGCCACACGGCCGTGCCCCTTTAGCAGGCTCGACCACGGCCTGGACTCGATTCACATGGGCGTGTTGCACGGGCGTGTCCCTGCCATGACAAAAAGGAATTTCACTCAGAAAAGGATACTTAAAGGCAAAGAAAGCCATCCCGAAAGCCTATATAAACACCCTAGAGGGCAACCTAGAAGGGGGGAGTCGACAGAAGCCTTCTGTCAGGGGGCTTTTGCCAGGGGGCGTCCAGCTAGGCCAAGGAGCCAAGCCAGAGAGGTCAGAATTGTGGGATTTACTCGAAGAAAGCCAGTTGATTCATCTCAAGAAGCTGAAATCATACTCAAGACGGCGGATCTCTCCTTCAATTCCTTCAGAGGTTTTAGGGTTTTCTTATGTTTTGTTTTATATTTTCTTCTGAGATGTATTCTTTTATTATTATGAACTAAACCCCTCAGATACCTGAGGGGGATGAAACCTAAGACGTATCTTGTTATTATTTTCTGAACTGTATGATAAATACTTGATTTGTTCTTAGTTATGTGTTCTTAATTCTTGTTTGGATATTTCAAGATATTTATTCAAGCATTGATGTGCTTAGGTAGAGGAGGAATAGACCCTGCCTAAGAGTAGATCTAGCATAATTAAGCGGAGTTTATCGCAACCCTAGAGATAGGATGACGAAAATCTGCCGGATTAGGGTCAAACCTAATATGGGAGTCCATAGATCGAGTTAATGCAATCCTAGGGGTTTTAATTAGAAAGAGATTTCAATTAATCAACCTAGGGTTAGACGTTAGTAGCCTCGAGAGAGGTATTAATATAAATTAGGAATTCTACGGATCGAGTCCAAGGAATAAATCGCCCTGGTTCAGAGTTAAATAACAAGTGAAGTCTAGGTGGATTCCTCCTTGGGTATTGTCTTAATCAATTGGTTTTTCCCACAAGTATTTCCCCAATTCATTCTCTTTGTCTTAGCGTCTTTAGCTTAGTAGTTATTTAATTTTAGATTAAATAACAATTCCTTTAATTCTTAGGCTAAATAATTAAAAGAAAGTCAGTATTAGTACTTTTGGTTCCTTTGGGTTCGACATTCCGATCTTGCCACTAAACTATACTACTGTTCGATAGGTGCGCTTGCCTCAATCGTTTTCATAGTTAGTTTCTAGGCTAGATCATTCATTATATAAATTTTTAATACTCTGACAAACGATCAATTTTTTACACTGATTTGAGGCGAATAGTACGCGCGAACGTCTTTCGACTTTACAGCTAATTTAGGCATTTAGGTTGGAACCTAACACATTTAAGTATTTAAAAATCAATAGCTAATATATGATTAAAAATTCATTATTGGATCAATTAACAACTTTTCCAGATATCTAAACCAAATCTATTCACTAGTTTACAATTACCCACACTTACGCTTCCCGAATTGTCAGATCTAAAGTGTCGATTGATCAAAATTGGTTTTCCCTAATTAACACATGTTTCAAAGCTGATTAGGAAGGGTTCAAGAACCCCAGACCATGCTGGAAAATGATGGGAAAGAAATAAAGAAAAACAACCCCCTTTTCTTGCCTTTAGGCGCGCACACCACTACCCGCGGTGGCCAAATTGGGGCTGATTTAAAACCACTTTTGAAATCAATTAAAAAGATGGAAAAAACATATTAAATCTTTAATAATCCCCAAAATTCCATATCTTGAAATTTATGTTTTTATTTAACAAGATTTATCAAGAAATTGAGAGAAAATGAGATCTTGAACAAGCTAGATGCTATGGGCGACAATGACACTTCTTGGAAATGATAGGAATCGATCTTGGAGGTTTAAGATTTCAGATTTTGGGCTGAATATATTAGGGAAAAATGGAAGCAAGGAGGTGAAGGAGATGGTGCAAAATCTTGTGGCAAAAAGAAAAGAAAAAGATGATAGATTTAGGTGCTTATGTGCAACGACAACAATAAATGAAGAAAGAAAAATTGAAAAACAAGGAATAGAGGAGAGGAGAGGAGAGGAGAGGGACGGCTAGGGTGAGGGAAAAAAATTAAAGGCTGATCAATTTGTGTAAAAGTAATTGTAACAGTTCGAATTTGACCCTAATCGGAACAGTGGTTTCGGGACCACGAATCCGAGTCCAAAAAAAATTTAAAATATTATTTTCTGTGTTTATTATATGTGAATTATTATGTGTGAAAGTTTCGTATGAAAATTTGATTGTTTGTGTGCTTAATTAAATAAAAGGACTAAATCGCGTAAATGGTAAAAGTAGCCGTTTATTAAATTAAGTGGCTAAATTGATTTGTCTTCTTTTATAAGTGTATTTAAGTTGTAAATTTACCTTTTTGCATGTAAGTGGGCGGCATAAGGTTATAATTTCACGTTAATATGTTTTTTTTATATAATATAATAAAAAGTTAAATGTAAATAAAATATGTTAATAATATTATAATAAAAGACATGTGTTTCTCCACTAATCATTTCATTCTTCTTCACCGAAACTAAAGAAGAAAAAGAAAGAAAAACATAAGCAAAGTTTCGGCCATGGTTTTGGTTTAATTAAAGGTTAGTTTTCGATTCGTTTTTGATAATTTTTACGTTTTTGTAATCGTTGCTTTGAGAGCTTTAAAACCCATGTCTCAATTTCATGAATTGATGATGTTTTTGTGAAATGCCATTGATGCTATGTTGATTTTTATGATGTTTTATGGTGTTAAATGATAGATATATAATTGATGAACAAATTTTATTCTTGAATTTTTGATAAATTTAGCTAAATAGGGCTAAATTGAGAAAATAAATTTTTGAGGGACGAAAATGCAAAATAAATGAAATGCATGGATTTATATGACTATATTGAAGATTCGGCCTAACTAGGTTGTTGTGAATTTTTTCTTAATTTGTGTTTTGTGCAAATAGGACTAAATTGTAAAAGTGTGAAACATTAGGGGTAAAATGGTAAATTCCCTATTTATGTGTTTTGGGACTAAATTGAGATAAAATGTGCTTGAATGAGCTTAATTTGATTATGTTTAGATCAAGAACAAAGAAAAACGGACTTGGATCGGGGAAAGGCGAAAGTTATCGAATAGCCGGTTCTTGTCGTCCGACGATATTCGAGGTAAGTCTTTAAGCAAGTTAATACTATAAATATTGTTCGTAACCTAGTTATATGTTGAATTTTGAATTATTGGATTGAAATGTAGACATAGCCGAATGTGACATATTAAATTTATCAATGAAATGTAGTTAAATTAAATTGAATTCATTGTGTGAAAGTGATATGAATTATGTGTTATATATGTGATTTTAGTAAAATGTAATGTGTATGCGAGATGGTGAAATAATATCAATTCGGGCTTTGAGCCTAGCAGTGCCTTGTGCGGTGAATTATATCGGGCTTATTGCCTAGCGGGCCTTGTGCTTGTGAATTATATCGAGCTTATTGCCTAGCGGGCTAAATGTTTGGTGTTTAAATTTCAAACCTCGGGTCTAGCGAGGCCTAGTGCCGAGCAGTGTGATTCAGCCGACGCCTAGGAGTTTTAAACCGGTGATGAAATTTCAAATTTGCAAGACATAAACTTTTCTAGCTAAGTAATCATCGAGGAAGTAAGTTGATATTACAAGTTATATATGTATGTTAGGCCATACAGTAAGTGCCTACAAGTTATTAAATTGATCTTCTATATTAGATCAATAAGGTATGTATATATGTGTTGAATTGTCGAACGTAAATGATAATAATTGATCCTGTATATTCGGCTTTATACTTATGTTTATGTGACCATGTTGGGATTACCTTGATGCCATGTATACGAATGAATGAAATGTCAAATGAATATATATAGATATGTGATTGTGTTTTCTTGTATATGAAATTACTAAGTGTAAGTATATACTTACTTGTGTATATGTGATCCTATTGAATTAAATGTATCGAAAGTATTAGTAGTTGGAGAAGTGCTATTAATTTATATTTGAATTATATGATGAGCTAATAAATTGAAGATTAAAGATAAAATAATTACAATAATTGAGCTAAAAGAGGTATTTGTATTCGGCATTAGTAGACCAATAAGTGTTAAGCTTTAAATTTTATGGTATGATGTATGTTATTGAAAATGATTGAATGAACATTTGATTGAATACATTTGCTTAAGACTTACTAAGCTAGTAAGCTTACTCTGTGTGTGTTCATTGTTTTGTATTATAGATTTAGACCAAGCTACGGGCTCAGGGGATCGTTAGCAAAGTCATCCACATTATTAATCTATTTTGGTACTTTTGAGTTTGGTTTTGAACTAAAGGCATGTATAGACTAGACTATGTTTTGAATTAATACACTTTGTCCTTGTATATGTTAAGGCCATGCAAAAATGGCTAAATATGATGTTTAAAGCTAATTATAGTCGGTCATGGCATGCAAATGAGATGTGTTTATCATGTTTTGTTATAGTACGTGTTTAATTATGTTTGATGGTGATTGATACTCATTTTAGTAAAATGCTAATGACATATGCGAATGATAAATGGGATATGTTTGTTTTATATGAAAATTTTTGGCATGAAGTAGTGTATGTGGCTTAAGATTATTATAGTAATAAGTGTAAAATGATAGGTATATGTCGAATAGGTATTTAGGTGGTTTGATGATGTGATTCGGTAGGAATGATAAAACATGCAAAAGTTGATATGATCTATATAAGTTATATTAACCGTTTGTGTATGAAGTTTTATGCTATGTATTTAAATTGACATATTTGCAATTGGTTCAAACATGCGCATATACATTTAGTTTAAGCTTTGGTATTTCGAGCAAGAAAGGATATATATATATATATTGTTTTAGTTGAATGTGAGTTTGTTATTATGGATGTATTGATCTTAGAGTTGTTAAAATATATATTTATATATATATATATATGCAGATGTACGAAATTGGCTTAAATGGATTGGGATAAGTTATTAATGTTTAAGTTTGCGATGTGGTACAAACTTGAAATGCATTTGTCCATGTTTTTAATAACAGTAAATAAATGATACGATTTGTGTTAAGCATAGTAATTCCTGTAACCTTAATCTGGCAACGGAAACGGGTTAAGGGTGTTACATTTGATTGGTATCAGAGCTTACGGTTTAGTCGATTCTAGGACTACCGTAGCGCGTGTGAGTCTAGCTATACATGCCTTAATTTTATAATATGATAGTGTGGTGACTTCTGACATCTGAAATGTGTTTTATATAGTAAATGGATCCCGACAGAGCCGTAGCGGATGATGTTGAGAGCATACTACCTGATCTCGCACATGGGTCAGCGCCGGTAGACTCTCGACCTATCTCGGGTAGCCATGAGGGGGAGGCTAAGCAAGCCTTCTACCAGATGATGAACGAGTGGTTTACACAATACATCCGGACTAATCCACGGTGTGTGCAACAACCTCCACCCCGAATAATCCATCTCCGATACCTTCAAAGACTCAGATGATAAATCCGATAAGATCTAGCAGGCCTCCCGTTGATAAAATCGGGAAACACGGGCGAAGAATTTAAAGCTAATGATGATGACGACGCGAACGAAGTGAGATGTGGCTTGATAATACTATCCGTGTGCTCGATGAGCTATCATGTACCCGGATGAATGCTTGAAGTGTGCTATATCCCTATTAAGGGACATTGCATATCACTGGTGGAATACACTAGTATCGATGGTTCCGAAAGAAAAAGTGACTTGGGATTTCTTTCAGACCAAGTTTCGTAAGAAATATATCAGTCAGAGATTCATTGATCAGAAACGAAAAGAATTTCTGGAATTGAAATAGGGTCGAATGACCGTGACTGAGTATGAACGGAAATTTGTTAGACTGAGCCGATATGCCCGTGAATGTGTGTCAACTGAAGCCATTATGTGTAAAAGGTTCGAAGACGGTTTGAATGAAGATATTAAGTTGCTAGGCGGCATACTCGAGATTAAAGAGTTCGTGGTGCTTGTCGAACGAGCTTGCAAAGCCAAAAAGCTTGGGAAAGAGAAAAGAAAAGCTGAAATGGAAGCTAGAGACATCCGTAAAAGATCATCGAGTAAGACTTTTCATTCTGTATCCAAGAAGTTCAAAGATGAATCCGGCCGACATAAAGCTACTTCAGACTTATCTAGACGAGATCGACCTCCTGTGGGTTCCCGAGCTACTTCGATGGCCAGTGTTGGTAATGTTCAGCAGAATCGGGTTGAGTGCAAGCATTGTGGTAAATGGCATTCTGGGAGTTGTAGATTTCGTGATCGGTCTTGCTTTAAATGTGGATCGTCGGATCATTTTATTCGGGAGTGCCCGATGCTAGCTGAGCAAAATACGGCTCAGAATACCAGACCGAGTAATGTATCAATGCGTGGCAGACCACCCAGGCATTCGGGAAATGTAAGTGGTAGTCAGAAAGGAACCAAAGACACTGCAGTTCGATCAGAGGCTCGTGCACCTTCTAGAGCATATGCTATACGTGCCAGGGAGGATGCTTCTTCCCCAGATGTTATTACCGGTACTTTCACTCTTTATGATACTACTGTGATTGCATTGATTGATCCTGGTTCGACTCATTCATATGTGTGTGAAACTTTAGTATCCAGTAAGACTCTGCCTATTGAGTCTACTGAGTTTGTGATTCGTGTATCAAACCCCTTGGGTCGATGTGTTCTGATTGATAAAGTGTGTAAAAGTTGCCCGTTGATGATTCGGGATTCATGCTTCCCATCTGATTTAATGTTGTTGCCTTTCAACGAGTTCGATATAATTTTGGGAATGGACTGGATAACTTTGCACGATGCTATTGTTAATTGCAAAAGAAAGACCATTGATTTGAGATGTCAGAACGGTGAAGTTATACGAATTGAATCTAATGACCTGAATGGGTTACCGGCAGTAATCTCCTCGATGTTAGCTCATAAGCATGTGAGAAAAGGGTGTGAAGCTTACTTGGCTTATGTGTTGGATAGTAAAGTTCTTGAGAAGCGATTGAATCTGCACTCAGTTGTGTGCGAGTATCCAGATGTGTTTCCTGAAGAACTACCGGGTTTACCACCTATTCGAGAAATAGAGTTTGGTATCGAATTAGTACCGGGGATGACTCCGATTTCAATAGCTCCGTATCGAATGGCACCTCTGAGAATTAAAAGAGTTGAAACCACGATTGCAAGAGTTATGAGATAGAGGCTTTGCACGACCGAGTTTCTCTCCTTGTGGTGCACCAGTTTTATTTGTGAAAAAGAAAGACGAGACTATGCGAATGTGCAACGATTACCGATAGCTCAACAAGGTAACTATAAAGATTAAATATTCGTTGCCACGGATTAACGATTTGTTTAATCAGTTGAAAGGGGCTTCAGTGTTTTCAAAGATAGATTTGAGATCGGGCTGTTATCGATTGCAGTCGAGAGATTCCGATGTGCCAAAGACTGCTTTTCGAACAAGGTACAGACATTATGAGTTTCTGGTTATGCCTTTTGGACTTACTAATGCACCTGCTATTTTTATGGATCTGATGAATCGAATTTTCAGACAGTATTTGGATCGGTTTGTGGTAGTGTTTATAGATGATATTCTGATCTACTCCAGAGATGAAACCGAGCATGCCGAGCATCCGAGATCGTGCTACAAACTTTGCGAGATAAACAGATTGTATGCAAAGTTTAGTAAGTGTGAGTTAATTTGAATGAGGTCGAGTTTTTTGGGTCACGTTGTTTCAAATGTCAGCATTCGGGTTGATCCGAATAAAATATCGGCTATACTTGATTGGAAACCACCAAGAAATGTTTCTGAAATTTAAAGCTTTTTAGGACTTGCTGGTTACTACAGACGATTCGTGAAAGGTTTTTCTATGATAGCCACACCTTTGACAAAGCTATTACAGAAAGATATCAAATTCGAATGGACGAGAAAAATGTCGGAAAAGTTTCGATCGGTTGAAAGCTCTTTTGACCGAGGCTCAAAGTGTTAGTTCAAATTTGAATCGGGTAAAGAATTTGTTGTGTATAGTGATGCTTCTTTGAATGGTTTGGGTTGCGTTTTAATGCAAGAAGGCAAAGTAGTAGCCTATGCTTCGAGACAGTTGAAGCCACATTAAAGAAATTATCCGACACATGATTTGGAGTTAGCGACCATTGTATTCGCATTAAAGATTTGGCATCATTATCTATTCGGTGAGAAATGTCATGTCTATTACGATCATAAAAGTTTAAAGTATTTGATGACTCGAATGATTTGAACTTGAGACAACGCAGATGGTTAGAGTTGTTGAAAGATTACGAATTAGTGATTGACCACCATCCGGGAAAGCCAATGTTGTTGCGGATGCCTTAAGTCGGAAATCATTATTTGCTCTTCGTATGCGTTAAACGCACATATGGTTATGTCGATGATGGTTCGATAATAGCCAAATTGAAAGCAAGACCATTGTATATTCAACAAATTTATGATGCTCGAGAGAGTTGACAAAGATACGATGGCAAGACGCGAGTTCGATGTGAAAGTAATGCGAGAATCGAGTTTGAATTGATGAAAATGATTGTTTGAACTTCAAAGTCGAATATGTGTTCCGAGGAATGTGGATTTGATTCGGATGTTGTTGAATGAGGCTCATAATAGTCGATTATCGGTACATCGGGTAGTACGAAAATGTATAATGATTTGAAAGCAGTTCTATTGGTGGCACGGTATGAAACGGGACATATCCGGAAGTGCTTAATTTGTCGCAAGTAAAAGCCGAACATCGGTGCCTTACGGGTTACTTGGTAGATCATGATACGAATGGAAATGGGATAGAATTGCTATGGATTTTGTATCTGGTTTGCCTACGACACCGAGCAAGAAAGATGCGATCAGGTTATAGTGGATAGACTAACCAAATCAGCTCATTTTGTTCCGGTTAAATGCGGACTATTCGCTCGATAAAAGTGGTTGAGTTGTATGTATCTCAAATTGTGAGATTACATGGTGTGCCGATTTCCATTGTTTGAGACGAGACCCGAGATTCACGTCGCGGTTTTGGAAGAAATTGCAAGACGCTTTAGGTACCAAACTACACTTTAGCATGACTTTTCACCCATGAGATAGATGGTCATCCGAACGAATCATTCGGATACTTGAGGACATGTTGAGATGTTGCATTCTCGAGTTTGAATGTATGTGGGAACGATACTTACCTTTGATTGAATTTGCTTATAATAACGAGTTTTCAATCTAGTATCAAAATGGCACCTTACGAAGCTTTATACGGTCGCAAGTGTCGTACACCATTATCTTGGACCGAGCTCGGTGAAAACAAGATGCGGGGTTGATTTGATTAAAGAGACCGAGAGAAAGTGGCGATAATTCGAGATAGTCCGAAAGTTGCATCAGATCGCCAAAAGTCATACGCGGATTTGAAACGTAAAGACATTGAGTTTCAGGTCGGTGACCGGGTATTTTTGAAAGTTTCTCCGTGGAAGAAAGTACTTCGATTTGGTCGAAAAGGCAAATTAAGTCCGAGGTTCATCGGACCGTATGAGATCATTGAACGTATTGGGCATGCCGCTTAAAGATTAAAGTTGCCCTCGAACTAGAAAAGATACACAACGTATTTCATGTTTATTTGCCGTAGATATAGATCGATCCGTCACATGTGGTTACCCGTCGAGATTGAAATTTGATCTGATATGACGTACGAGGAGGAACCGATTCGTATCTTAGCTCGTGAAGTGAAAGAATTGAGAAACAAGAAAATTTCGTTAGTAAAAGTACTATGGAATCGACATGGAATAGAAGAGGCTACGTGGGAGCCTAAGGAGTCAATGAGGCAACAATATCCGACTTTATTTAACGGTAAGATTTTGGGACAAAAATCCCGAAGGGGAGAGTTATAATGATCGAATTTGACCCTAATCGTAAGCAGTGGTTTGGGACCACGAATCAAGAGTCCAAAAAATTTTTAAATATTATTTTACTGTGTTTATTATATGTGAATTATTATGTGTGAAAGTTTCGTATGAAAATTTGATTGTTTGTGTGCTTAATTAAATAAAAGGACTAAATCGCGTAAATGGTAAAAGTAGCCGTTTATTAAATTAAGTGGCTAAATTGATTTGTCTTCTTTTATAAGTGTATTTAAGTTGCAAATTTACCTTTTGAATGTAAGTGGGCGGCATAAGGTTATAATTTCACGTTAATATGTTTTTTTATATAATATAATTATAAGTTAAAATGTAATAAAATATGTTAATAATATTATAATAAAAGACATGTGTTTCTCCACTAATCATTTCATTCTTCTTCATCGAAACTAAAGAAGAAAAAGAAAGAAAAACATAAGCAAAGTTTCGGCCATGGTTTTGGTTTAATTAAAGGTTAGTTTTCGATTCGTTTTTGATAATTTTTACGTTTTTGTAATCGTTGCTTTGAGAGCTTTAAAACCCATGTCTCAATTTCATGAATTGATGATGTTTGTGTGAAATGCCATTGATGCTATGTTGAGTTTTATGATGTTTTATGGTGTTAAATGATAGATATATAATTGATGAACAAATTTTGTTCTTGAATTTTTGATAAATTTAGCTAAATAGGGCTAAATTGAGAAAATAAATTTTTGAGGGACGAAAATGCAAAATAAATGAAATGCATGGATTTATATGACTATATTGAAGATTCGGCCTAACTAGGTTGTTGTGAAATTTTTCTTAATTTGTGTTTTGTGCAAATAGGACTAAATTGTAAAAGTGTGAAACATTAGGGGTAAAATGGTAAATTAACTATTTATGTGTTTTGGGACTAAATTGAGATAAAATGTGCTTGAATGAGCTTAATTTGATTATGTTTAGATCAAGAACAAAGAAAAATAGACTTGGATCGGGGAAAGGCGAAAGTTATCGAATAGCTTAGGTTCTTGTCGTCAAACGATATTCGAGGTAAGTCTTTAAGCAAGTTAATACTATAAATATTGTTCGTAACCTAGTTATATGCTGAATTTTGAATTATTGGATTGAAATGTAGACATAGCCGAATGTGACATATTAAATTTATCAATGAAAGGTAGTTAAATTAAATTGAATTCATTGTGTGAAAGTGATATGAATTATGTGTTATATATGTGATTTTAGTAAAATGTAATGTGTACGAGATGGTGGAATAATATCAATTCGGGCTTTGAGCCTAGCGTGCCTTGTCTTAGGTGAATTATATCGGGCTTATTGCCTAGCAGGCCTTGTGTCGGTGAATTATATAGGGCTTATTGCCTAGCAGGCCTTGTGCCGGTGAATTATATCGGGCTTATTGCCTAGCAGGCTAAATGCCGGTGTTTAAATTGCAGACCTCGGGTCTAGCAGGCCTAGTGCCGGTGTGTGATTCAGGCTGACGCCTAGCAGGTTTTAAACCGGTCATGAAATTTCAAATTTGCAAGACATAAACTTTTCTAGCTAAGTAATCATCGAGGAAGTAAGTTGATATTAAAAGTTATATATGTATGTTCAGCCATACAGGTAAGTGCCTACAAGTTATTAAATTGATCTTCTATATTAGATCAATAAGGTATGTATATATGTGTTGAATTGTCGAACGCAAATGATAATAATTGATCCTGTATATTCGGCTTTATACTTATGTTTATGTGACCATGTTGGGATTACCTTGATGCCATGTATACGAATGAATGAAATGTCAAATGAATATATATAGATATGTGATTGTGTTTTCTTGTATATGAAATTACTAAGTGTAAGTATATACTTACTTGTGTATATGTGATCCTATTGAATTAAATGTATCGAAAGTATTAGTAGTTGGAGAAGTGCTATTAATTTATATTTGAATTATATGATGAGCTAATAAATTGAAGATTAAAGATAAAATAATTACAATAATTGAGCTAAAAGAGGTATTTGTATTCGGCATTAGTAGACCAATAAGTGTTAAGCTTTAAATTTTATGGAATGATGTATGTTATTGAAAATGATTGAATGAACATTTGATTGAATACATTTGCTTAAGACTTACTAAGCTAGTAAGCTTACTCTGTGTGTGTTCATTGTTTTGTATTATAGATTTAGACCAAGCTACGGGCTCAGGGGATCGTCAGCAAAGTCATCCACATTATCAATCTATTTTGGTGCTTTTGAGTTTGGTTTTGAACTAAAGGCATGTATAGACTAGACTGTGTTTTGAATTAATACACTTTGTCCTTGTATATGTTATGGCCATGCGAAAATGGCTAAATATGATGTTTAAAGCTAATTATAGTCGGTCATGGCATGCAAATGAGATGTGTTTATCATGTTTTGTTATAGTACGTGTTTAATTATGTTTGATGGTGATTGATACTCATTTTAGTAAAATGCTAATGACATATGCGAATGATAAATGGGATATGTTTGTTTTATATGAAAATTTTTGGCATGAAGTAGTGTATGTGACTTAAGATTATTATAGTAATAAGTGTAAAATGATAGGTATATGTCGAATAGGTATTTAGGTGGTTTGATGATGTGATTCGGTCGGAATGATAAAACATGCAAAAGTTGATATGATCTATATAAGTTATATTAACTGTTTGTGTATGGAGTTTTATGCTATGTATTTAAATTGACATATTTGCAATTGGTTCAAATATGCGCATATACATTTAGTTTAAGCTTTGGTATTTCGAGCAAGAAAGGATATATATATATATTGTTTTAGTTGAATGTGAGTTTGTTATTATGGATGTATTGATCTTAGAGTTGTTAAAATATATATATATATATATGCAGATGTACGAAATTGGCTTAAATGGATTGGGATAAGTTATTAATGTTTAAGTTTGCGATGGTGGTACAAACTTGAAATGCATTTGTCCATGTGTTTAATAACAGTAAATAAATGATACGATTTGTGTTAAGCATAGTAATGCCTGTAACCTTAATCCGGCAACGGACACGGGTTAAGGGTGTTACAGTAATATTTATACCTAGGTTAATAAGGGCATGGACGGTACATTCTAAAAAGAAAAAAGAAAAACAGGGGATTTTGCAAAAAAATAATTATTTTACAAGGGAAAGGATTCGAACTTGGGACCTCATTTAATTCAATGCTTTCACATTCAAAAACTAACCACTGAGCTAATTCATTATTTTTTTATATAATTCTACATTCTCATTAAGCTAAAATTTGGGATGTTATAACTCTACACCCCTTAAAGAAATTTTATCCTCGAAATTACCTGATTTGAAAATATGAGGATATGGAAGTCGAATCGAGTCCTCCGGCTCCCAAGTAGCCTCTTCAATGCCATGATTTCTCCAAAGCACTTTAACTGTAACACCCCAAACCCGGCCTAGACGTTACGGTCGAATCTGGCGTGTCACATCGAAGTGTTTTTCGAAATCAAGGTTGATGGGAGAAATCATTTGAGTACAAAATCTATTTAGCTCTTATTTCTTAGAAAACAATTGGTAAGATATAAAAACCACCACTTAGTAAAACAGTTACCCTGTTTGTTATTGTGGGTTTAAATTTGCGGAAGCTACTCCATTTACGGTTATCTTGAAGTTGAAAATATGTGTTTACCTTGTAAAACAATTATTAGTTGTGAAAACTTATTTGTATCCATTTAGCAGTTCAAAATAAGAAATTAAAAACCCAATGAAAAGAAATTAAAAATTACCAGGGGCCTTATTACAAAAATATCCACCCGATATAAAATATTTAATTAACTACGTTTAAATAGACATCCTCGCTCGTGTGGCCCCCTCCGAGTCCCTCGCAGCTCCAAATCCACTAAGTCTTGGGATTACATGTATAGTGAAAAGAAAAGGGTGAGTTACAAGAACTCGGTGTTTAATCCCCTATCACTCAATCAGTAGTACATGCAGTAACAGTCTGGGCCTGAGCCCTGTTCAGTAACAGTGTAGTGTGGGCCTTAGCCCAATACAAAAATAATGTAGTGTGGGCCTTAGCCCATTACAGTATCAGAATCAGAAACAAAATACATGTGGCCTTAAGCCCAATACAGTGAAAGTATCAGTAACAGAAATGCAACAATGCAATCATGCAACCCATCCCAATCCAGCCAACACACCACCCGTACCAACCCTGCACTCTTGTAAGGATTAAATCGACCCACCCTGCCAACACACCAATATCAGCACCGATTGCGGCGTGTCGATGTCGCGACAAAGCGCGATGTCGAGAATGGCTAAGAGCCGTAAACAGGATAGTTTTACGCCGTGAGTACAGTAATATGATTGGCACAAAGCCATCGGTAGCTGTAGTATGACCGGCACAAAGCCATCAGTAGCTGTAATATGATCGGTACAGAGCCATTGGTAGCTGTACTATGATCGGCACAAAGCCATCAGTAATGGTGATATGATCGACACAAAGCCATCAGTAGAAGTGATATGATCGGTACACAGCCATCAGTAGCATTGCAGCAAATCGCGAACAGCGGTATCGCAGACAAAGCCGCGAAGAATGATATCGTAGCAAAGGCGCCAATAACGATATATGTGGCAAAGCCACCGATGCGATGATTGTGGCAGAGCCACCCGATCTGATACTTCCTCCATAACAGTATCCCAACCCCATGCAGTATGTCGTGTATGCAAAATGCCATGCTAAGAATCAGACATACATATCACAGACAAATCAGTCATTTAAATCACAGACAAATCAGTCATTTACGTCACAGACAAATCAATCATTTACATCACAAACAAATCAATCATTTACCCTCGAAGGGCAAAATAGTCATTTTACCCTTTGGGGGTATATCGGTCAATTCACCTAACAGAGGTATTACAGTCATTTTACCTACAGGGGCATTACGATCATTTTACCCTGCAGGGGTATTACGGTCATTTTATCATACATGGGCATTACGGTCATTTTACCCTACAGGGGCATTACGATCATTTTACCCTACAGGGGCATTACGGTCATTTTACCCTACTGGGGCATTAAGGTCATTTTACCCTACATGGGCATTACGGTCATTTTACCCTACAGGGGCATTACGGTCATTTTACCCTACAGGGGCATTACGGTCATTTTACCCTACAGGGGTATTACGGTCATTTTACCCTACAAGGGTATTACGGTCATTTTACCTTACAGGGGTATTACGGTAATTCTATCCTACAGGGGTATTTTGGTCATTTCACCTACCTTGGGGTCTCGATACAGTTAATGACCTTTTCGAATGCCTACAGTCGCCTCGAGCGACACAGATAATCCATTTGGTCAAAACGGTGTGAATGGGCTCAAAGCCCAGTATTCGGCCCAAATGGGCCCACACGCTCGTGTGGCCCATTTGGCCCAAATTCAATCACGGCTATGCGAACTACATAGCCCAATCCAGTTTCTGCCACCTTTCGTAAATTTTATCCGTATGGGGCCCACACGGCCCATTTCGGCCCAACGAGGCCCAAGTGCACGAGAACACTCATAGTGGCCTCTTCAGTCTACCGCCCTAGGTTGTAGGCTCGGTTTCTCCACACGAGCGATCGTACGCTCGTGAGGCCTCAAATGCCAAAGTTTCAGCTTTTCGGCTTTTTGGCTTTTTACGGAGTTGTTCCAAGATCTACGAGCACCCAACCTAGAATCATCGAGATCCGATGTTAGTCCTTAATTGATAGGGTAACACCCTCTTAATAACACTTAATCTGAAACCCTTCTTACCTTGTTTGAATGAGGGTAACCTTAATCCCTCAACGATCGTTGTTCAAAAGTGATCACACGCCTTCGCTGCCTTCCTAAAGTACAGTCAAGAATCGATTAGTAAGTGGTAGGGCCTTTTCGGCCAACCCCTAAAAACATGAGGTAACCTTATTACCTTACCGGACGCTTGAGAACGAAAGTGTGACTCCTTCAAACCGTTCACACTTCACTACTCCTCGAGGAAGACCCTAGAATCGCAATGAGTGCAGTACGTGAAGAATGAAATAACAATCGGTCAATAGGGTTATTCGGTTTTGGAAAAGAAAAGAAGAACATAGGTGCATTCGGTTTTAAAAGAAAAGCAGAGAGTAGCCTTTGTTCACTTACCGATTGTCAGAGCCGTTGCAAAATTGAAACAGAGAGGGGAGAACTTTCGGTCACAAACCGATTAAAGAGAAAGAATCCCAAGACTAGGGTGATAGGTTCGGTCGAAAGAATCAATAGTCAAGAAGGGATGATCAGGCAGTTGGCCAAAACTTGAGAAGAATAGAGAAGAGAGGGAGGCTTCGGCAGATGTTGGTGCAAAAAAGGAAGAAAAGAATGGTCAATTGCAAGAGAAGAACAGCAGGAACCGAGCAACAAAGATGCACGAGTGGTAAGTTGCAATTTCGGCACTTGGAGTGAAAAGGGAGAGGAGTCAAAAAACTGGTAACAAAACTGACCAAAAATGAGGAAAAACTCTTCAGCTAAAATTCTTAGGCTTTAGAGTCCCTTTTCGGCACCACTACTCCCACCAAATTTGAATTCCCCTCTTTCCTCCTAAAATCACTCTTGTTCACAACCCTCAACAACCGAAAATCCCCCTTTTCACTCCCCAAATTCGGCTAACAACAATCCCATTCAAATCTGTTCAAACTTCTGGTGTTTCGGTCAAACACAACTTCCTCCCAAGGCCAGCAGTAAAAATAATCTCCATTTGCATAAGCAAGGATTCGAACCTCAGACCACTAGTACACTCCACACGCCACTTTCCACCTTTACCAGTAGAATCCTTGTGTCATGATTTCACCAAAAATATTTATAATGTAACACCCCAAACCCGGCCCATTCGTTACGACCGAATTTGAAATGCCACTGCGGAAAAACGTTTAAAAATATTCTTACTTAACAGTAAAAACCGTTAAAAATTTGTCATTTGAAAACCATGTCCAATTAAAAATTCTAAATAATATAAGCTTGATAAAAATATCCAAATTAAAACTTTATTATAAGCTTTTAAAATATAAGTTGCCAAAATTAAAAGCACTTCCCAATAATAATTTAATGGTCGTCTAGCTTAAACATAATAAAAATGTTCAATCAGAAATACTTAAATACTTTAACTGGGCCTTATTACAATAAATAATTAGACAAAAGTTCTTAGTAATAAACTGAATAAAATAAAGAAGATGTCTTCAGCATGGGCCACCTCGTATCCACTCCAACCCGGTCCAATCACCACGAATCATCTGCGATGTTTAATAAATATTGGGTGAGTCATACTGGACTCAAGTGTGTAATTAGTCCATTGAATTCCACCCACATGTTAACCACATATTAACTTATATATCGGATATCAATTATCAAATTCACATGTTATCACATTACGGGCTTGGCCCATATTCATATCACATTCATCTAATAGGGTAGTTAACCACATAATTTCCACATCTTTGGGCTTAGCCTATTTCCACACCGATCCACATTCATATCTGGGCTTGGCCCATTTTCACATTAATCAACATATCAATTGAAATGCAAAGTGCACCCAACCCAACCTAGGGTCCATCCTCTACACACCCCGTATCCAGCCTACCACACACCGGGATTAAAAATCACCCTCTCCTTTTTACTCCAAAGGCAATCAATGCCGTCCACGTGCAATTAAGCACAATAATCCACAACGCGACCTCGATCGGCGCCAATCCACGATGTAGCCGTAGCTAACACCAAAACCACGATGGGACACATAGTCACTCATCAACCACGATATAGCACATAGCTTATATCAACCACGATGAGGCGCGAGCTACTCATCAAGCCACGCGAACTTAATCGCAATTAATCCACAACGTGACCTCGATCCAACGTCAATCCACGATGTAGCTCAAGGCTAACATCAAACCACATACTCGAAGTACACCCGTACCTTCTTTCATATCATATCCCACCCATGCACATGCCACATAAAATAATGATACAATGTAATGATGCATGAGCATGTTCATCAAGCATATTATCACATATTCATATTAATAATCACATATCATCGGGTTTGGTACTTACCGGATTATCGACATACCCTTGAGGGTATCCTTATCACAATTTCCACTGCACTAGTTAGCACATTCATAACACATACACATTTCACATACATATCATATACCCGGAAAACGGTGGGTTAATCACACACCTTACTATTTAGCGAAATCCCGAACTACTTGAATCTAACACGATGAACGGGGTTTTTCCTCCTCCCTAAATGCCGATTTGGTCTCCTACCAAATCTCGAAGGCTTTGCTTATTCCTGTCGATTAGCCCCTAAACCATCATAGTCACAATCGGTCATCACTTAACAACTAATAAAATGGCCTTTGGCCGAATACTTACACTGCTTACCTTACTAACTAAATCCCGAAAGATCACTTCCACAAACGTTGGCTATAAGAATCCCGAAAGATCTCTTGCGCTAGGTTGTACCTTCCCCTACAATCGGTCTTAACACATTTAATAAGAGTTATAGGGCCATTCGGCCAACCTTGGAAATTAGAGCCTAAACTCTTGATTTCGGCACGCTTATGAAGAAAACTCAAAACCGATTATCAAAGGAGAGAACACTTACCACCACCACACGAATCGTCCACTAGCTCTAAATGTCGACAGGATAAAAGGGATGTTGACTTTCGGCTTTTGAAACTTGCGATAGAAGAAAAAGAATAAGGTCGTCTTTGAGATTCGGCTATGGCTATTAATAAAAGTAAAATACAAATAGAAGAAAAAAGAAAGAACTCTCTTGACTTAAAATTTCGGCAATGGAGATTAAAAGATGAACAACAATTTTTGGCAGTAACCAGGATGAAAAAGAAAGGTTTTGAAAGAGGAAATTTAGCACACACTAGCACCATATTTAAACCGAAAATACAAGCTCCTAGAGTCCTATATTCGGCCACCATATCCCCTCATATCATATCCCTTATTAATCTCCTACTTTATCTCTTATCTACTTATTTAACTAAATAAAAATAAAATAGCTATTATCTACTACTTATCCAGCCGAAATTCAAGATAATACAAGGTTTATCTCATCCATTTGAAGTCCCAAAGCCGTCCAACTCTTCTCCCTTGCCTTGTCGTCACATGCAAAATAAAACACCAAAATACTGCTTCCCACGCGACTCGAACTCCCGACCTGCTGGAACCCCTTTGACGCAGGCTACAGATAACGCCCCAAGCCACTTTGCTGCTGGCTCCTTTGTGACATAAACTCCCCACAATTTCTTTTTAAGACCTCCTTCACCTAGCTCCCCCTTTTATACTTAAAATCCAATATTTTTCCAAAACTTTCACCTACACCCTAGGGTTCTCAAAACCCCTAAAACACCTCCAAATACACTTAAAGCCTACTACACTTGAGTTATGCTCCAAACGCACAACCCCTAGTCTAGGATGTTACAGTTCTACCCTCCTTAAAATAATTTCGTCCTCGAAATTACTTACTATCAAACAATCGTGCATTCTTAACTCATCACCCTACTCTACCACTGCGCACTCTGATCTTAACAAAACTAACACATTCCTTGGATACTATCTCAAGATTCGCATTCAAAGTTCCTTACACTTCACTAGCATACAAACACGAACTATCTTTAAAGCAATAAATAATATTCCAAAAATAAGGAACTTACCCGCTATCACATCCTTGGTTGTCTCACATCCAGAACCTTCACTCCTCCGCTTGGGGTTCCACGACCTTGACCTCGAGCCCTATCCATCACTTGAGGACATTTCTTAACCAAATGAACCTTAGATCCACACGGAAACATGCCTTACTATTTCCCCAACATTCTCTCCGCATGAGCTCTTCCACACCGAGCACATAAGCGACTCCGATTCTCGTAAAGCGCACGGTACTCGCATGAATTCTCGATCCTTGGTCTTTTGAACATCTTCAAACGATCCGACGGTCCAAAACTTCTCTTATTCCCATTCCTTTCCTTATCTCGGTTCTGCCTTACAGTCTTCTTAACTTCCTCAGCTATCCGAGCTTTCTCCACTAGAATGGCAAAGTCTCTTTCTCTATGCGGAGCAATCAACACACGTAGCTCATCACGCAACCCATCTTCGAATCGGACGCACCTTTCATACTCAGTAGCCACGATCCCCTTGGCGTACTGACTTAACCTCACAAATTCTACTTCATATTCTGCTACCGACTTATTTCCTTGAACCAAGTTTAAAAACGCCTTCCTTTGCGAGTCTAAATAACTAGCTCCAACATACTTCCCTTCAAACTTAACCTTAAAATATTCCCAATCCACTCGATCTGCCGGGACACCTTGTCTAACAGTGAGCCACCATCGATAAGCTTCGTCCCGGAGCAACGAAACCGCACCCTTCAGCTTTTCCTCATCGGTACAGTCCAAATCGTCCATTATTCTTTTGACTGCTTCCAACCAATACTCCGCTACGTTCGGAGCTACTCCAGATACTCCTCTAAAAATCTCGGCTCCGCTCGACCTAAGCTTTTCCGATACTGACTTTCGAACTCCGATTCCTACACTAGCTCCAGCCACTTGCTCGAGCACTTGCAACATAGCCCGCGATACTGCGTCATCGCCTCCTATCTGATCTTGATCCTCCGCGCCTACTAATGGCGACGGCGGTACGTCACTTTCTGACCCATGGCCAGACCCTACTGGTTCCGATACTGTCATTTGACCACGTCTCCTAGAGCTCATTTCTAACGTCACGATTTTATCTGATTAAAAAGTTTTATGCATCAGAATTTTGTTCCACTTATTAACCGCGAACAATTTTATGAAGTAAAGTATTTAGAAGTAGTTCTTTCGATTACACAAAGGTTCAGTTCAAGTTCACTACTCTAATTTAGAGGGTCACATTCACATTCATAAACAGAGACACATTCATTCACTACACTTCTATGGTCATTTCAATCCTTTCCCAACCTGTGGGTAATTTCATCATTCATTCCTATAAGGGTATTTTGGTAATAAACGGGTGGTAAATTTGAAAATCCTTACAAATCAACGATATTTCAAAATTTACAAAAACTCGAGGTTATCTTGAAAATTTGTTTTCCAAATCAGCGGTGTTACAGAAATTTCAGAAATCGGGGTCATTTTGGTAATTTTTTGTAAGTCAGCGGTAATTTCGTAAAAAAATTTTTTTATCAAATTTCGCAAAATAGAGATTTATTATTTTTGCAAAGTAGGAATATTTCAGTAAAAGTTGTGGTAGTATGGAAATTTCAAAAAAAAAATCAAACCAGGGGCATTTTAACAATTTCCCCACTAGGGTATTTAGGTAATTTTGCCAACCGGGAATAACTCGAAAAAAATATTTTTCCAAAGTCTAATTTAGTGTTTTCAAATCAGAAAGGGTAATTTGGAGATTTAGAAACTAAGTTTTTTGTAAATAGTAAGGCTAGTCCCTTTCGGGTTTTAATCATTGGTTTGGCCGGTGACTAAGTCCTCTTGGTTAAGGTGAACCGTAGCTACGCACTAGGTAGGATTCGAGTAAAGAGGAGGTGAGTCGCTAGGACTGCTTAAATACCAAGCTCTTACTGAATCCACTCCTAGACATGCGCACAATGGTTGCCACACCCTAGCTCGGCGACTAAGTCACAGGGTTGTTTAATGATCCTTAAGTCTTATGCACTTGTGTTTGAGTAGACTAGTCCTAGGGTTCAATAGCCCTAATCTACTAATCTACGTTCCCATAAAAGCCCATATAGTTCACATATTCAAACTACTTCAATAGCCATAAGTACTTACCTGGTGGACTTTGGTAGGAGATACAGTGCCATGCCGAATAACTTTGAAATAAAAGTCCATATTTTGAAAAGCCCATTTTTTTTAACACTATTTTCGGGCCCAAAACCTCAAAGCTGAGTTTTGAACCGGGCTCTGATACCAAACTGTAACACCCCAAACCCGGCCCATTCGTTATGACCGAATTTGAAATGCCACTGTGGAAAAACGTTTAAAAATATTCTTACTTAACAGTAAAAACCGTTAAAATTTTGTCATTTGAAAACCATGTCCAATTAAAAATTCTAAATAATATAAGCTTGATAAAAATATCCAAATTAAAACTTTATTATAAGCTTTTAAAATATAAGTTGCCAAAATTAAAAGCACTTCCCAATAATAATTTAATGGTAGTCTAGCTTAAACATAATAAAAATGTTCAATCAGAAATACTTAAATACTTTAACTGGGCCTTATTACAATAAATAATTAAACAAAAGTTCTTAGTAATAAACTGAATAAAATAAAGAAGATGTCTTCTGCATGGGCCACCTCGTATCCACTCCAACCCGGTCCAATCACCACTAATCATCTGCGATGTTTAATAAAAATTGGGTGAGTCATACAGACTCAGTGTGTAATTAGTCCACTGAATTCCACCCACATGTTAACCACATATTAACTCATATATCAGATATCAATTATCAAATTCACATGTTATCACATTCTGGGCTTGGCCCATATTCATATCACATTCATCTAATAGGGTAGTTAACCACATAATTTCCACATACTGGGCTTAGCCCATTTACTGATCCACATTCATATACTGGGCTTGCCCTATTTTCACATTAATCAACATATCAATTGAAATGCAAAGTGCACCCAACCCAACCTAGGGTCCATCCTCTACACACCCCGTATCCGACCTACCACACACGAGGATTAAAAATCACCCTCTCGTTTTTACTCCAAAGGCAATCAATGCCGCCCACGTGCAATTAAGCACAATAATCAACAACGCGACCTCGGTCCGCGCCAATCCACGATGTAGCCGTAGCTAACACCAAAACCACGATGGGACACATAGTCACTCATCAACCACGATATAGCACATAGCTTATATCAACCACGATGAGGCACGCAGAGCTACTCATCAAGCCACGCGAACTTAATCACAATTAATCCACAACGTGACCTCGCCAACGTCAATCCACGATGTAGCTCAAGGCTAACATCAAACCACGTACTCAAGTACACCCGCACCTTCTTTCATATCATATCCCACCCATGCACATGCCACATAAAATAATGATACAATGTAATGATGCATGAGCATGTTCATCAAGCATATTATCACATATTCATATTAATAATCACATATCATCAGGTTTGGTACTTTATGGATTATCGACATACCCCTTGAGGGTATCCTTATCACAATTTCCATTGCACTAGTTAGCAAATTCATAACACATACACATTTCACATACATATCATATACGGAAAACGGTGGGTTAATCACACACCTTACTATTTAGCGAAATCCCGAACTACTTGAATCTAACACGATGAAGCGGGTTTTTCTTCCTCCCTAAATGTCGATTTGGTCTCCTACCAAATCCCGAAGACTTTGCTTATTCCTGTCGATTAGCCCCTAAACCATCATAGTCACAATCGGTCATCACTTAACAACTAATAAAATGGCCTTTGGCCGAATACTTACACTGCTTACCTTACTAACTAAATCCCGAAAGATCACTTCCACAAACGTTGGCTATAAGAATCCCGAAAGATCTCTTTGCGCTAGGTTTGTACCTTCCCCTACAATCGGTCTTAACACATTTAATAAGAGTTATAGAGCCATTCGACCAACCTTGGAAATTGGAGCCTAAACTCTTGATTTCGGCACGCTTATGAAGAAAACTCAAAACTGATTATCAAAGGAGAGAACACTTACCACCACCACACGAATCGTCCACTAGCTCTAAATGTCGACGAGGATAAAAGGGATGTTGACTTTCGGCTTTTGAAACTTGCGATAGAAGAAAAAGAATAAGGCCGTCTTTGAGATTCTGGCTATGGCTATTAATAAAAGTAAAATACAAATAGAAGAAAAAGAAAGAACTCTCTTGACTTAAAATTTTGGCAATGGAGATTAAAAGATGAACAACAATTTTTGGCAGTAACTGGGATGAAAAGAAAGGTTTTGAAAGAGGAAATTTAGCACACACTAGCACCATATTTAAACCAAAATACAAGCTCCTAGAGTCCTATATTCGCCACCATATCCCCTCATATCATATCCCTTATTAATCTCCTACTTTATCTCTTATCTACTTATTTAACTAAATAAAAATAAAATAGCTATTATCTACTACATATCCAAATGAAATTCAAGATAATACAAGGTTTATCTCATCCATTTGAAGTCCCAAAGCCGCCCAACTCTTCTCCCTTGCCTTGTCGTCACATGCAAAATAAAACACCAAAATACTGCTTCCCACTCGACTCGAACTCCCGACCTGCTGGAACCCCTTTGACGCAGGCTACAGATAACGCCCCAAGCCACTTTGCTGCTGGCTCCTTTGTGACATAAACTCCCCACAATTTCTTTTTAAGACCTCCTTCACCTAGCTCCCCCTTTTATACTTAAAATCCAATATTTTTCCAAAACTTTCACCTACACCCTAGGGTTCTCAAAACCCCTAAAACACCTCCAAATACACTTAAAGCCTACTACACTTGAGTTATGCTCCAAACGCACAACCCCTAATCTAGGATGTTACATATAAGGCCTTCAAGCCAAGGCCAAGGTTCACTTAACAGCAAAAATTCAAAAATTTTGCTAAAGCCCAGGTTTGAACCCAGGACTTCTCCAACACTCCCAACTCTTCCTAAATCACTTAGCCACTAAAGCAAACAAGAAATTTGTGTCTTTTTCTTGCACACATAAATATTTATGTGCAATCTCCTAGCTGATCCCACACTCAAGACCCCATTCCTTCTAGGCCCAAATTCGGGGCGTTACATTAACTAACGAAATTTGCTTTCGCCTTAGCACCTTGATTTCATGATCTAATATCTGAACTGGTTCCTCCTCAAATGTCAAATCCGGTCTAATCTTAATCTCCTCAACTGGGACAACATACGAGGGATTCGATCGATACTGTCTCAACATCAAGATGTGAAACACATCGTGAATACGATCCAATTCAGAAGGCAATTCTAGTTGGTAAGCCACATGACCAACTCTTCTAAGCACTCAATAAGGACCAATGAACCTAGGGCTTAACTTGCCCTTTCGACCGAACCTTAGAACTTTCTTCCATTGGGAGACTCTAAGGAACACCCAATATCCCACATTGAAATTTATGTCCTTGCACTTTATATCGGCATAAGACTTCTGTCTATCATAAGTTACCTTTATTCTATCTCGAATCAATCAAATTTTATGCTTGATCTCTATGACTAATTCTAGACCAATCAACTTTCTTTCACCCACTTCAGTACAACATAAAGGCGAGCGACACTTATGACCACAAAGAGCCTCGTAAGGTGCCATTTGGATACTTGATTTATAACTATTATTGTAAGTGAACTTCGCCATCAATAGATGTTCTTCCCAACTACCATGAAATTCGATTACACAACCCCTCAAAATATCTTCCAGAATCTGAATAACCCTCAACAAATCTTCGATAATACCCGACAAAACCCAGAAAACTCCGACTCCCTGAGACATTCTTTGGTTGCTTCCAATCTAAGATGGCTTCAACCTTTTTAGGATATACACAAATACCCTCAGATGATACCATATGACCCAAAAACATAACTTCCTTCAACCAGAATTCACATTTACTGAGTTTAGTAAAGAGTTGCTTTTCGCGAAGTATCTGCAGTACCACCCTCAAATGTCCATCATGTTCAGTTTCTGTCTAGGAATATACTAGGATGTCATTGATGAATACAACGATGAACTGATCAAGGAAAGGCTAAAAGACTCGATTCATAAGATCCATGAAGGTCGCTGGCGCATTAGTCAACCCAAAAGGCATGACAACAAACTCGTAATGTCCATAACAAGTCCTAAAAGTAGGTTTGGAAATATCAGGTTCTTTTACTTTGAGTTGATAATATCCATATCTCAAGTCAATTTTGGAAAAGAAAATTGCACCTTTGAACTAATCGAATAGGTCGTCAATCCTTGGTAGAGGATACTTATTCTTAATAGTTAGCTTGTTCAGTTGTCGGTAGCCAATACATAACCGTAATGTACCATCTTTCTTCACAAATAAAATTGATGCGCCCCATGGTGAAACATTGGGTCTAATGAAACCCCTATCCAACAGTTCTTGCAACTGTACCTTCAACTCCATAACGATGGAATCAGGTGTCGTTCCCAGCAACAACATAATACTAAATTCCACTTCCCGCTCCAGAGGTAATCCTGACAGTTCTTGGGGAAACACATCGGGAAATTCCCTTACTATATAAATGCTATCAATTGAAAGATCAACAGCATTTGCATCTCAGACATAAGCCAGAAACGCTTCACACCCCTTTCGCACCATCTTTTCTTCTACCATAGTAGAGATCACATTGGACAAATAATTTTGACGTTCCCCAACCATGATAATTTCTTTTCTAGTCTCCATCACTAAAGTTACCCTCTTCAGTGTACAATCCAAACACACTTGATGCTCAACCAACCAGTCCATCCCCAGAATTAGATCAAATTCATTAAAAGGAAGTTCTATCAAGTCAGCGGGAAATACCTCTCTTTGAACCTCTAAAGGACATTTTTCATAAATCTTATGCACAAGTATGGAGGATCCTCAAGGACTGACTACAGTAACAGTGTTTTCAATTTCGTTTACCTCAATACCCAATTTTACAGCCACATCACAAGCAATATACGAATGGGTAGATCCTATATCAATTAAGGAAAAATAAGGTACCAAGTATGTAACACCCCTAACCCGTATTCGTCGCCGGAGTAGGGTGACGAGGTGTTACCGATCAATATACATCATTTAACATACATAACTCATACATTTATGCATTCATACTCAAATATCATTTAATCACAAACACATTTTCCCTTATAAGGGCATAAGAGGCCTTAAACAAGCTTTAGAAGTGGTTCGGGACTAAACCAATAACTCGGGAAATTTTTTTGAAACTTAGAAAAATTTAAATCATACAGGGGTCACACGCCTGTGTGAATAGGCCGTGTGCTTCACATGGCTCCAAACACGCCCGTGTCTCAGGCCGTGTGGAAAAAGGGCATACATACTGACTTGGGTCACACGGCCAACCACACGCCTGTGTGTCCAGCCCGTGTGCCCTTCGAAGTGGCCACAAACGCCCGTGTGCCAGACCATTTTCTAGGCTGTGCCAAACCTATAGGGTATACTGACTTATGCAACACGGCCAAGTCACACGCCCGTGTGCTAGGCCGTGTGCCATTTAGGGGGTATACTGACTTGTACCACACGGCCAGTCACACGCCCGTGTGTGAGGCCATGTGGAGCATACTAACTTTAATTAAATTTCAACACCAGGGGGCACACGACCGTGTAACATGACCATGTGTCATACACGGTTGAGACACACGCCCGTGTCTCTGCCCGTGTGGACAAAAATAGGCCATTTGCAAGGCCAATTTGCCACCCATTTTGCACATACCTACACAAGCTCAATTGGTACCAATTTAAGACACAATTAAGTAGCCAAAAGTCATCAGCCAATACACAATGATACTATATCCATTTCAACCATTTCAAATATGCATTATCAATTCAACCTCATTCATTTGTTATAGGTCAATTGACCTAATTCAAAAAAAGCCATTCACACATCTTTATACATTAACAAAATCATCATCATAAGTCAACTTAAATGACCCAATATACATGTCTATCAAGCATACCAAAATGACCAAAGCCTATACATGCCATATACCATATATACTCAATTCAAAAGTACCAAAATAGATGTCTGATAGTGTGATAAAGTTTCTGACGATCCCCGGTTCTGAGCTAGCTTCGATATACTATAAAACATAAAAGAAAATAAACAAAGTAAGCTATAAATCTTAGTAAGTTCGTATATATATATGAAATAATCAACATCATTCATTAACAATTTCAAATAGATACATTATCTGCAAATTAAAACCTCAATTAATGAGATAACAATAAGTTTAACTACAAAGCAACTCATAAGTTCTCATCTTCTTATAATTCATCATTCGAACAGTTTTCTGTACATACTTGTACTGATACATATCTATTCTCACAAATTAGCTTATCGAATCACTTCGAGTTTATAAATGCTTACGATATAAGTACGTCAATTTTTCGATGCCATAGTCCAACTATGGTCTTACACATACATTGCCAAAGCCCTGACGTGGTCTTTCATTCACATGCCATAACCCGGTTATGGTCTTATTATTCGATTGTCATAGCCCAGCTATGGTCTTATTCAGTATCTCGTCGACTTAAACCATACATTTAAATCAAATACCTCACATTTAGCCATAGAATAAATAAAATCTCAATACCATCCATCAATTGAATAATTACTCATTCAAATTCAATTATACGAACTTACCTCGTATACGGAAATGATGGATCAGGTTGACTACTCGATAACCTTGCTTTTCCCCCAATCTAACTCCGAATTCTTTCTTTCTTGATCTATAAGTAATCAAAATCAGCTTATTTAATCATCTCTCTATTCAATTTAGTCCAAAATATACATTTGAGCTATTTTACACATTAGCCCCTAAACTTTCACATTTTTACAATTTAGTTCTTATTACACAAAATCGCAAATTCATGCAAATTTCAAAACACCCATGCTTATCTAAATTACCATTATGCCCCTAGCAGCCCATATTTTTCATTTAATTCACATTTCACAATTTAGCTCCTAATTTGCATTTTCACCAAAAATCACTTAACAAAACATGTTTAACTATCAACATGTAACACCCCAAACCCGGCCTAGACGATACGACCGAATTTGACATGTCACATCGAAGTGTTGTTTGAAAATTGAGTTTGTCGATAAAAGTTCGTACTAAATTTAAAATCTCCTTTAACATTTGTTTTGAAATTTTTAGTGGTGTAAAACCTTGTTGTCCAATTATAGGTCGTCCCAATTGTTATAAGCTTATCAATCTGAGGGAAAATAGCGGAAGCCCATTTTAGTTGTAAACTTTAAGATTTGAAAATGCGATTTCCAAAAATGGTTATTGTTTTAAAAAAAAACCTGTGTTTCCTAGACTAGCAGGTTGAAATAAGGAGAAATACCAAGTAAATGTTAAAACCCCATATGGCCTTATTACAAAAATTATTAACCCAATATAAAATAATAAAATAACTACGTCTAAGATTAAATCGTATCGAGCGTGTGGCCAACTCCGAGTCCCTTGCAGCTCCAAATCATCTAAGGTTGGGGATTACCTGTACAGTTAAAAGAAAGGGTGAGTTACGAGAACTCAATGTGTAATCCCCTATTACAGTGACAGTCTGGGCCCAAGCTGTAACACCCCATACCCGAGCCCGAGGCTCAGACCAGATACGAGACATTACTATGCTTGAACTTGCTTAATGATGACATTAAGGGCTATAAAATTTCGTTCTGAAATTAAAACTTCTCATTCTTAAATAATTCATACTTTTCATGGGCCTACGAGGCCTTAAACTTGTACTGGTAAACTTTCGGAACCTTATCGAAAATTTTTTCTTTGAAACAGGGGTTACACGCCCGTGCATAGGCATACACGCCCATGTCCTCAGGCCGTGCCCTAAAACTCAGTATTCTGCCAATTTCCACAAGGCCATAACATGCCCGTGGTCCAAGTCCGTGTGAAAAACCTTAGCATTCTAACTTATAACACACGACCGGGCACACGCCCAAGTTCTAACCGTGTGTCATGCACGGCCTTAACACACGGCCGTGGGATTAGTCCGTGGCCTATTCTTACTTATAAGACTAAGGTGCAGTTTATTCACGGCCTAGACACACACCCGTGTGTCTAACCGTGTAGAGACTATTTACTAAGCCAATTGCCATCCTAAAATTAAGACAAACTTAAGCTCAATTCAGCAACTCAATTATTACATCTTTCATGAACAATATAACATGCTTCATTGATATTAATAACATACATACTTAGTCAAACTTGGCCAATCACTTAGCCATTTACAAAAGAATAATAAACTTAATAGCCTATACTTTGGCTCTTCTTAAAACATTTACTCAAAATGTAATGCTACCTATACATGCCATACTTAATAAAACAACTTGGCTATACCAAAATAGCGATTGATAGTGTGCTCCGAGCTCCGATGAAGGTGATCCTCGATATTAGCTTGGCGGAACTACATGGAAAGAAAGAATGAAAGACATAAGCATTTAGCTTAGTAAGTTTGCATAATACACATAGCAACATTCTTACTTAATATAGACCATTTGATATAAACAATGGCATCATAAATTCAGCTATATAAAGCTTACTTACTCATACTTGATTCTTACATAACTCATGAAACTTACTAGTCTCATACTTGATAGGCAAACAAAGTATCTATATCACTAGATCACATTGATCAGCATACTTAAACATAATACTCATAATTTCTAATTCATCATTCATAACATGAATAATATTCTGTCCCCACTTGATAATGATTTTGCTTACTAAACTTTCTTGTTATCTCTTGTGAGCTTATCTCATTTGCCCGATAAATTCCTATCAATAACCGAGAATACCAAATCTCTTACCATGAACTTGATGCTAAAGCCATATTTTGGATATGGTCTTACATGGGATATCTCATCTTGGTTTCAAGGCCATGTCTTGACATGGACTTATATGAAATCTTCCTCTTGATAACTTGTTCAAGGCCAAGCTTGGATCTTTAGACTTACATGATAACTTGTTCAATGCCAAGCTTGGGTCCTTGGACTTACATGATAACTTGCTTGATTGCCGAGGCATGGTCTTATACGGACTTTCTCATACTTGATCTCATTAATTTCATTGTTTAACTTAACATTAAACAATTTCATAATAACATTGTTTATTATACTAAGCAATTCAATGATATAAATCATAAAGCTTAGAAATCATACAAACTTACCTCAATATACAAAATGTAGCTAGGTATGCAATTTAGTCCTCGACCTTGTTCTTGCCTCGGTTTCGATCTGGCCTTCACTTTTCTTGATCTATAATCATAAATAAATCATTTAATACTCACATTGACTAAATTGACTCTTAAATCATACTTTGGCAAAATTACTATTTTGCCCCTAAACTTTCTCATATTTGCACTTTTGCCCCAAGACTCGTAAAATAATTTTCATTCAACTTTCTTAAACTTCATGCTTAGCTGAATCATTTTCTCTACTATAAAAATCATCAATTCTTGCTATTTTTAACATGTATGACCAATTTTCATAACTATTACAAAATGGTCCATACTATCATCTTTCATGAAATTCACTTAGAAAAAGATGTTTATCTAACATCAAACTCTCATAAACTTCCATAAAACATCATTTAACACGCATATCAATCATGGGTAGATTTTTGAACATGCACTTTAGCTCACTTTATAGCTAAAAATAGCTTACTCATGCTACCGGGACTTCAAAAATACGAAGAATATCAAAAACGGGGCTAAGATGAACTTACTAGCAAGCTTGAAAGATGAACAAACCCTAGCTATGGATTCTTCAAAATTTCGGCACACACAAGGAAGAAGATGAATGATTTTTATCATCTTTTTCCTTTATTAATCATTCAATAGGTAAATGACCAAAATGCCCTTCTCTTAAAAATATCACCATTTACTAGCTCATGTCCATTTTTGTCCAAAAATTATGATTTGGGCAAATTGCTATTTAAGAACTTATAATTGCTATTCTAGAGCTATTTCATACAAAATTCTTCTAGAAACTCACATTTTACAACTTTTGCAATTTGGTCCTTTTTGACCATTCAACTTCAATTTAGCAAAATTGCTTCATGAAACTTTCACACTAACATGCAAACATGGCATGAACCTTAAAAACTCATAAATTCACATCGGATTAGTGGTCTCGCACCACTATTCCAACTAGGCCCTAAATCGGGCTGTTACAATTCTCCCCCCTTAGGGATTTTCGTCCTCGAAAATCTTACCAAACAAAAAGGTTTGGATCTTTGGTTTCTCATACTCTCTTCTGGTTCCCATGTGGCTTTTACTATTCCATGTCTTTGCCACAATACTTTCACTAAGGCAATACTTTTCTTTCTTAGCTGCTTCACTTCCCGAGCTAATATCTTGACTGGTTTTTCACCATAAGTCATGTCGGGATGAATCTCTACTCGATCGGGAATTACATGCGAAGGGTCTGATCGGTAGCGTCTTAACATTGACACGTGAAACACATCATGTATCTTTTCTAACTCTGATGACAAAGCCAATCTGTAAGCTACAGGCCCAACCTTCTCGGTAATCTCATACGGTTCAATAAAACGTGGACTCAACTTGCCTTTCCGGCCAAATCTGAGAACTTTTCTCCAAGGTGATACTTTCAAGAAAACTTTATCTCTGACTTGATACTCTATCTCTTTTCTCTTTAAGTCCGAATAGGACTTCTATCTGTCTGATGCAGCTTTTAAACTTTCTCGTATCACTTTCACTTTCTCTTCAGCTTCTCTAACCAAATCAACCCCGTGAATTTGGTTTTCTTTAAGTTCGGTCCAATAAAGAGGTGTTCGACACTTACGCCCGTATAAAGCCTCATAAGACGCCATCTTTAAGCTCGACTGAAAACTATTATTGTAAGCAAACTCTACTAATGGGAGAAACTTTTCCCAACTGCCTCAGAATTCAAGAATAAAACATCTGAGCATATCTTCGAGTACTTGAATTAACCTCTCGGATTGACCGTCAGTTTGAGGATGAAAAGTGGTACTAAAGTTCAACTTTGTACCCAAGGCCTCTTGTAACTTCTTCCAAAATTTGGATGTGAATCTCGGATCTCTATCCGATATGATTGATAAAGGAACTCCATGAAGTCTTACTATTTCTAAAACATACAAGTCTGCCAACTTGTCGAGAGAGTAATCCACTCGAACAGGTATAAAATAGGCTAATTTCGTGAGTCTATCAACTACAACCCATACGGCACCTTTCTTGCTCGGAGATAGTGGTAAACCCGTTACAAAATCCATAGTAATATGGTCCCACTTCCACTCCGGAACTAAAATAGGTTGAAGCAAACCCGAAGGTACTTGGTGTTCAGCCTTTACTTGCTGACAAATCAAGCATTTGGAAACAAATTCTGAAATATCTTTCTTCATTCTCGGCCACCAATACTGTTGCTTCAAGTCATTATACATCTTGGTACTACCCAGATGTACAGATAAACATCCATTATGAGCCTCATGCAAAATTTTTTGAATAAGCTATTCTTTTCTCGATACAGAAACTCTGTCTTTGAACATCAGACTTCCATCGGGACTAATCCGAAAATCAGACTCAACATCTGTCTCACACTGATCTCTCTGAACTTGCAATTCACTATCCTCTTTTTGGGCTTCAATGATCTCTTGGAGGAAAATTGGTCTAGTTCTCAACTCAGCTAGAATAGAACCATCGTTGGATAAAGTCATCCGTGAATTCATTGCCCTTAATGCAAATAAAGATTTTCTGCTCAAAGCGTCGGCGACCACATTTGCCTTCCTGGGATGGTAATCAATGACCATCTCATAATATTTTATCAACTCTAACCATCTCCATTGTCTTAAGTTCAACTCTTTCTGCATCATCAAGTACTTCAAACTTTTATGATCAGTGAAAATCCGACATTTCTCACCATATAGGTGATGTCTCCACATCTTCAATGCGAAGACTATGGCAGCCAATTCTAAATCATGCGTCGGATAATTCTTCTCATGAGGCTTCAACTGTCTGGAGGCATAAGCAATAACTTTGCCTTCTTGCATAAGTACACAACCTAATCCATTTAAGGATGCATCGCTGTAAATCACAAATTCTTTCCCTGTCTCAGGTTGTACTAAAACTGGAGCTTCTGTCAAAAATGCTTTCAATTTTTCGAAACTTTGTTGGCATATTTTCGTCCACTCGAACTTCACATTTTTCTATAACAACTTCGTCATCGGGGTTGCAATCATGGAAAACCCCTTGACAAATCGTCTATAATAGCCGACTAGGCCTAGGAAACTTCTAACCTCAAAGATATTCCTCGGTGGTTTCCAATCCGTAATAGCCGAGATCTTACTTGGGTCTACTCGAACCCCTTCTCCTGAGACAATATGTCCCAGAAATCCTACTTCATTGAGCCAAAACTCACTTTTACTGAACTTGGCATACAACTGATTTTCTCGAAGAATCTGTAAAACTATCCGTAGGTGCTCAGCATGTTCATTCTCATCTCGGGAATAAATCAGTATGTCGCCAATAAAAACAACTACAAACTTGTCGAGGTATGGTCTGAAGATGCGGTTCATTAAGTCCATGAATACTGCAGGAGCATTAGTCAAACCAAAAGGCATGACTAAAAATTCATAATGCCCATACCTTGTTCGAAAAGCAGTCTTGGATACATCTGATTCCTTTACTCTTAACTGGTAATACCCCGATCTCAAGTCTATCTTAGAGAACACGGTGGCTCCTTTCAATTGATCGAACAAATCATTGATCCTTGGCAATGGGTACTTGTTCTTTACTGTCACTTTATTAAGCTAACGGTAACCTATGTACAATCTCATAGTGCCGTCCTTCTTTTTCACAAATAAAACTGGAGCACCCCAGGGAGAACAACTTGACCTTGCAAAGCCTTTGTGCATTAACTCTTGCAATCGTGTCTTCAACTCTTTCAACTCCGTTGGAGCCATTCTGTAAGGAGTAATAGATATTGGTACAGTATCGGGAGCTAGCTCAATGCTGAACTCAACCTCTCTAACTGGTGGTAGTCCTGGCAATTCCTCAGGAAACACATCCACGTACTCACATACTATTGGCACTGACTCAATCCTTATCTCTGTTTCTTTTTCATTCATCACAAAAGCCAAATATGCTTCATACCCCTTTCTCATGTATCTCTGTGCTGTCACATGAGAAATTAATTCTAACAATCTACTCTGTTCATCTGATTCTATGTGAAGGGTGTCCCCATCCTCACATCTCATTTCAATGTATTTCTTCCCACAATTAACTATTACATTATGGGGCGATTAACTAGTCCATACCGAGAATGATATCAAACTCGTCAAATGGTAACAACATAAGGTTTGCTTTAAAACAATAACCTCTAATCATTAATGGACATTCTATACATACTTCATTCACTAACACACTCTTGCCTAAAGGATTAGACACTCTAATCACAACTTCTGTAAACTCTATAGGCATACTCAAATCGGATACCAATTTCATGCATATGTAAGAGTGTGTAGATCTGGGATCTATTAAAGCAATAACTTTAACATCATGAAGAGAAAAGGTACCCGCGATAACATCATGGGAAGATGCCTCTTCGCGAGCGCGAATGGCATAAGTCTGTGTAGGCGCCCTACCCTCAGGCCTCACGGCCTGCTCTCTAGGGTTACCTCTTCCAATAGCCCCACTTCCGGGGTTTCTCTGCGGCCTTCCTCTGACCATACTCCCGAATCTGGTTCGAGTTTTGTCCTCTTTCATCATCTCTCGACAATCTTTTATCTGATGGTCCTTGGAACCACATCTGAAACATGCATTTTCGTGTGCTCGGCATTCCCCTAAATGGCGTTTGCCACAATGTGGGCACTCGGGTCTATCAGATCGAACATTCCCCACACTAGCAACTGAAGTAGTCTGTGCTTTATTTCCCGAATACTGTTTACTCTTGTTCTTTCTTGGAAAATCCAGTGGAAGTAGCTGATCGGGCAGGGAAATCTCTTGACTTCTTGGATGGAGATTGGAATGACTTGTTCCACTGTCTCTTTTTCGAGTCACGGGACTCCATTTCAGATTTCTTCTTCTCTTTTACTAGTTCTTCGGCTTTACAAGCCCTCTCGACTAGCACAACAAATTCCTTCAATTATAGAACAGCAACAAACAGTTTGACGTCCTCATTTAGCCCATCTTCAAATCTCTTACTCATGATGGCTTCGGTGGACACGCATTCTCGAGCGTATTTGCTGAGTCTTACAAACTCACACTCGTAGTCAGTTACAAACATCTTGCCTTGTTTTAGTTCTAGAAATTCCTTTCTTTTCTGGTCCACAAACCTTTGATTGATATACTTTTTCTTGAACTCTTCTTGGAAGAATTCCCATGTGATCTTTTCTCTTGGGACTACTGATATCAAGGTGTTCCACCATTGATAGGCAGAATCTCTTAAAAGAGAAACTACGCACTTCATGCACTCTTTAGGTGTACATGATGACTCATTAAATACCACGATGGTATTTTCTAACTGAATTTAGCTCTTCCAGGATCATCATCTTTTCTAGCCCGAAATTCTTCTGCCCCATGTTTCCTGATTCTATCAACCGGAGGCTTCTCTCCTCTTACCACCTCTACTACTTGAGGGGCTATTGGGATAGGTTGAGGAATAGGTGGGGGTGGAGGGGGTTGTGCATTCGGGCTCGTACGAACGAACTCCGTGTACCATGTGTTCATCATATGGAGGAAGGCTTCTCTAGCCTCTTCTCCTCCTCCTTCACTCACCGTAGTGGGTCTATTCTCGTTCTCATTTGGCACCATCCCTTTAAAGGGAGCCGGCGCATTACTTTCTACGTCATCCGCCATATCTCTTTCAGGATCCATTTACTATATATATAAACATAATTTAAGTCGTCAGGAGTCGTCACACTATCATTATAAATCATTCTTACGTATGGCATGTATAGCTAGACTCGTGCTCATGCTACGTTAGTCCTAGAACTGACTAAACCGTAGCTCTGATACCACTAAATGTAACACCCAATACCCGAGTCCGAGGCTCAAACCGGATACGAGACATTACTATGCTTGAACTTGCTTAATCAGGACATTATGGGCTATAAAATTTCGTTCCGAAATTAAAACTTCTCATTCTTAAACAATTCGTACATTTCATGGGCCTACGAGGCCATAAACTTGTACTGGTAAACTTTCGGAACCTTATCGAAAAACTTTTCTTTGAAACAGGGGTTACACGCCCGTGTAATATAAGACACGCCCGTGCATAGGCATACACGCCCATGTCCTCAGGTCGTGCCCTAAAACTCAGTATTCTGCCAATTTCCACACGGCCATAACACGCCCGTGGTCCTAGTCTGTGTGAAAAACCTTAGCATTCTGACTTATAACACACGACCGAGTACACGCCCAAGTTCTAACCGTGTGTCATGCACGGCCTTAACACACGGCCGTGGGATTAGTCCGTGGCCTATTCTTACTTATAAGACTAAGGTGCAGTTTATGCACGGCCTAGACACACGCCCGTGTGTCTAACCGTGTAGGCACTTAGAGGCTATTTACTAAGCCAATTGCCATCCTGAAATTAAGACCAAACTCAAGCTCAATTCAGCAACTCAATTATTACATCTTTCATGAACAATATAACATGCTTCATTGATATTAATAACATACATACTTAGTCAAACTTGGCCAATCACTTAGCCATTTACAAAAGAATATAAACTTAATAGCCTATACTTTGGCTCTTCTTAAAACATTTACTCAAAATGTAATGCTACCTATACATGCCATACTTAATAAAACAACTTGGCTATACCAAAATAGCGATTGATAGTGTGCTCCGAGCTCCGATGAAGGTGATCCTCGATATTAGCTTGGCGGAACTACGTGGAAAGAAAGAATGAAAGACATAAGCATTTAGCTTAGTAAGTTTGCATAATACACATAGCAACATTCTTACTTAATATAGACCATTTGATATAAACAATGGCATCATAAATTCAGCTATATAAAGCTTACTTACTCATACTTGATTCTTACATAACTCATGAAACTTACTAGTCTCATACTTGATCGGCAAACAAAGTATCTGTATCACTAGATTACATTGATCAGCATACTTGAACATAATACTCATAATTTCTAATTCATCATTCATAACATGAATAATATTATGTCCCCACTTGATAATGATTTTGCTTACTAAACTTTCTTGTTATCTCTTGTGAGCTTATCTCATTTGCCCGATGAATTCCTATGAATAACCGAGAATACCAAATCTCTTACCATGAACTTGATGCTAAAGCCATATTTTGGATATGGTCTTACATGGGATATCTCATCTTGGTTTCAAGGCCATGTCTTGACATGGACTTATATGAAATCTTCCTCTTGATAACTTGGTCAATGCCAAGCTTGGATCTTTAGACTTACATGATAACTTGTTCAATGCCAAGCTTGGGTCCTTGGACTTACATGATAACTTGCTTGATTGCCGATGCCATGCCTCGGCTTGGTCTTATATAGACTTTCTCATACTTGATCTCATTAATTTCATTGTTTAACTTAACGTTAAACAATTTCATAATAACATTGTATATTATACTAAGCAATTCAACGATATAATTCATAAAGCTTAGAAATCATACAAACTTACCTCAATATACAAAATGTAGCTAGGTATCCAATTTAGTCCTCGACCTTGTTCTTGCCTCGGTTTCAATCTGGGCTTCATTTTTCTTAATCTATAGTCATAAATAGATCATTTAATACTCACATTGACTAAATTGACTCTTAAATCATCCTTTGGCAAAATTACTATTTTGCCCCTAAACTTTCTCATATTTGCACTTTTGCCCCAAGACTCGTAAAATAATTTTCATTCAACTTTTTTAAACTTCATGCTTAGCTGAATCATTTTCTCTACTATAACAATCATCAATTCTTGCTATTTTTAACATGTATGACCAATTTTCATAACTATTACAAAATGGTCCATACTATCATCTTTCATGAAATTCACTTAGAAAAAGATGTTTATCTAACATCAAACTCTCATAAACTTCCATAAAACATCATTTAACATGCATATCAATCATGGGTAGATTTTTGAACATGCACTTTAGCTCACTTTATAGCTAAAAATAGCTTACTCATGCTATCGGGACTTCAAAAATACGAAGAACATCAAAAACGGGGCTAAGATGAACTTACTAGCAAGCTTGAAAGATGAAAAAACCCTAGCTATGGGTTCTTAAAAATTTTGGCACATACAAGGAAGAAGATGAATGATTTTTATCATCTTTTTCCTTTATTAATCATTTAATAGGTAAATGACCAAAATACCATTCTCTTAAAAATATCACCATTTACTAGCTCATGTCCATTTTTGTCCAAAAATTATGATTTGGGCACATTTCTATTTAAGGACTTATAATTGCTATTCTAGAGCTATTTCATACAAAATGCTTCTAGAAACTCACATTTTACAACTTTTGCAATTTGGTCCTTTTTGACCATTCAACTTCAATTTAGCAAAATTGCTTCATTAAACTTTCACACTAACATGCAAACATGGCATGAACCTTAAAAACTCATCAATTCACCTCGGATTAGTGGTCTCGCACTAGTATTCCGACTAGGCCCTAAATCGGGCTGTTACACAAGCCCTATCCAGTAACAAATCAGTCTGGGCTTTAGCCCTATACAGTATCAGAGTGGGTCTAAGCCCAAAATCATAATAATGCAAAACAGAGATGCAACCCAACCCAGTCCAGCCAACACACCACCCATACCAACCAACACACCATGTGGGGACCAAGTCGACCCACCCACCCAGCACACCAATATCACAGCATAGCTGCTAATAATAACACAGTAAAGCTGCTAATAACAGTCAACGTGGCCAAGCAACTAAAATCAGTATACATGGCGAAGCCACTAAAATGATAAAAACGTGGAAGAGCCACTAGTACAGTACTTCCTCCCAAATCAGATATCCAACCCCAATGCAGAATGTCATGTCATAAATATTTCGTGTATGCAGTATATCTCAATCATAATCAGTCATGTAAATATCTCACATACATCACTTACACTACCACTAGGGGTATAACGGTCATTTGTCGGTTATGGGTAAAACGGTAATTTCACCCATCGAGGGTATTTCAGTAATTTTACCCTTCGAGGGTATTCCGATACTTTTACCCATCGAGGGTATTTTGGTAATTTTACTCGTCGAGGGTATTTCAGTAACTTTACCCATCAAGGGTATTTCAGTAATTTTACCCGTCGAGGGTATTTTGGTAACTTTACCCATCGAAGGTATTTTGGTAATTCTACCCATCGAGGGTATTTCGGTAATTTTACCCGTCGAGGGTATTTCGGTAACTTTACCCATCGAGGGTATTTCAGTAATTCTACCCATCGAGGGTGTTTCGGTAATTTTACCCATCGAGGGTAGTTCAGTAATTTTACCCGTCGAGGGTATTTCGGTAACTTTACCCATGGAGGGTATTTCGATAATTTTCCTAAAACGGCCTTTTCGAAGGCCTACAATCGCCTCGAGTGACGCAAATACCCTTTTTAGTCGAAATGCTGTAATTAGGCCCAAAGCCCAATTTTCGGCCCAAGCGGGCCCACACGCTCGTGTGGCCCATTCAGCCCAATTTCGGCCGCGGCTACGCGAACTTCGTAGCCAAATCCATCATCTGACACTTTTGTGAATTTTACCCATGTGGGGCCCATCTCGGCCCAACGAGGCCCATTACGACCTAAGCCCACGAGAATGTTCGTGGCAGCCCCAACAGTCTATCGCCAACGATTGTGGCTCGATTTAACTCTATGAGCGCTCGCGTGCTCGAGAGCCCTCAGATGCTGAAGTTTCGGCTTAACGACTTTTCGGCTTTAACCGATTCACAATCTATCAGGGGTGTGAATACACACCTTCATGCGTCATTTTGACAGAACCAAAATCGGGTGTACGATTACACACCTGATCACGTAGAGTACCAAGCATTCACGATCGCCAGAACCTTGACCAGATCGATCGACTGCGATCGGCCTGCTCAAACCAGATTCTGGTGCAGCCACCCTTCCACATCCTGGCGGAAAGTCCCGAATAGCCGACACCGCACGCCTCTTAAACTTGGGAGCAGGGGCTACGAGTCCATCTCCAGTAGGCACTCTTCCTGATCCCCCCTCAGGCTGGCTATCACTTGCCTCTATGGTAATCTCTTAATGGCCTAAACCCACGGTTAAACATAAATTAATCTACAGCAAGCACAACACCTCAGCCTAGAGAAAGTGGCATTCGGCCCAAACAAAGAATACAATCTAACTTACCTTAGATACTCGAATGAAAGAGAAAGGTAGATTCAAATGCTCCAATGATACTTGAAAACTCTTCTACAACATGGGAAGTTTTAGAAACTGGGAAAAGATGTATTCGGCCAAGGAAGTAATCCCGCACCACAAAATAAAAGAAAAAGAGTTTGGGAAGGGAAAAGGAAGAATAACGTTCAACTTAGGAGAAGAGAAGGGGAGAAGCAGAATAATGATAAGGGAGGAGAAGGGGATGTATTCGGCTATCACTGGAAGAAAAAGAAACAGAGGGACCTTACTTCGATTAGGCAAAAGAGGAGAGGCCTACAAATTCGGCAATTAGCAAAATGTGAAGAAAAAGGAAGGAAGACGAGAAGCAACAAAAAGAACAGGAAGGGAGAGGAAGTGAATTTGGCAGAAAAGAATTGAAAGAAAAAGACCCGAACTTCAAAAATGTACCAAAATGGAATACAACACCCGTAAAAATGCCAGAGAAAATTCGGCACCCCCCAACACTCTCACAAGCCGAAATTACACCCAAATGCCAACCCTTGGCCGAAATTCCCTTACTCATCCATTCCCAAATTCGGCTAAGACTCCCACACACTCCAACTCTCTCAAACTCTCCACCAAATCCTCCTACAATTGCTCACAGCCTCCCATTCAAAATTTTTGACCAATTCTTCAACCTCCTTTGCAGAGTTTGATTCCAACTCCACCTCTTGCACCATCAAGGCATAAAATAAAATCCCCTATTTGCTTGCCATGGGATTCGAACACTTGCCCTCTCCTATGCTCCACACGCTACATGCCACCACAATACAAGCTCCTTTTGTGACACTTAAACTCACATAATTATACATAAGTCCTACTGCTAACTGGTTGTTCCACTTATGAGCAAAAATTAAAATATTCCAAGGTTCAGACTTAAACCCATGCTTCCTAAAAACCCCCAAATATACTCAAATAACTAGCCGTTCAAGCACATCATGGAATTTAAGCAAATTCAGCAAAATTACAAACCCCACATTTTTGGGGCATTACACAACAAGCATTCATAATCTATCAAGAAACTTCAAAACACATGCTATTTCATCAATAGAAACATCTAAAATCTTTAACATTTTTGCAAATTAGTCCCTGGGCTTGCTAGAATAAGCTGCAATGATCTCAAAAATGTAGAAATCATTAAAAACGGGACAAAAAATGTACCTTAATAGACAAAAATGTCTTGGCCGAACCTAGGTCTTCAACTATGGCTTTCTCCCCTTTTAATTTCGGTGGAACAACTTAAGAAAGATGATGACTTTAAATTTTTATGTTATTTACTAAAGATTATTTACTAATTTACCTTTTTACCCTTGATATTAAACTATTAAAATTCCATTAACCATGCACATAAATGTTCACCCAATTTTATAATGGTCTAATTACAACATAAGGACCTTAACATTAAGGTTCTATAGCTATTTGACACCTTTAGTTAATAGAATAGTACTTTTGCGTTTTATGCGATTTAGTCCTTTTTATCAAATTGACCATTCAAACGATAAAATTTCTTAACGAAATTTTCACACAATATCTCAATCATGCTGTAAACATTAAAAAAATAACAAAATAAATATTTTGACCTCAAATTTGTGGTCCAAAAACCACTGTTCTGATTTGACCAAAAACGGGTTGTTACAAAGTAAATAGTGAAGGTACCTGCAATGACGTCCGCCACATCTCTATCCTCTCGGTGTCTAGCTACATAAACCAAGGCGGGTTGCCTAGTCTCAGCCCAATTCACACCCTCGGCTAGTGCTCTCTGACCCTGATTACCATTTCTATTTCGGTTCTAATTATAGCCCCTTTGAGCACCCTAATTACCCCTCTGGTTTTGAGCCCCTAACTAGTCCCTAATTCTGAAACGGGGCCTGCACCTGATCATTCTGACAAGGACAATCCTTAATTCTATGCTCTATCAAGCCACAAACTAGACAAGCACCTATTTTTCTCCAACATTCGCCTAGATGGCACTTCTAACAATGCTGACAAACCAGGATTTGCCTCTCGCTAAGGTCCACTGCTTCCCTATTTTGTGGTGGTCTAGCCTCTCTAGCCCGCTTAATAGGACGCAGAGTTGGGCTAGTAGAGTCCATCTCTCTCTAGGGTTGATCCCTTTGTTTCCCCTTTTTCTCACGCTCTATGTGCTTAATCTCCTCTATAATCCTGGTCCTCTCGACTAAAGACTCAAACACAAACTCTTGTTGTGGAGGTACTTGAACCTTAAGGTCATACCTCAGACCCTCCTGAAAACGGAAACTCTTCTCCTGCTTAAACGCCATTATACTAGGTGCATAGTGGTTCAATCTCAAAAATTTTGTCTCGTACTCAAAAATAGTCCTATCACCCTATTTAAGCTCAATAAATTCCAACCGTCGGGCCTCCATATAGCAAGGGCCCACAAACTTACCCTGAAAGGCCTCCTAAAAATAAGTCCAATCAATATGCTCTAGCAGCGTACCCCTAACCACTAATTGCCACCACCGATATGCCTCGTCCCTTAATAAGGACACGGCAACCTTATGTTTCTGCTCAAGGGTGCAGTCTAGATCATCCAAAATCCGTTTAGTGGTCTCTATCTAGTACTCAGCCACTATAGGAGTAGTTCTAGCAATACCTTTGAACAATTCTGCCCCACTAAAGCGAAGCCTTTTAGTAATCATCCCATGACTAACACCACCCATCGAAGCCCTGACAACCCGATTCAAAGCCCTTAATAAAACCCATGTAATAGGGTCATTTTCATCATATTCATCATTATCTCTATTTCCCATATTCCCACCCTCAGTAGTGGGTTCACTATTAACCTCATTCTATTCGTTATTCTGTTTTAACTCAATAGACGCAACCGACTCAACCGGAGCCCTCAAAGGTCATCCCCTACAATCCCTCCTACAACGAGTGATCATTCCACAAGTATTCTTTTCAGTGTTTTATGAATCTATAGTTTAAAAGTAAGAGTATCTTTAGTACTTTGTTTAATCTTTTAATGCACTCCCAATCTAAAATTCCTTCATTAACATTTTATGCAATAGTCTCTATAGTCTTATTAAAGTTTCATTACTGTTTCTATGGACTTGGCATTGGACCTTCGGACTCCATCGTTCCCTGTAAAAAGTACTTTTCAAAATATTGTGGTTTGTTTTTTCCCCAAAAATACCCTTTTCATGTATGCACGCATACAGACTCGTTTTGAAAAGATTCAAAAATTCAGTCTAAGGTTTTAAACCTACGCTCTGATACCACTAAATGTAACCTCCCAAACCCAGCCTAAACATTATAGTCGATTCGTGACAGTCACATTGGACACCTAAGCATCGATCCTACTCTATCAATAGTTGAAACCTCGTAAATACTCTCTTTTAATAAAACCGCGGTTACCTTTGTTAACTTTGGGAAAATGTTCATTTAATTAAATCAACCTTTATTAAGCCAAGTTAGCAGAACTGGCGTGGTCTTTGGAAAACATTGCACGACATTGCGTTAGAAGAAAAACAATTTGTTTATCTTGTTTGTAGCGAAAAAAACGAATAAAATTCCCAATTATTAATTTAACTGAGTAACCTGCTCAATCCAATTTCAACATATATTTAATATTCAATCCCAAATATGAAAACCATGCATGCATGAAAACTCCAAAACAAAAACAATCCCACACCACAATTCAGAAAACTTTACAGTCCAAAACCTAAATATTTCTAGGAAATTTTAAGAAGAAATAAAATAAAAGTAATAGCGTGAAAAAATAATATTTATACTTAAGTTAATAATGGCATTGTAACAGCCTATTTTTGGTCAAATTAGAACAGTGATTTCGGGACCACAAATTTGAGGTCAAAATAGTTATTTTATTATTATTTTAATGTCTACAATATGAATATATGATTGTGTGAAAATTTCGTTAAGAAATTTTATCGTTTAATTGGTCAATTTGAGAAAAAGGACTAAATTGTGTAAAGTGTAAAATGCATGTTCTATTAGTTAAATGTGTCTATTTGCTATGGATCATTAAAATGGATGTCCTTATGTTGTAATTTGACCATCTGACACATGAGTGGACATATATGGGCATTTATTAAGGTGTTTTAATGGTTTAATAATAAGGTTAATTTCGTAGATTGGTTAATAACATAAAATAAATAAAACAAAAGTCTTTTATTGTTGGCTATCATCTTACTTAGCCGAATGTTGCAAGAAGATAAGCCAAATTTTTAGGTTTATTGTTTCTCCTATGTTATTTTTCTCATTTTGTTCCGTTCTTGATGATTTCTATATTTTTGTGATTATTGCAACTAGTACTAGCTAGCCCAGGGACTAATTTGAAAAACTGGTAAAGATTTTGAATGCTGCCATTGATGAAAAAGCATGTGTTTTGAGGCTTCTTGATAGATTATGAATGTTTGTTAATAGATATACAAGTTTTGTTAAGTGATTTTTGAGTAAAAATACAAAATAGGGATTAAATTGAGAAATGTGTAAAGTTAGTAGTTAAAATGTGAAATAAATGAAAATTATGGGCTGCTAGGGGCATTATGGTAATTTGGCTAGCATGGGTTTATTTGGAATTTCACTAATTTTTTATTTTATGCAATAGGGACTAAATTGTAAAAAATGTGAAATATGTGGGGAAAAAGTGTAAATGTGTTTTAAAGTATGTTTTGGACTAAATTGAATGGTTAGATGATTGACTAAGTCAATTTTGAATTATATTTAGATCAAGAAAAGCGAAATACGGACTTGGATCGGGGAAAATATAAAGTTATCGATTAATCGACTAAATTCACCATTTTAACATCCGAGGTAAGTTCGTATGTAATAAGCATTGTTACATTTATGCTTTAAATGCTTTGATATTGCATAAATTTGTGTATATAATATTATAGTCATGTTTGACGATGATTTGGATATATATGGCACTTAGTGTGCGATTCGAGATAGCTTCGGCTGTATATGGCACTTAGTGTGCGAGACCGAGATAGCTTCGGCTATGTAAGGCACTTAGTGTACGAGATTATATTAGCTTCAACTACGTATTGGCACTTAGTGTACGAGATATCGAGTATTCGACAGTATTCCAAAATGGTATGAGTTCGTTACGAATTTGTACAGGTATGTACATGTAAAGTATGAGATTCAAATAGAAGAAGTTATGAAATTGCATGTAAGTATATGATTAAGCATATGGAAAGCTTTTTGTTACCATGAATTACATGTTAAATGGTTCAAGTTGTTGATTTATGTAATATGATTTGTTGAGTTTAATTCATACGAACTTACTAAGCTATAAAGCTTACTTTGTTTATTTTTCCCCTGTTTTATAGTGAATTCAAAGCTAGCTCGGATTCGGGGATTGTCAGAGACATCGTCACACTATCCAACTTTCACTTTGGTACTTTTGAACTTATGGTTTGGTCATATGGCATGTATAGGGATTTTGAGTCATTTTGGCTATGTTTTAGGTATGGATATTGGCCATTTGGATTGGTTTGTAAATGTTTATGTTTTGGCTTGTATATATAGCCATATGTGATGAATTATTTTGGTTTGTTTGCTATGTTTGAATAAGTTACATATATGAGTAGTTAAGTATTGTTAATTAAGTTGGTTGATGATTGATGATAATAATGCATCTTTGAAAATGGTTATTTTGATTATTTGGGATTATAAAGATTGGTATGAATTTAGTTAGCATATTGTGGTACTTATGTGCCTTGAATTGGTTAGTATTGAAATGGTAAAACTTAGACTTGGCTTGGTTGTTTTGGATGGTATATTATGCTATGATTTGGTGTTATTTGTGCAGGTGAAGATGTGTACCAAATGGGGTGGCAAAATGGCTTGGTAAATAGCCTATTTTTGTCCACACAGGCAGAGACACGGGCGTGTGTCTCAGCTGTGTGTGACACACGGTCATGATACACAGCCATGTGTCCCTGGTGTTGAAATTGAAGTGAAGTCAGTATGCTCCACACGGTCTCACACACGGGCGTGTGATCGGTCATGTGGTACAAGTCAGTATACCCCCTAATTGGCACACTGCCTAGCACACGGGTGTGTGACTTGGCCGTGTTGCATAAGTCAGTATACCCTACAGGTTTGACACGACCTAGCACACGACTTGGCACACGGGCGTGTGTGGTCACTTTAAAGGGCACACGGGCTAGACACACGGGCATGTGTGGCCACTTTGAAGGGCACACGGGCTAGACACAAGGGCGTGTGTGGCCACTTTGAAGGGCACGCGGGCTAGACACACAGGCGTGCGGTTGCTTGTGTGACCCAAGTCAGTAACCTTATTTGTTTGGACACGGGGTAGGACACGGCCATGCGCTCCCATTTCGAGTGTTCACACGGCCTGTGACATGGGCGTGTCTGGTGGCCGTGTGAGACACATGGCCTAGTCACACGGGCGTTTGTCCCCTGTTTTGAGAAAATTTTATTAAGTGTTGAAAAATTTCCCGAGTATTCGGTTTAGTCCCAAACCACTCTCAATTCATGTTTAAGGCCTCGTAGGCTCGTTTAGGGGACACTATGTTTATTTATGATTGAGTTGTATTTTAGTTGATAAATTGTATATGAAATGTATGTTTAAAAGTGTTGTAAGTCCGGTAATACTCCGTAACCCTATTCTGGTGTTGAATACGGGTGAAGGGTATTACATTTATTGGTATCAGAGCTATGATTTAGTCGATTCTAGGACTAACGTAGCATGTGTGAGAGTCTAGCTATACATGCCATATATAAACTGTGAAGTATGATGACTCCTAACATTTGAAAATGTGTTTTCATATAGCAAATGGATCCCAATCGAGCTATAGCTGATGAGGTTGAAAGTAATGCGCCTGCTCCCACTCAAAGGATAGTGTCGTCTGATTCTAGACCCGTAACGGGCAGTCAGGGAGGAGAGGCTAAAGAATCCTTCTTCCAAATGATGAACGAGTGGTTCACTCAATACATTCGTACAAACCCGGCTGCTCAACAACCTCCAACCCCTCCTAATCCTCAACCTGTACCCGTAGCTCCTCAAGGAGTCGAGCTTTTAAGATTGAATAAGCCTCCAGTTGATAAGATCCGTAAACACGGGGCTGAAGAGTTCAGAGCTAATGTTGATGATGACTTTGAGAGAGCCGAGTTTTGGCTTGAAAATACAATCCGAGTGTTTGATAAACTTTCTTGTACATCGACTGAATGCTTAAAGTGTGCTATTTCCCTTCTGAGAGACTCTGCGTATCAGTGGTGGAATACGTTAGTATCAGTAGTACCAAGAGAGAGAGTCACCTGGGAGTTCTTTCAGACCGAGTTCTGGAAGAAATACCTCAGTCAACGGTTTTTGGATAAAAAACACAAAGAGTTTCTAGAGTTGAAACAGGGTCGAATGACCGTGATAGAGTATGAAAGATAATTTGTGTGGTTAAGTAAATATGCTCGAGAGTATGTTTCTAACGAAGAGATTATGTGCAAGTGGTTTGTTGACGGGTTGAATGATGATATTAAACTTCTAATCGAAATATTAGATTTGAAAGAGTTTGTTGTGTTAGTAGATTGGGCTTGCAAAGCCGAAGACTTTAATCGAGAAAAGCAGAAGGTTGATTCAGAGGAAAGAGATTCGAGGAAGAGATCGATGAGTAAACCTTACCATTCCGCGTCAAAGAAATCAAAATATTATTTTAACCGATCGACCACTTCAGCAGGATATTCCAATAGAGATCGTGGAAAATAATACACCAGCCTTAAAGCTCAAGCCATGTCAGTATCCAGTGTTGGCAACGTAAAAGACATCAAGCCCGAGTGTCAACAGTGTGGAAGACGACATTTTGGAGATTGTTGGTTGAAATATAATAATAGAGCTTGTTACAGTTGTGGTTCACGAGATCATTTTATTAAAGACTATCTTGAGATGGTTGAGAAAGATAGACCTCAGAATGTGAGACCGAGTAATATGTCGACTAGAGGAAGACCACCAAGAAATGCTTAGAATGTGAGTGGTAGTCGAGGGGCAACATGGGACTCCGCTGTGAGATCCGAAGCTAGAGCACCTGCCAAAGCTTATGCTATTCGCGCTCGTGAAGAAGCATCATCACCAGATGTTATTACCGATACATTTTCTCTTTACGACACTAATGTTATTGCATTGATTGATCCTGGATCGACTCATTCGTATATATGTATGAATTTGGTATTTAATAAGAGTTTGCCTGTCGAGTCTACTGAGTGTGTGATTAAAGTATCGAACCCCTTAGGCAAGTATGTTCTAGTTGATAATATAATAGCCCGATTTAGGGGCTAATCAGAACAGTGGTTTGGAACCACTAATCTGAGGTTAGAGAAAATTATTTTTATGTTATTCTATAAGTTAGAGCATGATATTATAAGTGCATGAAAATTTTGGTGCTTTAATTTTAGCGATTTCATGTTTAATTGCGAAAAAGGACTAAATCGCATAAAGTGCAAAAGTTCTAGTTTATAAACTAAAGGTGCCTAATAGTCATAAAATATTAATTGGAGGTCTTAAAAGGGCAATTAGCCCCTTAAATGAAAATGATGGCCGGCCAAGGGGACAAGAAATTTAAAATTGTCAAGGGTTGGTGACATTAGTTGACTAAATGAATAAAATATGATTAAATAAAACAAAGGCTATCATCTTTTCATTTTCCTTTCTTCTTCCACCGAATATTCAAGCAAGAATAGGGGTTTTGGAAGCTCAAAATTTCAGCAAACTCTTCTCCCTACAAGTAAGTGATCTTAATGGTTTTTCTTGACGATAGTTGTACTTTTGGAACCCTAAAGCTTAAGCTTTCTAATGAGGGGACTATTTTGCAAGATGGTGAAAAGTTTAGGGTTTTGCCATGAGAGATTTTATGTGATTTTCTGCATTTTTATGGAAGAAAATGAGTCTTAGTTGTTAGATGAACCACTTTTGTGAAAGGTGTTACCATGAAAACACCTAAATGGACCTTTGTAAAGGTTATAAAATTTGTTGTAAATGTGTGAAATGTTGGGTTTTGATGATAGCCATAGGAGAAACAAATGTTCACCTAGGCTTGTTAAGGTACAAATTTGATTAGAATTGATTTCCGAGCCTAGGGGTAAAATGGTCATTTTGCCAAAATCTAAGGGCAAAATAGTAATTTTTCCAAAGCATGATTATTGAAACGCAATTATTATTGTGACATTAAAATGAGCTAAATTGATATTATAGAGCAAGAAGAACCAAGAATCAACCTCGATCGGGGAAAGAACAAAATAGCAGACTAAATCGACAATCTAGCCTATTTTGAAATCGAGGTAAGTTTGTATGTGAAAAATTCAACATTTATGCTAGTATGTTTGAGAATGTTGATATTATAATGATACATGATATTATATGAAGTTGAGTATTTGTGTTTAATGAAAAAAAATGATAAAAACTGAGATGGATAAGGTTCCCTGTAAGACCATGTCGGGGACATGGCCTCGGCACCGAATTGAGATTCCGTATAAGACCATATTTGGGATATGGCTTTGGCATTGAATATGAAAAATTGTATAAGACCATATTTGGGATATGGCATCGATGTTGAGGTGAGATTCCATATAAGACCATATCCAGGATATGGCATTGGTATTCAGAGGAGATCCATGTGAGACCACATTCGGGATGTGGCATTGACTTTGTGTTTATATAATGATATTGAATATGCATTTTTGAGCATCCCTAGTGATTTGTTGGGATAAATAGATCAGCTTAGGAATAGAAACGAGAATTTTATTAAGGTTATGTGATTAAGTTAACACAGGTACCCTTGAGTAATTCACGAAGAACATTTACGATATGTGGCATGGTATGTGCTTGATAAGGGCAAGTATGAGTAAGTATGTCAAGGAGCCTATGACTTTGTGTGTGGTTATCTAATGCCATGGATGGATATTGTCATGAGCTCATTGTTGCTACTTATTTATATGCAAACTTACTAAGCTTTATGTTTACCCCTCTCATTTCCCTTTTCCTTGTATTATTGCCAAGTTAGCTTGAGGAATTGGCGGACGTCGGAATTTGGAGATCACACTATCGACCACTTTTTGGTATAGCCAAATTAGATTTATTTTGAGTATGGCATGTATAGGACTTGGGTATTTTGTTATGTTATATTTGCAAGCCAAAAGTGTTGGCTATTTATGTTAGCAAATTCATTTTGTATATGGTCATTGAAGTTGGGCCAATACTTGACATGTTTATATATATTCATTGATGATAAATCATGAAGTTTATGCTTCTGTGGATGTTTGATTTGAGTTGGTATAAGTAAGGTTGTATGTAGGGTGGCATTTGGCTTGGAATATAGCCTTTTAATATCCATACGGGTAGACACACGGGTGTGTGTCTAGGCTGTGTGTGACACACGGTCAGCCCCATGGGCGTGTTAATTGGTCGTGTGTCCCCTTTGCATGCTAGGTTTACAAGTCAGTATGCTCAGTAGTAAACACACGGACAGAGACACGGCCGTGTGTCTCAGTTGTGTGGGAGACACGCCCATGGACATGGGCGTGTGCCTAGGCCGTGTGAAGTCTGCACCTGAAGTTAGGAATTTAATTTGACACATGGCCTAAGGACACGGGCGTGTGCCTTGGCCGTGTGACCATAGTGAGATGATGAAGTCATAAACATAATGCCAAGGTTTTGGCACACGGGCTAAGACTCGGGCGTGTCGAGGCCGTGTGAGGGACACGGGCGTGTGTCCAACCATGTGAAATAAGTCATTGTCGACCACGGGTAAAGAGCATGGGCATGTCTTAGGGGCACACGAGCGTGTCCCTTGAGCAATACGGGCGTGTGGCCCTGTTTAGGCAAAAGTCTTCTAAGTGCGTAAAAGTTCCCGGTTAATTTTCGAAACCTTCTGCAAGTATGTTTAAGGCTTTGTAGGCCCAGGAAGAGTAGGTTATGAGTTGAATGGAAAGTTTTTAAGCCAAAACAAAACTTTATAGCCTGATGTGATATGTTTAAGCAGGTTGAGTTAGGTAATGCCTCGTATCCGGTTCTGGCTTCAAACACGGGTAAGGAGTGTTACATATAATGGTATCAGAGCTACAGTTTAGTCGATTCTAGGACTAACGTAGCATAAGTATGAGTCCAGCTATACATGCCATACGTAAGAGTAATTGTGTAATGATAGTGTGACGACTCCTGACGTTTTAAATTGTGTTTTTATATAGTAAATGGATCCTGATCCCGACCGAACTGCAGCCGATGATGCTGCAAGTAATGCGCCGACTCCCGCACAAGGGACCGCGCTAGTAGATAGTAGACCCGAGACCTTGGGTCAGGGAGAAGAGGCCCGAGAAGCCTTTCTCCACATGATGAGCAACTGGTACACTGAGTACATTCCAACAAATCCTAATGCTCAACCCCATCCACCCCCACCTATTCCTCAACCCGCTCCTGTAGCTCCTCAAGTGGTTGAGGTAGTGAGAAGAGAAAGGCATCCGGTCGATAAGATCCGGAAACAATGAGCCGAGGAATTCCGTGCTGGTAAGGATGATGATCCGAAAATGGCAGAATTTTGGCTTGAGAATACCATCAGGGTATTCGATGAGTTGTCATACACGCCTGAAGAGTGCATAAAATGTGCGGTATCTCTCTTAAGAGATTCGGCCTATCAGTGTTGGAGCACCCTTGTGTCGGTGGTACCAAGGGAGAGAGTTAGTTGGGAATTCTTCCAAGAGGAATTTCGAAAGAAGTATATCAGCCAGAGATTCATTGACCAGAAGAGAAAAGAGTTCTTAGAGTTAAAGCAAGGCCGAATGACGGTGACCGAATACGAATTTGAGTTCGTAAGGCTTAGTAAGTATGCCCGAGAGTACGTGTCTACCGAGGCTATCATGTGCAACTGATTCAAGGATGGGCTAAATGAGGATATCTGTTTATACGTCAGAGTTCTCAAACTAAAAGAGTTTCTAGTGTTGGTAGATAGAGCCTGTAAGGCTAAAGAGTTGGCTAAAGAGAAAAGAAGAGCTGAGATTGAGTCCCGAGACTCGAGAAAAATGCAAATGAGTAAGTCCTACCAATCCTCATCTAAGAAATCAAGGGATTTTGCTACTCGATTAGCCACTTCAGTCGGGTTTTCAAATCGAAGTAAGGGTAAACAGTTCTCGGGGTCTAAGGCTCAGACTACTTCGGTTGCTAGTGTTGGCAATGCCCGATCGAATAGACCGGAATGCCCGCAGTGTGGCAGGCGTCATTTTGGTGAGTGCCAGGAAAATGAGAAGGCTTGTTTCAGATGTGGGTCCTTAGACTATTTTATCAGAGATTGCCCCGAGGTGGGCGAGAAAGAGAAGTCTCAGAATGCAAGACCGGGAAGTGCTGCTAGAGGAAGACCACAGAGAAACCCAAAAAATGAGAGGAGTAGTAAGAATTCATCTAGAGAGCAGAATGCAAGAGTTGAGGGTAGAGCACCGGCGAGAACATATGCCATTCGTGCTCGTGAAGAAGCATCCTCCCCGGACGTGATCACGAATACATTTTCTCTCTATGATACTCGTGTTATAGCTTTAATTGATCCGGGATCTACCCACTTATACATTTGAATGAAATTAGTCTCTAGCATGAGCATGCCTATAGAGTCTACTGAATTTGTAATAAGAGTGTCTACTCCCGTAGGCAAATATGTGTTGGTTGATAGAGTATGCAAAGGTTGCCCTTTGATGATTAGGGGTCATTGCTTTCCAGTTAATCTTATGTTATTGTCGTTTGATGAGTTTGATGTCATCCTTGGGATGGACTGGTTAGTTACTCATGACGTGATTGTGAATTGTGGAAAGAAGTTTATTGAGTTGAAATGTGAAAGTGAGGATCTCATTCATGTTGAATCAGATAAGCAAGACAGATCACCAGCAGTGATATCATCCTTGTTGACTCAGAAGTACTTAAGAAAGGGGTACGAAGCATACCTAGCTATTGTGATGAATGCTAAAGAGACTGAGTTGAAAATTGAGTCGGTACCTATAGTATACGAGTATTCAGATGTTTTTCTAGAGGAATTGCCAGGGTTACCTCCAATTAGGGAAATTGAATTTGGGATTGAGTTAGCTCCAGGTACTACACCCATTTCTATTGTTCCATATAGAATTGCTCCAATCGAGCTAAAAGAATTGAAAGCACAGTTGCAAGAACTAACGGATAAAGGTTTCGCAAGACCGAGTTATTCTCCGTGGGGTGCTCCCGTATTATTTGTGAAGAAGAAAGATGGTTCCATGAGATTATGCATAGATTATCGGTAACTCAACAAAGTAACTGTAAAGAATAAGTACCCATTGCCTAGAATCGATGATCTGTTCGATCATTTGAAGGGAGCTACAGTATTTTCCAAGATAGACTTAAGGTCAGGGTACTATCAGTTGAGAGTCAAGGACTCGGATGTACCAAAAACTGCATTTCGGACAAGATATGGCCACTATGAATTTTTGGTCATGCCTTTTGGTCTAACAGATGCCTTTGCCGTTTTCATGAACCTGATGAATCGCATTTTTCAGCCATACTTGGATAAATTTTTCGTGGTCTTCATCGATGATATACTGATATACTCTCGAGATGAGAATGAACATGTTGAGCATTTGAGAAAGGTTCTGCAAATTTTGAGAGATAAACAATTATATGCCAAGTTTAGCAAAAGTGAATTTTGGCTTAAAGAAGTTGGATTTTTGGGGCACATCGTCTCGAGAGATGGAATTAGAGTCGACCTGAGTAAGATTTTAGCAATTGTTGAATGGAAACCACCAAGGAGCATAACTGAATTGAGGAGTTTTCTGGGCCTAGCCGGCTACTATAGGCGTTTTGTCAAAGGGTTATCCATGATAGCTACTCTGATGATGAGATTATTGCAAAAAGATGTAAAGTTTGATTGGACAGAAAAGTGCCAACAGAGTTTTGAGAAACTAAAGGCATTGTTGACTGAGGCTCTTGTTTTGGTACAACTTGAGCCGGGAAGAGAATTTGTGGTTTACAGTGATGCATCCATGAATGGATTGGGTTGTGTACTTATGCAAGAGGGCAAGGTGATTGCATATGCTTCTAGACAATTAAAGCCGCACGAGAAGAATTACCCAACCCATGATTTAGAGTTGGCTGCCATTGTGTTTGCATTAAAGATATGGAGACATCATTTATATGGTGAAAGGTGTCGGATATTCACCAACCATAAAATCCTAAAATACTTGATGACTCAAAAGGAATTAAATTTGAGGCAACGAAGATGGTTAGAGCTGATCAAGGATTATGAGTTAGTGATTGACTACCATCCAGGAAAGGCGAACGTGGTCACCGATGATTTGAGCAGGAAATCCTTGTTTGCGCTGAGAGCCATGAATTCACAAATGGCTTTGTTAGATGATGGTTATTCTAGCCGAGCTGAGGGCTAGACCATTATTCCTTTGAGAGATTTGTGAAGCAGAGAAAGAGGACAGCAACTTACAAGCCAAAAGAATTTTATGTGAGTCAAATGTTGAGTCAGACTTTCGGGTAAGTCTTGACGGATGTTTGATGTTTCGAGATAGGGTCTGTGTACCCAGAAATCATGAGCTTATTCGAAAGATTTTGCATGAAGCACATAGCGGATGTTTAACTGTGCACCCAGGCAGCACGAAGATGTACAATGACTTGAGGAAGTGGTATTGGTGGCCTAGTATGAAGAAAGACATCTCGAGTTTGTATCGAGATGCCTAATTTGTCAGCAAGTGAAGGCTGAACACCAAGTACCTTTGGGTCTACTTCAGCCTATTATGGTTCCTAAGTGGAAGTGGGACCGTATTACCATGGACTTCGTGACGGGTTTACCGTTGACGCCGAAAAAGAAAGATGTCGTGTGGGTCGTAGTCGATAGACTTACGAAGTCAGCCCATTTCATACCGGTATGAGTTGATTATTCTTTTGATAAGTTGGCAGATTTGTACGTGTCAGAGATAGTAAGACTTCATGGTGTACAATTATCGATTATTTTGGATAGATATCCGAGATTCACGTCACGATTTTGGAAAAAGTTGCAAGAGGCTATAGGCACAAAATTGAGTTTCAGTACAGCTTTCCATCCACAAATCGATGGGCAGTCGGAAAAAGTGATACAGATACTTGAAGACATGCTTCGATGTTGCGTTTTAGAATTCCAAGGTAATTAGGAAAAATATTTACCGTTGGTGGAATTTGCCTACAACAACAGTTTTCAGTCAAGTTTGAAAATGGAACCTTTTGAAGCATTGTACGGACGTAAATGTCAAACGCCCTTGTATTGGACAGAACTTAGAGAGAATCAAATTCACGGGGTTGATTTGGTTAGGGAAACTGAAGAGAAAGTAAAGGTGATACGCGGGTGTCTGAAAGTGGCCTCAGATAGACAAAAGTCTTATTCGGATTTAAAACGGAAAGAGATTGAGTTCCATGTAGGTGATAAAGTGTTTCTAAAAGTATCACCATGGAGAAAAGTCCTCAGATTTGGCCGGAAAGGCAAATTGAGTTTGCGTTTTATCGGACCTTATGAAGTTACGGAGAGAATAGTATCAGTAGCTTATTGTTTGGCCTTGCCACCTGAGTTGGCAAAGATTCACGATGTCTTCCACGTGTCCATGTTACCCAGATACCGTTCGAACCCTTCACATGTGATAGTACCACCAGAGGTAGAAATTCAACCGGATTTGACTTATGGTGAAGAGCTGGTTAAAATTTTGGCGCGAGAGGTCAAACAATTAAGAAAAAAAAGTATAGCCCTTGTCAAAGTGCTATGGCAGAGACATGGAATAGAAGAGGCTACTTGGGAGCCTGAAGAGACCATGAGGAACCAATATCCCAACCTCTTTGCCGGTAAGATTTTCGGGAACGAAAATCCTTAAGAGGGAGAATTGTAAAAGCCCGATTTAGGGGCTAGTCAAAACAGTGGTTCGGAACCACTAATCTGAGGTTAGATAAAATTATTTTTATGTTATTCGATAAGTTAGAACATGATATTATAAGTGCATAAAAATTTTGGTGCTTTAATTTTAGCGATTTCATGTTTAATTGCGAAAAAGGACTAAATCGCATAAAGTGCGAAAGTTCTAGTTTATAAACTAAAGGTGCCTAATAGTCATAAAATATTAATTGGAGGTCTTAAAAGGGCAATTAGCCCCTTAAATGAAGATGATGGCCGGCCAAGGGGACAAGAAATTTAAAATTATCAAGGGTTGGTGACATTAGTTGACTAAATGAATAAAATATGATTAAATAAAACAAAGGCTATCATCTTTTCATTTTCCTTTCTTCTTCCACCGAATATTCAAGCAAGAATAGGGGTTTTGGAAGCTCAAAATTTTAGCAAACTCTTCTCCCAACAAGTAAGTGATTTTAATGGTTTTTCTTGATGATAGTTGTACTTTTGGAACCCCTAAAGCTTAAGCTTTCTAATGAGGGGACTATTTTGCAAGATGTTAAAAAGTTTAGGGTTTTGCCATGAGAGCTTTTATGTGATTTTCTGCATTTTTATGGAAGAAACTGAGTCTTATTTGTTAGATGAACCACTTTTGTGAAAGGTGTTACCATGAAAACACCTAAATGGACCTTTTTGTAAAGGTTATAAAATTTGTTGTAAATGTGTGAAATGTTGGGTTTTGATGATAGCCATAGGAGAAATAAATGTTCACCTAGGCTTGTTAAGGTAGAAATTTGATTAGAATTGATTTCCGAGCCTAGGGGTAAAATAGTCATTTTGCCAAAATCTAAGGGTAAAATAGTAATTTTACCAAAGCATGATTATTGAAATGCAATTATTATTGTGACATTAAAATGAGCTAAATTGCTATTATAGAGCAAGAAGAACCAAGAATCAACCTCGATCGGGGAAAGAACAAAATAGCGGACTAAATCGACAATCTAGCCTATTTTGAAATCGAGGTAAGTTTGTATGTGAAAAATTCAACATTTATGCTAGTATGTTTGAGAATGTTGATATTATAATGATACATGGTATTCTATGAAATTGAGTATTTGTGTTGAATGAAAAAAATGATAAAAGCTGAGATGGATAAGGTTCCGTGTAAGACCATGTCGGGGACATGGCCTCGGCACCGAATTGAGATTTCGTATAAGACCATATATGGGATATGGCTTCGGCATTGAATATGAAAAATCGTATAAGACCATATCCAGGATATGGCATCGATGTTGAGGTGAGGTTCCGTATAAGACCATATCCGGGATATGCCATCGGTATTCAGAGGAGATCCATGTAAGACCACATCCGAGATGTGGCATTGACTTCGTGTTTATGCTAATGATATTGAATATGCATTTTTGAGCATCCCTAGTGATTTTTTGGGATAAATAGATCAGCTTAGAAATAGAAACGAGAATTTTATTAAGGTTATGTGATTGAGTTAACACAGGTACCCTTGAGTAATTCACGAAGAACATTTACGATATGTGGCATGGTATGTGCTTGATAAGGGCAAGTATGAGTAAGTATGGCAAGGAGCCTATGACTTTGTGTGTGGTTATCTAATGCCATGGATGGATATTGTCATGAGCTCATTGTTGCTATTTATTTATATGCAAACTTACTAAGCTTTATGCTTACCCCTCTCATTTCCTTTTTACTTGTAGTATTGCCAAGTTAGCTCAAGGAATTGGCGGACATCGGAGTTTGGAGATCACATTATCGACCATTTTTTTGGTATAACCAAATTAGATTTATTTTGAGTATGGCATGTATAGGACTTGGGTATTTTGTTATGTTATATTTGCAAGCTAAAAGTGTTGGCTATTTATGTTAGCAAATTCATTTTGTATATGGTCATTGAAGTTGGGCCAATACTTGACATGTTTATATATATATTCATTGATGATAAATCATGAAATTTATGCTTGTGTGGATGTTTGATTTGAGTTGGTATAAGTATGGTTGCTATGTAGGGTGGCATTTGGCTTGGAATATAGCCTTTTAATGTCCACACGGGTAGACAAACAGGTGTGTGTCTAGGCCGTGTGTGACACACGGTCAGCCCCATGGGCGTGTTAATTGGCCGTGTGTCCTTTTTGCATGCTAGGTTTACAAGTCAATATGCTCAGTAGTAAACACACGGGCAGAGACACAGCCGTGTGTCTCAGCCGTGTGGGAGACACGGCCATGGACATGGGCATGTGCCCAGGCCGTGTGAAGTCTACACCTGAAGTTAGGAATTTAATTCGACACACAGCCTAAGGACACAGGCGTGTGCCTTGGCCGTGTGACCATAGTGAGATGATGATGTCATAAACAGAATGCCAAGGTTTTGGCACACGGGCTAAGAACGGGCGTGTCGAGGCCGTGTGAGGGACACGGGCCAGGGACACGGGCGTGTGTCCGGCCGTGTGAAATAAGTAATTGTCGACCACGGGTAAAGAGCACGAGCATGTCTTAGGGGCATACGGGCGTGTCCCTTGAGCAACACGGGTGTGTGGCCCCTGTTTAGGCAAAATTTTTCTAAGTGCGTAAAAGTTCCCGGTTAATTTCTAAAACCTTCCGGAAGTATGTTTAAGGCTTCGTAGGCCCAAGAAGAGTAGGTTATGAGTTGAATGGAAAGCTTTTAAGCCAAAATGAAACTTTATAGCCCGATGTGATATGTTTAAGCAGGTTGAGTTAGGTAATGCCTCATATCTTACTCTAGCTTCGAACACGGGTAAGGGGTGTTACAGATAAAGTTTGTAAGAATTTTCCTTTAATGACTCGGGGTTACTGTTTTCCGGCTGACTTGATGCTTTTTCCATTTGATGAATTTGATTTGATTTTGGGTATGGATTGGTTGACTTTACATGATGCTATTGTGAACTGTAGACGAAAGGTTATAGAATTGAAGTGTCAGGATGATGAAATTCTTCGGATTGAATCAAATGAATCGAATGAATTGCCTATTGTGATTTCGTCTATGTCAGCTCAGAGATGTGTGAGAAAAGGTTGTGAAGCCTATCTTGCTTATGTTTTGGATACAAAATTGTCTGAATCAAAGATTGAATCAGTGTCAGCTGTCTGTGAATATCCGGATGTGTTTCTTGAAGAATTACCGGGGTTGCCACCTATCAGAGAGGTTGAATTTGCTATTGAATTAGTACCGGGAACTCCACTGATATCTATAGCACAGTATAGAATGGCTCCGACAGAATTGAAAGAGTTGAAAGCTCAGTTACAAGAGTTAACATATAGAGGTTTTGCACGACTGAGTTTTTTACCCTGGGGTGCGCCAGTAATGTTTGTTAAGAAGAGAGATGGGTCAATGAGAATGTGTATTGAATATCATCAACTCAACAAGGTTACGATAAAGAATAAGTATCTGTTGCCGAGAATAGACGATTTGTTTGATCAGTTGAAAGGTGCAACAGTGTTTTCAAAGATTGATTTGAGATCTGGTTATTATTAGTTGCGAGTTAAAGACTCGGATATGCTAAAATCGCGCGTCGAGCGAGGTACGGACATTATGAATTCCTTGTTATGCCTTTTGGATTAACTAATGCTCCTGCCATTTTTATGGATTTGATGAATCGAGTATTTAGACCGTATTTAGACAGATTTGTTGTTGTGTTCATTGACGACAATCTGATCTATTCGCGAGATGAATCTGAGCATGCCGAGCATTTGAGGTTTGTGCTACAGACCTTGAGAGATAAACAATTGTATGCTAAATTCAGCAAATGTGAGTTTTGGCTACGGGAAGTTGGATTTTTGGGGCACATTGTTTCTGCGGAAGGTATAAGAGTTGATTCGATCAAGATATCTGCAGTTATTGACTGGAAAACACCTAGAAATGTATCTGAGGTCAGAAGTTTTCTGGGATTGGCTGGTTACTATCAACATTTTGTAAAAGGGTTCTCGATGATTGCGACACCGATGACCAGACTGCTACAGAAAGATGTCAAGTTTGAATGGTCCAAGAAATTTCAACAAAGCTTCGATCAATTGAAAGTATTGTTAACTGAGGCACCAGTGTTGGTTCAACCTGAGTCGGGTAAAGAATTTGTGATTTATAGCGACGCGTCATTGAATGGTTTGGGTTGCGTATTGATACAAGAAGGAAAAGTGATAGCTTATGCTTCCAGACAGTTGAAGCCGCATGAAAAGAACTATCCGACGCACGTTTTGGAGTTGGCCGCTATAGTTTTTGCATTAAAAATCTGGCGTCATCATTTGTACAGTGAAAAATGCCACATCTTTACTGATCATAAATGCTTAAAATATATTATGACTCAGAAAGATTTGAATTTGCGACAACGGAGATGGCTCAATCTACTAAAATATTATGAGTTGGTGATTGATTACCACCCGGGGAAAGCGAACGTGGTTACTGATGCTCTGAGCAGAAAGTCATTATTTGCTTTGAATGCGATGAATACACAGTTAAATTTGTCTGATGACGGTTCGATTGTAGTTGAGTTGAAAGTGATATCGTTATTTTTTCAGCAAATCTGTGAAGCTCAGAAATGTGATAATGAATTGAAAACCAAACAAGTTCAGTGTGAGTCGACTAGTGATTCAGAGTACCAAATCGAATCCGATGATTGTTTAATGTTCCGAGATAGAATCTGTGTACCGAAAAATCCAGAGTTGATTCAGAAAATTTACACGAGGCACATAGTGGTTGTTTATCTATTCATCCTGGAAGTACTAAAATGTACAATGATTTGAAACAACTGTATTGGTGGTCGGGTATGAAACGAGACATTTTTGAATTTGTAGCAAAATGTTTAGTGTGTCAGCAAGTTAAAGCTGAACATTAAGTGCCATCGGGTTTGCTTCAACCTGTAATGATACCAGAATGGAAGTGAGATAGAGTGAATATGGATTTTGTATCGGGATTGCCCCTGTCTCCGAAAAAGAAAGATGCAATTTGGGTTGTCGTTGATCGACTGACGAAACAGCGTATTTTATTCTGGTACGTACTGACTATTCACTCGATAGATTAGTTGAATTGTATATTGCTGAGATCGTTAGATTGCATGGGGTGCTAGCTTTGATTATTTCAGATAGAGATCCGAGACTCACATCGCGATTTTGGAAGAAATTGCAAGAAGCTATGGGTACGAAGTTAAATTTTAGTACAGCTTTTCATCCACAAACTGACGGTCAGTCGGAGAGAATAATTCAGATTCTCGAAGATATGCTCAGATGTTGTGTTTTAGAGTTAGAAGGTAATTGGGAGAAATATTTGTCGTTGGTTGAATTTGCGTATAATAACAGTTTTCAAACGAGCATAAAGATGGCACCGTATGAAGCTTTATATGGTTGCAAATGCCGAACTCCATTATTTTGGACCGAGCTGAGTGAGAAACAGATTCACGGGGTTGATTTATTTAGAGAAACCGAAGAGAAAGTGAAAGTAATTCGTGACTATTTGAAAGCAACTTCAGATCGTTAGAAATCATACGCGGATTAGAAACGAAAAGATATTGAATTCCAGATCGGTGACAAAGTGTTCTTGAAAGTCTCTCCGTGGAAGAAAATACTTCGTTTCAGTCGCAAAGGAAAATTGAGTCCGCGATTCATCGGGCCGTATGAGATCATTGAAAGAATAGGGCCAGTAACATATCGATTAGCCCTACAATCGGAGTTAGAAAAGATTCATAACGTATTTCATGTGTCGATGTTACGCCGATATAGATCTGATCCATCACATGTGATTTCTCCATCAGAGATTGAAATTCAACTTGATATGACGTATAACGAAGAACTGATCATAATCCTAGCACGTGAGGTTAAACAGTTGAGAAATAAAAGCACAGCTATTGTATAAGTACTTGGGCAATGACAAAGTGTTGAAGAGGCTACGTGGGAGCCCAAAGAAGCTATGAGAAAATAGTACCCTAACCTATTCACTGGTAAGATTTTCGGAGACGAAAATCCCTAAGGGGGGAGAGTTATAACAGCCCGTTTTTGGTCAAATCAGAATAGTGGTTTCGGGACAAAAAATATGAGGTCAAAATATTTATTTTATTATTATTTTAAAGTCTACAGTATGAATATATGATTGTGTGAAAATTTCGTTAAGAAATTTTATCATTTAATTGGTCAATTTGAGAAAAAGGACTAAATCACGTAAAGTGTAAAATGCATGTTCTATTAGTTAAATGTGTCTATTAGCTATGGATCATTAAAATGGTGGTCCTTATGTTGTAATTTGACCATTTGACACATGAGTGGACATATATGGACATTTATTAAGGTGTTTTAATGGTTTAATAATAAGGTTAATTTGGTAAATTGGTTAATAACATAAAATAAATAAAACAAAAATCTTTTATTGTTGGCTATCATCTTCGTTAGCCGAATGTTGCAAGAAGAAAAGCCAAAGTTTTAGGGTTCTTGTTTCGGCTATGCTATTTTGCTCATTAAGGTACGATTTTTGTTCCGTTTTTGATGATTTCTATGTTTTTGTGATAGTTGCAACTAGTACTAGCTAGCCCAGGGACTAATTTACAAAATTGTTAAAGATTTTGAATGTTTCCATTGATTAATAAGCATGTGTTTTTAGGTTTCTTGATAGATTATGAATGTTTGTTAATAGATATAAAAGTTTTGTTAAGTGATTTTGAGTAAAAATACAAAATAGGGATTAAATTGAGAAATGTGTAAAGTTAGTAGTTAAAATGTGAAATAAATGAAAATTATGGGCTGCTAGGGGCATTATGGTAATTCGACTAGCATGGGTTTATTTGGAATTTCACTAATTTGTGATTTTATGCAATAAGGACTAAATTGTGAAAAATGTGAAATATGTGGGGCAAAAGTGTAAATGTGTTTTAAAGTATGTTTTGGACTAAATTGAATGATTAGATGGTTGACTAAGTCAAATTTGAATATATTTAGATCAAGAAAAGCGAAATACGGACTTGGATCGGGAAAAAGATAAAGTTATCGATTAATCGACTAAATTCGTCGTTTTAACATTCGAGGTAAGTTCGTATGTAATAAGCATTGTTACAATTATGCTTTAAATGCTTTGATATTGCATAAATTTGTGTATATAAGATTATAGTCATGTTTGATGATGATTCAGATATATATGGCACTTAGTGTGCGATTCGAGATAGCTTCGGCTGTATATGGCACTTAGTGTGCGAGATCGAGATAGCTTCGGCTATGTAAGGCACTTAGTGTACGAGATTATATTAGCTTCGACTACGTATTGGCACTTAGTGTGCGAGATATTGAGTATTCGACAGTATTCCGAAAAGGTATGAGTTCGTTACGAATTTGTACAGGTATGTCCATGTAAAGTGTGAGATTCAAATAGAAGAAGTTATGAAATTGCATGTAAGTATATGATTAAGAATATGGAAAGCTTTTTGTTACCATGAATTACATGTTAAATGGTTCAAATTGATTTATGTAATATGATTTGTTGAGTTTAACTCATACGAGCTTACTAAGCTATAAAGCTTACTTTGTTTATTTTTCCCCTGTTTTATAGTGAATTCAAAGCTACCTCGGATTCGGGGATCGTCAGAGACATCGTCACACTATCCAACCGTCACTGGTACTTTTGAACTTATGGTTTGGTCATATGGCATGTTTAGGGATTTTGAGTCATTTTGGCTATGTTTTAGGTATGGATATTGGCCATTTGGATTGGTTTGTAAATGTTTATGTTTTGGCTTGTATATATAGCCATATGTGATGAATTATTTTGGTTTGTTTGGTATGTTTGAATAAGGTAGATATATAAGTAGTTAAGTCTTGTGAATTGAGTTGGTTGATGATTGATGATAATAATGCATCTTTGAAAATGGTTATTTTGATGATTTGGGATTATAAAGATTGGTATGAATTTAGTTAGCATATTTTGGTACTCATGTGCCTTGAATTGGTTAGTATTAAAATGGTAAAATTAGACTTGGCTTGGTTATTTTGGATGGTATATTATGCTATGATTTGGTGTCATTTGTGTAGGTGAAGATGTGTACCAAATGGGGTGGCAAAATGGCTTGGTAAATAGCCTATTTTTGTCCACACGGGCGTGTGTCTCAACCGTGTGACATACGATCATGATACACGGCCGTGTGTCCCCTGGTGTTGAAATTGAAGTGAAGTCAGTATGCTCCACACGGTCTCACACACGGGCGTGTGATCGGCCTTGTTGAACAAGTCAGTATACCCCCTAATTGGCACATGGCCTAGCACACAGGCGTGTGACTTGGCCGTGTTTCATAAGTCAGTATACCCTACAGGTTTGACACAGCCTAGCACACAGCCTGGCGCACGGGCGTGTGCGGCCACTTCAAAGGGCACACAGGCTAGACACACGAGCGTATGGTTGGCCATGTGACCCAAGTCAGTAACCTTACTTGTTTGGACATGGGGTAGGACACGGGCTGGGACACGGCCATGTGCTCCCATTTTGAATGTTCACACGGCCTTTGACACAGGCGTGTCTAGTGGCCGTATGAGACACACGGCCTAGTCACACGGGCGTGTGTCCCCTGTTTTGAGAAAAATTTACTAAGTGTTGAAAAATTTCCTAAGTATCTGGTTTAGTCCCGAACCACTCTCAATGCTTGTTTAAGGCCTCGTAGGCTCGTTTAAGGGACACTATGATTATTTATTATTGAATTGTATTTGAGTTGATAAATTGTATATGAAATGTATGTTTAAAAGTGATGTAAGTCCGGTAATGCTCCATAACCTTATTCCGGTGTTGAATACGGGTGAGGGGTGTTGCAGGCATGGACGACACACTCTAAAAAAAAAGGGATTTTGCAAAAATTTAATTACTTTGCAAGGGAATGGATTCAAACTAGGGATCTCATTTAATTCCATGCTTTCACATTCAACAACTAACCACTGAGCTAATTCCTTATTTTTTTATATAATTCTACATTCTCATTAATCTAACATCTACTAATATTATAGTACGAGAGACAAAATGGAAATTAATCAGTGAAAATAACATAAATTAAGCAAAACTAAAGAACACAAATCAACAATCAAAAGTAATCCAATTAAATAAGCAGAAGATTAACTCACATCAATGTTCCTAATTAACTTCAGAATTCGGGTTTTATCGAATTAGCTATTAGTTAACCAGTTATTACCTTTCAACCTCTAATTAATTAACTAATCAACCAATACTCACTTATCTTTCAACCTCACTTTCTTGACCCGGAAAAAAATATGATTTACTCGGTAAAATTTTCTTTCGATCTCGTTTATATGAAATTACTTCCTAGGGTTTAACCGCACATAATTGAAGCCAACTAACTTAGAAACAAAAGCTAATTCTTCTGTTAATTATTCCCACATCTGATTGTTAATCTCCCAAAGGAAATTAGTCACTCATGGATCTAGATGCAATTTTCCCTAATTTCATATTCAACATACAAAGAAAATAATTAAATAGGAATAAGGAATAACGAAATTGATCTTTTTCGATATCAATTTACGCGCAAAAACTAAAATTCCTTTGACAGTTGCAAAGACAATCTCGATTGTAATTGAAAACCAAAAAGAAATTAAGATAAACTCAATAAACGAAAGCTTGAATCCAAATCGCGTCCAAGTTAAAACAAATGAAACAATTTTTTTATAAAATAAAGGACTAAATTGAAAGAAAAGTAAAACTAAAATAAAATCCTAAAACTAATTTAAACGGTTCACTCGTCCAAGCCTTCTAAACTAAGGATAAACACCTATATTTATAGCCAAAATGTTTTGTCCTAACTAGGTCAATTAGCATCCCTAAAATTGAATAATATGTATTGTGCGGATGAAAACACCCCTGACTTAAAATTCCAATCTGTCGTGGTGTCGCGACACTGCCTTTCGAGGCTAACTTATTTGGCTTTGAAGTATGGTGTGGCGACACCACATGCCAGTTTCACGACACTACCGTCATTCTTCGCGTTCTTAACCCAAAAACAATGTCATGCACACTCAATTGACTTATTAGTTCTTCCCTAGGCCCGTATTGGTCCGTTAGGTCATCACATGGCTAATAATTGCGTGAAAGCACTTATTTTACTAAAATTAAACATAAACTACTAAAAATGGAAAACATAATAAAATCATATAAAATAGCTAGAAAACAAGCTCGTTAAGTGCTGAAAAGACTCTAATTTGCCACAATTATGGGAGATGATTATGAAAGCTACTTAATAAGTTTTCGTCCAATAACCTTGTTTTAAGTGTGTTACTCTTATAGGATACACTTAATCTCTTTAGGATAAATATGATTTCCCAATATGATCTTATTTTATCTCATGGTAATCATTACATCTTCCTTAATGAAAAGTCAATTACTATCAAATAGTATTTAAGTCATTTATCACAAAGACAAACGACTCATGGCCATATTTACTTTTCATCTATCATGTAATTCTGCTGAGACGATATCATTTACCCTTTAGTTGGGTTATGAATTCCACTGTTATAAATGATGCTATATACTACAAAAGTCGTATACCCAACGCACCAGCTTTCGACCTTATCTATTTGAACTTAAGTTTTTACTTAAATCAAAGTATACAAGTCACGCATACATAGTCCATCATCCACGTAGGATTAAGGTATTTCACACTAAATATCACAGGTGAATAAATCCATAAATGGATCTAGGATCTATTCAACTTGGGTCTTGTTCGATGTACTATTTGTCCATTCATTCACATTTATATCTCTATCTTCTAGGAGTCATTCGCTTTGATGTTTAAGACAAAACACCTTCCCAATTAGAATTGATAGACGACATATTAGCCTTTCTATCGATTTTCTCATTTCAAATTAGACTAAGGACTTGTTTAGGTATTTCTACTAATACAATTTGTCTTCTCATATTACGATCTGACCACGTTATACCTATTAGTATTAGTTAAACATTAGATAACCAGTGAATCAATATTTGCTTTCTTTTTTGCCTTGCGTGCAAAAATATTGAGGACAAAATGCAAAGGGTATTAATGTAATTAATGAATATTTTATTAAACCAATTTGTTTAAAAAATACAAGTATACGAAACAAATATATTAAGTGGCACTAGATCAAACATATGTTGCCCCCTATCTCACTTAGAGTGGAACTGTGTTTTCTATTTAAATAATATTTTTGTCAAGGGCTTATGCAACCAGAATTCTCGTACTTCTCTCTATAAATAAAAAGCATCGGTTGCCCTAAAAACAAGGCTTGACACTAATGAAATATCTTTATTCTGTTAGAAAGTAAGTAAATCATTTTCTTTTATGTGTTTTGGTTTATGTTACTTGAGCCCACATTCGACACTATTCGTGGTACAAAAATAACAAAGAAGCCCATTCGGTTGAAAGCCAAGATTGACTAAATCTATCTCGTACAAAGCACATGTATTATTCATGTTTAGGGTTTATTACTCTAAATATTATAAAAGGACTCGATTTTGAAAATAAAAATAAAACTTCCCTATAACTGTAAACTCTATTTTCTTAACCATTTTTTTTCTAATAGAACCAACTTAATGTGAAATTAGTAATTTATCTTCTTATATACAAATTAATTTATACTTTCATAAGAATGCTTTTTTTGAAAATTGATCATAATAAGATTTAAACATGAAATATTATATATAATAAACATTTAACATTACCAATTATAACGAAAGTATCAATTAATTTTTAGACGAATTGTTAAAAGATATTTTCGTTACATAATCTTTTCACCTACACCATAAATGTGCCATAAATCTAGTGTAGTGTATTGCATTTGGGTTAATCTTAACTTCTATTGTACACTACGTGTCAATCTTAAAAGCTAACTTCTACACCAATGTTGCTTGAACCAAACAAGACCAATTAGGATACCAATCTAAAAAGTAGCTTTGAACCAATTAGACCAAAAATCAATACGGACCAACTGAACTGAGGTTTTTTTTTTTTTTTTTAATTTTAATATTTTTTTAATCAAACCGATTGAACCGATAACCTAATCGGTTCAATCACCGATCCAATATCAAAACCATTAGTCTACACTACACAATTTTCTTCTAACTAATAACGGCTCACCCAACATAACAAATGTCCAAAATGGACAAACCAATAAATTCTTTACATAATTGTGGAAACAAAATATATTGTTTTATTTAACCCAACAGTTCACGATGCCTTACCAACATACTCAAACTTACATCTATCAGCAATGTCAGCCACCCCCTAAATATGAAGAAAAATTGTGTTTCTTGCAAAAAGTATATCAGAATAAATCTACACCGCACATCTTTCAGAATTTGCCCTCAGATAACTGAAGCATGGAATACTTAAACATCCATACATATGTACATGGCAGTGCTTCATTGAGTCACTGAAAGAATGTCAAAATAGTATACAATGATGCTCAAATACCCTCACAAGTGCTTTTCCTTCATAGATTCTGAGTTACATACAAGTGGAACAAAAATGATTTCTGTGGACTGTATAAAGAACTTAAGTTCGTACCTTCTACCCCCGATTAACTTTCATTGCCTTGCCTAATTAATCAATGCTACGATTCATATTATGTCGTTTTTGGCAGATAAATTAGCATAACCTCACAATTTCGAGCGCTTTAAGTAGACAAGTACACCGATGCTAGTCAGGACAACAGTACCTGCCAATAAACCCAAGTGCAAAGGTACCCCTGCGCTGCTTCTCTTGGCACTTGCAATTGGTTCTGATTGTAATTGCTCAGCTGACTCGGAAAAATCCAGATGCAATCTTAACACCTGTACCAAAGGAAGACAATTATAAATTTAGAATAATATATCAGCAGCAACTACACCTTATTTCTCTTATCAACAATTTTTTTTTTCCTTTTATCTTGTTCCTACTTTGAAAACCACACCAGGCTACTCCCAACACCAGCTTCAGCAAATTTCCGATGTGTGAGATGAACAACTCACAAAGCTGGGTTCATGAACTTGTCTTGTTACTTGGAGTAAATAATATGAAAACTAGTGAAGTTTTTATACAAATAATAATCTTTTAGGGTGGGCTTAGTCGGGTGGAAAAGTGGAGAAATGGAAGGAGAGAGTGGAAAAGTGAAAAGAAAATAAATTGAGTGCTTTATTGGAAATAAAATAGGAGACATAATCATTTTCCATCCTAATGCATAAAAATCAATCCTTTCAAATTGGAATTATGAGAGGAGAGAAAATGGGAGAGAAGTGTATATTAGTTCAAAATTATGCATTTTTGAAATGTTTTATTGTCTTTCCTTTCATTTTTCAACTCTACCAAACAATGGATGGAAAGAAAATTACTTTTCTTTCATTTTTCCATATTTCCTACCAAGCACATCCGTGGAAAAAAAATGATCTTTTCCATCTTTCTATTTTTCTACCCCTTCAAATTTTCAGCTTTCCAATTTTCTTTCCACTCTACCAAGCAAAGCCTTAGTGAAGTGAAAACAAAAGGAAACCAACAACAGAAAATAAATAGGATGGTCAAACAAGAGGGAAGCAATAGTCTAATACAAACAATGCGTTACCTTCTTTCCTATGGATCTAGCACTGTTAACCGCAGCAACAAGATCAGTATCATTGGTGAGTAGAACCTTGTCACCTTCATCATCTTTATACTAAGAGGAAAAAAAAAATAAAGAAAAGAATCAATGTATGAATGAAGACAAACAAGAAAATTTGAAAAAACCACAGGAAGTACAAAATAAATAAATAAACCCAACAACTAACCAAAAGCTGAGGACGTCTATTATCATTACTGGAAGCAGTTCTTTGCATTACAGCTGATAAAAGCTCGTTTAAATTCTCAGTACCTGAAGAACAAAATACAAGTATGATGCTTTTGAAAGCATACAACATAATGGAGAAAAAATACTAGCAAAGCCTTCAACATGGTTGCTTAATATTCAGCTATAGCCTATAGAATATTTCTTTGTTTTCAATACAGAAGTCCAGGTATCAGTTCATTGTTGCTTCTAGGTATGAAATGACGTATTTATATAAATTCAGATAATTTTCCGCTGAAAGCAGCTTGACATACAGTGTTACATACCAAAACTGAATCGATGTAGACGACCCTTAAGATCCTCAAATTTGAAAGAAAATGAGTTCCCATGGCCAAGGGAATGATGGGGTGATAGTTTTCCAGTATCTGCACCATCTGATGCCATGACTGCAGACATTTCACTGAAATGAACACTCTGTACGGTTAATTCCACAGTATAAACAGGTTTGGATCATAAATGAGGCAGAATGAGTAATACCTGTGTGTGTCATAATCACCTGGCGGATCTAAAGCAAGGGCAGAATCCCAGAATTTTTGCATCATTGTGCTTGACACTTCATTAAGAGCAACTCCAGAGCTACTTTCAACCTTCAAAAATAAAAAATTTTGAAAACAAAAGAAAAAATAGTGAGAATGTGATTCTTGCTCTTTTCTCACATGGGTTGAAAGGAAATTCATGGATCAGAGTAAATATAAACCTGGTTTATCGAGGCTCTGTTTTGCTTTTTCTTTTGCTATTTGCTTTTAGGAATTAAAAAAGCACTTCTAGGTAAAAAAAAATTTTTTGGATAATTAAAAACCATAATTATATATTTCGGGGAAAAAAAGCATTTTTGCTTCTATATAGAATACTTATGTAAGGGTTGGGGTTAGATTCTAGTTATTGGTTAATTTTCTAATAGATTCTTATCTTCCTTTTTAGAAACATTTATGAAGCAAAAGAGGAGATGGAAAAAAGAAAAGGCAACAATGAAATAAACCCTAAGTAAATAATCTTCCCCTTAGCCTAAAAGCAATTGCCTAAATATACAATTCATAAACACAAAATAAATAAGAGTCTGAAATACATAAAAATCGCATCATGCATACCATAGAAATTGCCGCATGAGTTATATCCAGAACATCCAAACAAGCAGCAACATTTCCATCTGCACAACAGCCATTTCCGTGCATATCAACAAGAAAGAATTGTGATTCTAAAACTAAATAAAAAGACCAAAGCTCACCTTTGTCTAGAACAGGAAGATGTAAAAACTTTCCATCATGCATTAAATGCAGTGCGTCAAGGATTGTTGTTTCTACTGTCACACATTCAGGGTTGGGTGTCATCACCTATAAGATAAAGAAAACATTAGTCTGGTTAAAACAAGTATCAAAAGTTTATTCATCAAAAACGGAAGTATCAAAAGTTTTTTATCGAAAAGGAAAGCATAAAAAATTTGGAACCAGAAACCATTTAGCTAAATAAATTTGCACTTAAATCCTGGACCCATCTTGTGTAAAAAATACATGATATAAATTGCATATTCCATTCCAAGGCCAGATACCAGCAATACAATTAAGCAAAGTTGAGATGCAATATATATGCAACTGATCCTTTCGAAAGAATTAGAACTTAAAAGAACCAAAAAAATTTCATGTTCCAAATTAATTTAATCATTCCATGTAACATAAACCACTGTAACTGTCCAAAGTAAAGCTATAGGAGTAACTACAATTAACAATCAAAACTCAGACACCACTAAAAAGAGGTTACTGAAAACATGCAATTAAATTCTGGATAGCCACTAGTACAACATATATGTAAAGAAACAAAGGATAACCACTGGAATACTCTTGAAAACAATATCAAGATATTACTCCACAGATAACAAAACTATTTATGAAAATTGTCAAGCACAAGAATTTTATATAAATGCTAAGCATATATTATTTACCAATGTACATATGCACAATAGAGTTAAAGCTCAATTTAATATACACACAATTTCAAATGAAGGTTAATATCTCCTGTAAACATCAGTGGAGGGTAAATAACAAAGACTATACCGTACATCAAAAAAAAAAAATCAAGAACTGAACCTTTTCCACCAGAGTAAGTTCAGGAGACAGGTTTTGTGCCACAACTCGCATAAGGATATCCTTTGAACTGCAGTTCATAGCGTTAAAGAAACCATAAGAAATCACAATATATGTCAAATGACTCAAAACAGACCTTTAAACCCACACTAAATACATGTAATAGTGCAAAAGATCTCAAAAACTAATACTAATGAATTCATGGAAGTATTGTGAAGAGTAAAAAGGTGTTACGTTAGTATCCCCTGAATTTTGTTCCCTGTAACTGTAACAACTGAATTAACCCGCAAGTCCCTCATCTTTTTTGCAGCAACACAGACAGGGTCTGATGATGAAACAACTGCAACACTGAAAAAGGAAGAAGGTACAAGGGCTGGTAAAGCAAATAATAAAAAGAGCATGACTAATAGAAAATTGCATTTCGACACATCAGACAGCTGAGATAAAAAGTTACTCTGAATTTTCAGCAATGATACTAGACAAGGATGGCTTGAACATCCGCTCCCTCAAAGTTTCCATGAAGGCATGTGATGCTGAAAAGAACATGACAAACAAAACAAAATGTCAACCAAGAAACCACAGGTTTCAGTCTGTATGGTAAGAGCAGTAATCTATATGCTTGATCACACGTCTTGTTCAAAGATATGTTGCTAATACATATGAACCTTTCTTAATCCCTATAAGTATAAAGAAATATAATAGCAAGGAAACTGGAATTATAAAAGTTTTAATTTGAACGATTTAAATCACGCCCTTCTCTCTTGATATATAAATTAGGAATACTAACAAACTGCTATTCAGTATGATACCTACAAAACTTTAACAAATAATTTCCTCACACTCAAAAGGTAAATCCTATGAATGTTATATTACAAACATGGACACAATTGTTGTGACAATAGAGATGGATGTCAAACACAGGATTTCTGACAAGTCAAGACTTGTCTCTACACTAAAAATAGAAGAAGTTTACTGTTGTTCGACCCAAAACCCCCTCAGAAATAAAAAGAAAAAGAAATAGATAAATGATTTCACCAAAGGCCCTAAACAACAAGGATAAGCACTATTTTATCCATGCACATTGAAGGCCATAACTTTTCATAACGGTACCTTACATGCTTGTAACCAATTTTAGTTCATGAGAAAAGAAAAGGGGTTAAAACCAACTACCCAAGACCTGTTTATTAGTTATCTACTTTCATCACATCATCTTCTCAACAGTACTGTTGATATCACATCTAAAAGCACAAAATCTCATTGAATTACAAGTCTCTTTCTTCCAATCACTCCTCCCTCTCTCCCTTTCTATTCTCTATTTTCTCCAGAAGATAAATACTGCTGGAACAACAGAGACAATATGAAGAGCTTCTCAAATATATGCATGCAGTAGCATTGAATCATTAGAATGTTATAGCCTTCAATCCCAAAGAAAACAAATTAACCAACCAGAACCTTTACTTCCATTTTGGTCCACTGAAGAGGCAATTGCATTTCCTTGCTCAACAGCCTTCTCCATTCTTGAGATAGCATCATAAAGGCATTTTGTAATATCCAACATGGCAATGACTTCACCATTTTCCACAACAGGGAGATGCCTGAATTTTCCTGTCAAAGAACCATTGAATGAGATGACTTTCATGTGTGTACACTAGCACTAAAAGTTTAATAACGATTCTGCTATTGTAAATTTGTAATAAACCTTAGTGCAACTGTGGCATGTATCAAGTCAATGATTCGCAGTTCTACCATTAATTAGAGAAATTCTACAGTAGTTCCCTGACAAAGTGAAATTAACAAACGACCATGGACTACATAAAACCTTACAAAGTGATTGTTAAGGACTCCTTAAAACTGTAAGACTTACTGATAATTGAAGGCCATGACAAAAATACTTATCAGAAAATAATAATAAATTTACTAAATTCCAACAGTCACCTCAAGTTCTGCCCATTATATAAAACATCCACTTCTGTCAAGGGTTAAATCAAAGCCTAATGTTTGATGGTAAAAGATAATTCCCAACCTAACCTGTCAAACCAGCTATAACAAGACACTGCATGAAAATATAAATTCGACAACAAATCTTGGTTTTGTCTTGTATCTTTCTCACATGCAATTAGCTACCAACGAGCTTCAGCACATGAACATACAATCACCATTTAAACTTTACAAACATATCAAAGTTCCTTCCAAATACCGTAAAAGATCAACAATATAACAGGTTTTTTCGTCCAACAACATTGGAATATAACCAATTATTTCTAAAAAAATATTTAAAAAAAAATTGGGTTATGTGCCGAACATAACATAATCAACTACCTTGAACCATCTTCTGAAGTGCCTCAATGGCCAAAGAGTCTGCCGAAACAAAAATTGGACTAGGCGTCATGATCTTAGATACAACTGTCTGCTCTGGCTTCAACCCTTCCCCTATTACTCTAGTGGTAACGTCCTGGCGATGATATATATATATACATATATATATTTTAACATGGTTATAAAAAAACAATGAGGCAAGCGAAATAAAGAAGGAAAAAATATACCTTGTCAGTAACGATCCCAGAGAGTAAGGCATTAGAATCGGTGAGCAACACAGCATTGACACGACGGGCTGCCATCCGCCTACAAGCCTCAGACACGGTGGTTCCTTCCGGGATGGTGAGGGCTTTGGATAACCTCAGCTTTTTCACCGTCCTCTCACCAGGGATGGAACTAACAAAATGAAACAAGGTCATTGGGTAAATTCAAAATTCAAAAGTTAATAATATTAACAGATAAGAAAAAAAAAAAAAAAGGAAACTAACGAAGGAGACATGGGCTTGGCATGGTTGAAGGAATGAGACTTCTTAGTGCTATTTGATCTTCTTTTTTGAGAATCCCGGCGGGTTGTTGACGCCGGAGGCACCGTCTGGCTGCTCATTTCCACAAATTTTTGTTTGTTCACGATATCTAAATTGAATCAAAAATAAGTTTTCGGAAGATGAATTGATAGATAGATAGATAGACAGATAGAGAAAGAGAGGTTATCAGAGAATAGGAATTTAAGTGGTCATTTCTGTTTGACCACTCCCTTTCTCATCCCTCGTGGCCGGTTTCAGGGCTTCACCACCATGATTTTATTTTATTTTTTCAAAAAGTATTTTTTAAGGCAACCTATTTTTCTCAAGTTCAAATATGTGATTTTCTTTATTTGAAAACAATTTTCTCTTCTTTTTTTTAAGATTTTTAAAATTAAGTAATTTACTACATTTCAAAAAAAAAAATTTAAAAATGAATAATTAAAGACAATTAATCACATAATTAATATCTCATATCAATTGTGTATGATTTTGATTGATATAATAACAAATTTATCCTTCAATATTTACATATTTTATTGTTATACCAATCAAAATCATGTACAATTGATGGAAAATATTAATATCGTGATAAATTGTATATTGTTGCTCACTTTTGACATCTATAGGGATTAAATTTTTGGAATGTATCAATTTACTAAATTTCGAAATTGAGAGATTGACAAGATATTTTACCAAAAAAAAATTTAAAAATAAAATTAAGAAAAAAAGTAGATTTTAAAATTATTATTAGTTAATAAATATAAATTTCTAAGATCAAATAAATTCATAAAAGAAGTATATTAGGATTATCCATTATTTTAGACTCATAATATAGTATAATTTTATTTTATTTTATTTTATTTCATCTTAAAATATAAATATTTTTTATTATTACAATACGAAAAAGGAGAAAGGGAATGACATAATTTGAACCTATGTCATACAAATATCATACCAAAGCTAATATTCCACTTTAAGTAAATCTTGACACTAGACCTGATCATGGGTCGGGCCGTCCGCCTAAAAAATGGGAGGGTTCGGGCAAAAATATAGGCCCAAAAAATGGGCTTGGACAAAAAATAAGTCCCGTTTAGAAAACGGGTCGGGCCTCGGGCAAGGTTTTTTTGGCCAGGGCCAAGCCCGGCCCGAATTATATAATAAATATTTTATTTTATTTTTAATCATTTTAAATTTTTAACTTTACTTTTCTAATTTCACTTTCACTTTCAATTTGTGTATTATTTTAAGAATTGTTTTAGTATCATTTTTTATTTGTTTCTTGTTTTAATATTTGTTTTTATGTTTTTAAATGTATTTGATTTATTATATTTTAAAAAAAAATTATTTAATAAAATAAGTTAAAAAAATTTAATATGGGCCGGGCCGGGTCGGGCTCGGGCTTAGCAATTTTATTTTGGGCCGGGCTTGGACAATTTTTTAGGCCCATATTTTGGGCCGGGCCGAGCCCGGGCCTAGAAAACGGGCCTAGAATTTTGTTTGGGCCCGGTTCGGCCCATGATCAGCTCTACTTGACACAATAAATAGATAAATATTTTGTATGATAGTATTCCGTTTTTTTATTAGTAATCTTCATATAAACTTAGTTTTTTTTTGGATAAATGTGTAATTTGATACATGAACTTTGATTGGTGCAATTATACAATTGAATTTTTTTTGAGTAAAATATCAAGGCTTCTTATTATAATATTAAAACAAAACAAAACACCCACCCACACCTGGCATTCTCACATCCACATGTGGAGATCTAGCTATAAACAACAAAATTAACACATGAAAAGCATAACTCTTAAAGACAAGAAAAATAAATGATGAGCCTTGATCAAAACGGAAGGGCGATTCAAAACACAACAGAGAAACCCATCTAGCTTCCCTTAAGAACAAAACTTAGCATCAATTGCCTTTTTACAAAATTTCATTCTTCTGATAGATTAATACGTTGCTGCAGACAAACCAGAATAAAGCATCCACCGCCGGTCTTGTTTTACTAGATCCGTCGCTTCTCCAGGTACGTTCTCTACCCAAAATTGAGGGCTTTCAAAGTTGAAACCTATTTGTGCAAGCTTATGAGCAACTGCATTTGATTCCTGATTTGTGTGCTGAAAAGAAATAGAATTGAAAATTAGGGCCTTCATTTTAATTTCCTCAATATAGGTCCCAATCTCAAATCTATCTCGGGTCCCTTTTTGGATCTTTACTACGATTGTTCTTGAATCCCCCTCCATTACCACCTTCTGAAAACCCATTTCTATCGAAAAATCCAACACTTGGAGACATGTTAAGTCTTCTGCCAAGAAAGCATCCGCTACATGGTTGTTTACCACCACTCCATTCCTCATGACTAACCCTTGATTATCCTGGATTATAAACCCCAAACATGATTCACGATTTTGAGGTTTGAACGCAGCATCAAAATTAACTTTTACTGTCAAATTGATTGGGGGAAACCATTTCATTGTAGCAGGTCTCGGTTTATCCAGTAACTTCATGTTCACAAGCTCTATCTCTTGCATGAAACATTGAATTTTTGAATTGATATCTTGAATTGTTTGCCTTTTTCCTTCCATGACAAATTTATTATGAGCAAACCAAAGGGACCATAGCATTAACAGGTAATATACCAATTCTTCTGTAGAATATATTCAAACCAATCCCAAAAATTATCATACTAAAGGGTTAATACCCAACTAAGTCCCAATTTGTTCTATACCTCTACTGCAGGACCAAAAACTGTCATCATATGTAGCATAGATTCTGGCAACAACCTACATCGCAGATAGATAGGAGAAGAGGAAATTCTTCAATTGTAAAGGTTGTAGGCTTTAGGGGTAAAATTGTTTAAGAATTTCCATGTAGCAATCTTAATCTTTGAAGGGATGTTTAAAGCCCATAGCTTTTTGTAAAGTGCGCACCTATTTTGAGCGATAGCATTAGGGTCAGTTTGTTTGTTGAGAGTCTTGTATCCACTCCTAATAGAATACTCTCCTGAGTTGTCATCCTTCCAAGTAAGTCTAGCTTCATCAACCGAATGAGATAGCGGGATGCATTTAATTGCTACAGCGTCTTCTACATTAAACACCCTGGTAATTAACTCCATATTCCATGTTTTTGTGTTTGTGTCTATAAGATATGCTACCTTGTTAACAGAATTATTAACCAAAGTATTATGTATTCTTCCTCCAGCCCAGCTAGGAAGCCAACTGTCCCTCTAGATCGATATGTTCATACTAGAGCCCACACTCCAACCCACTCCATCCTCCATAAGTTTTCTTGCTGCGAAAATGCTTCTCCACACATATGATGGGTCAGTTCCCAACTGAGCATTCCAAAAGGTAGCATTAGGATAGTATTTGGAATTAAAAATACGAGTAGCAAACGTATCATATTTAACTAAAAATGCCACCTTTGCTTCGCAAGCAAGGCAATATTAAAATTGCATAAATCGCGAAACCCCATACCCCATCGATCATTCGGTTTACACAAATTAGCCCATCGACTCCAATGCATCCCTCTACGATTTGCACTTTTCTGCCACCAAAATCGGTTCAAGATTTGTTCAAGATCATGGGAAAGGGTTTTGGGTAGAAGAAAACAAGACATAGAGTAAGTGGGTAAAGCTTGAAGCACAGCCTTTATGAAAATCTCCTTTCCTCCCTGCGAAGAAAACAAATACTCCAATTATCAATCTTTCGTCTCATCCTATCGCAAATCTGTGAAAAAGCTTCTTTTTTACTTCGACTTACTAGAGTTGGTAATCCCAAATATTGTTCCATGTTGAAAGATCTTTGCACCTTTAAATTGTTCACAATCTGATTGCAACCATGATCCTCCAAATTCGAGCTAAAGAAAATGACAGAATTATCCAAATTAATTTTCTAACCCGAAGCCCTTTCATACTTTTCAAGAATATCCTTAATCACCTGGCCTCCCCTTTTGTAGCCTCACCAAAGACAATACTGCCATCGGCAAAGAAAAGATGCGTCACTGATGGACTTCCTCTACACACCCTCACTCCCTTCATTATGCCATCCTACTTTGCAATCTTTAGTAAGGTTGAAAAACCCCCCGTACATATTAAAAATAAATACGAACTCAGAGGATCTCCTTGCCGTAATCCTATACTAGGAATAAATACTTCACTAGCCTCACCATTAACCATTACAGAGTACGAAACCAACGATATGCAATGCATAATAAGTTCCACCCATCTTGTATCAAAGCCTATTTGAAGCATCAGACCTTCTGTAAAATCCCATTCAACCCGATTATAAGCTTTGCTCATATCGAGCTTCAAAGCAAACGGCCCCTTCTTTCCCGTTCTCTTCCTCTTCAAAGCATGCATCAACTCATATGCCACCAAAACATTGTCTGAAATAAGACGACCCGGAACAAATGCCCCTTGTGCCTCATCAATACAAATATCCAAAACCATCTTCAACCGGTTCGCAATGACTTTAGAAATTATTTTGTATAGTACAGAGCATAAACTGATCGGGCGAAATAAAGACATATCATTCGCCTCATCAGTTTTCAGGATCAAGATAATTTTTGTAAAATTTATCTCATGCAACGATATCTCTCTATTCAAGGCTTGCAGACAAAATTGCGTAACATCCTCCCCAATGATATGCCAAAATCTCTGGTAGAAAATGGCTGGGAAACCATCATATCCCGGGGCCTTCGTAGAGCCCATTTCCTTCACCGCTTTCAGAATTTCTTGGTCACGAAAATCCTCCAAAAAGGAATTATTCATCTCCCGGGTCACTGTTGGAGTCAGCCCATTATATATAACATTCATACATACAGAACCCTTACTTTGTGATTAAACTATACACATTCAAAGTAATAAATACATTAGTTTTTTTTTCATATTAGATAAATATAATTATTTGTGTATACAATATGTAAATGCAAAATAGTGTTATATTGATAGTTGTTTTAGTGATTTGAGAATATTGAATCAAAATCAAAATTTTATGTATAAAATTATACAAAATATTAGTTCATATATAACATTGCACATTTGACCAAAGTTCATGTAAAGTTTTGACATTTATCCCTTTTCTTTAAGAAACTTAGCCTTTTTTTTTTTAAAATACCATTATTACTAGGAACCATGAATAATAATACAAAGACATGACATAGTACAAACAAAAAATAAATTAGTACAAACTAATGCACAAATACCATGTCTGTAGAATAATCTCAAAAAAAAAGAAGAAGATAAAGACAAACTACTAATAATTAAAATATTAAAATAATTCAGAAACAAACTAGAGATGCACCAATTTAGTTTTTTTTAATCATTTAAACTTATCTCTTTGTTTCATGGAATATCTATATTAAATAGTTAGACTATTTATCTTATTTATTCTTTTTATATTTTTTTATTTAATCATTGATCGCTGTGAATCAGAGCTTTAAAATTTATAAAAAGAATGATCGAACCTGGAAACTAACTCTGACAATGATTGAGGCAAGTGCACCTATCGAACAGTAGTATAGCTTAGGCAAGACCGGATTATCGAACCCAAAGGAACTAAAAGTACTAATACTAACTTTCTTTTTATTATCTAGCCTAAAAAATAAAGAGAGATTGTTTATCTAATCTAAATTAATTAACTACTAAACTAAAGACTCTAAGACAAAGAAGAATGAATTTGGAAAATAACTTGGGAAAAACTCAGTTGATTTAGACGATACCCTAGGAAGAATCCACCTAGACTTCACTTGTTATCTAACACTGAACCATATGCTTTATTCACTTAGTTTGATCCGTAAGACTCCCTAACGTATATTAAACCCTCTCTCGAGGCGAATAACGTCTAACCCTAGGTTAATTAGTGGAACTCTCGTTCTCTTATAATAACCCCTAGAATAGCGAAGAAATCGATCTATGGATTCCTATATTAGGTTTCACCCTAATCCAAGCAAAATCTCGTCACCCTATCTCTAGGCGTGCGATCAACTCCGCTTAATTATGTTGGATCTACTCTTATGCAGGTCTATTCCTCCTCCACCTAAGCATATTAAATTTGGATTAAGCTCACATAATTAAGAACAAACTAAGTATTTATCATATAATTCGAGAAAATAATAACAAGATTCATCATAGGTTTCATCCCCTTGGTATCAGAAGGGTTTAGTTCATAACAATAAAGGAAAACATCTCAAGAGAAAAGATAAAACAAAACATAAGAAATCCCTAAAACCCCTTGAAGGAATTGAAGGAGAGATCCTCCGTCTTGAGTATAATTCGCTTCTTGAGATGGATCAAGCTGGCTATCCACGAGTGAATCCCCACAAATCGCCTTCTCTCGGCCTAGCACGACGCCCTAGATGATGGCTTTGGGCTCCTCTCTTAGGTCATACTTAGGGTGTATTTATAGGCTTTTGAAATACGTTTCTTTCTCCCTAAGTATCCTTTCCCGAATGAAATTACTCTTCTCCACGACAGAGGCACGGCCATGGCACACGCCCGTGTGTATCGTGGCCAGGCCGTGTTCAGATTTCTTTAATGAGACACGGCCGTGTGAGTCAGGTTTAGACCGTGTTCTAGATGATTGACTTGGCACGGCTGTGTGGGCTAAGGTCCAGGCCCCGTTTTGGTCCGTTTTGAGCTCGTTTCTCGTTCTTTTCATCCTTGGGTGCTTTCCTGAGTATAAGACATGAAAAGAAAGGATTAAGAGTACCTTTTTACATAAATCAAGGGATAATTCATCCAAAAGCATACTAAATGTGGGCCTAGAATATGTTGCTATTTCGGTTTATCAAATACCCCCACACTTAAGCTTTTGCTTGTCCTCAAGCAAAATTCTCAACTTACAATTAAAACGAACTTCCCTCAATTTATAATAGTCATTGATAGTGTTTCATTATAATTCAGGGATAATTCATACATGGATAATTCAACTCAAAGAGTCCTAAAAATTTAAACATTATAAGCCTTATATTTTGTAGCACAAAACATAGGTGTTTCCCTTCATCTAAATAATTACCTCTGATTCGAAATTGTCAAGGATTGACATCCTCACTAAAGATTCACTCAAATCACTCAAAGTGTTTAAGGTTCAAAATTTAGGCACTCAAAAGTCAAACATGAAGAGTTAATCCCATAGGCTTGCATGAAAATCAAATCTCCACCACTGAAATATGAGATGAAACACAAATCAAAAGGTCTTTGTTAAGGTTGTAATTGGGGCTAGGGTTAAGGTGTGGATAAAAATTTGAATTAAAAGGTTAGAATCGAGATTGAATTGACAAATTACCTAACTAAGAACTAATGAACTAATAATAATAATTACATCAATTGAAAACTAATAATACTAATAATACGAGCTTCTTCTTCGATATTTAGAATTTAAATAAATGTATAAGCTCATTTAATCATATAACTAATAATGAATATACTTCGTTTTTTTATTTTTTTTTAAGAACAAACTAAATAAAGGATAAATTAATAAAATTCATAATTAGGCAACTAATTAGATCAAATCTCGATATAGGGGTAGTTAGAAAGAATGGTGATAACAATTACAAAGGGTTTTGGGTTAATATTAATAGGTGAGTCAATAAATAGGGTTGTTAGGATTAAAAGGGGTTCACTAGGGGTTAATTTGTGAAGGTAGGCTTTTAATGGAGTTAGTGGGTTAAAACCTAGGTGCCTTTATCATCTCTGTATATCAAATCAAAAGTGTGGTCTCGACATGTATAATCGATGCAAGTTCTAGAATAACAAATCTGTGTTGACATACTCATAATCAATAAAGTGAGCAAGAAAAAGAATTTATGCTCTATAAGGCTCAAAAACTCACAAAAATTATTGGTATTTTTGACATAAACCTTATAAATATAAAATTTCAAGGTAATATTTAAATTCAGGTAGACGACCTAGAAAATTTTTAATTCAGAAAAATAGTCTTATTATGCTTGATTCTCTAGTATTATTAGAATTTAATCATCAATGCACAATTATCAATGACTTAATCTAAAACATATTAATAAAAATCATAAATCATCAGAAATTTCATCCTAATTAGTAATATGAGTAAATTACTTAGAAACAAGACTAAATTCAGGATTTTGAGAACAATGCAAAAAGGTTGGAACCTAATTTCAGAAATTTGAGAATAATGAAAAAAGTTAGGCCATTTTTTAGGTTGTTCACCCCCCACACTTAAGATGTACATTGCCCTCAATGTACAAAGATAGATAATATAAATGTAATGTTCAGATCAGAAGATATGGGGATAAGTGAAACTCCCTGAATTATGGATGGGCTCCTTGAGTTGGCAGTGGTCGTGGTGAAAGATAAGTTGGAGGGGCGGTCTGGGTAACGATTGCCCACGAGTTCTACGCTAGATGAAGAAATTGGGAAACTCGTGGAGGATTAGCCAGGGATTATTAAGACGTAATTAAAATAAACTAAATATATAATTAAGGACAAGGAAGATAAAGAGAAAGAAAATAGACATTGAATTAAACTAATGCTAAAAGATAAAGGGGCTTGAGAATCCTTATTGGTAGATGGTTCGCGAGGTGGGTGTGACCTCTAAGGTTGCGGAGGTGCTGGTGGTGGCAGAATTGGCGTGATTCCCTAGCAGCCTTTAGATACTAAAATTAAGAAACTAAGATAAAATAAACTAAATTAAGCAGAAAAGAAGTAAAGATAAGGAAAATAAAGGAGAAGATAAGAATAAAAGAACATATAATTGGTCTCAAAGACCCTTGGCTTGTTGTTTGGATGAAGCTGCCGGCATGAACTCATGTGAATCGGTCTCCTTTGAGGAGACTGTGTTTGGCCTTTTACACTTCTTTGCCATTTGTTGTAGCTCAAGAGTCTAAGGATTTATTAGGAAAAGGAAAAAGAAAGAGGGAGAAAAGAAAGAAAGAAAGAAAGAGGAGAGAAGAAATAAGAAAAGTGGGTTAAGAAGAGAAAGGAGAGGGGAATGGTGTTTAAATAAAATTTCAGGTCTGGCAGTTTCCCACGCCCGTGGGTTGAGGGTGTGTCGATTCACACGGCCGCCTCGCACGGCCGTGTTCCTAGGCGTGTTGGTTACCTCACGCTCGTGTCTAGCCTATTTTCGACAAGTCAGTATGTTGGCACGGTTTTAAGGCACGGGCGTGTTTTGCTCGTGGTTGGAAAGTTAGTAGCTTCACACTGTCATGGGGCACGACCGTGCCCCTTTTTCGGTGCCCGTGGTGTAGTGGTTGGATCCGTGACATCGAAAAGTGGTTGGAACTATTCGCACGGCCTCTGCTATGTCAGTACGAGGATTCTTATGGTCCACACGGCCACTGCCACGGCCGTGTGCAAGGCCGTGCGACTTGGAAATCTGCACTTCTGGTTAGTTTATAACTAGGTGTAAAGAAAAGAAGAAAAATAAAAATAAATTTAAAGCAAAATGTAAAAGTAAATTATGTTAGTGCTCGGGTTGCCTCCCGAGAAGCGCTAGTTTATAGTCTTAAGCTAGACTCTCCTCTCATTTGCATTGTCAGGGTGGTTTGAGGAGTTGGAAGTCCTTCCTCATGCCATCATTTTTATCCTCATGAAAAGATTTAAGTCGAGATGCGTTTATAGTAAAAGTACCAAAAATAGGATTACTTGCCTCGACTGTTCCGTATGGGAAAACATTGGTTACCCTAAAAGGTATTTCTTTGTTTGTGTTAGGGTTCGGAGGAGATATTCGAGGATCTGCCTGATCTAACAGTACCTGGTCCCCTATTTTGAAGTGGTTTGTTGTTCCTATTAGCTCTTTTGGGGGCTCCTTCGGTTTTATCTTGTGTGGTTCCAGTTCTTCGTCGTGTATCCCTAATTTCTCCTTGAAGTGTGTCTTCCACTCATCTAGATCATCGATCTGAATCCCTCGTTCCTCATGAGTTATTTCTTTGTCGGCATAGGGTTTAGGATCGGGTTCAGTTGTATTCTTTGGTGGTGCTTCCTGAAAATAAGGGTTAACCGAATGGTTATCAGTAGAATTTACGTTCTCACCTTGATTACTCGATGTTCTAGCCGAGTCGAGAGCCTTGAGGGTGACCATCTCATTACCTACACAAAGTATGAGTTCTCCTGCATCAACATCAATTTTAGTCACAGCGATCGCTAAAAGGGTCTTCCTAAAATTAGGGAATCGAATTATCCTCACCCATGTCTAAGACAACAAAAAATCTCATGGGAAAACGAATCATCGATTTTTACAAGAACATCTTCGATAATACTCCTAGGAATTCTAACAGTTTTATCAACTAATTGAATGCTCATCCTAGTTTGTTTGGGTTTCCCTAGACCTAATTGTTTAAACAATTTGTAAGGCATGACATTAATGCTTGCCCCTAAATCAGCTAACGCATTATTATCAGCAGTTAGTCTACCAATTAAACATGGAATTGTAAAACTCCCTGGATCTTTTAGCTTTTGTGGTAGTCTATTACAGTAACATTCTTTGAGCACACTCGCGTTCAATTCCACATGTGGATCTTCGTTTAATTTTGCTTATTTATTCGTCAAGAGATGTTTTAAAATTTTTCTCGAATCTGGCATCTGTGAAAGAGCTTCAAGTAGCGGTAAATTAATATGTAATTTCTTTAAAAGTTTAAGAAACTTACTGAACTGTTCCTCTATATCGTGTCTCGTTAACGCTTCGGGATATGGTATGCGAGGTTGGTACTCCTTGATTACCGGTTTTGGCTTCTCTTGTGTTACCTCAACTTTACCTTTTTCTACATCGTTTCCTTGTGTTGGACTGGGTTCGTCTACTTCTTCGCTTTCTTGAGCTGTTATGGCTTGGATTTGCTCCTTTGGATTAATTTCAGTATTACTCGGTAGACGCCCTTGCGGTCGTTCGGATAATAGCTTTGTAATTTGTCCGACTGGCTGGGTAATTTCCCCGATTGCCTTTGTAAGTCCTCAAACTTGGTTCTCGATCGTTTTGATCGATGTTTGTTAGGTGTTGAGTGTTACATCAATTTTTTGGAGACGGGCTTCTGTGGATGCTATGAATTTGTTCAACGTCTCTTCAAGATTCGGCTTCTTTTCCTGTGGATAGGGCTGATTTTGGAAATTTTGAGGAGGTTGTTGTCTTTGATTTCCTTGATTTCCTTGACCTCCCCATGAAAAATTTGGGTGGTTCCTCCAACCTGGATTATAATTATTACTATATGGGTTATTATTAGATCGAAATTGTTACCTATATAGTTCATCTGTTCACTTTCTCGTGCCCGGTTGGTAGGGTGGGTACTCGGGATTCGCCACAGTTCCACTTGTGTCATGATTGTATGATTTGGATGTACTGCGAAGAACACAAACTATCAAGCTTTTTATTCATCAACTCTACATGTGTTGATAGCATGGTTCTTTGCATCGATGTTGAAAACTACGGTGATTTTGTTGGTTTGGTCCTTGTAACGCACATCGATAGTTATTCAAATGACATCTCTTCTATAAATTCGTAGGCTGCTTCAGGAGTTTTATTATTCAGAGTTCCACCGGCGGCTAAGTTGATTAGTTGCCTCATTGAGGGGTTTACACCGTTATAGAAAGTTTGGACTTGGAGCCACAAGGGTAAACCATGGTGCGGACACCTTCTCAAGAGATCCTTATATCTCTCCCATGCATCGTATAATGTCTCTAAATCCATCTGCACAAAAGAAGATATATCATTACGTAATTTGGCCGTTTTGGCCGGTGGGAAATATTTTAATAAGAATTTTTCGGTCATTTGTTCCCATGTAGTGATTGACCCTCGTGGTAACGAGTTTAACCACTGTTTGGCTTTATTCCTTAATGAAAAGGGAAATAACCGAAGACGTATGGCATCATCAGAAACGCCATTTATTTTAAAGGTATCACAGAACTCTAAAAAGTTAGCTATATGAGTATTTGGATCTTCGTCCTGCAAACCATCAAATTGAACAAACTGTTGAATCATTTGTATAGTGTTAGGCTTTAATTCAAAATTATTAGCAGCTATAGCAGGCCTAACAAAACTTGATTTGGCTCCTGTTAAATGAGGTTTAGCATAATCAAACATAGTACGAGGAGCATTATTTTCTGCCACATCTTGTGGTGGTGGATTATTTTCGTCCATCCCTTCAGTAGGATTGGATCTGTCTTCTCGCTCTTCTTCTTTGTAATTTAGGGCTCGCTTAATTTCTCTGCGATTTCTCCGAGCGGTAGCTTCAATATCACTGTCGTATTTTAAAGGTCCTCTCGGGTTCCTTTTAGTCATAAACTAGAGGTACCTGCTAGGAAAAGAAAGAAAGAAAATTTAGCAAATTTAAAATTAAAACTAAAAATAAAAATAAATTGCGAAAAATAAAAATAATGGCTAAAGTAATAAAAATAGAGCTTTCTTAATATTTTAGTTCCCAACAACGGCGCCAAAAACTTGATTTGTGAATCGAGCTTTAAAATTTATAAAAGAATGACCGAACACAGGAAACTAACTCGACAAAATGATTGAGGCAAGTGCACCTATCGAACGATAGTATAGCTTAGGCAAGACCGGATTATCGAACCCAAAGGAACTAAAAGTACTAATACTAACTTTCTTTTTATTATCTAGCCTAAAAAATAAAGAGAGATTGTTTATCTAATCTAAATTAATTAACTACTAAACTAAAGACTCTAAGACAAAGAAGAATGAATTTGGAAAATAACTTGGGAAAAACTCAGTTGATTTAGACGATACCCTAGGAAGAATTCACCTAGACTTCACTTGTTATCTAACACTGAACCATACGCTTTATTCACTTAGTTTGATCCGTAAGACTCCCTAACGTATATTAAACCCTCTCTCGAGGTGAATAACGTCTAACCCTAGGTTAATTAGTGGAACTCTCGTTCTCTTATAATAACCCCCTAGAATAGCAGTAAATCGATCTATGGATTCCCATATTAGGTTTCACCCTAATCCGACAAAATCTCGTCACCCTATGTTTAGGCGTGCGATAAACTCCGCTTAATTATGTTGGATCTACTCTTAGGCAGGGTCTATTCCTCCTCTACCTAAGCACATTAAATTTGGATTAAGCTCACATAATTAAGAACAAACTAAGTATTTATCATATAATTGAGAAAACAATAACAAGATCCATCATAGGTTTCATCTCTCTTCTGTATCAGAAGGGTTTAGTTCATAACAATAAAGGAAAACATCTCAAGAGAAAAGATAAAACAAAATATAAGAAATCCCTAAAACCCCTGAAGGAATTGAAGGAGAGATCCTCCGTCTTGAGTATAATTCCGCTTCTTGAGATGGATCAACTAGCTATCCCCGAGTGAATCCCCACAAATCGCCTTCTCGGCTGTACGCGCCCCTAGACGATGGCTTTGGGCTCCCTCTCTTAGGTCATACTTAGGGTGTATTTATAGGCTTTTGAAATACGTTTCTTTCTCCCTAAGTATCCTTTCCCGAATGAAATTGCTCTTCTCCACGGCAGAGGCACGGCCATGGCACACGCCCGTGTGAATCGTGGCCAGGCCGTGTTCAGATTTCTTTAATGAGACACGGCCGTGTGAGTCAGCGTTAGACCGTGTTCTAGATGATTGACTTGGCACGGCCGTGTGGGCTAAGGTCCAGGCCGTGTCAATTTCTTCTTTGGTCCGTTTTGGTCCGTTTTGAGCCCGTTTCTCGTTCTTTTTATCCTTGGGTGCTTTCCTGAGTATAAGACATGAAAAGAAAGGATTAAGAGCACCTTTTTACATAAATCAAGGGATAATTCATCCAAAAGCATACTAAATGTGGGCCTAGAATATGTTACTATTTCGTTTTATCAATCATTGTTTAAAAAAAAAACTAGAAATCCTATCACATGTGTATATGTGTGGAAATCATAAATTTAAAACACAAATGAAATTTGTACGATATTAAAACAAAAAATAGATTAAATTATGAGTCAAACAAAATTCAAACACTTAAATATTAAATGAATAGAATTGTTTATCAGAGTGTTATCCTCAATATGTTGGTATAGAGTTAACTTGTGACCCCAACTCAATCAAATTCATTATTAATGCTAGATTTTATCACACCCACGATACGGGTGAACAAATTTATTTTATACTAAAAATATATATAATTATAAAAATTTATCAACAAATGATTATTAGTGGAGTGGAAAGGGTTTTTTATATGAAATTTTTGGTCGTGTTTGATTTCAAAATAATGTTTTTTAGTTGTTTTATTTGAAGATTATATAAATGTAACATCCTAAAAATTAGAGTATCATCTTGTTAATTGTGTTGGCTCGGGTATGAATTTTGTGTGTTAGCATAGTCTTGAGAAGGCTTGATTTTATTTATGAAGCTAGAATAATTCTTAGTATTAAAATTTAGTGAAGTGGATTAGGTGAACTTGACACTTAAGTTAATTTAAGTGTTAAATTTAGCACATGAGGAGTTGTGGCAATGTGGTTATGGCGCATGGATGGTTGCTCGAGGGAAATGGTTCGAATAGCATGGATTGCATTTGGAAGACTTTATTTTTATGCATCCTAACATTAAGTGTCGGCCAAGCTCTAATTATGGAAGGTTGGACTTTCAATTTTTATGACAAGTTGAATATTAGTTTAGGAAAGCTTGTATTTTGGGATAAGAATCTTAAGATTTATGGAAGGATGGGGGGACAAAGGGCTTGGATGATGGAGAGTGTTTTGGAAACTAATCTAAGGCCATTAGTCCATGAATGTGGACGGCATGTGTGGCTAGGGGGGTGGCCGAATGTTGATAGGAAGTTGGGGGGGAATTGGTTGGTCAATGTTAGCATTTTGTGCACCATTTGGCATTTCTTCTTTTCCTCTCCAAAATTTTCTTCCTTAGCCGAATGTACCTTAGGCATTAGGTGCAATTTTGCTTTTGGTTTAGCTCTCATTTTTGTTTGAACCAAATTCTATTTTCTTTCTTTCATTTTTCCTTTTGAAATCGAAACCACACTTAGCACTTTGTGCACTTTTCTTTTTCGGCAAACAAGGTGTTTGGCCGAACCTATTTCTCCCATCTCTCTCTTTTCTTTCTTTTGATATTTGCTCAAAACCACATTTCCTTTTTACTTTCTCATGGCCGAATCTTTCTCCTTCCCAAATCTCATTTCTTTCACTTTTGCTCAAAATTAAAAACATCCATCTTCATTCTATTTTCTCCTTCCATGTTCTTCTTTCTTTTATTTTCGAATCCTCCTTCTCCTATTTCATTTTCACTTTTATTTTCCTTTCTTTTTCTCCACCATAGCCGAATCTTCTTTTTCTCTTTTGGTGTTATCTTGGCCGAAAATCATCAAGGGTAGATTTTCTTTGGGTTCTTCTATAATCAGTTTTGGAAGATAGGTAAGTGTCTTGGCCGATTTTCCTTTTCGTTTCTCTATCGTTTCTTATGAAGGCAAAGGCCGAATTTTTGGGCATTTGTTAGCAAGGTTCTAACTATTCATGGGAACCGATTTTCTTCTAGATTCTTCGGGACTTTGGAAGCAATCGATCTAAGCCCTATTTCTTTAGCAATCAAAGTTGGTAAGTCAAGTGGTAAGGATTCATGTTGGTTCAATATTCTTTAAGTTGTTGAGAAAAACCAAAGGTTAATGAGACTAAAATTTATTGGTATGGCCGAATGGCCTTTGTAACACCCCAAACCCAGTCAATACGCCACGACCGAATCTGGTATGTCACTAAGGAAAATATTCTTGAAAGAATCGAATTAACAATTAAATTTTGTGAAAAACTCTTTGAAATTCTTTATTTGTCGAAAATAAGTTAAAACTGAGATTTACTTTGAATTACATAAAAATTTAAAACTTAGTTGATGAATCATAGGATAGAAAACATTTATACCTTGTTAAGAAAATTTGAAATATCACTTTGAAAATCCGTTTGCAATTGAGTATAGAAACTTGAATTTTGGAAATCACTTAATTTGTTGAAAACATTTAACTTGTAATTTTTCTATCGAACTATTTATATTACCCGATGGTAAGATTTTTAAAACCATTGCGAGTTTTTAGTTTAGAAAACTTTGAGCTCAATTTTTAGATTAACCAAGTAATTTATAAGCCATATTTTAGATATATTCAAAATATAAAAATAATCCAAAACATAATTAAACAGCCTTATTACAAATCCATAAAATATGAAAACCAAATTAAAATAAAGTACCCAAATGGAAGTTCATGTAAAACCAAATTTTATTGCATGGCCTCTCGAGTCCATCGGCTCCATATCCGCGATCTCACGAATCACACTGAAAATATAAGGAGAAGGTGAGTCACCAAGACTCAGTGCATATTCCCTCTCCGGGTAAATACCACATACTTACACAAATTATAACAAAGCAACATATATGTATAATGCACCCAACCTAGCCATCCATAACTCCTTTTCTACCCCGTGTGGTACCAAACCTTTGGTGGTGCCAAACCACTAGTGACCGAAGTCACGATATAAATGTGATACCAAATCACTTTGGTGACCAAAGTCACAAATAATCCATCTGTGGGGCCAACCCACGTGTGATACCAAATCACCTGGCGACAATCCCATATCTCAAAAGTGGGGCCAACCCACGGTGGTATTAACCACGGGGACGAGTCGCTATGAGGTGCCAAACCTCGGTGTCCGAAGACACGAATGTGATACCAAATCACCTGGAGGTACCAAACCTCCGGTGTCAGAAGACACGATATCAATCTTCCCTCCTCCTCTCATATTGCCCATACCAATGCAATAGATAGACAAATCATGTCAATAAACTTTGATATGTATCTCATAACGAATATATCATAAATCGTAGATCATGATTTCAATCCACATGTATTAACAACATATTGAAACGGACTTACAGAATCCTCATTCATACCATCATAGTATCATATCCAGATCTCATCGATTTACCCACTTTCATAATATGATTAGTTATATAGCACACAAATATACATATATAAACAAGTTATAAAGTGTGTAAGATACACACCTTTCACCAACACAAGAACTAATCTTGAAAAATCCGATTTACGCACTAGATCACCTTGTCCTACAATCGGCCATATCACAATATTATGAACAAAGGCCATTCGGCCAACATCAAAATCCCAAAGAGTTATCCTTGAAATACCAATCTTACCTAAAGGCTTACCCAAAACGATCGATAAAGATACGAGGCTTAGATTGATTGCTTCCAACGTCCCAAGGAGCCTAAAAGAAATCGATTCCTAAAATGGTTAAAACCTTGCAACAAATGCCCATAGGTTCGGCCCTTGTCCACAAGAAAATAACATAGAGAGGAGAAAAGAAATAATAGGAAAATCGGCCAAGAATACTTACTTATTAACCAAAATCGATTGAAGAAACCAAAGAGAGTCTACCCTTGAATATTCGGCCAAACTAAAACTAAAAGGAAGTAGAAGATTCGGCTATTTGCTTATGAGAGAAGAAAACAATTGATTTGAGTCTAATAGGATATGAAATACGAAAGTAGAAGAGAAGAAAAAAGAGAGAGAATTCGATTTTTAGCAACAATGGAAGAAAATCAAGTAGAGATAGGGAAGAGAAGGTTAGGCCAAAAAGAAAGAGAAAGGGAATGTGGTTGAGCAAATATCAAAAGAAAAAAGAAGAGGGATGGGAGAAATGAGATTCGGTCAACACCTATTTTACCAAAGAAGAAAATGCACAAAATACAAAAATGTAGTTTTGGTTAAAAAAAGACAAATAAAAGAAACAAAGTGGTATTTGTTTCAAACAAAATGAGGCTAAAACCAAAAGCAATTTTGCACCAAAAGTACCATAGACATTCGGCCAAAGGTGGGAGTTTTTGGAGAGGAAAAACAAAATGCAAAAAGATGCACAAAAAGAAAAGTTGGCCAACTATTCCCCCCCAAGCCACCTATCAAAATTCGGCCACCCCCTAGCCTTACATGCCGTCCACATACATGCTCTAAAGGCCTAGGAATACTTTCCAAAACATCCTCCTAAAACCAAGCCTTATGTCTCCCCAACCTTCCATAACTTCAAGATTCTTATCCCCAATTTCAAGCTTTCCTTAAACCAAAATTCAACTTACCAAAATTAAGAGTCCAACCTATCATAAACAAAGGTTGACCGTCCATAAATGCTAGGATTCAAAAATAAACCTTCAAAATGCTAAACATGCTACTCGAACCTCTAACCTCAAACAACCTTTCAAGCTCCTTAACCATCTTGCCACTTACTCCTCTTGTGCTTTAATTTAACACTTAAATTAACTTAAGTGTCAAGCTCACTTAATCCACTTCATTAAATAAACCATACTAAAATTTATTCTAGCTTCCTAAATAAAATCAAGCCTTCACAAGACTATGCTAACACACAAAATTCATACCCGAACCAACACAAATAATACTCAAATTCTTCCTAAAGCCCAAGGTTCAATTGGCCCAATCCTACTAGGCCCAATTTCGGGATATTACAGTTCTACCCTCCTTAAAAATAATTTCGTCCTCGAAATTACTTACTAACGATCAATAAATGCAAGTCTAACTCACCGCACTACGCTCTTGCTGCGACTCGATCTTAATAATACTACTAGACTACTAACGACATTTGAATACATCAACCCACATCAATCAAAGTAGTATATGGAAATCCAATGATCAAGAACATACTGGTTATGACATCCGATGCACCGCCCTCCTCTCGACGTCTCGCAGCATACACCAAACCAGACTGCCTTGCCTCAGTGTTGCCAACACCTCTGCCAGATGCTCCACGACCTCGGCCAGAACCATTACCTCCTCTACCATTACCACGACCTCTTTCAGTGGTGGCGGTCCCTCATTTCTGAACTGAGCACGACCTTGACCCTCAGACTGATTCCTAGCTAGCTTACGTGGACAGTCCCTCACACGATGATCCAGCGAGCCACACTCAAAACATCCTTTCCCTCTAGTCCAACATTCACCCCAATGAAATTTTCCACATCGATTTACAATGTCTTTGGTCCACGATTAGCGATAAATGTGCCTTCCAGATTGATTCGGCTCATTACGTCTAACTCTTTTTGAGAATCTTTACCGACCGGATGATTCAAAACCTCTCTTATGCTTATTCCTGGCCGTGACTTTGCCTTACAGATTCCTTTATTCCTTTGGCTATCTTAGCCTTTTCAACCAAAGCAACAAACTCTCGCCTCCGATGTGGAGCAATCAACAATCTCACTCGTCCCTCAAACCATCTTCGAATCGAACACATCGCTCGTGCTCGATGCCACAATACCTCCAAAGATACCGGCTCGGTCTTAAAAATTCTACCTCATATTCGACACGGACTTACTACCTTGGATCAAACTCGAAATGCCTTACGCTGCACATCAATGTAATTAGACCCAACGTATTTCCACGATACACGCCTTGAAATAATCCCAAGTGAGATCCTCCGCTGCAAAGCACCATTCTCACATCTTGTGAGCCACCACCGATATGACTCATCCCGAAGAAGCGTACGATTCCTTTCACTTGTCCTCAAGACTCAAATCCAAGTCATCCATGATTCGCTCCGTTGCCTCTAGCCAATATTCAAGAAGACTGGGAGCTACGCTGAAACACCTCGAAATACCTCCGCTCCATTAGATCGGAGTCGCTCAGATATCTGATTTCGAACTCCCGTGCCTCTACCTATTCCGGCTACCCTTTCAAGAACTCGCAAAGATCGCTCGAGACACACTGCGTCATCCCGTTTGATCCTCGTTGCTCAACTCCAACCGCTGGTGGTGGGGTAGTGGTACCTCATTTTGGATCCTTGACCAGGACCTCACCGCTCGCGAACACGCCATCCTACCCCGAGACCACGTCCACGAGTAATACGACCTCGACCACGAGTACTCATGTCTAAAGTCTCGACTTATCTCGATTAAAAAAGCGTTATGCATTAGTCAATATTCCACTTTCTTTAAAGCACGATTTTATGAATAATTTTAATAAGAAATTGTTTTGCGAGTACATTCAACCTATAGTTTGGGTCTCTAGAGTAGTTCCTACTACTATCTGATCATGCCAACATCATCATATCATATCATCAAAATCAACAGTTTGATGTACTTACTGTAGCGGATTGATGTCGGAGACTCGGGGCCATGCCTTTCCAACCATATAATTTTCAACAAAAACATTTTAAAATCCATTCTTTAAAACATTTTGGGCCTCGGGCCACAAATTGAGCTTTTTTGAACTTGGCTCGATACCAATTGTAACACCCCAAACCCGGTCAATACGCCACGACCGAACTGTATGTCACTAAGGAAAATATTTTTGAAAGAATCGAATTAACAATTAAATTTTGTGAAAAACTCTTTGAAATTCTTTATTTGTCGAAAATAAGTTAAAACTGAGATTTACTTTGAATTACATAAAACTTTAAAACTTAGTTGATGAATCATAGGATAGAAAACATTTATACCTTGTTAAGAAAATTTGAAATATCACTTTGAAAATCCATTTGCAATTGAGTATAGAAACTTGAATTTTGGAAATCACTTAATTTGTTGAAAACACTTAACTTGTAATTTTTCTATCGAACTATTTATATTACCCGATGGTAAGATTTTTAAAACCATTGCGAGTTTTTAGTTTTGAAAACTTTGAGCTCAATTTTTAGATTAACCAAGTAATTTATAAGCCATATTTTAGATATATTCAAAATATAAAAATAATCCAAAACATAATTAAACAGGCCTTATTACAAATCCATAAAATATGAAAACCAAATTAAAATAAAGTACCCAAATGGAAGTTCATGTAAAACCAAATTTTATTGCATGGCCTCCTCGAGTCCATTCGGCTCCATATCCGCGATCTCACGAATCACCTGAAAATATAAGGGAGAAGGTGAGTCACCAAGACTCAGTGCATATTCCTCTCAGGGTAAATACCACATACTTACACAAATTATAACAAAGCAACATATATGTATAATGCACCCAACCTAGCCATCCATAACTCCTTTTCTACCCCGTGTGGTACCAAACCACTTTGGTGGTGCCAAACCACCTTGGTGACCAAGTCACGATATAAATGTGATACCAAATCTTTGGTGACCAAAGTCACAAATAATCCATCACGTGGGGCCAACCCGCGTGTGATACCAAATCACCTGGCGACAATCCCATATCTCAAAAGTGGGGCCAACCCACGGTGGTATTAACCACGGGACGAGTCGCTATGAGGTGCCAAACCTCCGGTGTCGAAGACACGAATGTGATACCAAATCACTTTGGTGGTGCCAAACCACCGGTGTCAGAAGACACGAATCATCAAGTTGTGGGGCCAACCCCGCGTGTGATACCAAATCACTAGCAACAATCCCATTTCTCAAAAGTGGGGCCAACCCACGGTGGTATTAACCACGGGGACGAGTCGCTATGAGGTGCCAAACCTCGGTGTCCAGAAGACACGAATGTGATACCAAATCACTTTGGAGGTACCAAACCCTCGGTGTCAGAAGACACGATATCAATCTTCCCCCTCCTCTCATATTGCCCATACCAATGCAATAGATAGACAAATCATGTCAATAAACTTTGATATGTATCTCATAACGAATATATCATAAATCGTAGATCATGATTTCAATCCACATGTATTAACAACATATTGAAACGGACTTACCCGAATCCTCATTCATACCATCATAGTATCATATCCAGATCTCATCGATTTACCCACTTTCATAATATGATTAGTTATATAACACACAAATATACATATATAAACCAAGTTATAAAGTGTGTAAGATACACACCTTTCACCAACACAAGAACTAATCTTCGAAAAATCCGATTTACCGCACTAGATCACCTTGTCCTAAAATCGGCCATATCACAATATTATGAACAAAGGCTATTCGGCCAACATCAAAATCCCAAAGAGTTATCCTTCGAAATACCAATCTTACCTAAAGGCTTACCCAAAATGATCGATAAAGATACGAGGCTTAGATTGATTGCTTCCAACGTCCCAAGGAGCCTAAAAGAAATCGATTCCTAAAATGGTTAAAACCTTGCAACAAATGCCCATAGGTTCGGCCCTTGTCCACAAGAAAATAACATAGAGAGGAGAAAAGAAATAATAGGAAAATCGGCCAAGAATACTTACTTATTAACCAAAATCGATTGAAGAAACCAAAGAGAGTCTACCCTTGAATATTCGGCCAAACTAAAACTAAAAGGAAGTAGAAGATTCGACTATTTGCTTATGAGAGAAGAAAACAATTGATTTGAGTCTAATAGGATATGAAATACGAAAGTAGAAGAGAAGAAAAAGAGAGAGAGAATTTGATTTTTAGCAACAATGGAAGAAAATCAAGTAGAGATAGGGAAGAGAAGGTTCGGCCAAAAAGAAAGAGAAAGGGAATGTGGTTGAGCAAATATCAAAAGAAGAAAAGAAGAGGGATGGGAGAAATGAGATTCGGTCAACACCTATTTTACCAAAGAAGAAAATGCACAAAATACAAAAATGTAGTTTTGGTTCAAAAAGGACAAATAAAAGAAACAAAGTGGTATTTGTTTCAAACAAAATGAGGCTAAAACCAAAAGCAATTTTACACCAAAAGTACCACAGACATTTGGCCAAAGGTGGGAGTTTTTGGAGAGGAAAAAAAAAATGCAAAAAGATGCACAAAAAGAAAAGTTGGCCAACTATTCCCCCCAAGCTACCTATCAAAATTCGGCCACCCCCCTAGCCTTACATGCCGTCCACATACATGCTCTAAAGGCCTAGGAGTACTTTCCAAAACATCCTCCTAAAACCAAGCCTTATGTCTCCCCAACCTTCTATAACTTCAAGATTCTTATTCCCAATTTCAAGCTTTCCTTAAACCAAAATTCAACTTACCAAAATTAAGAGTCCAACCTATCATAAACAAAGGTTGACCGTCCATAAATGCTAGGATTCAAAAATAAACCTTCAAAATGCTAAACATGCTACTCGAACCTCTAACCTCAAACAACCTTTCAAGCTCCTTAACCATCTTGCCACTTACTCCTCTTGTGCTTTAATTTAACACTTAAATTAACTTAAGTGTCAAGCTCACTTAATCCACTTCATTAAATAAACCATACTAAAATTTATTCTAGCTTCCTAAATAAAATCAAGCCTTCACAAGACTATGCTAACACACAAAATTCATACCCGAACCAACACAAATAATACTCAAATTCTTCCTAAAGCCCAAGGTCCAATTGGCCCAATCCTACTAGGCCCAATTTCGGGATATTACAGCCTTGTTAATGGTTTTGTGGTTTGGCCGAATGTAGGACAAGGAGATCTAGTGCGGTAGATCGGGTCTTCGGGATTTAGAACTTTCATTAGTGACATGTGTGTATCTTACACACTTTATAATTCGGTAATATATATTTATTAATAAACTAATCATGTTATTAAAAGTAAAAACTGTGAGATCTTGATATGATACCTTGATGGGTATGAGCAAAGATTCGGGTAAGTCCGTTTCGATATGATGTTGTTATATGTTGTTTAATATCATGATCTACGATATATATTTGTTATATGTTCATATCAAAGTATGATGGCATGATTTACACTCGTAATACATTGGTTTGGGTGATATGAGAGGAGGGGAAGGATTTGATATCCGTGTCTTTGGGACACCGGAGGTTTGGCACCTCCGGTGGTTTGGTACCACATATTATTTCGTGTCTTTGGGACACGGAGGTTTGGCACCTCATAGCGTCTCGTCCCCAGTGGTTTAGTACCACGATTGGGTTGGCCCCACATTTGATATTATGGGATTAACGCCGGTGATTTGGTATCACACGTGGGTTGGCCCCACAACTTTATTATTCGTGACTTTGGGTCACGGTGGTTTGGCACCACATTATTGGATATCGTGACTTTGGGTCAACGGTGGTTTGGCACCACCGGTGGTTTGGTACCACACGGGGTAGAAAAAGGCGTTATGGATGGCTAGGTTTGGGGTGCATTATATATATTGCTTGGTAATAATTGTGTAAGTATGTTGCATCAACCGGGGGAAGCATTATGCACTGAGTCTTGGTGACTCACCTTCTCCCTTATCTTTTCAGGTGATTCAGTAAACCACGGATGATGAGCTAGGATAGACTCGAGGAGGCCATGCAATAAAAATTCGATTTACACGGATTTTGGTTTGGGTATTATATTTTATTTAAGTTTGGTTTTTCATCTCTATTTGAAATTGTAATAAGGCCTCTTTAATTATGTTATTTATTTTATGGATTATTTATATGCTTTGGATTTGATTTTAACATGGCTTATAAAATACATGGTTGATATAATAATTTGAGCACAAAGTTTTCTAAACTACAAAATGCAATGGTTTTCAAAATGTTACCATCGGTTAATATAAATCATTTGATAAATTTTTAACAATTTAAGTGTTTTAGATAACTCATACTATTTTTCCAAAACTTAAGTTTCCAAGTTTCAATTAGAAAGCGGTTTTCAAAATAATCGCTTGGGTTTCTTTTAAAATTATAAAAGGTTTTCTAATCTATGGATCTGCAACTAAGTATTAAAGACTTATTTACGAATTTCAAAGTAAATTATCGTTTTTAACTTATTATCTTTGGATTTCTACAAACATAGAATAATAAAGAAATTTTCACTAAAATTTAATCGTTAACTCAATTTTCTTCAAACGTTTTCCTTCGTGACATGCCAAATTCAGTCGTGGTGTATTGACCGAGTTTTGGGGTGTTACAAATTGGTATCAGAGCCAAGTTCAAAAGCTCATTTGTGGGCCCGAGGCCCAAAATGATTTAAAGTATGGTCTTAAAATGTTTTGTTTAAAATTATATGGTTGGAAAGGCATGGCACCGAAGTTTTAAGCACCGATCCTTGGGTAAGTATCTCAAACTGTTGCTTTTGATGATATGATTATGATGAGGATGGCATGACTGATTAGTAGTAGAAACTACTCTAGAGACCCAAACTATAGGTTGAATGTACTCGCGAAACAACTTCTTATTACAATTATTCATAAAACTGTGTTTTAAAGAAAGTGGAATAATGACTAATGCATAACACTTTTAAATCAGATAAGTCGAGACTTTAGACATGAGTACTCGAGGTAGAGGTCGTATTACTCGTGGATATAGTCGGGGTAGGATGGTTGTGTCTGAGCCAGTGAGGTCTGGTCAAGGATCCGAGAATGAGGTACCACCACCCCCACCACCAGCGGTTGGAGTTGAGCATCAGGATCAAGCGGGGATGACGCAGATGTCTCGAGCGATCTTGCGAGTTCTTGAGAGGGTATTTGGAATAGGTGGAGGCACGGGAATTCAAAAATCCAGTATCGAGCGACTTGAGCCAATAGAAGTGAGGTATTTCGAGGTGTTTGGTGTGGCTCGATGCTGTGAGTATTGGTTAGAGGCGACGGAGCGAATCATGGATGACTTGGATTTGAATGCTGAGGACAAGTGAAAGGGATAGTGTCGCTTCTTGGGATGAGTCATATCGGTGGTGGCTCACGGTGCGGAATAGTCTTTGTAGCGGAGGATCTCACTTGGGATTATTTTAAAGCAACAGATCGGAAGAAATATGTTGGGTCTAGTTACATTGATGCGCGGCGTAAGGCATTTCGAGTTTGGTCCGAGGAAGTAAGTCCGTATTAGAATATGAGGCGGAATTTTTAAGATTGAGTCGGTATCTCGGAGGTATCGTGGCTTGAACACGAGCGATGTGTGCGGTTCGAAGATGGATTGAGGGACGAGTGAGATTGCTGATTGCTCCACATCGGGAGCGAGAGTTTGTCGCGCTAGTTGAAAAGACTAAGATAGTGAAGGTATAAAGGAATCTGTAAGGCAAAGACACGCGAGGAATAAACATAAAAGAGGTTTTGGATCATCCGGTCAGTGGTAATTCTCGAGAAGAGGGTTAGCAGAGTGGGCGAATCAATTTGGGAGGCACATTACTGATTAATCGAGGACCGGCCACATTGTAACCGATGTGGGAAATCTCATTGGGGCGAATGTTGGACCGAGGGAAAGGATGTTTTGAGTGTGGCTCATTTGGATCATCGTGTGAGGATTGTCCACGTAAGCTAGCCAAGAATCGATCCGAGGTCAAGGTCGTGCTCGGTTCAAAAATGAGGGACCGCCACCGCAGAGAGAGGTCATGGTAATGGTAGAGGAGGTAATGGTTCAGTCGAGGCCGCGAGCTTCAGGCGAGTTGTAAGCGATCTTGAGGCAAGGCGGCTGGTTTAGTGTATGCAAGCAAGGCGTCGAGAGGAGGCGACGCATCGGACATCATAACCCAGACGTGCGTTCTTAATCTTTGGTGTACCATATACGGCTTTGATAGATGTGGGTTCGACACATTCATATGTTGCTAGTAGCATAGTAGAGACTATGAATCTAGACTCGAGACTACTTCTAGGAAGATGACATGATTTAGCCCTCTAGGTCACTCTGTAGAAGTAAATAAGTTGTATAGGATGTACCCCTAGAACTCCAAGAGGTAGTGTTTGTAGGCGATCCGATGGAACCGCCGTTTGAGGAGTTCGATCCGATTCTTGGGATGGATTGGTTGGTCAAGTATCAAGCAAGTTTGGATTTATTTGCTAAAGCGCATGGTTTTGAAGACGGTGAGGGCAAAGAGGTGGTTATGATAGGTAATAGAAGAGATTATCTATCCAACGTGGTATCTGCGTTGAAAGTCGTGAAGTTGGTCGGGAAGAAGGGTTGTGAGGCATTTGTGGTTCATGTGTGTGCGTTGGAGGCTAAGGAGTCTCACCGTGGGGAATGTCCGAATGGTAAAGGAATATGTTGACGTATTTCGGAAGAACTTCCGGATTGCCTCCGGATCGTGAAGTTGAATTTGGTATAGATCTGTTATCTTAATGCGCCGATATCTATTGCTCCGTATAGGATGGCGTAGAAGGAATTAGTGGAATTGAAGGCTCGATTCAGGAATTGTTGGATCGAGGTTTTATCCGACCAAGTGTTTCACCTTGGGGAGTGCCAGAGTACTTTTTGTCAAGAAGAAGGATGGTTCGATGCGGATGTGTATAGACTATCGCCGATTGAATAAGTCGACGATCAAAAACAAGTATCCTTTGCCGAGGATAGATGATTTGTTTGATCGGCCAAGGGGGCGCGCAGATTTTCCAAGGATCGATTTAAGGTCCGGATATCATCGGTGAAGGTGAAAGAGGTCGATATCTATAAGACGGCATTTCGCACTCGGTATGGGCACTACGAATTTACGTAATGCCGTTTGGGTTGACTAACGCGCCGGCAGCATTCATGGACATGATGAATCGGGTTTTGCAACAATTTTTGGATCAGTTTGTCGTAGTATTTATAGACGATATTTTGGTATACTCAAAGTCAGAGGAGGAGCATGATGCGCATTTGCGAGTAGTGTTGCAGATTCTAAGGGAAAAGCAGCTTTATGCCAAATTTAGTAAGTGCGAGTTCTGGCTTAGGGAGGTGACTTTCTTGGGTCACGTAGTAACAGCTGAGGGGATTAGAGTGGATCCTCGGAAGATTGAGGCAGTGTTGTATTGGAAGCCGTCTAAGTCAGTGGCTGAGATTCGGAGTTTTCTAGGTCTGGCGGGGTATTACCGAAGATTTGTAGAGGGATTTTCTTTGATAGCAGCACCTATGACTAAGTTATTGAGGAAAGGAGTTCCATTTGTGTGGACTGAGAAGCAGCAAGAAAGTTACGACAAGTTGAAGAAGATTTTGACTGAAGCTCCAATTTTGATTCAACCTGAGGCAGGCAAGGAATTCACGGTTTACTGTGATGCATCACATCTTGGTTTGGGATGTGTGTGCTATCTGAGGAAGGGAAGGTAGTGGCTTATGCATCTCGACGATTGAGACCACATGAAGTTAACTATCCAATGCATGACTTGGAATTAGCTGCAGTGGTTTTTGCTTTGAAGATATGGAGACACTATTTGTATGGAGAGAAGTCGATAGTCTACACGGATCACAAGAGTCTTAAGTATCTTTTGACTCAGAAGGATTTGAACTTAAGGCAGCGTAGATGGATTGAGTTGTTGAAGGACTACGACTGTTCGATTGAGTATCATCCGGGCAAGGCTAACGTGGTGGCAGACGCGTTGAGCCGTAAGGTTGTATCAGATTTAAGATCGATGTTTGCTCGTCTTAGCTTATATGACGATGGGAGTCTTTTGGAAGAATTGCAAGTCAAGCCGACTTGGTTAGAGCAGATCAATGAGAAACAGTTAGAGGATGATGGTTTGAATGATCAGAGGTTGCAGGTTCAGAATAGTGGTTTAGAGGATTATAGTTTGTCCAGGGATGGAGTATTGTGTTTTAAAGGAAGAGCTTGTATGGCAAAGGATGTTGAGTGGAGGCAAAGGATTCTTCGGGACGCACATAGCAGCCCATACGCTATGCATCCTAGAGGTAGCAAGATGTATCGGGATTTAAGAGAGCAGTTTTGGTGGCAGTGCAGGCGGGAGGTGGCGAGTTTGTGGGTAAATATCGACGTGTCGCAGGTCAAAGCGGAACATCGATTTAAATGTCAGGTTACTTCAATAGATGAAGATTCCACAGTGGAAGTGGGAAAGGATCACTATGGACTTTGTCAGTGGATTACCACTTACGCCAAGTAAGAAGGACTCAGTTTGGGTGATTGTGGATCGTTTGACTAAGTCAGCTCATTTCATTCCGGTAAGGGTGGATTACTCGCTTCAGAATTTAGCTAAGTTGTATGTGGTGGAGATAGTGAGATTGCACGGTGTACCAGTGTCGATCATCTCAGACAGAGATCCTAGATTTACGTCGAGGTTTTGGAGAGCGTTACATCAAGCTTTGGGTACGCGGTTGGATTTTAGTACGGCATTTCATCCACAGTCTGACGGGCAGTCGGAAAGAGTTATACAGATTTTAGAGGATATGTTGAGAGGGTGTGTTTTGGATTTCAGAGGTAGCTGGGAAGAGTTTTTACCATTAGCTGAGTTCGCATACAACAATAGTTATCAGACAAGCATTAAAATGGCACCATATGAGGCGTTGTATGGTAGGAGGTGTCGCACACCTACATGCTGGACAGAGTTGGGTGAGCGTCAGATGTTAGGACCAGAGTTGGTTACAGAGACTGAGGATAAGGTTAAGATGATTCGGGCTCGTTCGAAGGAAGCTTCGGATAGGCGAAGTCATATGCCGATCTCAAGCGGAGGATATAGAGTTTCTTTGTGGGTGACAAGGTTTTTCCGAAGGTCTCGCCATGGAAGAAAGTGTTAAGATTTGGGAGAAAAGGCAAGTTAAGTCCAAGGTTTATTGGGCCGTATAAGGTGTTGAGACGAGTGGGACGTGAGCTTATCGCCTTGAGTTGCCGTGAGAACCTGAGTCGATACATGATGTGTTCCATGTATCCATGCTTAAGACGCTATCGTTCGAGATCCATCGCATGTCGTGGCGAGAGAGGAAATAGAGGTGAGTCCAGATCGGCGGTGGAAGAGGAACCGAGGCGATTCTAGATCGAGATGTGAAAGTTTTGCGTAGGAAGTCAGTTCCTTTAATGAAGGTTTTATGGCGGAACCATGGCGTAGAAGAAGCTACGTGGGAACCGGAGGATGTGATGAGACATCAGTTTCCTCAACTTTTTTGAGCAGGTAATTTCGAGGACGAAATTTTCTTAAGGGGGTAGAATTGTAACATCCTAAAAATTAGAGTATCATCTTGTTAATTGTGTTGGCTCGGGTATGAATTTTGTGTGTTAGCATAGTCTTGAGAAGGCTTGATTTTATTTATGAAGCTAGAATAATTCTTAGTATTAAAATTTAGTGAAGTGGATTAGGTGAACTTGACACTTAAGTTAATTTAAGTGTTAAATTTAGCACATGAGGAGTTGTGGCAAGGTGGTTATGGCGCATGGATGGTTGCTCGAGGGAAATGGTTCGAATAGCATGGATTGCATTTGGAAGACTTTATTTTTATGCATCCTAACATTAAGTGTCGGCCAAGCTCTAATTATGGAAGGTTGGACTTTCAATTTTTATGACAAGTTGAATATTAGTTTAGGAAAGCTTGTATTTTGGGATAAGAATCTTAAGATTTATGGAAGGATGGGGGGACAAAGGGCTTGGATGATGGAGAGTGTTTTGGAAACTAATCTAAGGCCATTAGTCCATGAAAGTGGGACGGCATGTGTGGCTAGGGGGTGGCCGAATGTTGATAGGAAGTTGGGGGAATTGGTTGGTCAATGTTAGCATTTTGTGCACCATTTGGCATTTCTTCTTTTCCTCTCCAAAATTTTCTTCCTTAGCCGAATGTACCTTAGGCATTAGGTGAAATTTTGCTTTTGGTTTAGCTCTCATTTTTGTTTGAACCAAATTCTATTTTCTTTCTTTCATTTTTCCTTTTGAAACCGAAACCACACTTAGCACTTTGTGCACTTTTCTTTTTCAGCAAACAAGGTGTTTGGCCGAACCTCTTTCTCCCATCTCTCTCTTTTCTTTCTTTTGATATTTGCTCAAAACCACATTTCCTTTTTACTTTCTCTTGGCCGAATCTTTCTCTTTCCCAAATCTCATTTCTTTCACTTTTGCTCAAAATTAAAAACATCCATCTTCATTCTATTTTCTCCTTCCATGTTCTTCTTTCTTTTATTTTCGAATCCTCCTTCTCCTATTTCATTTTCACTTTTATTTTCATTTCTTTTTCTCCACCATAGCCGAATCTTCTTTTTCTCTTTTGGTGTTATCTTGGCCGAAAATCATCAAGGGTAGATTTTCTTTGGGTTCTTCTATAATCGGTTTTGGAAGATAGGTAAGTGTCTTGGCCGATTTTCCTTTTCTTTTCTCTATCGTTTCTTATGAGGGCAAAGGCCGAATTTTTGGGCATTTGTTAGCAAGGTTCTAACTATTCATGGGAACCGATTTTCTTCTAGATTCTTCGGGACTTTGGAAGCAATCGATCTAAGCCCTATTTCTTTAGCAATCGAAGTTGGTAAGTCAAGTGGTAAGGATTCATGTTGGTTCAATATTCTTTAAGTTGTTGAGAAAAACCAAAGGTTAATGAGACTAAGATTTATTGGTATGGCCGAATGGCCTTGTTAATGGTTTTGTGGTTTGGCCGAATGTAGGACAAGGAGATCTAGTGCGGTAGATCGGGTCTTCGGGATTTAGAACTTTCATTAGTGACAGGTGTGTATCTTACACACTTTATAATTCGGTAATATATATTTATTAATAAACTAATCATGTTATTAAAGCGAAAAGCTGTGAGATCTTGATATGATACCTTGATGGGTATGAGCAAAGATTCGGGTAAGTCCGTTTCGATATGATGTTGTTATATGTTGTTTAATATCATGATCTACGATATATATTCGTTATATGTTCATATCAAAGTATGATGGCATGATTTACACTCGTAATACATTGGTTTGGGTGATATGAGAGGAGGGGAAGGATTCGATATCCGTGTCTTTGGGACACACCAGAGGTTTGGCACCTCCGGTGGTTTGGTACCACATATTATTTCGTGTCTTTGGGACACGGAGGTTTGGCACCTCATAGCGTCTCGTCCCGGTGGCTTAGTACCACAGTGGGTTGGCCCCACATTTGATATTATGGGATTGGCGCCGGTGATTTGGTATCACACGTGGGTTGGCCCCACAACTTTATTATTCGTGACTTTGGGTCACCAGTGGTTTGGCACCACATTATTGGATATCGTGACTTTGGGTCACCAGCGGTTTGGCACCACCAGTGGTTTGGTACCACACGAGGTAGAAAAGGGCGTTATGGATGGCTAGGTTTGGGGTGCATTATATATATTGCTTGGTTATAATTGTGTAAGTATGTTGCATCAACCGGGGGAAGGATTATGCACTGAGTCTTGGTGACTCACCTTCTCCCTTATCTTTTCAGGTGATTCGTAAACCACGGATGAGGACCCGGATAGACTCGAGGAGGCCATGCAATAAAAATTTGATTTACACAGATTTTGGTTTGGGTATTATATTTTATTTAAGTTTGGTTTTTCATCTCTATTTGAAATTGTAATAAGGCCTCTTTAATTATGTTATTTATTTTATGGATTATTTATATGCTTTGGATTTGATTTTAACATGGCTTATAAAATACATGGTTGATATAATAATTTGAGCACAAAGTTTTCTAAACTACAAAATGCAATGGTTTTCAAAATGTTACCATCGGTTAATATAAATCATTTGATAAATTTTTAACAATTTAAGTGTTTTAGATAACTCATACTATTTTTCCAAAACTTAAGTTTCCAAGTTTCAATTAGAAATGGTTTTCAAAATAATCGCTTGGGTTTCTTTTAAAATTATAAAAGGTTTTCTAATCTATGGATCTGCAACTAAGTATTAAAGACTTATTTACGGAATTTCAAAGTAAATTATCAGTTTTTAACTTATTATACTGGATTTCTACAAACATAGAATAATAAAGAAATTTTCACTAAAATTTAATCGTTAACTCAATTTTCTTCGAAACGTTTTCCTTCGTGACATGCCAAATTCGGTCGTGGTGTATTGGCCGGGTTTTGGGGTGTTACAATAAAAGTATGAAAATATCCTTATAATAATAATTACCCTTTAAAATAAGAGTATTTCAGTAATTTCATAGTGAGTTGGTGTCGAGTTGACTCATAACACCAACTCAGTCAGCCACTTTATATATAATATAGACTCAGTTATCCATTTTATATATAGTATATATATATATATATAATTATAACTAGAAATTCTATCACACGCGTATGCATGTGAAAACCAAGAACTTAGAACATAGATTTGTGCTTGAAAATAATTAACAATAAATAATGAAGCGTATGGTTTAAAACTAATTAATAATAACACACGAAATATGATCAATATTAAAATGAAAAAATAGATTAAATTATAAAAAAAAGATATATATATATATACACAATTGATGGAGGTAATAAATTATTCAAAAAATTATATGCATATTAAAATAAAAATGTATAAAAAGTATCAAACTAAAGCTTTAGTTGAGTAGCAAATTTAAGGTTTTATTAATGTAATTGACATGGGTTTAAATCCCACTTTTTTTCATATTTTTATTTTTTCTTACATAAAAAGATTAAAATATCCTCATATAATATAATTTATTTAATTATGGAAGGATGTTTCTGTAATTTCTCTAGCTGAGTTGGTGTCGGTTGACTCGTGACAATAACTCAGTTAGGTGCTTAATAATTGTATGTATAGATATACAACTGATGGATAATAAATTGTGCATATTAAAATAAAATGTATAAATATATTAAAGATAAATTTTTGGTTGAGTGGTAAATTTAAAATTTTATCAATATAATTGTTGAGGGTTCAAATTTCACCATATGCATTTTTTATTGTTTGTTAAAATAAAATAATTAAAGTACCATCAAATAATATAACTCATATTAAATAGGAAAGACACTTTCGTAATTTCTCTAATCCGGTGTTTCTCCGAAGCTTGACTAGTTTGCTCCGCTCCTCCTTCTTCGCTTGTTCTTGTTGAACCGAGGCTTTTACAAACACTTGAATGCTACTACCAATGGTGGTTGAAGGGCTCTTTTCTAAGAGGGGAAATCGGCAAGAAGGGAAAATGGAAAGCAAAGGAAGTTTTGAAAAGAGAAAATGAGAGAGAAGTGAAGAATGAAAGGTGTGAGAGTTGTGTTGAAATGATCATCAAAGTGGGTATTTATAGGTGGGATTGACTGGTAAAAGTAGTAAAAAAATCAGCAGCCATAGGCCCCCTTGGCTGGCCACACATGTGGCAAGTTTGAAGGTTTCAAACTTGCTAAATTTAGCTTGGGGTGAATCTTTAAAAGCACAGAAAGTGGAGGGGTTTGAATGCAATTTCAAGAAAACTTCAAGGGCTGATTTGCAAGCCAAATAATCAGCTTATTTGAGCTGATTGGGTCAGCATGTTGGATGGTTTTGGGTAGCCCATTTGCTCTGTTGGATCAGCCTTTCGATTCAGCACAATTGGGACTTCTTTCATAATTTAATTAATAATAATTATTTCACCCAAAATAAATTGGATTAAAATTAAAATTAATTATATTATGTATTAATATTCATCATTTGGATCATCTTAGGCTGAAAATTAATTCGCTTCGATGCTTCAAAAATTGCTTCACGATTTTATGCTTCTAGCAGTGTTTGTCGAGCCAATTTTCACCCTTTGTGTGAATCTGTCGAAAATAAATAAAAAGAAATTAAAATTTATTATAAAATTAATTAAAATTCAATATGTTAGTAATTTAAGTACTGTAACAGCCCGATTTAGGGGCTAGTCGGAACAGTAGTTTGGAACCACTAATCCGAGGTTAGAGAAAATTATTTTTATGTTCTTTTACAAACTAGAGCATGATTATATGTGTACATGAAAATTTTGGTGCCTTAATTTTAGCGATTTCTTGCTTAATCGAGAAAAAGGACTAAATCGCATAAAGTGCAAAAGTTCTATTTTGTAAGCTAAAGGTACCTAATAACCATAGAATATTAATTTGAGGTCTTTAAAGGGAAATTAACCCTTTGTTAATGGTTGGCCGGCCATAGGGGACAATAGGAGTCAAAATTGGTCAAAGTTGATGTGTTAGGTGGATTAAATTGATGATATAGAATAAAATAAAGAAAAGAGTGATATTATCGTTTCTTCATCATTTTTCACCACCAAAAATACCAGCTTAGAGAGGGTTTTGAAAGCTCAAAATTTCAGCAAACTCTTCTCCATTCAAGTAAGTGATTTCAATGGTTTTTATTGAAAATAGTTGTACTTTTGGAACCCTTAAAGCTTAAGCTTTCTAAAGAGGGGACTAATTTGCAATATGGTGAAAAGTTTAGAGTTTTTCCATGAGAGCTTTCATTGTTATTTGCTGCATTTTTATGGAAGAAAATGAGTCTTAGTTGTTGGATGAACAACTTTTGTGAAAGGTGTTGCCATGAAAACACCTAACTGAACCTTTTTGTAAAGGTTTTAAAGTTTGTAGTAAATGTGTGAAATGATGGGTTTTGATGATAGTCATAAGAGAAATAAATTTTCACCTAGGCTTGTTGAAGGTAAAAATATGATTAGAATTGATTTTCGAGCCTAGGGGCAAAATAGTAATTTTGCCGAAGCATGATTATTGAAATGCTTTTATTAATGTGATGATTAAAATGAGCTAATTTGCTATTATAGAGCAAGAAGAACCAAGAATCCAACTCGATCGGGGAAAGAACAAAATATTGGACTAGACCGACAATCTAGCCTATTTTGAAATCGAGGTAAGTTTGTATGTGATAGATTAATGTTTATGTTAGCATATTTGAGAATGTTTGATATTATGTTGATGCATGGTATTCCACAAAGATTGAGTATTTGATGTGAACGAGTGAGTTGAGATGTTGGAGTCCCGATTGGACTGTAATGAATGTGAGGAAAATGTCATCAAGACATGAGATAGATAACGTCCCTTGTAAGACCATTCGGGGACATGGCCTCAGCACCGAATTGAAATTCCGTATAAGACCATGTCGGGGATATGGCTTCGGTATTGAATATGAGAATTGTATAAGACCGTATCCGGGATATGGCATCGATACTTGAGGTGAGGTTCCGTATAAGACCATATCCGGGATATAGCATCGGTAATCAAATGTAATCCCATGTAAGACCGCATCCGGGATGAGGCATTGGCTTCGAGTTCACGTTAGTGATAATGAATATACACATTTGAGGATCCCTAGTGAATTATTGGGATAAATGAACTAGCTTGATATAGAATTGAGATTTGTATTAAAGTTATGTGATTGAGTGAACACAGGTATCTGTGGGTAAATCACGAGGTACAGTGGCGATATGTGGCATGATATGTGCTAGATAAGGGCAAGTACGAGTAAGTTATAGTAAAGAGCCTATGACATTGTGTATGGCTAGTTAATGCCATGTATGGATATTTTTACGAGTTAATTGTTACTATTTATTTCCATGCAAACTTACTAAGCTTTATGCTTACCCCTTTCATTGCCATTTTTCCTTGTAGGATTGCAAAGTTAATTCGAGAAGTTGCGGACGTTGGAGTTGGAGATCACACTATCGACCACTTTTTGGTATAGCCAAATTAGATTTATTTTGAGTATGGCATGCATAGGACTTGGTCTTATTGTTAGGTCATATTTGCAAGCCAAATGTGTTGGCTATTATAGTTGTTTAATCTATTTTGTAAAAGGTCATGGGATGTTGGCCTATACTTGATATGTTCATATATTCAATGATGATGGATTTCATGAAGTGTATGCTTTTGTGGATGTCTTGATTCTTTTTGAGTTCTAAGAGGTACCATATGGTCAATTTATGTATTGAATTGTTTTGGTATGGGTGTGATTGTTTGTTAGGGTGGCAAATGGCTTAGTAGATAGTCATGTAATTTTCCACACGGGCGTGTGTCTAGGCCGTGTGTGACACACGGTCAGCCCCATGGGCGTGGTGCTCGGCCGTGTGTCCCCTTGCATGCTAGAGTTGCAAGTCAGTATGCTCAGTAGTAAACACACGGGCAGAGACATGGCTGTGTATCTCAGCCGTATGGTTGTCATGGCCAGGAACATGGGCGTGTGCCCAGGCCGTGTGAAGTCTGCACTTGAAGTTAGGAATTTAATTCGACACACGGTCTAAGGACACGGGCGTGTGCCTTGGCCGTGTGATCTTAGTGAAGTGATGACATCATAAACAGAATGCCAAGGTTTTAGCACACGGGCTAAGGCACGGGCGTGTCAAGTCCGTGAGAGGGACACGGGGCCAGGGACACGGGCGTGTGTCCGACCGTGTAAAATAAGTCAGTGTCGACCACGAGTGAGAAGCACGGGCATGTCTCAGGGGCACACGAGCGTGTCCCTTGAGCAACACGGGCGTGTGGCCCCTGTTTGGGTAAGAATTTTCTAACTGCGTAAATGTTCTCTATTAAATTCTGAATCCTCCTGGAAGTATGTTTAGGACCGTGTGGACTCAGAATGAGCAAGTTTTGAGTTTAAAAGGAAAGTCTCTAAGCTATAGCGCATTTGTGATTGCCCGAGGTGTTAGGTTTAAGCAAGTTAAGTGGGTAATGCCTCGTATCCAGTTTCGGCTTCGAACACGGGTAAGGGGTGTTACATTTATTGGTATCAGAGCTACAGTTTAGTCGATTCTCGGACTAATGTAGCGTAAGTATGAGTCTAGCTATATATGCCATAAGTAAGAGTAATTGAGTAATGATAGTGTGATGGCTCCTGACGTTTTAAATTTTTTTTTTTATATAGTAAATGGATTCTGATCAAGACCGAACTTCAGCCGATTATGCTACAAGTATTGCGCCGGCTCCCGCTCAAGGGACTGCGCCAGCAGATAGTAGACCCGAGACCTTGGATCAGGGAGAAGAGGCCTGAGAAGCCTTTCTCCATATGATGAGCAACTAGTACATTGAGTACGTTCGAGCAAATCCTAATGCTCAACCCCTTCCACCCCCACCTATTTCTCAACCCGCTCCGGTAGCTCCTCAAGTGGTTGAGGTAGTGAGGAGAAAGAGGCCTCCGGTCGATAAAATCCAGAAACAAGGGGTCGAGGAATTCCGGGCTAGTAAGGATGATGATCCGGAAAGAGCAAAATTCTGGCTCGAGAATACCATCAGGGTATTTGATGAATTATCGTGCACGCCTGAGGAGTGCCTAAAGTGTGCGGTATCTCTCTTGAGAGATTCGGCTTATCGGTGGTGGAACACCCTTGTGTCGGTGGTACCAAGGGAGAGAGTTAGCTGGGGATTCTTCCAAGAGGAATTCCGAAAGAAGTATATCTGCTAGAGATTCATCGACCATAAGAGAAAAGAGTTATTGGAATTAAAGCAAGGCCAAATGACGGTGATCGATTACGAACGGGAGTTTGTAAGACTTAGTAAGTATGCCTGGGAGTGCGTGTCTACCGAGGCTATCATGTGCAAGATATTTGAGGACGGGCTAAATGAGGATATCCATTTATACGTCGAGTTCTCGAACTAAAAGAATTTGTAGTGTTGGTAGATAGAGCCTGTAAGGCTGAAGAGTTGGCTAAGGAGAAAAGAAGAGCTGAGATTGAGTCTCGTGACTTGAGGAAAAGACAGCTGAATAAGTCTCTCCAATCGTCATCTAAGAAATTGAGGGATTTTGCTACTCGACCAGCCTCTTCCGTCGGGTATTTAAACCGGAGTAAGGGCAAACTGTTCTCGGGGTTTAAGGCTCAGACTACTTCGGTTGCTAGTGTTGGCAATGCCCGACCGAGTAGACCGGAATGCCCGTAGTGTGGCAGGCGTCATTCTGGTGAGTGCCGAGCAAATGGGAAGGCTTGTTTCAGATGTGGGTCTTTAGACCTTGTCAGAGATTGCCCCGAGACGGGCGAGAAAGAGAAATCTCAGAATGCAAGACCGGGAAATACTGTTAGGAAAGACCGCAGAGAAACCTGAGAAATGAGATGAGTAACAGGAATACATCCAGAAAGTAGACTGCAAGAGTCGAGGGTAGAGCACTGGCGAGAACATATGCCATTCGTGCTCGCGAGGAGGCGTCCTCCCCTGACATAATCACGGGTACATTTTCTCTTTATGATACTCGTGTTACAGCTTTAATTGATCCAAGATCAACCCACTCATACATATGCATGAAATTAGTCTCTAGCATGAGCATGCCTATAGAGTCTACTGAATTTGTAATAAGAGTGTCAAATCCCCTAGGCAAATATGTGTCGGTTGATAGAGTATGTAAAAGTTGCCCTTTGATGATTAGGGGTCATTACTTTCCAGTTGATCTTATGTTATTACCGTTTGATGATTTTGATGTCATCCTTGGGATGGACTGGTTAGTTACTCATGACGTGATTGTGAACTGTGGAAAGAAGTTTATTGAGTTAAAAAGTGAAAGTAGGGATTTTATTCGTGTTGAATCAGTTAAGCAAGACAAATCACCAGTAGTGATATCATCCTTGTTGACTCAGAAGTAATTAAGAAAGGGGTACGAAGCATACCTTGCTATAGTGATGAACGCTAAAGGGACTGAGTTGAAAATCGAGTCGGTACCCATAGTATACGAGTATTCAGATGTTTTCCCAGAGGAATTGCCAAGGTTACCTCCAACTAGGGAAATTGAATTTGGGATTGAGTTAGCTGCCCCCATTTCTATTGCCCTATATAGAATGGCTCCAACTGAGCTGAAAGAGTTGAAAGCACAGTTGCAAGAACTAACGGATAAAGGTTTCACAAGATTGAGTTTTTCTCCGTGGGGTGCTCCCGTATTATTTGTGAAGAAGAAAGATGGTTCTATGAGATTATGCATAGATTATCGGCAACTTAACAAGGTAGCTGTGAAGAACAAGTACCAGTTCTTGAGAATTGATGATTTATTTGATCAATTGAAGGAGCCCTTTGTATTTTCCAAGATAGATTTGAGGTCAGGGTACTATCAGCTGAGAGTCAAGGACTCGAATGTACCGAAAACCGCATTTAGGACTAGGTATGGCCACTATGAATTTTTGGTCATGCCTTTTGGTTTAACGAATGCCCTACCGTTTTCATGGACCTGATGAATCGCATTTTTCGGCCATACTTGGATAAATTTGTCGTGGTCTTCATCGATGATATACTGATCTACTCTAGAGATGAGAATGAACATGCCGAGCATTTGAGTATGGTTCTACAAATTTTGAGAGAAAAACAATTGTATGCCAAGTTTAGCAAGAGTGAATTTTTGCTTAAGGAAGTAGGATTTTTGGGGCACATTGTCTTGGGAGATGGGATTAGAGTCGACCCGAGTAAGATTTCAGCAATTGTTGATTGGAAACCGTCGAGGAGTGTAACTGAAGTAAGGAGTTTTCTAGGCCTAGGCGGCTATTATAGAAGTTTTGTCAAGGGGTTTTTAATGATAGCTACCCCAATGACGAAACTTTTGCAAAAAGATGTAAAGTTCGATTGGCTAGAAAAGTGTCAACAGAGTTTTGAGAAACTAAAGGCGTTTTTGACTGAGGCTCCTATTCTGGTACAACCTGAGCCGGGACGAGAATTTGTGGTTTTCAGTGACACATCCCTGAATAGAATGGGTTGTGTACTTATGCAAGAGGGTAAGGTGATTGCATACGCCTCTAGGCAATTAAAGCCGCACGAGAAGAATTATCCGACCCATGACTTGGAGTTGGCCGCCATTGTGTTCGCATTGAAGATATGGAGACACCATTTGTATGGAAAAAGGTGTCGAATATTTACCGACCATAAAAGCCTAAAATATTTGATGACTCAAAAGGAATTGAATTTGAGGCAATGAAGGTGGTTAGAGTTGATTAGGGATTATGAGTTAGTGATTGACTACCATCAGGGAAAAGCGAACGTAGTCGGAGATGCTCTGTGAGAGAAAATCATTGTTTGCTTTGCCCGAGAGCCATGAATACTCGAGATGGCTTTGTTGGATGATGGTTCTATTCTAGCTGAGTTAAGGGCTAGACCATTATTTCTTCAAGAGATTTGTGAAGCTCAGAAATAGGACAGCAGCTTACAAGCCCAAAGAGTTCTATGTGAGTCAAATGTTGAATCAGACTTTCAGGTAAGTCCTGATGGATGTTTGACGTATCAAGATAGGGTCTGTGTACCCAGAAATAATGAACTTGTTCGTAAGATTTTGCATGAAGCACATAGCGGATGTTTGTCTGTACATCCAGGCAGCACGAAGATGTATAATTATCTAAGGAAGTGGTATTGGCGGCCCAGTATGAAGAAAGACATTTCTGAGTTTATATCGAGATGCCTAATTTGTCAGCAAGTGAAGGCTGAACACCAAGTACCTTCTGGTCTACTTCAGCCCATTATGGTTCCCGAGTGGAAGTGGGACCGTATTACTATGGACTTCATGATGGGTTTACCGTTGACGCCCAAAAAGAAAGATGCTGTGTGGGTCGTAGTCGATAGACTCACGAAGTCGGCCCATTTCATACCAGTGCGAGTTGATTACTCGCTTGATAAATTGGCGGATTTGTACGTGTCAGAGATAGTAAGACTTCATAGGGTACCGTTGTAGATTATTTCAGATAGAGACCTGAGATTCACGTCACGGTTTTGGAAAAAAGTTACAAGAGGCTTTAGGCACAAAATTAAGCTTCAGTATAGCTTTCCATCCACAAATCGACGGGTAGTCGGAAAGAGTAATACAGATACTCGAAGACATGCTTCGATGTTGTGTTTTGGAATTCCAAGGTAATTGGGAGAAATATTTACCGTTGGTGGAATTCGCCTACAACAACAGTTTTCAGTCGAGTTTGAAAATGGCACCTTATGAGGTATTGTATGGGCGTAAGTGCCGAACGCCCTTGTATTGGTCATAACTCAAAGAGAAACAGATACATGGGGTCGACTGGATCAGGAGACTGAAAAGAAAGTAAAGGTGATACGCGAGTGTCTGAAAGCGGCCTCAGATAGACAGAAGTCCTATTCGGATTTAAAAAGGAAAGAGATTTAATTCCAAGTCGGTGATAAAGTATTTCTGAAAGTATCACCATGGAGGAAGATCCTCAGATTTGGCTGGAAAGGCAAATTAAGTCTGCGTTTTATCGGACCTTATGAAGTTACCGAGAGGATAGGACCGGTAGCTTATCGTTTGGCATTACCACCCGGACTGGAAAAGATTCACGATGTCTTCCACGTGTCCATGTTGCGTTGATACCGTTTAGACCCTTCACATGTCATAGTACCAACATAGGTGGACATTCAACCGGATTTGACTTATGGTGAAGAGCCGCTTAGAATCTTGGCACGAGAGGTTAAACAGCTGAGAAACAAAAGTATAGCCCTTGTTAAAGTGCTACGGCAGAGACATGGAATAGAAGAGGCTACATGGGAGCCCGAAGAGTCTATGAGAAACCAATACCCCAACCTTTTCACCGGTAAGATTTTCGGGGACGAAAATCCTTAAGGGGGAGAATTATAACAGCTCGATTTAGGGGCTAGTCAGAACAGTGGTTTAGAATCACTAATCCGAGGTTAGAGAAAATTATTTTTATGTTATTTTACGAGCTAGAGCATGATTATATGTGTACATGAAAATTTTGGTGCCTTAATTTTAGCGATTTCTTGCTTAATCGCGAAAAAGGACTAAATTGCATAAAGTGAGAAAGTTCTATTTTATAAGATAAAGGTACCTAATAACCATAGAATATTAATTTGAGGTCTTTAAAGGGCAATTAACCCCTTTTTTAATGGTTGGCCAGCCATAGGGGACAATAGGAGTCAAAATTGGTCAAAGTTGATGTGTTAGGTGGATTAAATTGATGATATAGAATAAAATAAAGAAAAGAATGATATCATCTTTTCTTCATCATTTTTCACCACCGAAAATACCAGCTTAGAGAGGGTTTTAAAAGCTCAAAATTTCAGCAAACTCTTCTCCATTCAAGTAAGTGATTTCAATGGTTTTTCTTGAAAATAGTTGTACTTTTGGAACCCCTAAAGCTTAAGCTTTCTAAAGAGGGGACTAATTTGCAATATGGTGAAAAGTTTAGAGTTTTTCCATGAGAGCTTTCATTGTTATTTGCTGCATTTTTATGGAAGAAAATGAGTCTTAGTTGTTGGATGAACAACTTTTGTGAAAGGTGTTGCCATGAAAACTCCTAAATGAACCTTTTTGTAAAGGTTGTAAAGTTTGTAGTAAATGTGTGAAATGTTGGGTTTCGATGATAGCCATAAGAGAAATAAATGTTCACCTGGGCTTGTTGAAGGTAAAAATATGATTAGAATTGATTTCCGAGCCTAGAGGTAAAATGGTCATTTTGCCAAAGTCTAAGGGCAAAATAGTAATTTTGCCAAAGCATGATTATTGAAATGCTTTTATTAATGTGATGATTAAAATGAGCTAATTTGCTATTATAGAGCAAGAAGAACCAAGAATCCAACTTGATCAGGGAAAGAATAAAATATTGGACTAGACCGACAATCTAGCCTATTTTGAAATCGAGGTAAGTTTGTATGTGATAGATTAACGTTTACGTTAGCATATTTGAGAATGTTTGATATTATGTTGATGCATGGTATTCCATAAAGATTGAGTATTTGATGTGAACGAGTGAGTTGAGATGTTGGAGTCCCGATTGGACTGTAATGAATGTGAGGAAAATGTCATCATGACATGTGATAGATAAGGTCCCTTGTAAGACCATTCGGGGACATGGCCTCAACACCGAATTGAAATTCCATATAAGACCATGTCGGGGATATGGCTTCGGTATTGAATATGAGAATCGTATAAGACCGTATCCGGGATATGGCATCGATACTTGAGGTGAGGTTCCGTATAAGACCATATTCGGGATATGGCATCGGTAATCAAATGTAATCCCATGTAAGACCGCATCCGGGATGAGGCATTGGCTTCAAGTTCACGTTAGTGATACTGAATATACACCTTTGAGGATCCCTAGTGAATTATTGGGATAAATGAACTAGCTTGATATAGAATTGAGATTTGTATTAAAGTTATGTGATTGAGTGAACACAGGTATCTGTGGGTAAATCACGAGGTACGATTGCGATATGTGGCATGATATGTGCTAGATAAGGGCAAGTACGATTAAGTTATAGTAAAGAGCCCATGACATTGTGTATGGCTAGTTAATCCCATGTATGGATATTTTTACGAGTTAATTGTTGCTATTTATTTCCATGCAAACTTACTAAGCTTTATGCTTACCCCTTTCATTGCCCTTTTTTCCTTGTAGTATTGCCAAGTTAACTCGAGAAGTTGCGGACGTCGGAGTTGGAGATCACACTATCGACCACTTTTTGTTATAGCCAAATTAGATTTATTTTGAGTATGGCATGCATAGGACTTGGTCTTATTGTTAGGTCATATTTGCAAGCCAAATGTGTTGGCTATTATAGTTGTTTAATCTATTTTGTAAAAGGTCATGGGATGTTGGCCTATACTTGATATGTTCATATATTCAATGATGATGGATTTCATGAAGTGTATGCTTTTGTGGATGTCTTGATTCTTTTTGAGTTCTAAGAGTTACCATATGGTCAATTTATGTATTGAATTGTTTTGGTATGGGTGTGATTGTTTGTTAGGGTGGCAAATGGCTTGGTAGATAGTCATGTAATTTTCCACACGGGCGTGTGTCTAGGCCGTGTGTGACACACGGTCAGCCCCATGGGCGTGGTGCTCGGCCGTGTGTCCCCTTGCATGCTAGAGTTGCAAGTCAGTATGCTCAGTAGTAAACACAAGGGCAAAGACACGGCCGTGTGTCTCAGCCGTGTGGGTGGCACGGCCAGGAACATGGGCATGTGCCCAGGTCTTGTGAAGTCTGCACTTGAAGTTAGGAATCTAATTAGACACACGGTATAAGGACACGGGCATTTGCCTTGGCCGTGTGATCTTAGTGAAGTGATGACGTCATAAACAGAATGCCAAGGTTTTGGCACACGGGCTAAGGCACGGGCGTGTTGAGGCCGTGGGAGGGACACGGGGCCAGAGACATGGGTGTGTGTCCAACCGTGAGAAATAAGTCAGTGTCGACCACGGGTGAGAAGCACGGGCATGTCTCAGGGGCACACGGGTGTGTCCATTGAGCAACACGAGCGTGTGGCCCCTGTTTGGGTAAGAATTTTCTAAGTGCGTAAATGTTCTCGGTTAAATTTTGAAACCTCCCAGAAGTATGTTTAGGACCACGTGGACTCAGAATGAGAAGGTTTTGTGTTTAAAAGGAAAGTCTCTAAGCTATAGCGCATTAGTGATTGCCCGAGGTGTTAGGTTTAAGCAAGTTAAGTGGGTAATGCCTCGTATCTTGTTCCAACTTCAAACACGGGTAAGGGGTGTTACAAGTACAATTTAATTATTTTATAATTATATTATATTTTTTGACAAGAATTACTACAAAATTACATGAATTTGAGTTAAAAAGGGCATGAAAAAGTCTATATATTTTCGTGTTTCCATACCCCCAAACTTAACTCATTGCTCGTCCCGAGTAATACAAAAATTTAAAAGAATTTCTTGGAAACACCTTTGAAAAATTCATTCAGAAAACATTTTTTCTCAAAGTTATGAATTTAGTATACTCATGCTCAAGAACAAGAATTTTGATTTTTAGGCTACTTAAGTATACATATCGTTCAAATTAATCTCAATTATTATTATGACAGCAAAAATAGACTAAATGCTTTCTCAATAAAGACAAGTTAAATCCTACCAATTTTATTTTATTCCCTTATTTAAGATTAAGCTGCAATCATTAAGTTTAATTTATGCCTTCATATGTTGAAAATAGCAATTTCTCTCCACTAACGTAGGTAGCATAGAAACTTGAAACAATAGGTCTTTTAAATAGGTTGTTGATGGTCTCTAAACTAACTAATAATTCGACGAAGGGAAGTGCGCCTATCGAACAGTAGTATAGCTATGGTGAGTCTGGAATATCGTATCCACGAGGACAAAAAGTACTAGTAATTATTATCTTTTTATTATCTAGCCTAATAATTAAAGGGGTATTTTTAATCTAAAATTGAACTAACTAATTAACTATGAACGCGACAGAGATAAAGTTGGAAAAAATACTTTAAGAAAACCAATGAGAAAGACAATACCCAAGGAAGAATCCACCTAGACTTCACTTATTATTATGACTCTGAATTAAACAATTTATTCACTTATCTTGATCTGTAGAAATCCCTAAATTATGTTAAGATCTCTTTCGAGACTACTAACAACTGACTCTAGGTTGATTAATTGAAATTTCATTCTAATTAAAACCCCTATTGTCGCGTTAACTCGATCTATGGATTCCCTTATTAGATTTGACTCTAATCCGACAGATTTATGTCGTCCTATTTCTAGGATTGCAATCAACTCCGCTCAATTATGCTAGATCTACTCTTAAGCAGGGACTTTTGCTCCACTGATTAAGCACATCAAACTTGAATTAATATCTTGAAAATATTAAGGCAAGAATTAAGAACAAGAATAAGTATTTATCATGTAATTCAGATAATTAAATAATAAGATTCATCTAGGTTTCATCCTCCCTAGGTATTTTAAGGAGTTTAGTTCATATTCATAGAGTAAAACATCTCAAAATAAAAATAACAACAAGACATGAAAAACCCAATAAAACTTTGAAGGAAATTCGTCTGGAGATCTTCAATCTTGAATGAGATCCTACTTCCTAGATGATTCCGAAGGCTTCCTTCGATTAAATTCTTTGTTCTACTCTGCGTGCCCCCTTAGGTCTTCTTCTCGTGTGTTTTTATAGACTTTGGAATGCTCAAAATACCTAAAAATTGTCTTTTTCCGCGTGAAAATGAAACAGGGTGCGATAGGGACAAGGGCATGTGATCAGCCCGTGTAAGAATGCCCAGGCCGTGTGCAATACTGATATGGTGAGAAGCCCGTGTTTAAGGTACCCAGTCCGTGTGCAATGCTGACATGGTTCGAGATTTCCATGGGCTGGCACACGGGCGTGTGGTCAGCCCGTGTGTGATACTGAAATCTGCTCTTTTTGCTCGGTTTTAGCTCGTTTTTCACTCCTTTCGCTCCCCTATGCTCACCTAAGTATAGAAACATGAAATTAAAGGATTAGGAGCATTGAATTCACAAAATTGTATAATAAAACATCCAAAAACATGCTAAGTATGGGATAAAAATGTGTTATTTTTATGGTTTATCAAATATCCCCACACTTAAGCGTTTGCTTGTCCTCAAGCAAAATCCTTAATTCACAATTAAAATTAAGCCTTCTCAATTCATAATTCTCATAAATAATGTATTATCATAATTCACAAATAATCATACATTGATAATTCAACTAAAAGAGTACTAAAGATTCAAATAATCCAAGTCACACATTTTTAAAGCATGAAAACATAGGTATTTCCCCTTATCTAAATAATTACCTTTAATTCAAGATTGGCAAGATTTGACATCCTCACTAAAGATTCACTCAAATCACTCAAAGTGTTTAAGGTTAAAAAATTAAGCACTCAAAAGTCAAACATGAAAAGTCATTACCATAGGCTTGCATGAAGATCAAATCTCCACCACTATAAAATGAGATGATATACAAATCAAAAGGTCTTTAAAGGGTTGTAATGGGGCTTGGGTTAAAGGTGTGGATAAAGGCTGAAAAAGAAGGTTAGAATCGAGATCGAATTGATAAATTACCTAACTAGAAAAATAAATTACCACTGAATAATTACATCAATTGAACTTACTAATGAATAACACGAGCTTATTCTCATAATTTTAAGCTCAAACCAAAGAACTAGTAGATAAATATGATTTTTTTTAAGAACAAGAATAATTTAAAAACTGAAACAAAAGAACATAGTTAGGAAACTAACCAAATCAAATCTCGACAAAAGGGAGTCAATAAAATGGGAACAGGAATAAAAAAAAAGAGTTATGGGTTAATATTAATGGGTGAATCAAGAACGGTTTATTAGGCTCAAAAGGGGTTCACTAAGGGTTAAGAAATGAAGGTAGGCTTTTGATGGGATGAGTGGGTTAAAACCTAAGTGCCTTTATCATCTCAGTATATCAAATCAAAGGTGTGGTCTCGACATGCATAATCGAAGCAAGTTCTAGAATAACAAATCAATATTGACACACTCATAACCAATAATAAAGTGAGCAAGAAAAATATATGCTCTAAAGGCTCAAAATCTCACAAAAAATTACGGTTTTTGATGTCAATCTTGCAAATCTCAAACTTCAAGGTAATATTTAAATTTCGGGAAACATCCTAACAATTTTTTAATTCTAAAAATAGACTTATCATGCTTGATTCTCTAATGTCTTAAAGTTTAAATAATCAATGCAGAATTTCCTATGAATTTAATCTAAAACACATCAACGATGATCACAAATCAATAGGGATTCATTCTAATAGTAATATGAGAAAATTACTTAATCACAAGACAAAATTTAGGGATTTTTCAAATAATCATATAAATAACCTCCCCACACTTAAGATGTACATTGTCCTCAATGTACAAACAAATATAATCATAGTATAAGCAGAATATCATAAGAGAGGGGAGAAGCTGGCCGCCTGAATAATGGATGAAATTCCCAGAATAGTGAAAAAAGGAATGGTAGACAATGCTAAATCTAGAGCATGATTCTGAGCAACTGATAAGAAAATAAACACAATAGTGGAAGAAGATTAAAGGATTACTCGATTAAGAATAACCATAAAAACTAAAATAAAGTTCAAAAGATAAAAGACAAGTCTTGAAAAGAAACATAAAAGTAAATAGACTAAAAAATAAAAATAAAAATAAAGACAAAAATAAAAAATAAAAGAGAATAAATGGACTCAAAGGTCCTCATCGTCAGAAGCGTCGTGAGTCGTCAGCGCCGATGATGAAATATGGAGATGGTGGTAGATCTGCTGCAATGTAGCCTCAAGACTGTCAAACCACTGGAAGCACTGCTGCTCGAAGCGAGTAAGACGCTCGGATATGTCTGTCAAAGTAGCGACAGAAGGAGGAGGTCGGTAACTCAGAGGTGGAGGATGAGGTTGGTCCCCGTGAGAAGGAGGAACATCATCAGTGATGTCCTTGGGTTCATCCTGAGCATCAGAACGAGACAATCGGTACTGAGAAGGATCCACTCCACGACGTTGCTCTATCATCCTCATGTGGATCATAGTTGAGAGGCCTTGCGGGGACATCCGGTCGACTAATGTGAGTAACAAGGATTGCACTGGTGTGTCCAAAAGGCCGAAGTGTCGAGCTATACGAGTCACATAAGGACCTAAGCAAATAGGGCCCTTCCTATGGCGTTCGGTCTGATGGCAAAAAGCGAGGGCAATGAAGTATGCCAAGTCAAATACATGCCTATGCGCCATGCTCCATAAGAAATAAGCGTCATGAGTATTGACGATGCCGGTGCTCTCTCGCCGACCTGTCAAGATGTGAGCTAATATTGCGTAAAGGTAACGTAGAGTTGGAGAGAGAGACATTGCCTTCGAGTGACTCGGATCATAGGGACCCATAACAGAAAAAAGATCCGCCCAACAGGAGGACGGTGGGTAATGAATGTGGCAGTGGAGGTTAGGGAAGTTTTCGGCACCCATAAACTCCTCCGTATAAAGCCCCAAGGCAACTCCAAACTCTGGGACACTCAGCTGGCGTACTAAGCCGCCAAGTCAGAATGTAATGGTACCTGGCTCATCATGCGTCGACATGACTGACTGTAGCTGGAACGTTGAGCAAAGTTCCAAAGTGGGCTCCATATATGTGGGCTCGACGATATCAAAGAAGCAGTCCCATGGAGCTGTAGTCAGAAGGGTCCGAACAGGGTCAGCAAGGTGGACCTACTCCAAAGCGGCCCAATCTATGCATCGGCCGACGCTGAGTGGTCGTGCACAAAGTAGCTGAAGTAGATCATCCTGGGGTCCTACTGGGAATCTTAAATAGGGATGGCGATCCTCGATAGTTGCGCTCGAAGAGGTCGCGCTAGGACCCTTCCGCTTTTTCGAAGCGAGGACAGCGACTTTGTATTTACCACGAGTATTTGTCACGATGTACCTGAAAAAGTAAAGGATTTGATCAATAAATAAAAATATATCATGCATCACAAAAGTCAAGGATGTAAGATCCCATTAGTCCGAAATAGTAAATTACTGCTAAAACAGTAAAGAATCATGGTATTCTAAAAGTAAGAGTAATAAAAAGCATAAATAAATAAATAAATGATCCTACTGCTAAAAACCAAGAACACATCATTCAACCTAATAAAGTAAGAACTAGTGAGCAAAGAAATGAAAACAATAAACTAAGAATGCATCAGAATAATGGTTAGAAAAAATGACTAAAATAACAATATTAACAATAAGTAAAAGGAAATAATTTTCTAAAGAGTAACAGTAAATAGAAAATATCTTTAGAGAAGAAAAATTAACTTGCTAAAAATAAAAAGAAAACTAAGTAATATAGAAATAGCAAGATACTAAAATAAATAAATAATTTAAGGAAATAATAATAAGAATAAATAACTAAATAAATAAAATAAAAAAATTGACCAACAATGGTGATGGAGGGGAAGAACGGTGGTGAGGGGGAATGGGGTTGGGTTGGCTCGTGGGTTGTCTGGTGTGAGCGGCGCGAGGTGGTGTAGCCGGCGATTCTGGTGTGGGTGTGGAGTGGCCGACGAAGGGGGTGGGTATGGGTTACTGCGCAAAAGGGAAGGGAAAAGGAGAAGGGATGGGGGTGGTCGCGCAAGGGAAGAGAGGGATGGGTTCATGGTGCAAAAGAAAAAGAAATGGGAAGAAGAGAGTGGGAGGTCGACGGTGCGGCGGCCAGAGGGGGGAGGTGGGTTTGGGGCTAGGGTGAAAGTGTGAAGAAGAAGATAAGAATAGGGATAAAAAAATTAGGGTTTGGGGATTAAAAAGGGCGCGATCGTGTGAAGCCCGTGTTGGGACACACGGCCGTGTGGTTTTCCTTATAGCCCGTGTGCGATGAAAAATATAAACCCAGTTTTCACACGGCCTCAGACACGCCCGTGTGTCCAGGTCGTGTGGTATCCTGTTTAGCCCGTGTTTGATTAAAACTAAAGTCAGTCTGTTGCACGGCCTTGGACACGCCCGTGTGTCCAGGCCGTGTTCCTTACATGGCCATGTCTCACGGTCGTGTGCAAGGTCCTTCGCTTCTCCCACGCCCATGTGACCTCTCACATGCCTGTGTGTGTTAAGAATATAACTCAGTTTTTCACATGGCCTAGGACACGCCTGTGGGTCCAGGCCGTGTGGTTCACACAGTCGTGTCGCACAGCCATGTGCAATCACCTTCGCTTCTCCCATGCCCTTGTGATTTCTTCCATGCCCGTGGGCATAGGCCGTGTCTCACACACGACCGTGTGTCATACCCGTGTGTCCTCTTGACTTGTTTTAAACTTGGGAAGTTTAGCTCCAGGGTTCACATGGCCTAAGACACACTCGTGTGTCCAGGTCGTGTGTCCAACACGGCCGTATCGCACGACCGTGGGTATTAATCGTAGACCATGTCTCTGTCATTTTTGGGAAAAATTTAAGTCCTGTTTAGACACGGCCAAGAACACGCCCGTGTGTCTAGGCTGTGTGGGTCACTGTCAATTTTCGTAAAGCTTTGAAACTAAGTCAAGAGAGCTAACACGGCTGAAAACACGCCCGGATGTCTAGGCCATGGGGTCTACATGACTAGAGACACACCCATGTGTCCAGGCCATGTGAGTTAAAAACTTGCACTCTATACACGAAGAATATATAAAAATAAACTAATTAGTAGCGTTAGTGCTCGGGTTGCCTCCCGAAAAGCGCTTGTTTAAAGTCTTAAGCTAGACTTACCTTGTTTTCATTGCTTACGAAGGTTCACGGAGCTGAAGCTCCTCTCTGTTATCTCTAAAATCCTCACCATTATAAAGTTTAAGTCGTTGACCGTTTACCTTGAACGGGCCATAAGTCGGGTGAGTTACCTCTATTGTGCCGTAGGGAAAGACAGTTTGGATAAGGAATGGACCTGACCATCTTGATTTCAGCTTTCCAGGGAACAATTTGAGCTTTGAATTGTATAGCAAAACAAGATCTCTGACTGCAAATTGCTTAGGTTGCTTCAAACTAGCATCATGGCGTCACTTTGTCGCTTCTTTATATAATCGTCAGTTCTCATAAGCATTTGCTCGCCACTCATCTAGCTCATTCAACTGCATCAATCTTTTCTCGCCTACAAGTTTAAGATCATAGTTCAGGAATTTTATAGCCCAAAATGCTTTGTGCTCTAATTCAAATGGTAAATGACAACTTTTCTCATAAACAAGTCTGTACAGAGACGTTCCTATTGGAGTTTTAAAAGCAGTTCTATAGGCCCATAAAGCATCGTCTACTTTTATTGCCCAATCTTTCCTATTTGATTCTACGGTTTTCTCTAGAATACGCTTAAGCTCTCGGTTTGCTACTTCAACTTGTCCACTAGTCTGAGGGTGATAAGGGGTAGCTGCTCTGTGGTACACTCCATATTTCTTTAGGACTTTATCAAATTGAGCATTACAAAAATGAGTACCCCTATCACTAATAATTGCTCTAGGTGTTTCGAATCGAGAGAAGAGCTTCTTAAGAAATCTCACTACCACTCTAGCATCATTAGTAGGTAAAGCTTGAGCTTCCACCCATTTTGACATATAATCAACCGCTACTAAGATGTATTTGTTCCCAAATGAGCTAAGGAATGGACCCGTAAAATCAATGGCCCATACATCAAATATTTTACATGATAGCATATAGGTTTGAGGCATTTCATCATGTTTAGAGATATTACCTGTTCTCTGGCATCTATCACACGAAGTAACATACCTGTTAGCGTCCTTGAACAGTGAGGGTGTAACACCCCTAACCCGTATCCGTCATCGAATTAGGGTTACGAAGCATTACTGTATAAGACACAATTCAGCACAATCATTTTTCTCCTTTCATGCACCAAAGAATAACAATACATTTGTAACATTACTAAACTCGAATGTCCACGAATCATTTATACTAGATTCGATTATATGAACCATAAAGCCAATCCAATTGAAATGTTCAATCAAACTAACACACGAAAACCAAATTCAAACCATATGACATAAATTTATAACATTCTTACATGTGTACCACTTAACCAACTAACCAAACATATTTTTCTATTATTAAACATCATATCGTAATTCATATACATCATAATTGCATTAGCCGAATATTATGGCTATATAGTAAGGCATTTGGACACCTAAATAAACATCAATCATATGTCACTTTCATATACTCAACTTACAACAATACATCCATTATATAAACTTACCCACTTGCGCATATTTAAACCAGAACTAACCATACCAATATATAACATTAACTAATATCAATATAAATTATTTATGAACTTTGTACATGTACATATTAGCTTAAGCTGAACTATACCACACGGCAAAATGGGCAAAATTATACAAGTACATACAAGCATTTCTAAATGACCTAATTTCAATTGTAAAACTAACTAATTCATGCACTGCCCACTTGACTAACCTTAACCATTTTCTAAGTTCAATATTCGAATTTAAACATGCCAATTTCATATGCTATGTACAATGCCAAAATTTCATATACACAACCAAATCCATTAACCCAATATTCGGTTATCAAATTTAGCCTCCAAAAATTCATACATTTCAATCTTGAACCGTACCTAAAAAGTCACTCATTCAAGCATATAATATGTGCATACTTAACCATTACAAACCGATTTAAATTAACCTTTATACAATGGAACATAAATTCATCAATTTACCTCATCACTGATCCGAATCACAAGACCATCCATAAATGCAAATCAGATCATGTTTCAAGCTTACTAAATGAGCTATTTATAAGTCATTCATTGTAACAGCCTGGTTTAGACCCTAGTCAGAATAGTGGTTTCGAGACCACAAATCTGAGGTCAGAAAAATATTTTAAAATTATTTTCTGTGTTTATTATATGTGATTTAGCCTGTATGAAAGTTTCGTATCAAAATTTTATCGATTGTGTGTTTAATTTGCGAAAAGGACTTAATCGTATAAAATGCGAAAGCTGTGTGCTGATTGTTAAAGTGCTACATTGCTATTGTCTTTAAAATGTAGAGGCCTTAAAATGAAATTAGGCCATTAAATGCTATCATGGGCGGTTAAGGACCACCATTTATAAGTTTTTATATTATTTCATTACGGATAGTTTGGTAAATTATGTATTAATGTTAATATTGATAATAAATTAAAATGAAACAAAATCTTAGTGGGTGTTCATCCTTGTTTACCGAAAATGGAAGAAGAATGAAGACAACTATGGCCATTTGGGGTTCGGTAATTTAGAGCTTCAATTGGTATGTGATTTTTGTTCGTTTTTTAGTGATTTCTACGTTTTTGTAATCGTTGCTTCGTGCTCTACAAAACCCATGCTTAAATTTTGTGAATTGATGATGAATTTGAATTGTGCCATGGATGAATTCATGAGCTTTGTGAAGTTTGGTGATGAATTATGAAAGCTATGTGATAGATTAACATATTTTGTATTTGAATTTTTAGTGAAATTGAGTAATTTAAGCTTAATTGTGAAAATAATATTTTGAGGGACTAAAATGTGAAATAAATGACATGTATGGACTTATATGAAGATAGTGAGAATTTGGCTAGGCATGGGTACAAACAAATTATGTGTATTTGATGATTTTATGAAATAGGGACTAAAGTGTCAAAATGTGAAAATGTGAGGGCTATTTTGTAAAATGCCCTAATTATGTGTGTTTGGACTAAATTGAATGAATTGGTGATTGAATGAGCTAAATTTTAATGTGTATAGACCAAGAAAGGAGGGATTCAGATCGAGATCGAGGCAAAGATAAAGTACTCGATTAATCGGCTAGTTTCGATATTTCGACATCCGAGGTAAGTTCGGATATAATACAAGTTGTTGAATTGATATCTATGTGATGTGAAATGAATGAATGTATGGCATTTGAATTGGAAATGTTATATGTGATATTGAGAAATGTGGCACTAAGTGTACGAATTAAGAACCGACAGAAGCGACTAGCACTATGTGTGCGAAATATTAGAAGCTAAGGCTTTAATGATTGGCACTGTGTATGCGATACCGATTTAAGATTGGTTTGATATAGAGGCACTAAGTGTGCAATGTTAATTAAGATTTGGCTATGATTTGGGCACTAAGTGTGTGATTGAACCGAAGAAATGACGAAAGTTGATCGAAATGAAATATTGAGTATTGAGTAGCATGTGTGATCGATAACTAAGTGTTGGCTAAGGTACGTTCAGAACCTATGTGGTTGATGAAATTATAAATGAGTTTATTGAAGGTTAACTGAGCATATTAGCTTTGGATGGTATGGTATATGTGATTGTGAATTAATCTATGTGATGCATTGTTTTTGGTATAATGTAATTGTATTAATGAGCAATATGTATTATGTTACGAACTTACTAAGCTTTGAAAGCTTACTGTGTGATTTGTTTCTGTATTTTACAGTGTCAGTAAAGCTAGCTCGGATCCGAGAGTTGTCAGCATCTTTACCACTCATGTCAGCTCATTTCACTTCTAGCTAGCTGAATTCAGCTCAGTTTAGCTCCAGTCAGCTCACCTCCAGCTCCACTAGCTCAACTTTAGCTGATGAGTCTAGAAGTAGCTGAATAGTGTCCAGTCCTAATGGCAAGACCTCTGGATTAGCCTCCTTGATTGGCTTGGATGTGCCCACATCAATCACACTATCGGCTATCTATTTTGGGTACTTTTGAAAGATGTATATAGTTGGTATATGGCATGTATATGCTAGTAGATATGGTACATTATGAGATGTTGGACTTTGCCATGTGACATGGCTAAGAAGTTATATGAATTTGGTTATTATGTGTGAACTATGTAAATGATGAATGTAGTGTGATGTAGTGAGTGATGAATATGGTATGTTTCATGCTTGAATTGGTTGTTGAGAATGAGGTTGAAATGTGGAAGTTATGATATGAATTGCATGATGCTTGTTTTGTATAATTTAGGTTGTGAAATTGGTATTTGGATAGATTTATTTGTGATGATATTGAGTATGGAAATAGATGATGTAATTGATGATTATTTGGTGTTTATGATGGTATGTTTTGGTTTCCATTTAGGGTGTAAATGTATGAGATTTGAAGCTTGTAGGTGAATCAATGTGTGGGAGGCAAGTTTGGCCTTGAGAATGGCCTATAATTGCCCACACGGTTGAGCACACATGCGTGTGGCTCGACCATGTTGTTTAAGTTGGTAAATTGATGCAAGTCAGACTCGACCACGGGCAAGACACACGGATGTGTGACTGGCCGTGTGGTGCAAGTCAGTGTCGACCACGGGTGAGGCACACGGGCGTGTCTCAGGCCGTGTGGACAAGTCAGTAAGTATGCCCTGTTTTGCCACGGCTTGGACACATGGGCGTGTCCGAGGCTGTGTGAGGCACACGGCCTACCCACACGGGCGTGTGACCTCTATAACTTTGAAAAATATTTAAATTTCAAAAAGTTTCGTATGTGTTCGGTTTAGTCCTGACCTCTTTCTAACATGTGTTTAAGGTCTTGTAGACCTCATTAAGGGACTATATGTTTATAATTGAATATGTTTGATTGATGTTTTATTTTGTGTTGAGAAATGGACATGAAATGTTCCGATTGTTCGGTATGCCTTTTAACCCTATTATGGTGATGGTTACGGGTTAAGGGTGTTACATTTTATTGGTATCAGAGCTACAGTTTAGTCGATTCTCGGACTAATGTAGCGCGTGTAAGTCTAGCTATACATGCCACATATATATAATTGCGATAGTGTGATGAATCCTGACAGTTATAAATGTGTTTTCATATAGCAAATGGATCTCGATCGAGCAGTTGCTGACGATGTAGAGAGTAATGCGCCTGCTCCCGCTCAAGGGATAGCGCCGACCACATCTAGGCCGAATGATAGTAGCCAAGAGGGAGAGGCTAAGCAAGCCTTTTTTAGAATGATGAGTGAGTGGTTTTCGGAGTTCGTTCGAACGAATCCGGCTGCTCCACAACCTCCACCCCCACAAGTACCCGTTGTGCCACAAGTTGTAGATCCGATCAGATTGAATAAGCCTCCTGTAGATAAAATCCGAAAGTATAGGGCCGAAGAGTTTAGGGCCACAGCTGATGATGATCCTGAGCGAGCTGAGTTTTGGCTCGAGAATACCATTCGAGTATTTGATGAGATGTCGTTGACACCGGATGAATGTATCAAATGTGTCGTTTTGTTATTGAGGGATATTGCGTATAATTGGTGGAAAACGTTGATTTCAGTGGTTCCGAGAGAGAGGATTACCTGGGATTTCTTTCAAGTCGAATTCTAAAAGAAGTATATCAGTCAACGATTCATTGATCAGAAATGTAAAGAGTTTCTAGAGCTGAAACAGGGTCGTATGACAATTACGGAATATGAACGGGAGTTTGTGAGACTGAGCCAATACGCGCGAGAATGTGTTTCGACCGAAGCTACTATGTGTAAATGCTTCATTGAAGGGCTGAATGAAGATATTGAATTACTGGTTGGAATACTTGACATGAATTAATTTGTTGTGTTAGTTGAAAGAGCCTGCAAAGCCAAAGAGCTTAGCAAAGAAAAGAAGAAAGCAGATTCTGAGGCTAGAGATGAAAGAAAAAGATCAATGAGTAAATTGTCTCAACCTTTGATGAAGAGATTTAGAGATGCAAGTAATCGATCAAATGCTTCGTCTGGACATTCGGGTAGAGATCGAGTGAGACAAAGTGTTGGTCCGAGAACTCAAGCTCCAATAGAATCAAGTGTTGGTAGTGTTAAAAGCAATAAGCCTGAGTGTAGACAGTGTGGAAGACGACATGTGGGAGAATGCTGGGGCAAATATAATAATAGAACTTGCTAGAAATGTGGATCACGAGACCATTTCATTCGGGATTGCCCAGAATTAGCAGAGAAAGACAATGTTCAGAGTGCGAGACCGAGCAATACGATGGCTAGGGGTAGACCACCCAGAAATACTGGAAATGTGAGCGGAAGTCAAAGAGGGACTACTGATACAACTATGAGATCAGAGGTGAGAGCACCTACCCGAGCTTATGCTATTCGCGCTCGTGAGGAAGCGTCATCTTCAGATGTTATTACCGGTACTTTCACTCTATTCGATACTGATGTAATTGCATTGATAGATCCAGGTTCTACTCATTCCTATGTGTATGTGAATTTAGTATCTAGTAAGACTATACCTGTTGAGTCTACTAAATTCGTGATTAGAGTATCGAACCCCTTAGGCAAGTGTGTTTTGGTGGATAAAGTGTGCAAGAATTGTCCATTGATGTTTCGGGTTATATGCTTTCCAGCTAATTTGATGTTGCTACCTTTTGATGAGTTTGATATCATTCTGGGTATGGATTGGCTCACTTTGCATCATGCTATTATGAATTGTAAACGGAAGAGTATTGATTTGAAAAGTCAGAATGGTGAGATAGTACGAATTAAATCCAGTGACTTGAATGGGTTGCCAGCTGTTATATCTGCGATGAAAGCTTTGAACTATGTGAAAAAGGGTTGCGAAGCTTATCTTGCATATGTAATCGATACAAAAGTGATAGAAAAGAAAGTTGAATTTATACCTGTAGGTTGTGAGTTCCCAGATGTGTTTCCTGAAGAGCTACCGGGATTACCTCTGATACGGGAAGTTGAGTTTGGTATTGAATTATTGTCGGGGACAACTCCTATCTCGATAGCTCCGTATAGAATGACACCAACAGAATTAAAAGAGTTAAAGTCCCAATTGCAAGAGATGATAGATAGAGGATTTGCACAACCGAGTTTCTTGCCCTGGGGTGCTCCTGTGTTGTTTGTGAAAAAGAAAGATGGCACTATGAGGACGTGCATTGATTATCGGCAGTTGAACAAAGTGAAAATAAAGAATAAATATCCATTGCCGCGAATCGATGATTTATTTGATCAGCTGAAAAGAGCTACAGTGTTTTCTAAGATAGATTTGAGATCGGGCTACTATCAGTTGAGAGTTAAAGAATCAGATGTACTGAAAACTGCTTTCAGAACGAGGTACGGACATTATGAATTCTTAGTTATGCCTTTTGGATTAACGAATACTCCAGCAGTGTTTATGGCTTTGATGAATCGGATATTTAGTGTAACACCCATTACCCGTATTCAACCGGAACCGGGTTTGAGGCATTACCTAACTAATCTTGCTTAAACGTCTCGAATAGGGTTACAAAATTTCATTTAAACCCATCACTTGCACATACTCGGCCTAAGAGGCCCTAAACATACCTCCGAGAGGTATCGAAACTATTCTGGGAACTTTTACGAACTCGAGAAACTTTTCAACAAAACAGGGGCCACACGCCCGTGTTGGTTGTAGCACCCCAAACCCGGCCCATGCGTTATGATCGGATCTGGAATGTCACATGGAGAAAAACGTATAAAGTTCTTGTGATTCGTACTAAAATGATATTATCTTATTATAAGCAAGAAAACAAATTTGATTTGAAACATTTGATAAAATACTACTAATTTTTGAGAGGTTGATTGACGAGTCAAAAATCGAGGTAGTGAACTTTAAAACCATGACTTTTGAAAATGATGTTGAAAATTTGAAAGAGAACCCGAGTTAAATTATTTGTACATATTTATTATGAAAACCGTTTATTAATCAATTTTGGAAAACCGTTATTTATGATTTTAGAAAAATCCCCATTTAAAATAATGATAGAAAAATAATAAGTATGGCTAAACCTAAAACCAAATAAAAATATCCCAGAGGCCTTATTACAACTTTAAAACCCGAAATAATAAAAGCAACGAAATAATACGGAAAAGAAGTTTACTAAAGTCCAAAAATAACAATCCAAAAGTATGGCCTCCACCGAGTCATCCATGGCCCCAAGTCCTCGTCACTGAGCATTACCTACAAGGGTTAAGAAAAAGGGGGAGTGAGTTACAAGAACTCAGTGTGAAATCCTCTTACCGTCATCCACTGGGCCTGATCCCATATAGCAATATCATGGGCCTAAGCCCTTTTACATAACAATCTTAAAATGAAGCAAATGTATGAATGTATGCAACCCAACCCATCCTAGATATCCATCCGCTACACACCACCCGTACCATCCCATCACACCTGTGGGAATCAAGTCAACCCACCCCGTAAACACACCAATCACAGGCAAGTTGCCATTTCATAATATTTGTGGCTGAGCCACCAGAGTCATAATTATGCGTGGCATAGCCACTATACAGATTGTGGCAAAGCCACCAGAATATCATATACGGTAATATAATCGGCACACAGCCTTGGGTAAATATGATCGACATAGAGTCGTTAATTCATATGTTAGGCACATAGCCCCGGGTAAATACGTTTAGCACAAAGCCATAATCACGATGGCACAAAGCCATATTTAGATTGGCACATAGCCATTATCAGAATTTGTGGCAGAGCCACCAGAATCAGAATGAAACATAATAACAAACATTTTTATGGCAATGCCACCGGGCTACACATCTCTTCAACATTTTTCCCATCCCATGAAAATTATGTAAATGCAACATACATAATAAAGCATACATAATAAAGCATAATATCCACAAATATAAACAACAATCATTGATTTAGAGATTTATTACGGTAAATCGGCCAATTATAGAACTTTGTAAATCGGTCCACTAAAGCATTCTAGCAATTCGGCCCATAGGAGCATTTTGGTAAATCGTTAATTTTACCCACTAAGGGTAATTCGATAATCTCGCAACCCAAGGGTATTTTGGTAATTTACCCCCAAGGGAATTTTGGTAATTTCACAACCCAGACTTAACTACTAATGTGGGGCATAAAAATTGAAACTGTCCATTTGTGCCATATTGACTAAAATGACTATATCTCAAGCTAGGAAACTCGAAATTTAGATCCGTAAATTTTCCTTGAAACTAGACTCATATATCTTCTTACAAAAAATTTTCCAGAATTTTTGGCTTATCCATTTAGTACAGTTTATTCATTAAAGTTTCCCTTGTTTCACTGACCAACGGTTCTGACCTCTCTTACCCTAAATTCAAATATCTCACTGTACAGTTTTCATATGTTGCTCCCACTTGTTTCTATTGAAAATAGGCTCACTAAGGAATCTATACATATAAATTATAACTCATAATTCGCTTTGTACAATTTTAAAAGATTTTTCCAAGACAGAACAGGGAACCACGAAGTCATTCAGAACCAGTCTCACTAAAATTAATATATCACAGAATATAAAATCCCTCTTCCTACTCTGTTTCTTTCATTTAAAAATAGACACAGTAACTTTAATTATATATCTTATTCACTTTCTAATTCCCTTTCTCCTATTTTCTGTGATTTTTCAAAATCGCGTCACTGCTTCAATCCAAAACTGTTTCATTGCAAACTATGGTTACCACTACGAACATACGCACGCCCGAGTGGTCACAGATGCCGGTTTCCAATTTTCTTTGATATTTCGATCGAATCACAGAACATTTCATGCAAACATTCAGAGAGGTATGAGATTACACACCATTTCAAACATGTATTCGGAAGGGTACGGGATTACACACCTTATTCGGAATCCGCAACACGATACTCTCCGCGGCACCTAAAGGTACAATCGGTCAACAATTAGTCCAAAGCCCAATTTACAACTTCAACCAAGTATTGCGATTGATTAACAATCTATATCACTTACCAACAATCCGAGTCTCTTATTACGAGGGATAGGTGTTCGATTGGCCCTCAGATAAAGTACTTCGAGACTCTACTTACCAACCCTCTTCCGAAAGCCAAAGGCTAGAAAGATGACAAGAGTGTAAGCTAACACACTACCGATTCGGCCCACACCAAGAGAACCAAGAGAATGGAAGTAGCAGGGAATAGATTCGGCCTTGCAACCATCGAAAAACCAAGAAGGCAAGGAAGCTTCGGCAACCACAAGAACCAAGTTTTGGCTATGAGATGAAGTTGATGTTTCGGCTATGGTGAAGAAAAGAGAAAGTGGGAGGGTATGGAATTTGGTAACAAAGAAAAACAATGAAAGAAAAGAAAATGAAGAAGAGGAAGAAAAACCACAAAGAAAATTCAGCAATCACAAGTTGAGAGAAATGAACAATGATGGATTAAGGCTTACGGCACAACAAAGGGACAAGATGAACAATGACTAGGTATTTTGGCCAAAACAAGGGAAAAGAAGTTGGTAAAGAAATTGCCAAAATGAACAAAGCTTAGCAAAATAGCCAAGAGAGATTCAGCTCTCACACTCCCTAACAAAACCGTGTGCCTACTACACCAAAAGGTCATGGTTGACCCAAAATTTTCTTTCCAAAACATCATCCCCAAAATCGGCCAACATGTTCCCTTCCCTTCCCTTTTCTTTTCTTTCTTTCCTTGTTTTTCCCTTTCTTTCCTCCTTACCATATCCTTAGTCTTCTTTCCCAATTTAAAAAGTCTTCCTTACCATAATAAAACCATGGCTGACACATGGAATGTAGCACAAAAATTAATACAAAATTTGCAATAGGTGGGATTCGGACCTCAGACCATTAGTACACTTCACACGCCACTTTCCACCTTTACCAATAGACTCCTTGTGCTAGAAAAATGCACACTTATTTCCATAAGTCTTGATGCCACTTACCTTCTCTCCTTTAAGTGCTTAAACACAAAATTTACCTATAGCCTAACTTGAACTCGGAACTTCCTAGAAACCTCGTAACTTTCCAAAATCAACTTCCTAATAAGTCCAACTTGAAATAATGCCGTTCTCTTGTTCTCAAAAATTTTAAACACTCCTACGCCCAAGGCCCATTGGGCCCAATTCTACTAGGCCCAAATTCGGGTTGTTACATTGGTCTAGGGACACGCCCGTGTGCCCCTAAGACATGCCCGTGTCTTCCACCCATGGTCGATCCTGACTAACTTCACACGGCGGGACACATGCCCGTGTCCCTAGCCCGTGTCTCTCACACGGCCTAGACACGCCCGTGTGCTAAAACCTTGGTATTCTAACTATGATGTCATCATCTCACTAAGGTCACACGGCCAAGGAACACACCCATGTCCTTAGCCTGTGTGTCGAATTAAATTCCACATTTAAGGTGCAGACTTCACACGGCCTGGGCACACGCCCATGTCCTAGGCCGTGCCTTCCACATGGCTGAGACACACGGCTGTGTCTCTGCCCGTGGAGCATACTGACCTGAAATTCAAGCATGCAAGGGGACACACGATCGATCCACACGCCCATAGGGCTGACCGTGTGTCACACACAGCATAGACACACGCCCGTGTGTCTACCCGTGTGGACAATTAGATGGCTATCTACCAAGCCCTTTGCCACCCTACATTGCACACATACATACTCCAATTCAATTCAACATAATTCATAACCCAAAGACATATCTAAATACTCAATTCAACATAATTCATAACCCAAAGGCATATCTAAATACTCAATTCAACATCCATACACAAGGGCATACACTTCAAGAAAATCACTTTCATTAAGCATAAGAGTTTTCCAAGCATCGGCCTAACTTAATAGACCATTACAAAAAGACTTTAATACCTTACAAAGCCAACACTTTGGCCAACAATTACGACCTAACAAAATACTCGAGTCTTATACATGCCATACTCAAAATAAGTCTAAATTGTTATACCAAAGCGATGTCGATAGTGTGATTTCTGAACTCCTACGTCCATGTTCCTCGAGTTATCTTGGCAAAAATACAAGGGAAAAGGGCAATGAAAGGGGTAAGCATAAAGCTTAGTAAGTTTGCATGGATATAAATAGCAACAATTAGCTCATAAAATAATCCATCCATGGCATTAACTAACCATACACAAGTCATAGGCTTCTCGCCATACTTACTCACAATTTCCCTTATTTAGCACATACCATGCCACATATCGTAATCGTTTCTTCGTGACTCATTCACGAGTACCTGTATTCACTCATTCACAAGACTTTAGTGCTAATCTCATTTACATTTCTAAACTTATATAATCATCCCATTAATCACTAGGGATACTCAAATACGCATAATATCATCATTATTATAAGTACGAGGCCAATGCCACATCCCAGAGGTGGTCTTACATGGAGTTACCTCTAAATGCCGATGCCATATCTCGGATATGGTCTTATACGGAATCTCATATCAAGTGTCGATGCCATATCTTGAATATGGTCTTATACGATTCTCATTTTCAATACCGAAGCCATATCCCAGATATGGTCTTATACGGAGTTTCAATTCGGTGCCGAGGCCATGTCCCGGACATGGTCTTATACGGAACCTTATCTACTTCATTTTTGAATGATAGCATCTTCATATTCATTATAGTCCACTTGGACTTCAACATCTCACATAATAGAGTATTTTATTTATCAATACAATACCAAGCATTTTGAAACATGCTAACATAAATGTTGCATTAATCGCATACAAACTTACCTCGATTTCAAAATGAGCTAGCTCGACGGTTTAGTCCGAGACTTTGTTCTTTCCCCGATCGAGGCAAATTCTCGGTTCTTCTTGCTCTATAATAGCAATTTAACTCATTTAACCACCACATTGATAAAAACATTTTAATAATCATGCTTAGGCAAAATTACTATTTTGCCCCTAGACTTTGGCAAAATGACCATTTTGCCCCTAGTCTCGGAAATAAATTCTAATCATATTTCTACCTTCAAAAAGCCTAGGTGAAAATTTAATACTCTTATAGCTATCATCAAAACTCAACATTTCACATAATTACTACAAATTTGTAACCTTTTCATCAAGGTCCAATTAGGTGTTTTTAAGACAACACCTTTCACAAAAGTTGTTCATCTAACAACTAAGACTCAATTTCTTCCATGAAAATGCAGCAAATATCAATGAAATCTCTCATGGAAACTCTTTAAACATTTCACCATAATGCAATATAGTCCCTTCTTTAGAAAGCTTAAGCTCTAGGGATCTCAAAAGTACAATTATCTTCAAGAAAGATCATCAAAATCACTTACTAGGATGGAGGAGAGCTTGCTGAAAATTTTGAGCTTTCAAACCTTTATTTTGCTTGCTAATTTTGGTGGAGAAAGATGGAGAGAAAGATGATATCTTCTCTTTCTTTATTCTAATATTAAACTAGTCAAACAAGTCACCAACTATCAACTACTTTGACCAATTTTTTGTCCATCCTTGTCTCCTATTGTAGTCTATGGCTGGCCAAGCAAATATTGGGGGTCTAATTGTCTTTTAAAGACCTCCAATTATCAATCTATGGCTATTTGGCACCTTTAGCTTATGGAATGGAACTTTCGCACTTTATGCGATTTAGTCCTTTTTTGCGATTAAACATGAAATCGCTAAAATTAAAGCACTAAAATCTTCATGTACTTATACAACCATATACTAACTCATAAAATATCATGAAAATAGTTTTCTCAAATCTCAGATTAGTGATCCCGAGATCACTGTTCCGACTAGCCCCTAAATCGGGCTGTTACATTTAGACCATATTTGGATCATTTTGTTGTGGTGTTCATTGATGATATTCTGATTTATTCATGTGATGAGATGCAACATGCCGAGCATTTGAGAATTGTGTTACAGACTCTGTGTGAAAAGCAATTGTATGCAAAGTTCAGCAAATGTGAGTTTTGGTTACGTGAGGTTGGTTTTCTGGGACATATTGTATCAGCTGCAGGAATATGAGTTGATCTGAGTAAAATCTCAGCTATTCTAGAATGGAAGCCTCCGAGACATGTGTCTGAGGTTCGTAGTTTTCTAGGACTAGCGGGATATTATAGGTGATTTGTGAAAGGTTTCTCGATGATTGCGACTTCGTTGACGAAGTTGTTAAAGAAAGACGTTAAATTTGAGTGGTCAGAAAAGTGCCAACAGAGTTTTGAACAGTTGAAAGTAATGTTGACAGAGGCACCCGTGTTAGTTCAACCTGAGTCTGGTAAAGAATTTATAGTTTACAGTGATGCATCATTGAATGGTTTGGGCTGTGTGTTGATGCAAGAAGGCAAAGTTATTGCTTATGCTTCGAGGAAGTTAAAGCCGCATGAAAAGAACTATCCAGCGCATGATCTTGAATTAGCTGCGATTGTATTTGCATTGAAGATTTGGCGTCACTACTTGTTTGGTGAGAAATGTCATGTTTTTACTGATCACAAGAGTTTGAAGTACTTGATGACTCAGAAAGAATTGAATTTACGACAGAGAAGATGGTTAGAATTGTTGAAAGACTATGAGCTTGTGATAGATTATCATCCGGGTAAAGCTAATGTTGTTGCTGATGCTTTGAGTCGAAAGTCTATATGTGCTTTGTGAGCAATGAGTACTCAGATAGATCTATGTGATGATGGTTCGGTTTTGACTGAATTGAAAGTTAGGCCGATGTTCGTACGTCAGATTTGTGATGGCCAGAAAAGTGATGATGAGATGATAGCAAAACGAGCTCAATGTGGTTTAAATCCTGATTCAGAATTTCGAGTTGATGATGATGATTGTTTGAGATTCAGAGATCAGATTTGTGTTCCGAGAAATTCAGAGTTAATTCAGTTAATTTTGAATGAAGGTCACAATAGTCATTTGGCTGTTCACCCCGGGAGTACAAAAATGTATAACGATCTGAAACAGTTTTATTGGTGGCACGGTATGAAAAGAGATATCTCTGACTTTGTGTCAAAATGTTTAATTTGTCATCAAGTTAAAGCTGAACATCAGGTTCCATCTAGTTTATTACAACCGATTATGATTCCTGAGTGGAAATGGGAGAGGATTACGATGGACTTTGTGTCGGGATTCCCTTTATCTTCGAGAAAGAAAGATGCAATATGGGTGATAGTTGACAGATTGACAAAATTAGCTCATTTTGTTTTGGTGAGAACAGATTATTCACTTGATAAGTTAGTTGAACTGTATATTGCTGAGATTGTGAGATTGCACGGGGTGCCATTATCTATAGTATCTGACAGAGATCCGAGATTTACCTCGCGGTTTTGGAAGAAATTGCAAGAGGCCTTAGGCACAAAGTTGCATTTCAGTATTGCATTTCATCCGCAAATGGATGGACAATCCGAGCAAATCATTCAGGTGCTCGAAGATATGTTAAGATGTTGTATTCTTGAATTTGAGAGTACGTGGGAAAAGCATTTACCGTTGATTGAGTTTGCGTATAATAACAGTTTTCAATCTAGCATTAAAATGGCACCGTATGAGGCTCTTTACGGTCGAAAATGTTGAACTCCATTGTATTGGACTGAGCTGAGTGAGAATAAGATTCACGGGGTTGATTTGATAAAAGAGACTAAGCAGAAAGTGAAAGTGATTCGTAACCGTTTGAAAGCAGCATCAGATCGACAGAAGTCATATGCAGACTTGAAACAGAAAGATATTGAATTTGAAGTTGGTGACAAAGTGTTTTTAAAAGTGTCTCCGTGGAAAAAGATACTTCGATTTGGCTAAAAAGGCAAGTTGAGTTCGAGATTCATCGGACAGTATGAGATTGTTGAACGAGTTGGGCCGGTTGCTTATAGATTGCTATTGCCACCTGAATTAGAGAAAATTCATGATTTGTTCCACGTATCGATGCTATGACGATACAGATCAGATCCATCGCATGTGATTGCTCCTACAGAGGTTGAGATTCAGTCAGATTTATCTTATAATGAGGAACCGATTCGAATTCTAGCACGAGAGACCAAAGAGTTGAGAAATAAGAAAATCTCTTTAGTGAAAGTGTTGTGGGACAAAAACGGAATGGAAGAGGCTATGTGGGAACCTGAAGATGTTATGAAAGAGCAATATCTGAACCTATTCACTGGTAAGATTTTCGGGGACAAAAATCCCTAAGGGGGAGAGTTGTAACAGCCTGGTTTAGACCCTAGTCAGAATAGTGGTTTTGAGACCACAAATCCGAGGTCAGAAAAATATTTTAAAATTATTTTCTATGTTTATTATATGTGATTTAGCCTGTATGAAAGTTTCGTATGAAAATTTTATCGATTGTGTGTTTAATTTGCGAAAAGGACTTAATCGCATAAAATGCGAAAGATGTGTGCTGATTGTTAAAGTGCTACATTGCTATTGTCTTTAAAATGTAGAGGCCTTAAAATGAAATTAGGCCATTAAATGCTATCATGGACAGTTAAGGAGCACCATTTATAAGTTTTTATGTTATTTCATTAAGGATAGTTCGGTAAATTATGTATTAATGTTAATATTGATAATAAATTAAAATGAAACAAAAGTTTAGTGGGTGTTCATCCTTGTTTGCCGAAAATGGAAGAAGAATGAAGACAACTATGGCCATTTAGGGTTCGGTAATTTAGAGCTTCAATTGGTATGTGATATTTGTTCGGTTTTTAGTGATTTCTACGTTTTTGTAATCGTTGCTTCGTGCTCTACAAAACCCATGCTTAAATTTTGTGAATTGATGATGAATTTGAATTGTGCCATGGATGAATTCATGAGCTTTGTGAAGTTTGGTGATGAATTATGAAAGCTATGTGATAGATTAACATATTTTACATTTGAATTTTTAGTGAAATTGAGTAATTTAGGCTTAATTGTGAAACTAATATTTTGAGGGACTAAAATGTGAAATAAATGCAATGTATGGACTTATATGAAGATAGTGAGAATTCGGCTAAGCAAGATAGTGAGAATTCGGCTAGGCATGGGTACAAACAAATTATGTGTATTTGATGATTTTATGAAATAGGGACTAAAGTGTCGAAATGTGAAAATGTGAGGGCTATTTTGTAAAATGCCCTAATTATGTGTTTTTGGACTAAATTGAATGAATTGGTGATTGAATGAGCTAAATTTTAATGTGTATAGACCAAGAAAGGAGGGATTCAGATCGAGATCGAGGCAAAGATAAAGTACTCGATTAATCGGCTAGTTTCGATATTTCGACATCCGAGGTAAGTTCGGATATAATACAAGTTGTTTAATTGATATCTATGTGATGTGAAATGAATGAATGTATGGCATTTGAATTGGAAATGTTATATGTGATATTGAGAAATGTGGCACTAAGTGTGCGAATTAAGAATCGGCAGAAGCGACTAGCACTATGTGTGCGAAATATTAGAAGCTACGGCTTTAATGATTGGCACTGTGTCTGCGATACCGATTTAAGATCGGTTTGATATAGAGGCACTAAGTGTGTGATGTTAATTAAGCTTCGGCTATGATTTGGGCACTAAGTGTGCGATTGAACCGAAGAAATGACGAAAGTTGATCGAAATGAAATATTGAGTATTGAGTAGCATGTGTGATCGATAACTAAGTGTTGGCTAAGGTACGTTCGGAACCTATGTGGTTGATGAAATTATAAATGAGTTTATGGAAGGTTAATTGAGCATATTAGCTTTGGATGGTATGGTATATGTGATTGTGAATTAATCTATGTGATGGATTGTTTTTTTGGTATAATGTAATTGTATTAATGAGCAATATGTATTATGTTACGAACTTACTAAGCTTTGAAAGCTTACTGTGTGATTTGTTTCTCTATTTTACAGTGTCAGTAAAGCTAGCTCGGATCCGGGAGTTGTCAGCATCTTTATCACACTATTGGCTATCTATTTTTGCCATTTAGGGTGTAAATGCATGAGATTTGAAGCTTGTAGGTGAATCAATGTGTGGGAGGCAAGTTTGGCCTTGAGAATGGCCTATAATTGCCCATACAGTTCAGTACACGGGCGTGTGGCTCGACCGTGTTGTTTAAGCTGGTAAATTGATACAAGTCAGACTCGACCACGGGCAAGACACACGGGCGTGTGACTGGCCATGTGGTGCAAGTCAGTGTCGACCACCGGTGAGGCGCACGGGCATGTCTCAGGCCGTGTGGACAAGTCAGTAGCTATGCCCTGTTTTGCCACGGCTTGGACACATGGGCGTGTCCGAGGCTGTGTGAGGCACACGGCCTTCCTACACGGGCGTCTGACCTCTGTAACTTTGAAAAATGTTTAAATTTCGAAAATTTTCGTATGTGTTCGGTTTAGTCCCGACCTCTTTCTAACATGTGTTTAAGGTCTTGTAGACCTCATTAAGGGAATATATGTTTATAATTGAATATGTTTGATTGATGTTTTATTTTGTGTTGAGAAATGGACATGAAATGTTTCGATTGTTTGGTAATGCCTCTTAACCCTATTTCAGCGACAGTTACAGGTTAGGGGTGTTACATTCGTATCATTACACAACAAAGATATATAACCCAAAACACCATTCATACATGTCATGGAACATACTTACCAAAACGTGCATATACCATGACCAAAATTACACAACCATCAATTAACTCATTAATCAAACCAAACCATATAACCAAATACCACGCATAAACACACCATGAAATATACTTCCATAATAAGCTATTGCCATGACCGAATACACATAAGCCTTAATATCAAGATTAAGCCATTTTCGCATGGCTATATATATATATATACAGCCCAAAAATCAAACATTTCAACTATGCTATACATGCCATATGCCCAAAATCAACTTAGTAAAATATCGAAAGAAATAGTCGATAGTGTGATAGGCTTTGCTGATGATCCCCGAGCTCGTAACATGACTCCAAAATCTATAAAACAGAGGTAAACAATAACACACACAGTAAGCTATATAAGCTTAGTAAGTCTTAAGCAAAAACATATATGACAACAATTACATATTAACAATTTGTTAACAAAGCCAAATTTGCATAATATAAAATACAAGTTATCAATTACTAATAGATCACATTTTAACCTCACATACATATGTCATATGGCCGAATATAATCAATCATATACATATATAAATTTTCACTTTTATTATTACAAACACATCAATAGGCCGAATCACTTATATGTTCAAATATGTTAACACATAATTCATATTCACATAACCTTTTATCATTTCAATTAACCAACTTACCTTATTTTCATATAAAAAATAACTAACACATACCTGAACCTGTAATTCAATTTCACATTCGGTCTTTACTTCACATTACCCGTTGAACCGTTCGGAATTAAAAAGGATACGCGGATATTCAGAAGCTCGTACAATGCCAACGTCCCAGACATGGTCTTACATGTAATCACATATCGATGCCACTATCCCAGACAGGGTCTTACACGAATCAAATAGGATGCCAATGTCCCAGACATGGTCTTACATGTAAACACAAGTCGATGCCAACGTCCCAAACGTGGTCTTAAACGATAACACATATCGGAAATCCTATGTCATGACATATGTATCCTATCTATTCCTAGGGTTCGTACGGGACTTTCGGACGTTGAATCTCGATCGAATCGAACTCGAAACATAGTTCCCTATCTCATAATCACATTCGGCCAAAGCACACATACACACATACACACACACACACATATATATATATATATTTGAATAATTAAATTCATCATATAACATTTATATATTCTCAATTTAACAACATTTAAATGCTTATTGACTTACCTCGGATGTTGTCGGACGGTATAATCGACTATTCGATTACTTTCGATTTCCCCCAATCTAATTTTGTTTTCTTCCGTTCTTGATCTAAATAAATTCAAATTTAACTAATTTACACACACATTCATTCAATTTAATCCAAAAACACATAAATGGGCAAATTACCATTTTGCCCCTAACATTTCACACTTTTTGCAATTTAGTCCCTATTGCATAAAACACAAAATACACAAAATTTGCATATACCATAGCTAGGCCGAATCTTCCTATAGTCCATCTAAGTCCACACATTTCATTTATTTCACATTTTAGTCCCTCAAAATATTATTTTTACAATTTAGCCCTAATTACTCAAATTCACCAAAAATTCCAAGACAAAACATGTTAATCCTTCACATATCTTTAATATTTCATCATCAAACAACAAAAATCACAAGCCATCATCAATGGCAAAACAAAAAATCATCATCAATTTCAAAAATTCAAGCATGGGTTTTGTAATACTCGAAGCAACGATATCAAAAACATAAAAATTATCAAAAACCGAGCTAGTTACATACCTTAATCAAGCTTGGCTATGGCCGAATGTGGCTTGTTCTTCTTTATTTCTTTTTATTTTAGTTTCGGCACAAAGATGGACATAATGCTTTATTTTTTTATGTTTGTTTAATTATATTAACATTATAATATGTTATTATTTATTAAACCATTATAATTAATATAATAAACTATATAATTTAACGTAATGCCGTCCACTAACTTCATTTATGGCTAAATTAAAACATAAAGCCTCCATATTAAAAAGACAACAACAATTAGGCACTTTCATATTTAACCATCAAATTTTAATTTTACGCGATTAAGCCCTTTTATTTAATTGGACACTCAAACAACGAAATTAAAACACGAAAATTTCACACAAGCAAATTCACACATAATAAACACTGAAAATAATTTTAAAATATTTTTTTAACTCGAATTCGTGGTCCCGAAACCACCATTCCAATTAGGGTCAAAATCGGACTGTTACAACTCTCCCCCTTAGGGATTTTCGTCCCCGAAAATCTTACCGGTGAATAGGTTCGGATAACGCTCTTTCATTTTATCCTCTGACTCCCAAGTTGCTTCCTCAACTCCGTGCTTATGCCACAGCACCTTAACTAACGGAATTTTCTTATTTCGTAATTCTTTAATCTCGCGAGTCAGAATACAAATCGGTTCTTCTTCATATGTCATATCGGACTTAATCTCAACCTCTGTAGGACTAATCACATGTGAGGGATCAGATCGATATCTACGGAGCATCGAAACATGAAATACATTGTGAATCTTTTCTAACTCAGGTGGCAACAGCAGTCTATAAGCAACCGGCCTGATACGCTTTATAATCTCATACGGTCCAATAAATCTCGAACTCAATTTGCCTTTATGACCGAATCTGAGTATTTTTTTCCACGGTGAAACTTTCAAAAACACTTTATCTCCGATCTGAAACTCTATATCTTTTTGTTTCAAGTCTGCATATGATTTCTGATGATCCGATGTTGTTTTCAGACTATCGCAAATCACTTTCACTTTCTGTTCAGTCTCTCTGATCAAATCGACCCCGTGTATCTTATTTTCACTGAGCTCAGTCCAATACAATGGTGTACGACATTTACGACTGTACAAAGCCTCGTAAGGTGCCATTTTGATACTAGATTGAAAGCTGTTATTATACGCAAATTCAATCAAAGGTAAGTATCGTTCCCATGTACCTTTAAACTCGAGAATGCAACATCTCAACATATCCTCAAGTATCTGAATAATTCGTTCAGACTGGCCATCTGTTTGCGGATTGAAAGCAGTGCTAAAGTGTAGTTTCGTACCTAAAGCATCTTGCAATTTCTTCCAAAACCGTGATGTGAACCTCGGATCTCTGTCCGAAACAATAGAATTAGGCACTCCGTGCAATCTCACAATCTGAGAAACATATAATTCAGCCAGCTTATCAAGCGAATAATCTGTATGAACCAGAATAAAGTGAGCCGATTTAGTAAATCTATCCACAATAACCCAGATTGCATCTTTCTTGCTTGGTGTCAACGGTAAACCAGATACAAAATCCATCGTGACTCTATCCCATTTCCACTCGGGTATCATAATCAGCTGAAGTAACCCAGAAGGTACTTGATGCTCGGCTTTTAATTGTTGACAGACTAAACATTTCTAAACAAAGTCAGATATGTCTCGTTTCATACCAGGCCACCAATAAAGCTTTTTCAGATTATTATACATTTTCGTACTACCCGGGTGAATAGATAACTGACTGCTATGAGCTTCGTTTAAAATCATCTGAATCAACTCTGAATTTCTTGGAACACATATTCAGTTTTTGAACCTCAAACAACCATTAGTATCAACTCAAAACTCAGATTCAACATTCGATTCACATTGAGCTCGCTTTGCTAACAAATCATTATCAACTTTCTGAGCATCACAAATTTGTTGAACAAATAACGGTCTTGCTTTTAATTCGGCTATTATCGAACCATCATCAGACATAGTCATATACGTATTCATTGCACGTAAAGCAAACAGTGATTTTCGACTTAAAGCATCAGCAACAACATTAGCCTTTCCAGGATGATAGTCAATCACAATCTCGTAGACTTTTAACAACTCTAACCATCGACGTTGTCTCAAATTCAGATCTTTCTGAGTCATCAAATACTTCATGATTTTGTGATCAGAATAAACATGACATTTCTCACCAAACAGATAGTGGCACCAAATCTTCAATGAAAGCGCAATAGCTGCCAATTCCAGATCGTACGTCGGATAATTCTTTTCATGCGGCTTTAACTGTCTCGAGGCATAAGCTATGACTTTGCCTTTCTGCATCAAAACACAACCCAAACCACTCAAAGATGCATCACTATAAATGACAAATTCTTTACCCGATTCTAGCTGAACTAACACCGGAGCTTCGGTCAAAAGAGCATTCAACTGATCGAAACTTTTCTGACCACTCGAACTTAACATCTTTCTGTAACAAATTCGTCATCGGTGTTGCAATCATAGAGAAACCTTTCACAAATCATCTATAGTAACCAGCAAGTCCCAGAAAACTCCGAACTTCAGAGACATTTCTCGGAGGTTTCCAATCAAGTACAGCTGAAATTTTACTCGGATCAACCCGAATACCCGATGCTGATACAACATGGCCCAGAAAACTGACTTCGCGTAACCAGAACTCACATTTACTGAACTTTGCATACAAACATTTATCTCGCAAAGTCTATAACACAAGTCTCAGATGTTCGGCATGTTCGGTTTCATCACGAGAGTAGATCAAAATGTCATCTTCGAATACTACCACAAATCGATCTAGATACTATCTGAAAATCTGATTCATCAAATCCATGAAAACAACAGGTGCATTAGTAAGTCTGAAAGGCATAACCAGAAACTCATAGTGTCCGTACCTCGTTCGGAAAGAAGTCTTTTGCACATCAGATTCTTTAACTCGCAGCTGATAGTAGCCTGATCTCAAATCTATTTTCGAAAACACTATAGCCCCTTTCAACTGATCAAACAGATCGTCAATTTGTGGCAACGGATACTTATTCTTTATAATCACCTTATTGAGCTGTCTGTAGTCGATACACATTCTCATAGTTCCGTCTTTATTTTTTACAAATAAAACTGGTGCGCCTCAGGGAGAGAAACTCGGTCGCGCAAAACCTCTATCTGTCAACTCTTGCAACTGAGCTTTTAGTTCTTTTAATTTCGTAGGTGCCATTCTGTACGGAGCTATCGATATCGAAGTCGTCCCCGACACTAATTCAATACCAAATTCAACCTCTCGTATAGGTGGGAAACCCGGTAATTCTTCTGGAAACACATTCGGATACTCACACACAACAGGTACTAATTCAATCTTTCTTTCGGTTACTTTACTATCAAGCACATATGCAAAGTAAGCTTCACAACCTTTTCTTACGTATTTCTGAGCTAACATCGAAGATATCACTACTGGTAAACCTTCAGATCATTAGATTCAATCCGAATAATCTCATCATTCTGACACCATAAATCAATAGTCTTCTGTTTGCAGTTCATAATAGCATCATGCAGAGTTAGCCAATCCATACCCAAAATTATATCAAACTCGTCGAATGGCAACAACATCAAATCAGCCAGAAAACATGAATCTCGAATCATCAACGGACAGTTCTTGCACACTTTATCAACCAAAACACACCGGCCCAAGGGGTTCGATACTCTAATTACAAACTCAGTAGACTCAACAGGCAAAGTCTTACTGAATACTAAAGTTTCACACACATAAGAATGATTCGAACCAGGATCAATCAATGCAACAACTCTAGTATCATAGAGAGTGAAAATACCAGTAATAACATCCGGGGATGAGGCCTCCTCGCGTGCGCGAATAGCATAGGCTCTGGCAGGTGCACGAGCTTCGGATCTAACTACTGTATCTTTAGTCCCTCTCTGACTGCCACTCACATTACCCGTATTTCTGGGTGGTCTACCTCGAGCTACAGTGTTACCTGATCTCGTATTCTGTAACGGATTTTCTTCAGCTAACTCTGGGCATTCATGAATATAATGATCCGTCGATCCACATTTAAAGTAAGCCCGATCATGCAATCTGCAACTGCCGGGATGTCGTTTACCATAATGTTTACACTCGGGTTGATTTGATCTAACATTACCCACACTAGCTACTGAGGTAGCTCTCGAGCTCACAGGTGGTTTATCCCGATCTCATCTAGAATACCCCGCAGTAGCCTTTGATCGACTAGCATCGTCTCGGAACTTCTTTGATGCCAACTGGAATGACTTACTGAATGATATCTTACATGTATCTCTAGCTTCAGGGTCAGCTTTTCTTTTCTCTTTCCCGAGCTCTTCAGCTTTGCAAGCTCGCTCAACAAGTACCACGAACTCTTTTATGTCAAGTATGCCAACTAACAGTTTAATGTCTTCGTTCAGCCCATCTTCAAATTTTTTACACATTATAGCTTCGGTCGAAACACACTCTCGGGCATACCGATTGAGTCTTACAAATTTCTGCTCATACTCTGTCATAGTCATTCGACCCTGTTTCAATTTAAGAAATTCTTTGCGTTTCTGGTCGATAAATCTCTGCCTGATGTATTTCTTACGGAAGTCAGTCTGAAAGAATTCCCAAGTCACTCGCTCTTTCGAAACCACCGATGCTAGTGTATTCCACCAGTGGTATGCAGTGTCTCGTAGCAAAGATATGGCACATTTTAAGCACTCATTAGGGGTGCAAGATAACTCGTCAAACACCCGTATAGTATTATCGAGCCAGAATTCAGCTCGCTCAACATCATCATCATCAATGGCTCTAAACTCTTCAGCTCCGTGTTTTCTGATTTTATCAACAGGAGGCTTAGGCAATCTCAACGGATCACTCACTTGAGGTATAACAGGTATCGAAGATGGATTAGTTGGGGGTGGAGGTTGTTGTGCAGCCAGATTAGTCCGGATATATTGAGTAAACCAGTCGTTCATCATTTGGTAAAAGGCTTGTTTAGCCTCTCCCTCTTGGTTACTCGAAGTCGGTCGAGAATCAACTGGCACTGTCCCTTGCGAGGGAACAGGTGCTATACTCTCAACATCATCAGCTACGGCTCTATCGGGATCCATTACTATACAAAAACACATTTTCAGATGTCAAAAGTCATCACACTATCACAGTATATAAAAATATGGCATGTATAGCTAGACTCACACACGCTACGTTAGTCCTAGAATAAACTAAATCGTAGCTCTGATACCAATAAAATGTAACACCCCTAACCCGTATCCGTCGCCGAATTAGGGTTACGAGGCATTACCGTATAAGACACAATTCAGCACAATCATTTTTCTCCTTTCATGCACCAAAGAATAACGATACATTTGTAACATTACTAAACTCGAATGTCCACGAATCATTTATACTAGATTCGATTATATGAACCATAAAGCCAATCCAATTGAAATGTTCAATCAAACTAACACACGAAAACCAAATTCAAACCATATGACATAAATTTATAACATTCTTACATGTATACCACTTAACCAACTAACCAAACATATTTTTCTATTATTAAACATCATATCGTAATTCATATACATCATAATTGCATTAGCCGAATCTTATGGCTATATAGTAAGGCATTTGGACACCTAAATAAACATCAATCATATGTCACTTTCATATACTCAACTTACAACAATACATCCATTATATAAACTTACCCACTTGCGCATATTTAAACCACAACTAACCATACCAATATATAACATTAACTAATATCAATATAAATTATTTATAAACTTTGCACATGTACATATTAGCTTAAGCTGAACTATACCGCACGGCAAAATGGGCAAAATTATACAAGTACATACAAGCATTTCTAAATGACCTAATTTCAATTGTAAAACTAACCAATTCATGCACTGCCCACTTGACTAACCTTAACCATTTTCTAAGTTCAATAGTCGAATTTAAACATGCCAATTTCATATGCTATGTACCATGCCAAAATTTCATATACACAACCAAATCCATTAACCCAATATTCGGTTATCAAATTTAGCCTCCAAAAATTCATACATTTCAATCTTGAACCGTACCTAAAAAGTCCCTCATTCAAGCATATAATATGTGCATACTTAACCATTACAAACCGATTTAAATTAACCTTTATACAATCGGACATAAATTCATCAATTTACCTCATCACTGAGTCGAATCACAAGACCATCCACAAAAGCGAATCAAATCGTTTTTCAAGCTTACTAAATGAGCTATTTATAAGTCATTCATATCATTACACAACCAAGATATATAACCCAAAACACCATTCATACATGTCATGGAACATACTTACCAAAACTTGCATATACCATGACCAAAATTACACAACCATCAATTAACTCATTAATCAAACCAAACCATATAACCAAATACCATGCATAAACACACCATGAAATATACTTCCATAATAAGCTATTGCCATGACCGAATACACATAAGCCTTAATATCAAGATTAAGCCATTTTCGCATGGCTATATATATATACATGCCCAAAAATCCAACATTTCAACTATGCTATACATGCCATATGCCCAAAATCAACTTAGTAAAATACCGAAAGAAACAGTCGATAGTGTGATAGGCTTTGCTGACGATCCCCGAGCTCGTAACGTGACTCCAAAATCTATAAAACAGAGGTAAACAAGAACACACACAGAGTAAGCTATTTAAGCTTAGTAAGTCTTAAGGAAAAACATATATAACAACAATTACATATTAACAATTTGTTAACAAAGCCAAATTTGCATAATATCAAATACAAGTTATCAATTACTAATAGATCACATTTTAACCTCACATACATATGTCATATGGCCGAATATAATCAATCATATACATATATAAATTTTCACTTTTATTATTACAAACACATCAATAGGCCGAATCACTTATATGTTCAAATATGTTAACACATAATTCATATTCACATAACCTTTTGTCATTTCAATTAACCAACTTACCTTATTTTCATATAAACAAATAACTAACACATACCTGAACTTGTAATTCAATTTCACATTCGGTCTTTACTTCACATTGCCCGTTGAACCGTTCGGAATTAAAAAGGATACGTGGATATTCGGAAGCTCATACAATGCCAACGTCCCAGATGTGGTCTTACATGTAATCACATATCGATGCCACTGTCCCAGACAGGGTCTTACACGAATCAAATATGATGCCAATGTCCTAGACATGGTCTTACATGTAAACACAAGTCGATGCCAACGTCCCAGACGTGGTCTTACACGATAACACATATCGAAAATCCTATGTCATGACATATGTATCCTATCTATTCCTAGGGTTCGTACGGGACTTTTGGACGTTGAATCTCGATCGAATCGAACTCGAAACATAGTTCCCTATCTCATAATCACATTCGGCCAAAGCACACATACACACACACACATATATATATATATATATATTCGAATAATTAAATTCATCATATAACATTTATATATTCTCAATTTAACAACATTTAAATGCTTATAGACTTACCTCGGATGTTGTCGGATGGTATAATCGACTATTCGATTACTTTTGATTTCTCCCGATCTAATTTTGTTTTCTTCCGTTCTTGATCTAAATAAATTCAAATTTAACTAATTTACACACACATTCATTCAATTTAATCCAAAAACACATAAATAGGCAAATTACCATTTTGCCCCTGACATTTCACACTTTTTACAATTTAGTCCCTATTGCATAAAACACAAAATACACAAAATTTGCATATACCATAGCTAGGCCGAATCTTCCTATAGTCCATATAAGTCCATACATTTCATTTATTTCAAATTTTAGTCCCTCAAATATTATTTTTACAATTTAGCCCTGATTACTCAAATTCACCAAAAATTCCAAGACAAAACATGTTAATCCTTCACATATCTTTAATATTTCATCATCAAACAAATACAATCACAAGCTATCATCAATGGCAAAACACAAAATCATCATCAATTTCAAAAATTCAAGCATGGGTTTTGTAATACTCGAAGCAACGATCTCAAAAACGTAAAATTATCAAAAATCGAGCTAGTTACATGCCTTAATCAAGCTTGGCTATGGTCAAATGTGGCTTGTTCTTCTTTATTTCATTTTCTTTTAGTTTCAGCACAAAGATGGACATAATGCTTTATTTTTTTATGTTTGTTTAATTATATTAACCTTATAAGATGTTATTATTTATTAAACCATTATAATTAATATAATAAACTATATAATTTAACATAATGCCGTCCACTACCTTCATTTATGGCTAAATTAAAACATAAAGCCTCGATATTAACAAGACAACAACAATTAGGTACTTTCATATTTAACCATCAAATTTTCATTTTACGCGATTAAGCCCTTTTATTTAATCGGACACTCAAACAACAAAATTAAAACACGAAAATTTCACACAAGCAAATTCACACATAATAAAAATTGAAAATAATTTTAAAATATTTTTCTAACTCAGATTCATGGTCTTGAAACCACCGTTCTGATTAGGGTAAAAATCGGACTGTTACAGAGGGCGAATAAAAACCTGATTCGAGCATTTTATGTGCTATCCTAGTCCCACTATAATGTCCTCTTGTGGGTCCTGAATGGCAATGTTCTAAGATTTTTTCTTGCCTCTGACTTCGTAACACATCTTCGAATTACTTGGTCTGCACAGATAGGAAAAAGAAAATGATCCTCCCAAAAATAAATTTTCACATCAGCAAAGAATCGCTTCTTTTGATGATGTGTCAACCCTTTTGGTGGGATGTTAGCAGCTAAATAATTTGCAATATTCGCAAACCAAGGTACCTCGGAGTCGGATATAGCCAAGAGTTTTTCTTCAGGAAATGATTCATTTATCTCACTCTCATCGAGCTCTTTGAGATATGATTCTCAAGCCTAGAAAGGTGATCTGCCGCAAGATTTTCAGCCCCTTTCTTATCCTGAATTTCCAAATCAAATTCTTGCAAAAGTAAAATTCATCTTATAAGTTGAGGTTTTGCATCAGATTTAGTTAGGAGATAACGAAGAGCTGAATGGTCAGTGTAAACGACAACTTTAGATAATATCAAATACTGTCTAAATTTATCAAATGCAAAAACCACAGCTAGCAATTCTTTTTCTATAGCGGTGTAGTTTTCTTGTGCGACCGTCAATGTCTTGATAACATAATAAATTGGCTGAAAATGCTTATCTCTTTGCTGTCCAAGAACTGCACCTACTGCAAAATCACTCGCATCACACATTAGTTCAAAGGGCAAATTCCAGTCAGGTGCAATTATAATTGGAGCATTGATTAGTCTATCTTTGAGGGTATTAAATGCTTCTAAACATTCCTGATCAAAATTGAAAGGTACATCTTTTTCTAGTAGTTTTGTTAAAGTCTTAGCTATTTTAGAAAAATCTTTAATAAATCTTCTGTAAAATCCAGCATGTTCTAAAAAGCTTCTAATAGCCTTAACTGAACTAGGAGGAGGTAATTTTTCTATGGTATCAATTTTTGCTTTATCAAACTCAATCCCTTTACCAGAAATTTTGTGACCTAACACAATCCCTTCTCGAACCATGAAGTGACACTTTTCCCAATTAAGCACAAGGTTCGTCTCCTCATATCTCATTAGAACTTATTTTAAATTTTTAAGGCAAAGGTGGAAAGAATTACCGAATACCGAGAATTCATCCATAAATACCTCCATAATATCTTCCACAAGTTCATCAAAGATGGCTAACATGTAGCGCTGAAAAGTAGCAGGAGCATTACGTAATCCAAAAGGCATTCTACGATAAGCAAACATACCATATGGACATGTAAATATTGTCTTCTCTTGATCCTCAGGACTTATTGGAATTTGGAAGTAGCCAGAGAGTCCGTCTAGGAAGTAATAGTACATATGCCCGGATAATATTTCTAACATCTGATCAATGAATGGTAAGGGAAAGTGATCTTTTCTCGTGGCATCATTCAAATTCCTGTAGTCAATGCAAACTCTCCAACCTGTGACTATTCTTGTAGGAATTAATTCATTCTTCTCGTTGGCTACAACAGTCATGCCTCCCTTCTTTGGAACAACCTGCACAGGACTCACCCAAGTACTGTCAGAAATAGGATAAATAACTCCAGCATCTAGAAGTTTAATTACCTCAGCTTTAACAACTTACTTCATGTTGGGATTTAGTCGTCTTTGAGCTTGCACACACGGTTTATATTCACGTTCCATTAAAATTTTATGGGTGCAAAACGACGGGCTGATCCCTTTAATGTCAGAAATCTTCCAAGCTATGGCTCTTTTATGCTCCCTGTAACATCCGATTTAGGGGCTGGTAAAAATAGTGGTTTCAAAACCACTAATCCGAGGTCAAGGATAATTATTTTAATGTTATTTTATGAGTTATAGCATGATTATATGGGTGCATGAAAATTTTGGTGCTTTAATTTTAGCGATTGCATGCTTAATTGAGAAAAAGGACTAAATCGCATAAAGTGCGAATGTTCTATTTTACAAGCTAAAGGTGTCTAAAAGCCATAGAATTATAATTGGAGTCCCTTAATGTGCAATTAGACCCTTAGATATAGGGTGGTCGGCCATAGGGGACAAGGAGTTGACAAATAAGTCAAAGTTGGTAGGAATTTAGTGGACTAAATTGATGTTTTATAATAAAATAAAGAAAGAAAAGATATCATCTTTTCTTCTCTTCTTTTCCACCAAAAAATAGCAGAAAAATAAGGGTTTGAGAGCTCAAAAATTTCAGCAAGCTTTTCTCCTTACAAGTAAGTGTTTTGATGATCATTTCTTGATAATATTTGTACTTTTGGAACCCCTAAAGCTTAAGCTAGCTAAAGAGGGGACTGTTTTGCAAAATGGTTGAAAGTTTAGAGTTTTTCCAAGTGAGCATTTAAGTTGTTTGCTGCATTATTATGGAAGAAAATGAGTCTTAGTTTGTAACACCCCAAACCCGGTCAATACGTTACGACCAAATCTGGTTTGTTACAGGAAAGGTAGTTTTGAAAACGTTTAACAAAACATCGTCTCTTGAAAAAAACTTTTCGCTAGTGATTCCATTACGGATAATTTAAAATTCTGTTGGGAATATATTACCAACTTTTATAAAAAAAATAGCTAGGAGTTAAAAGGAATGGGTTTATTCATAAAAACCGGACTTAGGAAATTTCGGTAATGTGATATTTTGAAACCATAAATTGAAGGTTTAAGAAAAATTTCCAGTTTTAACTATCTAGATGTTCGCCATCTTTTGTGGTTGTTTTGAAAACTTTTTGTTTATGTTAAACCCCATAGTTGACAGTTTATCATATGTATACTATCAGCATTATATCCAAACCAAATTTAAGTTAAAGTGGCCTTATTATATAATGAAATCCCGAATTAAAATAAGTTTAAAATAAAGTAACGTAGTTTACGAAAGAAATAGTAACGCATGGCCACCTCGAGTCCGCCCCGGCTCCAAAACCCACGATCTAGCGACTACCTGCAAAATTTAGTGGAGGGGTGAGTCATCGAGACTCGGTGTGTAAATCCCCATTAAACGCAATAGGGCCTTAAGCCCACAAATGCACATTGGGCCTCGGCCATACGGTTTAGCATATGAACAATGTATGCAATGCAACCCCGCCCAACCTAAATTTTCCATCCTCTACACACCAAAGGTATCATCCAAACACCCGTGGCATTATGCCGCGTGGTTCTAGACCACCGTGATCTCAGATCACTCGTGACAAAGTCACTAAAATAATAAGCGTGGGGCCAACCCTAATCGTGGTCTTAGACCACCGTGACAATCTCGATAAATTTATGTATACGTGGGGCCAACCCACTGTGGTCTTAGACCACCGAGACAAGTCACTGATTCATGTTTACGTGGTTTCAACCACCGTGGTTCTTAAACCACTCGTGACATTAGCCACTCGTAACAATAGTCACTTCATTAACACTTCCCCTTTCAGTCAATCCCAAGCCCATGCTCATATCATACTAAAATGAATGCACATACTATCAATGTGTAACAGGTAATTATTTCATATATGTATATCATCGAATATCGTCATAGTGGAACTTACCGGTGTCTCCAACCTTACCCACTTGGGTATCTCGACTATCAAGCAGTCGTTTCGGCTTTTAGCCAACACAATTAAAGAAAACACAAGTAGTAATGAAACGTGTAAGTATTACACATCTGATAACGCTCAACACTAAACCCTCTATGTTGACACTCTCCCTATCAGGAACAACGGCTATTTTTCTATCCCAGGCAGGCGTCGGCTCTCTACCACAGCCCAACAGAAAATCCCGAACCCCCGACACAGCATGCCTCTTAAACTTAGGTGTGGGAATTACGGATACACTCCCCTCCTTGGTATGACTTACACTTGCATCCATAGAGAGACTTGATCAGGAGATTGGGTTAAGGCAACAAACAACGAAGAGAGAAAGTAATCGTATAGGACTAGAGAGAAACTTCTTACCTTGATCCACGAAATCCGAACACTAGAAGGCTTGGCCTATGGAACCGAATGAGTCCCTATATAGCATCAATGTTAGAATCGATTCCCCAAAACCAAACAAAGGAAACGGCCTTTCGGCCAAACAAACGAGAAAAACCCCTTACTACCCATCTAACCAACATCCATACTTACCAGATACTTTCCCAAACGTAGGCTAAACGAAGAAGAGAAGATGAGAGTGAGTCTCTCTACTTTCGGCCAAAATCCCAAAAACAACAAGTCAACACCTTTGGTTAATCGCAACAATAAGAGAGAAAAAGAAAAGAAAGGAAGAAAATCGGAGAAGAAGAATCCTTACCGAAATAAGAAGATGCCAATAGGAAAGGCTATATTCGGCTTCTGGCAAAACAATAGAAGAATGTCTTCAGTTGACACAACGAAAGGTTTGGCTTCCATAAAATACGAATACAGAATAGAGAAGAGGAAGTAAAGATAGAGAATCAAGATTCGGCCAAAGCACTTACCCAAAAGGAACGATTCCAATCAGCAACTAGGGAGGTTCGGCTATGGAGACGAAGAAATTAGCAAAAGGTGGAAAAGAAAGAAAGAAAGCACAGATGACAACTCTGAGATTCAGCTTTTACCAAAGTGACAAGAAGGAGAAGAAAAGAGGTCAAAGGGGTTGCAGTTTAGGTAGAAAAAGAGAAGAATCAATGCTTGAAAATGCCAAAAGAAAAGAGAGAGTTTCTAGAATAGATTTAGCTAACACTACACTCAAAATGACCACTTCAAGAAAACGGCACTCCCCTCTTCTCTAATGACCTAAATTGCTCACCAATGCCTAAGCATCCAAAAGGAAATTCGGCCCTACCTAACCCAAACCAAAACTGCACATGCACTCCCCTACACTTCCCTAATTTGAACAAACTCTCTCTCTCTCTCCACATCCCACAAATTCCTCCACCTTTCACTCTCCAGTCCTCATTTCAAATATGTTAACCAATTCTTACTCCTCCAACACCTCTCCTCCTTCCAATTCAAATATTTTGACCCATTCCACAACTATCATGCAGAGTCTTGGCCGAATCCACCTCTTCTCCATCCTTATCAAAATAAAAACCCCCAAAAATGTAAGTTGAGAGATTCGAACCTGCTCCCTTCTCCTCTAAGCTCCCCTTGAGGCGTCATCCCCCCTTGCTTCCTAGGCGTCACTTACAACTCTTCCACACCCCTTTCTGTGTCATCAACCACACAAAAATATACATAAGACCTACCCCTTCAAGTTTCCCCCTAAAGTGCCTTAAAATAAAAATTTAACCAAGACTCCGGCTCGAACCCGAGCCTTCCTAAGACCCCCAAACACATCCAAATAGCAAGCAGAACCAGCCAAACACACAAAAACATGAAATGCAGAACCCCCTAACTTGGGATGTTACATAGTTGTTAGATAAACAACTTTTGTGAAAGGTGTTACCATGAAAACACTTAAAAGGACCTTTTTGTAAAGGTTGTAAAATATGTGGTAAATGTGTGAAATAATGAGTATTGAGAGCTGCCATAGGAGTAATAAATGTTCATCTAGGCTTGTAAAAGGAGGAAATTTGATTAAAATCGATTTACGAGCCTAAGGGTAAAATGGTCATTTTGTGAAAGTCTAAGGGAAAAATGGTAATTTTGACAAAGTATGATTATTGAAATGAAATGATTAATGTGGTAAAATGAGCTAATTTATCATTACAGATCAAGAAGAATGAGGAATTAACCTTGACCGAGGAAAAGGCAAGGTATCAGACTAGATCGATAAATTAGCCCATTTTGAAAATGAGGTAAGTTTGTGTGTAATAAGTTCAACATCATACTAGTATGTTTTAATATGTTTGATATTTGTGAAGATGTATAACATTTCTAAGAATTTGAGTAATGATGTTGAATGAGAAAATGATGAGAATTGTGATGTTGAAGTCCCGATTGGACTTTAGTAAATGAGAGAGTAATATCATTAAGACTTGAGATGGGTAAGGTCCCGTATAAGACCATGTCTGGGATATGGCATCGGCATCGAATACGAAGATCGAATAAGACCATATCTGAGATATGGCATCGACAATCAATATGAGATTTTGTATAAGACCATATCTGGGATATGGCATCGGCATCTAGAGGTGATGTAATGACCCGAATTTGGGCCTAGTAGAATAGACTTGAGCGTGGGAGCATTTTAAAATTTTTGTGAGTAGGGGAATTTCATAAGTGCAAGTTGGTCTTTTAGGTAAGTGATTTTGGAAGGTTACGGGGTTCTATGAAGTCCCGGGATCAAGTTGGGCCATGGGAAAATTTTGTTTGCTGGGCACTTAAGTGGAGAGAGCTGTAGGAGGCAGGGCTTAAGGGAAATTGTTGGTGCTTTGATAACACAAGAGGAGTTGTGGTGAAGTGGCAAAGTGGCGCCACTTAGGTAGCAAGGGAGTGACGCCACAGGGAGGCAAGGGATCCAAGGTTCTAGTCCTGGTACTTACATTTTCTTTTAGATTATTTTCTTTTAAATGGAATTAGACTTTGGCTAGAGACTTATCTTTAGTTGTGTATGTTTTAAGACACAAGTGGAGTATGTGGCTTAGTGGTGATGTCATCAACAAACATGTAAGGGGAGTGAGGTTTGAATCCCACATGTTGCATTTTGGAGCTTCATTTTGTGCTAGGGTGGAGAAGAGGTGGAGTCGGTGTGGGACTCTACCAAGCAGGTGTTGAATTGGTCAATCAAGTTTGAATGGAAGGTGGTGAGGAGATTGAGGAGATTTAAATTGGTCAAATGTTTCAAATGGGTTTGAATGAGGTATCAAGAGTAAATCAAGGAGAAAATCAAGGGGATTTGGGAGTGTGGTGATAGTTGGCCGAAAATGGGAGCTTGGGAAGGGGTGAAAATACGGCTAGGGGGTGTTAGGTAGCATATTCGGTCAAGTGAGAGGTTGTGTGCCGAAATTCTCTAGTGCATCTTAGTGTTTCCTCTTTTCTTTCCTTTGCATTTTCGGCATTTGCTAATTAAGGGCTTCAGGTACCTGGTTGTTTCTTTTCTCCTAGCCGAAACCCCTATTTGTTTTTCCCTATTTTCTATCTCATTTTAGACACCTTCTTTTCCTTGTTAGTTGACAAGCATCAATAGCCGAATCCAACTACTCATCTTTTCTCTTTTGTTGATTAATTCGTCTCTCATCTTTTCTCATCCATCCGTTTGCTTTCTTCGTTTGCACTCTCTTTTTCTTAGGCCGAACCTTTCCCTCCTCTCCAATTTGAAGTTGGCCTCTTTATTCCTCGTTGTTAGTCAGAATCGAGTTGCCTGAAGAGTGAGGGACTTGGGTTGCCGAATCTGCCTTGGCTATTCGGCACTGTGGTGAGCAAGGTAATATTTTTTCTTTTATTTTTCCTTTTTATCGTTTCTTTCTTTTCCCTTCACTCTAAAGCCGAATCCATTCTTCTTGCAAGGCCGAACCTCTACTTCTCTTTCAGCTCATCTCTGATTCGAGGACGAATCTGTTGGGTGCTAGCAAACCCCTTATCACTTGAATAGTCTTAGTTTTCAAAGGTTGGTGGATAAGGAGCGTGTGGAAGTCGAAACTAGGAACAACTGCTGAAGGTCCCTCTTCATTTAGTTTTGCTAGTTGCAAGGTAATAGGTTCTTTTCTTTGTATATTCTTCTTTTCTTCTCTCTTCTAAAGAATCAAAATAGTTATATTCTAACTCTTTACATTAGGGCCAAATCAGAATACTTCTCTTCATTCTGAATCGTGTGTGTTCATTCGTGGTGGCCGAAGCTCTTGTTGGACAGTGGCCGAATCTTGTCATCCCATTCAGCTCACCCCTTGTATTTAGGTAATGGCTCTGTTTCTTTGACTTTCTCTCGTTCTTTTCTTCTCCTGGCTCTGTTCAAGCCGAAATACTTTCAAACTCGATTATTTCTAGGCAGGGTCGAATCTTGTTGTTCCCCTAACACGACACCTTTTGTTCTCTACTTGTATTTAGCCGAAATCTTGCTGAGTTAACTGCCGTTCCTGTGCTACTTTATTAATCAAGAGTTCTTTATTGAGGCAGGCAATAGCCGATCAGAGGGAGGATCAAGAAGAGTGCCATTTGGAAGTGGACTCAGAGTTCCTGCTCCCAAGTTTAAGCAGCGGAGGGTGTCAGCAGTTCGAGATTTTCTGCCGGGTTATGGAAGGGAGTCGACATCTAGAATAGATAGGCAAATCGCAGTTGCTCGCGCTAGTGAAGGTGATGACGACCGTGAGTGTTTAGTTCTCGTCGTAATCAGGTGTGTAACCCTACGCACTTTCGATAAATGTTTGTGATATCCTGTGCAACGGTAAAAAAGCTGAAAAGCCGGCAACGGCAACCACTCGAGCGTGCGAGCCCTCGTAATGGTAAATCAAGAAGCAAATCATGATGTCGAGTCATTAAGAGTGTCACAAATACTCCCGCGAGACCGAGGCTATAACGGGCCTAATCGGGCCAAAACGGGCCAAATAGGCTCAATGGGCTATCCGGTCTAACTAGGCCATTTTGTAGGGAAACTAACAAATAGATAGATTAAAACGGGAATTCTGTAAATCTGGGACCAAAACCTTACGTTTTGGGCCACACGAGCGTGTGGGCCCGTTTGGGCCTAGAATGGATTTTAGGCCCAATAGCTCCGTAGAGACCCAAAAAGGGTCCAACGTTGCTCGAGGCGAGCATAGGCTTTCAGAAAGGCCATTACATGCTTAGTTACCGAATTACCCTTAGTGGGTAAAATTACCAAAATACCCTTGGAGGGTAAATTACTAACATACCCCTAGATTGCAAAGTTACTGTTATACTCTTAAGGGTTGATTTGCTTGATTATGTTGCATATTGTTCATCTAATTATGTTGATATTTTATATCATACGTGTTATTTGATATATGTTTTGCATACATGATATACTGCATGCACGAATTATTATGTCATGACATGTTACATGGGATTGGAATATTGATGATCCGGGAAGTATATTTCGGTGGCTCTGCCACATATTTCGGTGGCTCTGCCACAATTTCGGAAATGAGCAGCGTGACTGCCATCGAGGTGTGTAGCGGATGGAGGGTTGATTGTAGAAATCCCCACAGGTGTGTTAGGTTGGATACGGGTGGTGTGTAGCGGATGGATTACTAGGCTTGGCTGGGTTACATTGCATTGCATTCAATATTTGTTATACCTTGTTGATAGGGCCAAGGCCCAATTCGCCTCCGTATGGGCTTCGGCCAGATTGCTTATGTGAGGGCTAAGGCCAAATCTGCTTCTGTGGCCTTAGGCCCAATTAATGTCCGATTGGAGAATTACACACTGAGTTCTTGTTACTCACCCCTCTGCTTAATTTTGAAGGTAATCCCTAGCTTTGAGGATTTGGAGCCGAGACAGACTCTTTGGTGGCTATACATCACTACTTTAGTAAATTTCATTTTACTTTACTAAATATATTATTTTAATCTGGGTTTATGTTTTGTAATAAGGCCTTTGGTATTTTATTTGGTTTTAGTTTTTAATTTGATTATTGCTTATTAATAAATGTTCAACTCGGGATTTTCTTAAAACATTAACAACTATTTTTCTAAAATGTTAACGAACGATTTACAAGTTATAATTTATAAATGTCTAGATTTTCTTAACACTGATAACTCTTTTAGAAATAACCTTTTTTCTGGAATTCATTGAATCTGATTATTTATAAACAAAGTCATTGAAAACAGCATCAAAGATGTTTTTGCAAGAGAACTATAAAACAAGTTGGATTTTTCATAAGCAACAAAACTCAAAGTTTTTATCGAACGCGAAGTTTCTTTAATAACCCTTCCATGTGACATGCCAGATCCGGTCGTAACGTCTAAGCCGGGTTTGGGGTGTTACATTTTGTGGTATCAGAGCCCGGTTGCAAAACTCGGCTGTGGAATGGGTTCACAAACGTTTTCCAAAAATTAATTTGAAACATGGTTTAAAAATATAGGTCTTTTCGAGAAGTATGGCACCCGAGTCCCCGACACCAAATCTGTAAGTTCCCTTATTTTATGATTGTGGATAATATGATTGTAGTTAATAATAGTATACTGTGACTGCTAGTTATAAGAGTTAAGACTTTAGAGACTAAAACAATAGGAGATCGATCTACGAAAATAACTTTTATACCTGTTTTCATAAGACATCTGTTAATAAACATTTGAACTATATACTGACTCATAAAACTTTTAATCAGATTAACGCGTAATATCATTATGAGTACAAGGGGGTGTGGACGTGTTAGACGCGACCGTGGTAGAGGCCGAGGTGCTAGGGCTGGATCCTTAGAATCAGTGCATGTGCCCGAAAGGGAGGCGCCAGCATCGCCAGTGGCCGAGATGGGATCTCATGATCGAGCTGGGGCTGACGTGTTGACTCAGCTAGTTAGGGAGGTTTTGGAGGAAGTTAAAGGAATCGGTGAGGCACTTTGAGTTAGGTGCGTGGACTGTAAGAAGAAAAGAGATCGTGGTTCTTCAAGGTCGCAGTCTCGTTTTCTGAAGCGTGTTAAGGCACGTCCAAACTTTCTGGCTTGCGAATATTACAAGAGGCGTCATCCAGGGGAATGCCGAAGGAGGTCAGGAGCATGTTTGAGATGCGGGTCTAAGGAGCATAAGGCTCGGGAGTGTTTCATCACCATCAAGTCAGGTATGTTTTGGTTGGATGGGATGTTTGAGTGTAAAAAAAAAAATTATGTATGAGTGGTAGATAATCATGTTTATTCAGGGTTGGTTATTTGATTATGTGAAGAGGTTTCCAAAGTAGGTTAGAAGGGTATTAGAATCAAAGTGCACATCATGAGCGTAGTGTGGTAGGTTAGAATGTGTGGCTGATCCTATAGTTGGAAATTTCGAGGACGAAATTTCTTTAATAGGGTAGACTTGTAACGACCCGAATTTTGGCCTAGTAGAATAGGCTTGAGCGTGGGAGCATTTTAAAATTTTTGTGAGTAGGGGAATTTCATAAGTGCAAGTTGGTCTTTTAGGTAAGTGATTTTGGAAGGTTACGGGGTTCTATGAAGTCCTGGGATCAAGTTGGGCCATGGGAAAATTTTGTTTGCTGGGCACTTAAGTGGAGAGAGCTGTAGGAGGCAGGGCTTAAGGGAAATTGTTGGTGCTTTGCTGACATAAGAGGAGTTGTGGTGAAGTGGCAAAGTGGCACCACTTAGGTAGCAAGGGAGTGACGCCACAGGGAGGCAAGGGATCCAAGGTTCTAGTCCTGGTACTTGCATTTTCTTTTAGATTATTTTATTTTAAATGGAATCAGACTTTGGCTAGAGACTTATCTTTAGTTGTGTATGTTTTAAAACACAAGTGGAGTGTGTGGCTTAGTGGTGATGGCGTCAACAAACATGTAAGGGGAGTGAGGTTCGAATCCCACATGTTGCATTCTGGAGCTTCATTTTGTGCCAGGGTGGAGAAGAGGTGGAGTGGGTGTGGGACTCTACCAAGTAGGTGTTGAATTGGTCAATCAAGTTTGAATGGAAGGCGGTGAGGAGATTGAGGAGATTTGAATTGGTCAAATGTTTTAAATGGGTTTGAATGAGGGATGGAGAGTAAATCAAGGAGAAAATCAAGGGGATTTGGGAGTGTGGTGATAGTTGGCCGAAAATGGGAGCTTGGGAGGGGGTGAAAATGCGGCTAGGGGGGTGTTAGGTAGCATATTAGGTCAAGTGAGGGGTTGTGTGCCGAAATTCTCTAGTGCATCTTAGTGTTTCCTCTTTTCTTTCCTTTGCATTTTCGACATTTGCTACTTAAGTGCTTCGGGTACCTGGTTGTTCCTTTTCTCTTAGCCGAAACCCCTATTTGTTTTTCCCCATTTTCTTTCTCATTTTAGACACCTTCTTTTCCTTGTTAGTTGACAAGCATAAATAGCCGAATTCAACTACTCATCTTTTCTCTTTTGTTGATTAATTCGTCTCTCATCTTTTCTTATCCATCCGTTTGCTTTCTTCGTTTGCACTCTCTTTTTCTTAGGCCTAACCTTTCCCTCCTCTCCAATTTGAAGTTGGCCTCTTTATTCCTCGTTGTTAGTCAGAATCGAGTTGCCTGAAGAGTGAGGGACTTGGGTTGCCGAATCTGCCTTGGCTATTCGGCACTGTGGTGAGCAAGGTAATATCTTTTCTTTTATTTTTCCTTTTTATCGTTTCTTTCTTTTCCCTTCACTCTAAAGCCGAATCCATTCTTCTTGCAAGGCCGAACCTCTACTTCTCTTTCGACTCATCTCTGATTCGAGGACGAATCTGTTGGGTGCTAGCAAACCCCTCATCGCTTGAATAGTCTTAGTTTTTGAAGGTTGTTGGATAAGGAGCGTGTGGAAGTCGAAACTAGGAACAACTGCTGAAGGTCCCTCTTCATTCAGTTTTGCTAGTTGCAAGGTAATAGGTTCTTCTCTTTGTATGTTCTTCTTTTCTTCTCTCTTCTAAAGAATCGAAACAGTTATCTTCTAACTCTTTACATTAGGGCCGAATCGGAATACTTCTCTTCATTCTGAATTGTGTGTGTTCATTCGTGGTGGCCGAAGGTCTTGTTGGACAGTGGCCGAATCTTGTCATCCCATTCGGCTCACCCCTTGTATTTAGGTAATGGCTCTGTTTCTTTGACTTTCTCTTATTCTTTTCTTCTTCTGGCTCTGTTCAAGCTGAAATACTTTTAAACTCGATTATTTCTGGGCATGGTCGAATCTTGTTGTTCCCCTAACACGTCACCTTTTGTTCTCTACTTGTATTTAGCTGAAATCTTGCTGAGTAAACTGCCGTTTCTATGCTACTTTATTAATTAAGAGTTCTTCATGGAGGCAGGCAATAGCCGATCAGAGGGAGGATCAGGAAGGGTGCCATTTGGAAGTGGACTCAGAGTTCCTGTTCCCAAGTTTAAGCAGCGGAGGGCGTCAGTAGTTTGAGATTTTCTGTCGGGTTGTGGAAGGGAGTCGACATCTAGAATAGATAGGCAAATCGCAGTTGCTCGCGCTAGTGAAGGTGACGAAAATCGTGAGTGTTTAGTTCTCGTCGTAATCAGATGTGTAACCCTACGCACTTTCGATAAATGTTTGTGATATCCTGTGCAACGGTGAAAAAGTCAAAAAGTCGGCAACGGTAACCACTCGAGCGTTCGAGCACTCGTAATGGTAAATCGAGAAGCAAATCGTGATGTCGAGTCATTGAGAGTGTCACGAACACTCCCACGATACTGATGCTATAACGGGCCTAATCGGGCCAAAACGGGGCAAATAAGCCCGATGGGCTATCCGGTCCAACTGGGCCTATTTGTCGAGAAACTAGCAAATAGATAGATCGAAATGGGAATTCTACAAATCTGGGACCGAAACCTTACGTTTTGGGCCATACGAGTGTGTGGGCCCGTTTGGGCCTAGAATGGATTTTAGGCCCAATAGCTCCGTAGAGACCTAGAAAGGGTCCCACGTCGCTCGAGGCGACCATAGGCTTTCAGAAAGGCCATTACATGCTAAGTTACCAAATTACCCTTAGTGGGTAAAATTACCAAAATACCCTTAGAGGGTAAATTACTAACATACCCCTAGATTGCAAAGTTACTGTTATACTCTTAGGGGTTGATTTGCTTGATTATGTTGCATATTGTTCATCTAATTATGTTGATATTTTATATCATACGTGTTATTTGATATGTGTTTTGCAAACATGATATACTGCATGCACGAATTATTATGTCATGACATGTTACATGGGATTGGAATATTGATGATCGGGGAAGTATATTTCGGTGGCTCTACCACATATTTCGGTGGCTCTACCACAATTTCGGTGATAAGCAGCGTGACTGCCATCGAGGTGAGTAGCGGATGGAGGGTTGATTGTAGAAATCCCCACAGGTGTGTTAGGTTGGATACGGGTGGTGTAAAGCGGATGAATTACTAGGCTGGGCTGGGTTACATTGCATTGCATTCATTATTTGTTATACCTTATTGATAGGGCCAAGGCCCAATTCGTCTCTGTATGGGCTTTGGCCAGATTGCTTAAGTGAGGGCTAAGGCCCATCTGCTTCTGTGGCCTTAGGCCCAATTAATGTCCGATTGGGGAATTACACACTGAGTTCTTGTAACTCACCCCTCTGCTTAATTTTGCAGGTAATCCCTAGCTTTGAGGATTTGGAGCCGAGACAGACTCTTTGGTGGCCATACATCACTACTTTAGTAAATTTCGTTTTACTTTACTAAAGATTTTATTTTAATCTGGGTTTATGTTTTGTAATAAGGCCTTTGGTATTTTCTTTGGTTTTAGTTTTTAATTTGATTATTGCTTATTAATAAATGTTCAACTCGGGATTTTCTTAAAACATTAACAATTGTTTTTCTAAAATGTTAATGAATGGTTTACAAGTTATAATTGATAAAATTCTGGATTTTCTTAACACTGATAACTCTTTTCAAAATAACCTTTTTCCTGGAATTCATTGAATCTGATTATTAATAAACACAGTCATCGAAAACAGCATCAAAGATGTTTTTGCAAGAGAACTATAAAACAAGTTGGATTTTTCATAAGCAACAAAACTCGAAGTTTTTATCGAACGCGAAGTTTCTTTAATAACCCTTCCATGTGACATGCCAGATCCGATCGTAACGTCTAGGCCGGGTTTGGGGTGTTACAGGTGACCCCATGTAAGACCACATCTTGGATATGGCATTGGCGCTGTATTCATGTGAATGATGATGATCATGTATCCTCGAGTATCCCAAGTGATTCAATGGGATAAATAGTTAAGCTTATAATAGAGATGAAATTAGTGCTAAAGCTATGTGATGAAGTGATACAAATATATGTGAGTAATTCACGAGAATGGTTTATGATATGTGGCATGATGTGTAATTGGTAAGGGTAAGCATGAGTAAGTTATGGCAATGTGCTTAAGACTTTTTGTTTTTCTTCAACGAAATTAATGGATGACATTATGAGTCTTATTGTTGTTAGTTATTCAAAGCAAACTTACTAAGCTTTATGCTTACCCCTCTCATTTCCCTTTCCCTTGTAGTATTGCCAAGCTAACTCAGGGATCGTGGGACGTCGGAGTTCGGAATCACACTATCGACTTCTCCTTGGTATAGCAAAATTAGATTCATTTTTAGTATGGCATGTATAGGACTTGGTCATTTTATTATGTCATGTTTGTTAGCCAAAATGTTGGCTATTACTGTTGTTAAATTCATTTTGTAAGTGGTCATTGTAAATGGGCCAATACTTGACAAGTATATATATTCAATGATGATGAAATTCATGAAGTGTATGCTAGTATGGATTTCTTGATTTTGAGTCCCTAGAAGAGCTTTATGGTTATGATATATGTTGGATTGAATTGGTAAAAGTATGGTTACTGTGTAGGGTGGCATTTGGCTTGGTAGATAGCCTTTCAAATGTCCACACGGGTAGACACATGGGCATGTGTCTAGGCCGTGTGTGACACACGGTCAGCCCCATGGGCGGTGTTGATTGGTCGTGTGTCCCCTTGCATGCTAGGTTTACAAGTCAGTATGCTCAGTAGTAAACACACGGGAAGAGACACGGCCATGTGTCTCAGCCGTGTGGAAGGCACGGCCATGGATATGGGCGTGTGCCAAGGCCGTGTGAAGTTTGCACCTAGAATTAGGAATTTAATTCGACACACGGTCTAAGGACACGGGCGTGTGCCTTGGCCGTGTGACCTTAGTAAGGTGATGGCATCATAAATAGAATGCCATGGTTTTTGCACACGGGCTAAGACACGGGCATGTCGTGGCTGTGTGAGGGACACGGGCCAGGACACGGGCGTGTGTCCGGCCGTGTGAAAACCCCTGTAGGTTCGAATTGAAAAATAAATCCCCACAGGTGTGAAACACGGGCATGTGAAGCTCCAGACGGGCGTGTTCCTTCCTTCACACAGGCGTGTGTCCCTGTTTTATGTCAATTTTGTCTAAGGGTTCAAAAGTTTTTGGTTTAGTCTCGAATCATTCCAGGTATGAGTTTAGGGTCTCATAGACCTGTAATAAGGACATTATGGTCTCGAATGAAAAGTTTTAATTTGACATGAGGTTTTATGGATCGATATCGTATGATTGAGCAAGTTAAGTATGGTAATGCCTCGTACCCGATTCAGGTGTCGAATACGGGTAAGGAGTGTTACATTTAGTGGTATCAGAGCTACGATTCAGTCGGTTCTCAGACTAACATAGCATGAGTATGAGTCTAGCTATACATGCCATATGAATGAGTAATTACATAATGATAGTGTGACAACTCCTGATGATTTGAATTGTGTTTCTATATAGTAAATGCATCCCGATCGAACTGCAACCGATGATGCTGCAAGTAATGCGCTGGCTCCTGCGCAAGGAACCGCGCCAGTAGAGAGTAGACCCGAGACTTTGGGTCAGAGAGAAGAGGCTCGAGAAGCCTTTCTTCATATGATGAGTAATTGGTATACCGAGTTTATTCAAGCAAATCCTAATGCTCAACCCCCTCCACCCCCACCTATTCCTCAGACCACTCCTGTAGCTCCCCAAGTGGTAGAGGTAGTAAGAAGAGAAAGGCCTCTAGTCGATAAGATCCGAAAACAAGGAGCTGAGGAATTTTGAGCTAGTAAAGATGATGATCCGGATAGGGCGGAATTCTAGCTTGAGAATACCATCAGGGTATTCGATGAGTTGTCATGTACGCCTGAAGAGTGCATGAAGTGTGTGGTATATCTCTTGAGAGATTCGGCCTATCAGTGGTGGAACACCCTTGTGTCGGTGGTACCAAGGGAGAGAGTTAACTGGGAATTCTTCCAAGAGGAATTCCGGAAGAAGTACATTAGTCAAAGATTCATTGACATGAAAAGAAAGAAGTTCTTGGAACCAAAGCAAGGTTGAATGACGGTGACTGAATATGAGTGTGAGTTCTTAAGGCTCAGCAAATGTGCTTGAGAGTGGGTATCGACAGAAGCCATCATGTGCAAAAGGTTCGAGGATGGGTTAAATGAGGATGTCCGTTTGTTTGTTGGTGTCCTCAAACTAAAAAAATTTATGGTGCTGGTAGATAGAGCCTGTAAAGCCGAAGAACTGGTTAAAGAGAAAAGAAAGACTGAAATCGAGTCTCGCGACTCGAAGAAGAGATAGTTAGGCAAGTCATTCCAATCCTCATCCAAGAAGTCAAGATCAACCACCTCAGCTGGACTTTCAAGTAGGAGTAAGGGTAGACTGTACCCGGGGTCTAAAGCTCAGACTACTTCGGTTGCTAGCATTGGCAACGCTCGACCAAGTAGATCAGAATGTCCTCAGTGTGGCAGACGTCACCCCGGTGAGTGTCGAGCGAATGAGAAAGCTTATTTCAAGTGTGGATCCCTAGACCATTTTATCAGGGATTACCCCGAGGCGGGTGAGAAAGAGAAACCTCAGAATGTAAGACCGGGAAGTGCTGCTAGAGGAAGACCACAGAGAAACTCGGGAAATGAAATGAGTAGTAAGAATACATCTAGAGAGCAGATTACAAGAGCTGAGGGAAGAGCACAGGTAAGAACATATGACATTTGCACTCGCGAAGAGGCGTCCTATCCCGATGTGATCACGGGTACATTTTCTCTCTATGATACTCATGTTATAGCTTTAATTGATCCGGGATCTACCCACTCGTATAATTGCATGAAATTAGCCTCTAGTATGAACATGCCTGTAGAATCTACCGAGTTTGTAATAAAGTGTCAAATCCCATAGGCAAATGTGTATTAATAGATAAAGTATGCAAAGAGTGTCCTTTGATGATTAGAGGTCATTACTTTCCGACTAATCTCATGTTATTGCCATTTGATGAATTTGATGTCATCCTTGGGATGGATTGGTTAACTACTCATGATGTGATAGTGAATTGTGGAAGGAAGTTTATTGAGTTAAAATGTGAAAGTGGGGATCTTATTCCTGTAGAATCAGATGAGCAAGACAGATTGCCAGTAGTGATATCTTCCTTGTTAACTCAGAAATATCTAAGAAAGGGGTACAAAGCTTACCTTGCCTTTGTGATGAATGCTAGAGAGACTGAGTTAAGAATTGAATCAGTGCCCATAGTATGTGAGTATCCAAATGTTTTCCCAGAGGAATTGCCAGGGTTACCTCCGGTTAGAGAGATTGAATTTGGGATTGAGTTAGCTTCTGGTACTGCCCCCATTTCTATTGCTCCATACAGAATGGCTCCAACCAAGCTAAAAGAACTGAAGGCACAGTTACAAGAGTTAACGGATAAAAGCTTTGCAAGATCGAGTTTTTCTCTGTGGGGTGCTCCTGTATTATTTGTGAAGAAGAAAGATGGTTCCATGAGACTATGTATAGATTATCGACAACTCAATAAGGTAACTGTGAAGAACAAGTACCCTTTACCAAGAATTGATGATTTATTTGATCAATTGAAGGGATCCACAATATTTTCCAAGATAGACTTGAGGTCCAGATATTATCAGTTGAGAGTCAAAGACTCGGATGTGCCGAAAACCGCATTTCGAACAAGGTATGGCCACTACGAATTTTTTGTCATGCCTTTTGGATTAACAAATGCCCTTGTAGTTTTCATGGATTTGATGAATCGTATCTTTCAGCCGTATCTGGATAAATTTGTGGTAGTCTTTATTGATGATATATTGATCTACTCTCGGGATGAGAACGAGCACGTTAAGCATTTGAGAACGATTCTGCAAATTTCGAGAGATAAACAATTATATGCCAAGTTTAGTAAAAGTGAATTTTGGCTTAAGGGAGTTGGATTTTTGGGGCACATTGTCTCGGGAGATGGAATTAGAGTCGACTTGAGTAAGATCTCAGTAATTTTGGATTAGAAGCCACCAAGGAATGTAACCGAGGTTAGGAGTTTTCTGGGCCTAGCTGGCTACTATAGACGTTTTTTCAAGGGATTTTCCGTAATAGCTACTCCGATGACGAGGTTGCTACAAAAAGATGTAAAGTTTGAATGGACAGAAAAGTGCCAACAGAGTTTTGAGAAACTAAAGGCGTTGTTGACTGAATGTAACATCCTGAAATTCAGAATTTTATGCTTTGCATTATATCATGCAATAGGCTAGTTAAGAATGTTAATTGTGTATGATTAGGGGTCCTTAAAAGGCACGAGATTGAGTTGGGCCTTAGCAAAATTTTTGTGTTTGAGCACTTTAAGGAGTGAAGGTAAGTAGCATCAATGCTTAAGGAAATAAGTGTGTATTTTGCTAGCACAAGTGAGCATATGGCAAGGAGGTAGTGGCGTCTAGTGGAGAGCTTGGAGGGAAGGGGTTCAAATCCCACCTAGTGCAAAATTTTTGATTAATTTTTGTACTTCTCTTCCAAGTGTCGGCCATGGTGATAATTAAGGTAAGGAAGACTTTTTATTTATGGAAAGATGACTAAGGATTATGGTAAGGAGGAAAACAAGGGAAAATGAAGGAAAGAAATCAAATAAAAAGGCAAGGGAGGGAACATGTTGGCCAATTTTTTGGAAGGTATTTTGGAAAGAGTTTGTGGTCAACCAAGACCTTTTTTGTGCTTAGGATGCACAGTTTTGATAGGGTAAAGAGGGGAGCCGAATTTCTTGAGGCATTTGGCAAATTTTGGTGCATGAGAGGTTGTTTTTTTAGCATTTTGGTGTCTTCTTTTCCTATTATTTTCCTTCATTTGCCGAAACTCTAAAGCCAAAGTTTTGTCCACTTTTCTTCCTTGATGCCGAAACACTCACCTTGTTGCTCATATTCCTTTTGTTAGCCGAAACAAATCTAGAACACTTCTCTCTTCCATCTCTTCTTTTATTTCCTCATTATTTTTCCAACCTTTTGGCTGAAACACTCTAGCCTTTTGTTCTTTTCTCCTTTCTTTTGGTTTTGCCAAAACACTCAATCTAATTGGGTTTATTTTCTTTTGGTAATAGCCGAACCTCTATACTCTTTTGTTCATCACTTCTTTTCTTCTTCACCATTTCCTCAATCATTCTCCCTTTCTCTTAAATCGACACTACTTTGTGGCTGATCCTTCTTTCTTCCTTTCTCTTCAATAGCTGAATCTTTAACATCTTCTCTCTTCTCCATCTTGCGTGATGCACATTTCCTTCTTGGTTGAATCGGGTAAGGGCTTCATTCTACACTCTTTATTTTCTTCTTCTCCCTAGCCGAATGTATGTCTATTATCATTCGGTTACTTCACTTTGTTTTAAATCAAAATATCACTCCCTCCTAATCCCTCATATTGTGATCATCTTCTTGTTGTAGTATTATAGTGGGAAGCCGAATCTTACATCCTTGTTAATTTATCCGTAGACATAAGTTCAAACGGTGGAAATCGGATCTATCAACGTAAAGGTAAGAAGTTTCTTATGGATTATTTCGATCTAGCTCATTGTTTGATTAGTTTGCTAAACGGAATGATGGTTGTGACTAATCAGCTATTATAGGGATTATATTGCTCGTTTCATCCACTCGTTGTTTCTTCGGAATAAGTGGTAAGACAAATCCTATTCCAAAACAAATAAATTCTCTCATCATAGAACTTTCTAACCGAGATCTTTTCAATGGAGGCAAGTGGTAACGATTTGAAGGGAAAAGTGTTAGTAGGAGGCAAAAGGAGTGGATTTGCAATTCCTACTCCTAAGTTCAAACGAGGGCGGTATCGAGGGTTCGGGATTTTCCACCGGGTTGTGGACCATCATCCGGTGAGAATAGACAAATCGTGGTCGTTCACGATACTAAGAGTGCCGACGATCAAGAAGGTTTAGTCCTTACCGTAATCAGGTGTGTAATCTCACACCAAAATCCCGTAAATCTATGATTTATCATCATGTTAGAAAATCGATCGATGTTGCTTAAGAACTTAAAAACGGTATTATGGTATAAATCGAGTGATTTGCTTAAACATCGTTAATACTAAGATTTGACAAAATCGGAGTTAATTTGTAGAATTACGAAAATGCCCTTATGGGCCGAATTACGAAAATACCCTCAATGGGCCGTTTTTATGAAAATGCCCCTATGGGCCGAATTACTAGAATGCCTTAGTGGACCGAATTACAAAGTTCTATAATGAGCCGATTCACCGTAATAAATTATTGGATTAATGATTGTTTTACATATACGTGGATATTATGCTTTATTATGTATGTTGCATGTTACATATCGCATGGGTTGGGAAAAATTGTATGAAGAGCAATGTAGCCTGGTGGCATTGCCACAAAATATCACTTATGATTTCGGTGGCTTGGCCACAATAAACAAATATATTATAAATGGCAACTTGCTCGCGAGGTGGTGTGAGCGGCGGGGTAGGTTGACTTGATCCCCACAGTGTGATTGGGTACAGTGGGGTGTGATGGATAGATGGGTTGGGTTACATTCATATCATTTTAATATTGTTATGTAAATGGGCTTAAGCCCAAGTTATTGCTAAATGGATTCAGGCCCAGTGGATGACGGTAAGGGGATTATGCACTGAGTTCTAGTAACTCACCCCTTTTCCTTAACCTTTGCAGGTAATGCTCAGTAATATGGACTTGGGCCGTGGATGACTCGGTGGAGGCCATACTTTAGAAATGGTATTTCGAACTTTAGTAAATTCCCTTTTCCGTTTATCTTGTTACTTTTACTATTTTGGATTTTAAAGTTGTAATAAGGCCTCTGGACTATTTTTATGTTGCTTTATGTTTGGGATGTTTTTATTATTTCACTTAAATTGTTTAAAAAGGGGATTTTTCTAAAATCATAAAAAACGGTTTCCAAAGTTGATTAACAAATGGATTTCATAAGTTCACTTGTACAAATAATTTAACTTGGAATATCTTTCAAATTATCAACAATATTTTCAAAAGTCATAGTTTTAATATCACAAATTTGAATATCGATTCTTCAATTAAACCTATCGGGATTAGTAGTATTTCTAATCAAACTCGTTTTCTTAACCATAACCAAATAATACCTATTTTAGTACGAATCACAAGGTTTTTATACGTTTTCCCTTATGTGACATGTCAGATCCGGTTGTAATGCATGGGCTGGGTTTGGGGTGTTACATTTTATGGTATCAGAGCCCGATTGCAAAACTCGGCTGTGGTTTGGGTTCAAAAGTGTTTTCCAAAGCTGTTTAAAATTTTAAATTATAAATGCATGATCTAAAGGAAGTATGGCACCACGGGTATCCGACACCAAGTCAAGTAAGTTTATGTTTTCATTTTATGAATATTGTGGTATGACCGTAGAAATACTCTAGAACTTTTAGCTTTAGGAGCTAAAACTATAGAGATTGAGACCTTAGGATACGTTTTGCAAAAACGACTTTACTTCATATACTTCATAAAACATTGTTTAATAAACATTGAATAATATACTGATTCATAAGACTTGTAATCAGATTAAATCGATTTAGTAAACATGAGCGCTAGAGGACGTGGACGCGGTAGACATGGCCGTGGTAGAGGCTGAGGTGCTAGAGTTGTATCTGAGGCATCGGGACATATGTCAGAAATGGACGCCCCTGCGTCACCTGTGACTGAAGCTGGGTCACATGATCGAATAAGAGAGGACGACGCTCTGTCCCAAGCGATGTTGCGAATTTTGGAAAGGGTTGCTGGGGTAAGAACTGGGTCGGCAGCTCGTGGGTCAGTATTTGAATGACTCAGATCGAATGGGGCTGAAGTTTTTAGGGGTATTTCAGGTGTAGCCCTAATGTAGCGGAATACGGGCTTGAGGCAGTGGAGCAGATTATGGATGACCTAGATTGCACCGCTGAGCAGAAACTGAAAGGGGTGGTGTCGTTGTTGAGAGACGAGGTGTATCAGTGGTGGCTCACTACTCGGGAAGGCACTCAGGCTGATCGTATTACCTGGGAATTCTTCAAGACAACATTCCAGGGGAAATATGTCGGGGCTAGCTATGTGGATGCCCGAAGGAAAGAATTTTTGAATCTGGTCCAAGGAGGTAAATCTGTGGCAGCATATGAGGTGGAGTTTCTACGTCTGAGTCGGTATGCCCGAGGTATAGTGCCGACTGATTATGAGCGCTGTGTGCGTTATGAGGATGAATTGCGTGATGAGTTACGGGTACTGATAGCCCCACAGAAGGAGAGGAATTTTGCTACACTGGTGGAGAAAGCTAAGATAGCTGAGGAGGTTAAACACTCGGAATGGCAAAATCAAGACAAGGACAAGGGCAGGAACAAGAGAGACTCTGGGTACTCAGGTCCTGCTAGAGGGTTTCAGAAAAGGCCCAGATATGAGGAGCCAGCTCGGGTAAGAGTTCAAGCTACTACCAATCAGTTACAGCCTTGCGTGGATTGTGGGAAACTTCACTCGGGTGAATGCTGGAAGAGAACTGGTGGTTGTTTTAGATGTGGGTCCAAGGATCACCGGTTTAAAGATTGCCCTCGAGAGCACCGCTCGGACTCGGGTGGCTCATGCTTGATTTGCCTGCCCGGCTAGAGGTGCTTTCAGCCACCGAGAGGCCGTGGGCTAGGTCGAGGTGGAAATGGTGTAGGACGAGGTCAAGGTGCACCGGGTAGAGGTACCGGTAATAGGGGTAACACAGAGGCGAGACAGCCAGGTTTGGTCTATGCGGTCAGACGTCGAGAGGATGGCGACGCACCAGACGTCATAACTAGTACGTTCTTCATATCTGATGTACCTATTACCGCTTTGATAGACATTGGATCCACCCATTCGTATGTTACGTTCTTCATATCTGATGTACCTATTACCGCTTTGATAGACATTGGATCCACCCATTCGTATGTTTCTTGTGCTATGTCTGGAACTCTGAATATTAAATCTGAGATTATTGCTAGAGAAACAACTGTGATTAGACCTTTAGGACAGTCAGTGGTAGTAAATAAGTTGTTTAGGGATGTACCCTTAGAAATTCAAGGGGAAGTATTTTTGGCGGATTTGATGGAACTACCATTTGGCGAGTTCGATCTTATTTTGGGCATGGATTGGCTGGTTAAACACCGTGCGAACTTGGATTGTGCTGCGAAGCAGATGGTACTAAGAACTTCGGAGGATAAGAAAGTGATGGTGATAGGTGAAAGACAAAACTATCTGTCTAATGTGGTATCTGCTTTAAAGGCAGAAAAGTTGGTGCGGAAAGGGTGTGGAGCATTCCTAGCCTTTATCAGTGCTTTGGATGCCAAAGAATTGTCGGTAGAAAGTGTTAGAACGGTGAAAGAGTTTTCAGACATTTTTTTCGAGGAGCTTCCCGGATTACCTCTAGATCGGGAGGTGGAGTTTGGCATTGAGCTATTTCCAGGGACGGCTCCGGTGTCCATTGCTCCTTATAGAATGGAGCCGAAGGAGTTAGCCGAGCTTAAGGCTCAAATTCAGGAGTTGTTGGATCATGGATTTATTCGACCAAGTGTATCACCGTGGGGAGCACCGGTTTTGTTCGTTAAGAAAAAAGATGGGTCGATGCGTATGTGCATCGACTATAGACAATTGAATAAGTTGACAATCAAGAACAAGTACCCGTTACCAAGGATCGATGATCTGTTCGATCAGCTGCGTGGAGCTTCAGTTTTCTTGAAGATAGATTTGAGCTCGGGATATCACCAGCTTAAGGTCAAGGAGGCGGATATTCATAAGACTGTGTTTCGAACTCGTTATGGACATTACGAGTTCTTAGTGATGCCGTTCGGGTTGACAAATGCACCAGCTAAATTTATGGATATGATGAATAGAGTCTTCCAACCCTATCTAGACCGGTTTGTGGTTGTGTTCATAGATGACATCCTGGTGTACTCAAAGACTGAAGAAGAGCATGATTCGCATCTACGGGTAGTATTGCAGATATTAAGGGAGAAGCAGTTGTATGCCAAATTCAGTAAGTGTGAATTTTGGCTGAGAGAAGTGTCCTTTTTGGGGCATGTAGTGTCTGCTGAAGGAATTAGAGTTGATCCCCGGAAGGTTGAGGCTGTGTTGGACTGGAAACCCCCGAAGTCAGTGGCAGAAATTCGGAGTTTTCTAGGCTTGGCTGGGTATTACAGGCATTTTGTTGAGGGGTTTTCGTTGATTGCTACACCCCTAACTAAGCTGTTGCGTAAGGGAGTACCGTTTGTGTGGTCAGATAAGCAGCAAGAGAGCTTTGAGAAATTGAAGAAGATTCTGACAGAAGCACCAGTATTGATTCAGCCTGAGGCTGGTAAAGAGTTCAATGTTTATTGTGATGCGTCACACACGGGCTTGAGATGTGTGTTGATGCAAGGGGGAAAAGTGGTGGCTTATGCATCTCGTCAATTAAGGCCGCATGAGATAAATTATCCCACGCATGATTTAGAGTTAGCTGCAAGTGGTGTTTGCTCTGAAGATTTGGAGACACTATCTGTACGGGGAGAAGTCGATTATCTATACGGATCATAAGAGTCTGAAGTACCTCCTTACCCAGAAGGAGTTGAACTTAAGACAGCAGAGGTGGATAGAACTGTTGAAAGATTATGACTTCTCAATTGAGTATCATCCAGGAAAAGCTAACGTAGTGGCAGATGCGTTGAGTCGTAAGGTGATATCGGATTTGAGAGCAATGTTTGCTCATCTCAGCCTTTATGAAGATGGTAGTCTGTTAGCCGAACTTCAGGTGAAGCCTGCATGGGTAAATCAGATTAAGGAAAAGCAGTTGTCAGATGAAAGATTGAGTTCTCGGCTTCAACAAGTGGAAGGTGGTGAGATAGGGATTTTGGGTTGAATAGTGATGGAGTATTGTGTTTCCGCGGAAGAGTTTGTATGCCCAGGGATTCGGAATCGAGGCAAATGATTCTGCGTGAGGCGCATAGTAGCCCATATGCTATGCACCTCGGAGGAAACAAAATGTACCGAGACCTCTGTGAGCAGTATTGGTGGCGGTGGTTGAAAGCGGGAGGTTCCGACCGTGAGTAAGTGCTTGACATGTCGCCAGTGAAGGCAGAACATCAACTACCGTCAGGGTTGCTACAACCGGTGAAAATTCTACTATGGAAATGGGAAAAGATAACGATGGATTTTGTTAGTGGGTTACGCTTAACGCCTACTAAGAAAGATTCAGTATGGGTGATTGTGGATCGATTAACGAAGACTGCTCATTTCCTACCTGTTCGTACGGATTATTCATTGCAGAAGTTGGCCAAGTTGTATGTAGCAGAGATCGTGAGGTTACATGAGGTACCAGTGTCTATCATATCAGACATGGATCCTAGGTTTACATCCCGGTTCTGGAAGGCTTTACATGAAGCTTTGGGAACAAGGCTAAATTTTTAGCACGACATTTCATCCGCAGATTGATGGTCAGTCGGAGAGAGTAATCCAGATTTTAGAAGACATGTTAAGGGGCTGTGTGATCGATTTCAGGGGTAGTTGGGAAGATTTTCTACCATTGGCAGAGTTTGCATACAACAACAGCTATCAATCCAGCATCCAGATGGCACCCTACGAGGCGTTGTATGGTCGTAGGTGTTGTACTCCTACTTGCTGGACTGAGCTGGGTGAGCGTCAGCTATTGGGTCCTGAGTTGATCTCAGAGACGGAGGAGAAAGTTAAGATAATTTGGGCTCGTTTAAAGGAAGCCTCGGACAGACAGAAATCATACGTGGATCTAAAGCGTAAGGATATAGAGTTTCCGGTGGGAGATCAAGTCTTTCTGAAGGTCTCGCCTTGGAAGAAGATCTTAAGATTTGGGCGGAAAGGCAAGTTGAGCCCTAGGTTTATCGGACCATATCGTGTACTGAAGCGTATTGGGCCAGTGGCTTATCAGCTGGAGTTACCTCCGGAGTTAAATCAGATACATAGTGTATTTCATGTCTCGATGTTAAGGCGTTATCGCTCGGATCCATCTCATATCGTACCAGTGGAGGAAGTTAAGATAAGACCTGACTTGTCATTTGAAGAAGAGCCAGTGCAGATTTTAGATCGAAATGTTAAGGTGCTAAGAAGGAAGTCAGTTCCGTTAGTCAAAGTTTTATAGCATAATCACGGGTCAGAGGAAGCTACATGGGATCCAGAGGACACAATTCGGCAACAATATCCTCATCTCTTCTAATCAGGTAAATTTCGAGGCCGAAATTTCTTTAAGGGGGTAGAATTATAACATCCTGAAATTCAGAATTTTATGCTTTGCATTATATCATGCAATAGGCTAGTTAAGAATGTTAATTGTGTATGATTAGGGGTCCTTAGAGGCACGGGATTGAGTTGGGCCTTAGCAAAATTTTTGTGTTTGAGCACTTTAAGGAGAGAAGGTAAGTGGCATCAATGCTTAAGGAAATAAGTGTGTATTTTGCTAGCATAAGTGAGCATATGGCAAGGAGGTAGTGGCGTCTAGTGGAGAGCTTGGAGGGAAGGGGTTCAAATCCCACCTAGTGCAAAATTTTTGATTAATTTTTGTACTTCTCTTCCAAGTGTCGGCCATGGTGATAATTAAGGTAAGGAAGACTTTTTATTTATGGAAAGATGACTAAGGATTATGGTAAGGAGGAAAACAAGGGAAAATGAAGGAAATAAATCAAATAAAAAGGCAAAGGAGGGAACATGTTGGCCAATTTTGTGGAAGGTATTTTGGAAAGAGTTTGTGGTCAACCAAGACCTTTTTGGTGCTTAGGATGCACGGTTTTGATAGGGTAAAGAGGGGAGCCAAATTTCTTGAGGCATTTGGAAAATTTTGGTGCATGAGAGGTTGTTTTTTTAGCATTTTGGTGTCTTCTTTTCCTATTATTTTCCTTCATTTGACGAAACTCTAAAGCCAAAGATTTGTCCACTTTTCTCCCTTGATGCCGAAACACTCACCTTGTTGCTCATCTTCCTTTTGTTAGCCGAAAAAAATCTAGAACACTTCTCTCTTCCATCTCTTCTTTTCCTTCCTCATTATTTTTCCAACCTTTTGGTCGAAACACTCTAGCCTTTTGTTCTTTTCTCCTTTCTTTTGGTTTTGCCAAAACACTCAATCCAATTGGGTTCATTTTCTTTTGGTAATAGTCAAACCTCTATACTCCTTTGTTCATCACTTCTTTTCTTCTTCACCATTTCCTCAATCATTCTCCCTTTCTCTTAAATCGACACTACTTTGTGGCCGAACCTTATTTCTTCCTTTCTCTTCAATAGCCGAATCTTTAACATCTTCTCTCTTCTCCATCTTGCGTGATGCACATTTCCTTCTTGGTTGAATCGGGTAAGGGCTTCATTCTACACTCTTTATTTTCTTCTTCTCCCTAGCCGAATGTATGTCTATTATCATTCGGTTACTTCACTTTGTTTTAAATCAAAATATCACTCCCTCCTAATCCCTCATATTGTGATCATCTTCTTGTTGTAGTATTATAGTGGGAAGCCGAATCTTACATCCTTGTTAATTCATCCGTAGACATAAGTTCAAACGGTGGAAATCGGATCTATCAATGTTAAGGTAAGAAGTTTCTTTATGGATTATTTCGATCTCGCTCATTGTTTGATTAGTTTGCTAAACGGAATGATGGTTGTGACTAATAGGCTATTATAGGGATTATATCACTCGTTTCATCCACTCGTTGTTTCTTCGAAATAAGTGGTAAGACAAATCCTATTCCAAAACAAATACATTCTCTCATCATAGAACTTTCTAACCGAGATCTTTTCAATGGAGGCAAGTGGTAACGATTTGAAGGGAAAAGCGTTAGTAGGAGACAAAAGGAGTGGATTTGCAATTCCTACTCCTAAGTTTAAACGGAGGGCGGTATCGGCGGTTCAGGATTTTCCACCAAGTTGTGGACCATCATCCGGTGAGAATAGACAAATCGTAGCCGTTCACGATACTAAGAGTGCCGACGATCAAGAAGGTTTAGTCCTTACCGTAATCAGGTGTGTAATCTCACACCGAAATCCCGTAAATCTGTGATTTATCATCATGTTAGAAAATCGATCGATGTTGCTTAAGAACTTAAAAACGGTATTATGGTATAAATCGAGTGATTTTCTTAAACATCGTTAATACTAAGATTTGACAAAATTGGAGTTAATTTGTAGAATTATGAAAATGCCCTTATGGGCCAAATTACGAAAATACCCTCAATGGGCCGTTTTTATGAAAATGCCCCTATGGGCCGAAATTCTAGAATGCCTTAGTGGACCGAATTACAAAGTTCTATAATGAGCCGATTCACCGTAATAAATTATTGGATTAATGATTGTTGTACATATATGTGGATATTATGCTTTATTATGTATGTTGCATGTTACATATCGCATGGGTTGGGAAAAATTGTATGAAAGAAGCAGTGTAGCTTTGGTGGCATTGCCACAAAATATCACTTATGATTTCGGTGGCTTGGCCACAATAAACAAATATATTATAAATGGAAACTTGCCTGCGAATTGGTGTGAGCGGCGGGGTGGGTTGACTTGATCCCCATAGGTGTGATTGGTTGGTCGGGGGTGTGATGGATGGATGGGTTGGGTTACATTCATATCATTTTAATATTGTTATGTAAATGGGCTTAAGCCCAAGTTATTGCTAAATGGATTCAGGCCCAGTGGATGACGGTAAGGGAATTATGCACTGAGTTCTAGTAACTCACCCCTTTTCCTTAACCTTTGCAGGTAATGCTCAGTAATGTGGACTTGGGCCATGGATGACTCGGTGGAGGCCATACTTTAGAAATGGTGTTTCGGACTTTAGTAAATTCCCTTTTCCGTTTATCTTGTTACTTTTACTATTTTGGATTTTAAAGTTGTAATAAGGCTTCTGGACTATTTTTATTTTGCTTTATGTTTGGGATGTTTTTATTATTTCACTTAAATTGTTTAAAAAGGGGATTTTTCTAAAATCATAAAAAACATTTTTCGAAGTTGATTAACAAATGGTTTTCATAAATTCACTTGTACAAATAATTTAACTTGGAATATCTTTCAAATTATCAATAATATTTTCAAAAGTCACAGTTTTAATATCACAAATTTGAATACCGATTCTTCAATTAAACCTCTCGGGATTAGTAGTATTTCTAATCAAACTCATTTTCTTAACCATAACCAAATAATACCTATTTTAGTACGAATCACAAGGTTTTTATACGTTTTCCCTTATGTGACATGTCAGATCCGGTCGTAACGCATGGGCCGGATTTGGGGTGTTACACTGAAGCTCATGTTTTAGTGCAACCGTAGCAGGGAAAAGAATTCGTGGTTTACAGCGATGCATCCCTGAATGGATTAAGTTGTTTACTCAAGCAAGAGGGCATGGTGATAGCATATGCCTCTAGACAATTAAAGTCGTACGAGAAGAATTACCCGACCCACGATTTGGAGTTAGCCGCAATTGTATTTGCACTAAAGATTTGGAGACACCATTTGTATGGTGAGAAATGTCAGATGTTCATAGATCATAAGAGCTTAAAGTATTTGATGACTCAAAATGAGTTGAATCTAAGGCAGAGAATCTTTATGAATGATTTCCTGAAAAGAATCTTGAATAGAATGATTAATAGAGTCAATAAAATAGCAGGAATCATATTGTTCTCTAGAGTATCGCATAGCATCATAAATCTTAAAAATAATTTCTTCGTCACCTACCCTAAGCACAAGTTTACCATCACCTACATCAATGACAGCCCTAGCAGTGGTTAAAAATGGGCGACCTAAAAATAAATGTACCTCAACGTCCTCGTCCATGTCAAGCACAACAAAATCAACAGGGAATATGAATTTATCTACTTTTACCAAAACATCTTCAATAATTCCCCTAGGATATTTAACAGATCTATCAGCTAATTGGATACTCATCCTAGTTGGTTTTGGTTCCCCAAGACCAAGCTACTTGAACCTTTTATAAGGCATCAAATTAATGCTGGCACCTAAATCAGCTAATGTTTTCTCAATATTTAAACTACCGATTAAACAGGATATAGTGAAACTTCCTGGATCTTTTAATTTGGTTGGTAGCTTATTTTGAAGAATAGCTAAACATTCCTCGTTGAGTTCCACGGTCGATAGCTCTTCAAACTTCCTTTTATTTGTTAAAAGCTCTTTTAAAATTTTTGCATATGTGGGCATCTGCGAAATAACTTCAACAAAAGGTAAGTTAATATGCAATTGTTTAAAAAGTTCAAGAAATTTACCAAATTGTGCATCCATACGGTCTTTCTTCAACTTTGCTGGATATGAGATCGGTGGTTTATATTCCTTAAGCACCGGTGTTACACTCTTGTCGGGGTTTACTTCCTTACCCTTCGCCTTATCAACTTCCCGTGGCATCTTCTTTTCAAACACCTTCCCATTCCTTAGTGTAACTGCCTTCACATGCTCTTTTGGGTTAGGTTCGGTGTTACTAGGTAGACTACCTTGTTGCCTTTCGGAAACTAATTTAGCCAGCTGTCCAATTTGATTTTCAAGCCCTTGAATCGATGCTTGCTGATTTTTCAATGCTATCTCGGTATTCTAAAAACGAGTCTCTGACATCGAAATAAATTTTGCTAGCATATCTTCAAGGTTTGGCTTCTTCTCTTGCTGGTAGGGTGGTTGGAAACCTGGAGGGGGTTGTGGTCTTTGATTCTCTTGACCACTCCATGAAAAATTTGGGTGGTTCCTCCATCCTAGATTATATGTGTTACTATAAGGATTATTTGGAGGTTTAGAGTTATTACCCATATAATTCAATTGCTCATTCTCCATGCTAGGACTGTAGGGCAGATATTCCGAGGTATTCATCCCTCCTCCATTTGTGTTGCATTGCATCACCGAATGTACCTGCGAAGAAACACATAAACCATCAATCTTTTTATTTAGGAGCTCTACCTGGTTTGATAACATGGTGACCGCGTCGAGGTTGAAAACACTAGCAACCTTTGTCGGCTTTGTTCTCATGACTTGCCACTGATAATTATTTAGTGACATCTCCTCTATAAACTCATAAGCCGCTTCAGGTGTTTTGTTATTCAGAGTCCCACCGGTGGCTGCATCAATCAGTTGCCTAGTTGAGAGGTTCAAACCGTTGTAAAAAGTTTGAACCTGTAGCCATAAAGGTAACCCATGGTGAGGGCACCTTCTCAATAAGTCCTTATACCTCTCCCATGCATCGTAAAGAGTTTCTAAATCCATCTGCACAAAAGAAAAGATATCATTCCTCAACTTTACCGTTTTAGCCGGCGAAAAATATTTTAATAAAAACTTTTCGGTCATTTGTTTCCAAGTAGTGATGGAACCTCGTGGTAACGAGTTCAACCACTGTTTAGCTTTATTCTTTAATGAAAAAATAAATAACCGAAGGCGAATGGCATCATCAAAAACGCCATTAATCTTGAAAGTGTCACAGAATTCTAGAAAGTTCGCCAAATGAGTATTTGGGTCCTCATCCTGCAAACCATCAAACTGAACAAACTGTTGAATCATTTGAATAGTGTTAGGTTTCAGTTTAAAATTATTTGCAGCAATAGCAGGTCTAACAATACTCGATTCAGCCCCAGTTAAATTTGGCTTAGCATAATCATACATAGTACGAGGAGCAGGATTTTGATTCACAGGATTCGCGGAAACCACAGGAGGTAACAGATTATTCTGATTTTTAGCCATCTCCTCAGTAATATTGGTATCGACCTCTTGCTCTTCCTCTATATACTGTAGACTTCGCCTTATTTCTCTACTATTTCTGCGAGCTGTGCTTTCAATTTTGCTGTCAAATAATAGAGGTCCTGACAGGTTTCTTCTAGTCATAAACTAAAGATACCTGCCAGAATCAAAACGAAAGAAAGATTAGAAACAAAAAATAAACTAAAAACAAAAATTAAATTACAGAAAATAAAAAATGGCTAAAGTAATAAAAATTAAGTGTTCCTAGTATTCTAATCCCCGGCAACGGCGCCAAAAACTTGGTGGTCTCTAAACTAACTAATAATTCGACGAAGGGCAAGTGCACCTCTTGAATAGTAGTATAGCTATGGTGAGTCCGAAATATCGTATCCACGAGGACTAAAAGTACTAGTAATTTCTATATTTTTATTATCTAGCCTAATAATTAAAGGGGTATTTTTAATTTAAAATTGAACTAACTAATTAACTATGAACGCGATAGAGATAAAATTGGGAAAAATACTTTAAGAAAACCAATGAGAAAGACAATACCCAAGGAAGAATCCACCTAGACTTCACTTATTATTATGACTCTGAATTAAACGATTTATTCACTTATCTTGATCCGTAGAAATCCCTAAATTATGTTAATATCTCTTTCGAGACTATTGATCATGTGTCAGAGTCTTAAAAATTTATATAATGAATGATCTAGCCTAGAAACTAACTATGACAACGATTGAGGAAAGCGCACCTATCGAACAGTAGTATAGTTTAGCGGCAAGACCGGATTGTTGAACCCAAGGGAACCAAAAGTACTAATACTAACTTTCTTTCTATTATTTAGCCTAAGAATTGAAGTGAATTATTGTTTAATCTAAAATTAACTAACTACTAAGCTAAAGATGTTAAGACGAAGGGAATGAATTGGGGAAATACTTGTGGGAAACACCAATTGATTAAGACAGTACCCAAGGAAGAATCCACCTAGACTTCACTTGTTACCTAACTCTGAACCAGACGATTTATTCACTTGACTTGATCCGTAGGACTCCCTGATGCATATTAATACCTCCGTCGAGGCTACTAACGTCTAACCCTAGGTTGATTAATTGAAATCTCTTTCTAATTAAAACCCCTAGAATTGCATTAACTCGATCTATGGACTCCCATATTAGGTTTGACCCTAATCCGGTAGATTTTTGTCACCCTATCTCTAAGCGCGCGAGCAACTCAATTTAACTATGCTAGATCTACTCTTAGACAGGGACTTTTGCTCCACTACCTAAGCACATCAATACTTGAATCAATATCCTGAAATATCAAAACAAGAATTAAGAACACATAATTAAGAACAAATCAAGTATTTATCATATAGTTTAGAAAACAATAACAAGATCCGTCTTAGGTTTCATTCCCCTCAGGTATCTGAGGGTTAAGTTCATAATCATAAAAATATACATCCCAGAAGAAAAGATAAAACAAAACATAAGAAAAACCCTAAAACCCCCTGAAGGAATTGAAGAGAAGATCTTCCATCTTGAGTATGACTCCGGCTTATTGAGATGAATCAACTGGCTTTCTTCGAGTAAATCCCACGATTCTAACCTCTCCGGCTTGGCTCCTTGGCCTAGCTGGATGCCCTCCTAAAGGTTGGGCTTTAGTTTGTTTATATAGGCTTTTGGAAGGTGTTTCTTTGCCTCTAAGTACCCTAATCCAAATAAAATTCTTATTTTCCACGGTAGGGACATGCCCATGGCACACGCCCGTGTAAGTCGATTTGTAGGCCGTGGTCGAGCCTGCTAAGGATGCACGGTCATGTGGTGAAACCCCAAGCCGTGTCGATTTCTCACTTTGGCCCATTTGGCCCATTTTAAGCCCATTTTCCGTTCTTTTCATCCTTCTATGCTCTCCAGAGTATAAAACATGAAATTAAAGGATTAAGAGCACCAAATTTCATAATTCAAGGGATAAATCATCCAAAAGCATGCTAAATGTGGAGATAAAATATGTTACTATTACGGTTTATCAAATACCCCCACACTTAAGCTTTTGCTTGTCCTCAAGCAAAATTCTCAACTCACAATTAAAATGAACTTCCTCAATTCATAATATTCATAAATAATGTCTCATCATAATTCATAGATAATTCGTACATGGATAATTTAACCAAAAAGGTTCCTAAAGATTCAAACAATCAAAGTCATAGTTTTTATAGTACGAAAAATAGGTGTTTCCCTTTACCTAAATAATTACCTTTGATTCAAAATCGAAAAGGATTGACATCCTCACTAAAGATTCACTCAAATCACTCAAAGTGTTTAAGGTTCAAAAATAAGCACTCAGAAGTTGAACATGAAAAGTTAATCCCATAGGCTTGCATGAAAATCAAATCTCCACCACTGTAAAATGATATGATACACAAATCAAAAGGTCTTTTATGGGTTGTAACGGGGCTTGGGTTAAAGGTGTGGATAAAGGCTGAATTATAGGGTTAGTATCGAGATTGACGACAAATTACCTAACTAGAAACGCATTTAACCGATAATAAATAATTACATCAATTGGAAACTTAATACTAATAACATGAGCTTCTTCTAAAGATAATGAAATTAGTAGTTTGAGCTCAAATAACATAGAACTAATAATGAATATACTTCGTTTTTTTTAAGAACAAAACAAGTACAATAATAATAAGATAGAATTTAATAATTGGAATAAAGAAAATAGTTAAGTAACCGATCAAATCAAATCTCGATATAGGGGTAGTCAAGAGAAATGGTGATAACAAATACAAAGTTGGTTTTGGGTTAATATTAATGGGTGAGTCAATAAAAGGGTTGTTAGGATCAAAGGGGTTCACTAAGGGTTAATTGTGAGGGTAGGCTTTTTATGGAGTAAGTGGGTTAAATCCTAGATGCCTTTATCATCTTTAGTATATCAAATCAAAGGTGTGGTCTCGACATGTATAATCGAAGCAAGTTCTAGAATAACAAATCAATGTTGACACACTCATAATCAATAAAGTGAGCAAGAAAAATAATATGCTCTGAAAGGCTCAAAATCTCACAAAAATCATGGGCTTTTTGATATCAACCTTGTAAATTTCAAACTTCAAAGTAATAATTAGATTTGGGTAGACAACCTAACAAAATTTTTACTTCTGAAAAATAGACTTATCCTGCTTGATTCTCTAGTCCCCTAAAGTTTAAATCATCAATGCACAATTAAATATGACTTAATCCAAAGCATATCAATGAAAATAATAAATCAAAGGAAGTTTCATTTTAATCATAATATGAGAAATTATTTAAGAACAAGATATAATTCAGGATTCGAGAATAATGAAAAAAGTTAGGCACTTTCCTGAATAAATTTCACCCCTCCACACTTCAGATGTACATTGTCCTCAATGTACAAAGATATATATGAACAATATTTTAAGAAAATCAAAAGAGAGGGAGAAGTGAAACTTCCTGAATTATGGATGAAATCCTTGGAGGATGATCAATGGTGAACATGATGACTAGGCATAGGTGAAGGTGGTGGAGAATACTCCGGTGGTGTGTTCATTCCTTGAGTGGCACCTTGAACCTTTTTAAAGCTGAAGTCATCGTAAAGTTTTTAGGAGTTCTTATTTAATGGACGTTTGTTATAGTTACTCGAGAGTTAAACGATTGAGAGATAAAAGAAATTAAATTATACTTAAAAATTTAAAGAGTTTAATAATAAAGGAAAATGAACTAAAATAAAAATAAATAAATAAAAATAAAAATAAAAATAAGAATAAAGAAAATAAAAAGGACTCAAAGGTTCTCATCATCGGAGTGATCTCGAGGTGGTGGTGGCGGCGATATGTGAAAAAGCTGATAATATCGACCACGGCCGCCTCGCACGACCGTGTGGATTTATCTCAGCCCGTGTTCTTTAGGCAGTTTTGACCACGGCCGCGTTGCACGACTGTGGCATTTAGTTGGAGCCCGTGTCTTGGGGAAAATTTTTGTCCTGTTTCTACACGATATCCGCCATGCCGATATGCATACTCATGGTGTCCACACGGCCACGGCCACACCCGTGTGCAAGGCCGCGTGGTATGGAAACCTAGGCCTAAAAATTTGGTTAGTTTTTAGTTAGATGCTAAAATTCAAAAATATGGACGTTAGTGGGGTTAGTGCTCGGGGTGCCTCCCGAGAAGTGCTCGTTTAAAGTCTTGAGCTAGACTTACCAGTTATTCGTATGGCCATGGTGGTTTACAGATTTGAAACTCCTTTTTCTTACTATCAATTCTATCAACATATGGTTTGAGTCGGGTAATATTTACCTCAAAAGTTCCGAAATTAGAATGTGTTACCTCGACCGTTCCGTATGGAAAGACCTTAAGTACCATAAAAGGAGTCGCACCGTTTGTATTAAGTTCTGAAGCGACTATTCGAGAGTCAGTTGTATCTGACAGTACCTGGTCCTCAACTTTGAAGTGATTGGTTCCACTTAATACTCGATGTCCTAGCCGTGTCAAGAACCTGAAGAGTGATCGTTTCGTCACTTACACGAAATGTGAGCTCACGTGGTAGTTTATTTCATAGAATGGTTGGGCACACTGCGTTTAGCTCCAAATGCGACGTATCGTCTAACTTCCGTTTGTTTGTCAAAAACCCTTTTAAAAATTTCCTTGAATCTGGCATATGCGAAAGAGCTTCAAGAAATGGCAAGTTAATATGTAATTTCTTTGGAAGTTTAAGAAATTTACCGAATTGTTCCTCTGTGTGGTCTTTCTTCATCGCATTGGGGTATGGCACACGAGGTTGGTACTCTGTAATTACCGGGTTTGGTTTATCATGGCTTACCTCAACCTTACCTTCCTCTACCACATTCTCTTGTTTCAATTTTGGTTCATCTAACCCTTCACTGTCGCGAGCAGTTATTGTTTGAGGTTGCTCTCTTGGGTTAGTTTCGGTGTTGCTAGACAAGATACCTTGTGGTCTTTCTAAGATCAGCTTAGCAAGCTGGCCTATTTGATTCTCGATCTCTTGAATTGATGCCTGCTAATTTTTGAGCATTGTCTCGTTGTTTTGAAAATAGATTTCTGACACCGCGATAAATTTTGTTAGCATCTCCTCAAGGTTCAGCTTGTTTTCCTGCTGGTAAGGTGGTTGTTAGAAGCCTAGGAGGGGTTGTTGTCTTTGATTTCCTTGGCCATCCCACAAGAAATTGGAATGGTTCCACCAACCTGCATTATAAGTGTTACTATAGGGATTATTTTGAGGTCTAGAATAGTTACCCATATAGTTGACTTATTTGTTCTCTGTGCTAGGGTCGTAGGATAGATATTCTGTGTTGTTCACCCCTCCTCCATTTGTATCGTACTGTATTACCGGATGTACCTGCGTAGAAACATACCAACCATCAAATTTTTTATTTAAAAGCTCTACCTGGTTAGATAACATGGTGACCGCGTCAAGGTTGAAAACACCGGCTACTTTATTAGGCATTGTCCTCATGTCTTGCCATTAATAATTATTCAGTGACATCTCTTCTATAAACTCGTAGGCCGCTTCAGGAGTTTTGTTGTTCAGCGTTCCGCTGGCGGCTTAATCAATTAACTGCCTGGTTGAAGGGTTTACACCATTGTAAAAGGTTTGGACCTGTAGCCACAAGGGTAATCTATGGTGTGGGCACCTTCTCAATAGATCTTTGTATCTCTCCCATGCATCATAAAGTGTCTCTAAATCCATTTGCACGAAAGAAGAGATATCATTCCTTAACTTAGCTGTTTTAGCCGGAGGAAAATATTTTAATAAAAATTTTTCGGTCATTTGCTCCCATGTAGTGATTGATCCCCGTGGAAGAGAATTCAACCACTGTTTTGCTTTATTCCTCAAAGAAAAGGGAAATAATCGAAGACGAATGGCATCATCAGAAACACCATTTATTTTGAACGTATCGTAAAATTCTAGGAAATTTGCCAAGTGATTGTTTGGATCTTCATCCTGCAAACCATCAAACTGAACAAATTGTTGTATCATTTGAATTGTGTTAGGTTTCAGTTCAAAATTATTTGCAACAATAGTAGGTCTAACAATACTTGATTCAGTACCAACTAAACTAGGCTTAGCATAATAATACATAGTACGAGGAGCATGATTTTTGGCCACCTCTAGTGGTAGCGGATTATTCTCAGCCATCCCTTCGGTAGTATTGTTCTCGTCTTCTTGCTCTTCTTCTATGTAAGTTACGCTTCGCCTTATTTCTCTACGATTTCTGCGAACGATTCCTTCAATATCACTGTCGTAAATTAAGGGTCTTGTCGGGTTCCTTCTAGTCATAAACTAGAGGTACTTGCTAGGAACAAAGAAAGAGAAAAATTAGCAAAGTTAAAAAAATAAAATAAAAGTAAATTGCAAAACAAAAAAGAGGCTAAAGTAATAAAAATTGAGCGTTCTTAATATTTTAGTTCCCCGGCAACGGCGCCAAAAACTTTGATCATGTGTCAGAGTCTTAAAAATTTATATAATGAATGATCTAGCCTAGAAACTAACTATGACAACGATTGAGGAAAGCGCACCTATCGAACAGTAGTATAGTTTAGCGGCATGACCGGATTGTCGAACCCAAGGGAACCAAAAGTACTAATACTAACTTTCTTTCTATTATTTAGCCTAAGAATTGAAGTGAATTATTGTTTAATCTAAAATTAATTAACTACTAAGCTAAAGATGCTAAGACGAAGGGAATGAATTGGGAAAACACTTGTGGGAAAAACTAATTTATTAAGACAATACCCAAGGAAATATCCACCTAGACTTCACTTGTTACCTAACTCTGAACCAGACGATTTATTCACTTGACTTGATCCGTAGGACTCCCTAATGTATATTAATACCTCCGTCGAGGCTACTAACGTCTAACCCTAGGTTGATTAATTGAAATCTCTTTCTAATTAAAACCCCTAGAATTGCATTAACTCGATCTATGGACTCCCATATTAGGTTTGACCCTAATCCGGTAGATTTCCATCACCCTATCTCTAGGCGCGCGAGCAACTCCGCTTAACTATGCTAGATCTACTCTTAGACAGGGACTTTTGCTCCACTGCCTAAGCACATCAATACTTGAATCAATATCTTGAAATATCAAAACAAGAATTAAGAACACATAATTAAGAACAAATCAAGTATTTATCATATAGTTCAGAAAACAATAACAAGATCCGTCTCAGGTTTCATCCCCTCAGGTATCTGAGGGTTTAGTTCATAATCATAAAAATATACATCGCAGAAGAAAAGATAAAACAAAACATAAGAAAAACCCTAAAACCCCTGAAGAAATTGAAGAGAAGATCTTCTGTCTTGAGTATGACTCCGGCTTCTTGAGATGAATCAACTGGATTTCTTCGAGTTAATCCACGATTTTGACCTCTCCGGCTTGGCTCATTGGCCTAGCTTGACGCCCCCCTAAAGGTTGGCCTTTAGGGTGTTTATATAGGCTTTTGGAATGTGTTTCTTTGCCTCTAAGTACCCTAATCCGAATAAAATTCTTCTTTTCCACGATAGGGACACGCCCATGGCACACGCCCGTGTAAGTCAAGTTGTAGGCCGTGGTCGAGCCTGCTAAGGATGCGCGGTTGTGTGGTAAAACCCCAGGCCGTGTCGATTTCTCACTTTGGCCCATTTGGCCCATTTTAAGCCTGTTTTCTGTTCTTTTCATCCTCCTATGCTCTCCTGAGTATAAAACATGAAATTAAAGGATTAAGAGCCCCAAATTTCATAATTCAAGGGATAAATCATCCAAAAGCATGCTAAATGTGGAGATAAAATATGTTACTATTACGGTTTATCAACTACTAACAACTAACTCTAGGTCGATTAATTGAAATTTTTTCTAATTAAAACCCCTATTGTCGCATTAACTAGATCTATGGATTCCCTTATTAGATTTGACTCTAATCCGGCAGATTTATGTCGTCCAATTTCTAGGATTGCAATCAACTCCGCTCAATTATGCTAGATCTACTCTTAAGCAGGGACTTTTGCTCCACTGATTAAGCACATCAAACTTGAATTAATATCCTGAAAATATTAAGGCAAGGATTAAGAACACATAATTAAGAACAAGAATAAGTATTTATCATGTAATTCAGATTATTAAATAATAAGATTCATCTAGGTTTTATCCTCCCTAGGTATTTTTGTAACACCCCTAACCTGTAACCGTCGCCGGACTAGGGTTAAGATGCGTTACCAAACATTCCCGAATATTCCATAACATTTTACAACACATAGTCAGTCATCATCAAAACATCTCACAATATAATCATATAGTCCCTTAAAAAGGTCTACGAGACCATAAACACATGTTAGAAAGAGGTCGGGACTAAACCGAACACATACGAAAATTTTTGAAATTCAAACATTTTTTCAAAACTGCAGAGGTCACACGCCCGTGTGCCCCACACGGCCTCGGACACGCCCATATGTCCAAGCCGTGGCAAAACAGGGCATACCTACTGACTTGTTCACACGGCCTGAGACACGCATGTGTGCCTCACCTGTGGTCGAGCCTAACTTGCACCGCACGGCCAGTCACACGCCCGTGTGTCTAGCCCGTGGTCGAGCCTGACTTGAATCAAATTACAAATTCGAAAGACACGGTCGAGCCACACACCCGTGTGCTCAACCGTGTAGGCAATTATAGGCCATTTTCAAGGCCAATCTTGCCTTTCACACCTTGAACCACCTACATACATCAAACCATTACCATTTCATGCCTCAAATACAACCCAAAACATATCATCATAAACACCAAATAATCATCAACTACCTTATCTATTTCCATACTCAATATCATCACAAATAAATCTATCCAAATACCAATTTCACAACCTAAATTATACAAAACAAGCATCATGCAAATCATATCATAATTTCCACATTTCAACCTCATTTCTCAACGACCAATTCAAGCATGGAAGGTACCATATTTATCATACACATATCCCACACATATATTACTACACCATTCAACCTTTAAACCATGTCTCATGGAAATATTTACACAACTCCAAACATACCACATTCAATAGCCTATACATGCCATATACCACTTATACACATTTCAAAAGTACCAAAATCGATTGCCGATAGTGTGATAGAGCTGCTAACGATCCCCGAATCCGAGCTAGCTTTACTGACACTGTAAAACAGAGAAACACTTCACATAGTAAGCTTAAGAGCTTAGTATGTTCGTAACATACTACCTTCAATTTAACAGCTCAAATGCAATGCACAAAATGAACTCATCACATAGATAAATTCCCAAATGTTTATACCATATCATTCATAGCCAGTAGTCCTACTCAACCATTCATGAAATCATAAACAATCTCATCAACCACAAAGGTTCAATACATATCTTAGCCAACACATAGGTACTCACCATCCAAGCTAATTTGTGCTCGATATTGCATTTCGATTCAACCTTCATTATTCATTAGGTTTAATCGCACACTTAGTGCCCAATTTATAGTCGAAACTAAATTAACATCGCACACTTAGTGCCTCAATTCATTGCCGAAGCTTAAATAACAGCGCACACTTAGTATCTCAATACAAAACCGAACATAATTTGGTATCGCACACACAGTGCCAACCACAAAGCCGAAGCTTCTATTATTTTGCACACACAGTGCTAATCATCTCGGTCATATTTCCAAATACGCGCACATAGTGCCATATAACTCGATTATCTCACATAGCATTTACAATTCCATAATATCATACCATTCGTTTTATAACATTAAACATAGTTAAATACACGTATCATGTCCGAACTTACCTCGGACGTCGAAATACCGAAACTAGCCGATCAATCAAGTACTTTGTCTTTGCCTCAATCTCCATCCGAATCTCTCCTTTCTTGGTCTATACATATTCAAATTCAACTCATTCAATTACCAATTCATTCAATTTAGTCCAAACACACATATTTAGGGCATTTTACAAAATAGCCCCCACATTTTCACATTTCGACACTTTAGTCCCTATTTCATAAAATCATAAAATACACATAATTTCTTTTCACCCATGCCTAGCCGAATTCTTATAATGTCCATACAAGCCCTCACATTTCATTTATTTTCCATTTTAGTCCCTCAATTTACACTTTTCTCAATTTAGCCCAAATTACTCAATTTCACTAAAAATTCAAAGACAAAACATGTTCATCCTTCACATATCTTCCATATTTCATCATCAAATATCACAAAGCTCAAGCATTCATCAATGGAATATCTCAAAATCACCATCAATTTCTAAAATTAAAGCATGGGCTATCTAGAGCACAAAGCAACGATTACAAAAACGTAGAAATTTTCAAAAACGGATCAAAAACACTTACCCGATTGAAGCTTAGACTATGGTCGAACCTAGCTAACCATTTTTCTCTTATTTTTCTTTCAATTTTCGGTGAAGGATGAAAAACTATGCCAGTATCTTTTGTTTTATTTTAATATAATATAATATAATATAATATGTTATTAATTATTAACCTTTAAAAATCAATATAAAATACTATATATTTTAGCCTTATGCCGTCCACCACTTTGTAAAATGAGCTAATTGCAACATAAATCCTCCAAATTATAAAGACCACAACAATTAGGCACTTAACAATCAACACACAACATTTTACATTTTATGCGATTAAGTCCTTTTTGCTAATTAAGCATGCAATCAATAAAATTTTCACACAGAAATTTCACACATGCTTAATCACATACTGTAAACACCAAGAATAATATTAAAATATTATTCCAACCTCGGATTTGTGATCTCGAAACCACTGTTCCGACTAGGGTCTAAACCAGGCTATTACAACTCTCCCCCCTTAGGGATTTTCGTCCCCGAAAATCTTACCAATGAATAGGTGTGGATATTGCTCTCTCATAACGTTTTCAGGTTCCCACGTAGCCTCTTCTACTCCGTGTTTATGCCACAACACTATCACTAAGAAAATTCTTTTGTTTCTCAATTCTTTGGTCTCTCGTGCCAAAATTCGGATCGGTTCTTCACTATACGACAAATCTGACTAAATTTCAACCTCAGTAGGAGCAATCACATGAGACGGATCAAATCTGTACCATCGAAGCATCGACACATGAAACACATTATGAATCTTTTCTAACTCGGGTGGCAACATCAATCTATAAGCAACGGCCCAACTCGTTCAATGATCTCATATGGCCTGATGAACCTCGGACTCAGCTTGCCTTTTTGGCCAAATCAAAGTATCTTTTTCCATGGAGACACTTTCAAAAACACTTTGTCACCAATCTCAAATTCAATATCTTTCCGTTTCAAATCTGCATAGGATTTCTGACGATCTGAAGCCGCTTTCAAGCTTTCACGAATCACTTTTACTTTTTGTTCGGTCTCTTTTATCAAATCAACCCCGTGAATCTTACTCTCACTCAATTCAGTCCAATACAATGGAGTTCGACATTTTCGACCGTAAAGAGCCTCATACGGTGCCATTTTAATGCTAGATTGAAAACTATTATTGTACACAAATTCAATCAACGGTAAATGCTTTTCCCACGTACTTTCAAATTCAAGAATACAACATCTCAACATATCTTCAAGAATTTGAATTCTCCGCTTGGATTGACCATCCGTTTGCAGATGAAATGCAGTACTGAAATGCAACTTTGTGCCTAATGCCTCGTGTAGTTTCTTCCAAAATCGCAAAGTAAATATCGAATCTCTGTCAGACACAATAGATAGTGGCGCCTCGTGAAATCTCACAATCTCATAGATATATAATTCAACTAACTTATCAAGTGAATAATTTGTTCTCACCGGAATAAAATGAGTTGATTTTGTCAATTTGTCAACTATCACCCAGATTGCATCTTTCTTTCCCGGAGATAAAGGCAATCTCGACACAAAGTTCATCGTGATCCTCTCCCATTTCCACTCAGGAATCATTATAGGTTGTAACAAACCGGATGGAACCTGATGTTCCGCTTTAACTTGCTGACAAACTAAACATTTCGACACAAAGTCAGAGATATCTCTTTTCATACCATGCCACCAATAAAATTGTTCCAAATCGTTATACATTTTTGTACTTCCAGGATGAACAGTCAATCAACTATTGTGAGCTTCATTCAAAATCAACTGAATCAACTCTGAATTATTCGAAACACAAATCCGATCTCTGAATCTCAAACAATCATCGTTATCAACTCAAAATTCTTAATCAGAATTCAAACCACATTGAGTTCATTTTGCTATAATCTCATTTTCACTTTTCTGAGCATCACAAATCTGACGTATAAACATCGGCCTAACTTTTAACTCAGCTAAAACTGAACCATCATCACATAGATCTATCTGAGTACTCATTGTTCGCAAAGCACATATAGACTTTCGACTCAAAGCATCAGCAACAACATTAGCTTTACCCGGATGATAATCAATCACAAGCTCATAATCTTTCAGCAATTCTAACCATCTTCTCTGTCGCAAATTCAATTCTTTCTGAGTCATCAAGTACTTCAAGCTCTTGTGATCAGTATAAATATGACATTTCTCACCAAATAGGTAGTGACGCCAAATCTTCAATGCAAACACAATCGCGGCTAATTCAAGATCATGCGTCGGATAATTCTTTTTATGCGGCTTTAACTGCCTCGAAGCATAAGCGATGACTTTGCCTTCCTGCATCAACACACAGCCCAAACCATTCCACGATGCATCACTGTAAGCTATGAATTCTTTACCCGATTTAGGTTGAACTAACACAGGTGCCTCTGTCAACAATGCTTTCAACTGCTCAAAACTCTGCTGGCACCTCTTCGACCACTCGAATTTAACATCTTTCTGTAGCAACTTCGTCAACGGAGTCGCAATCATCGAGAAGCCTTTCACAAACCGCCTATAATATCCTGCTAGCCCCAAAAAACTACGGACTTCAGACACATTTTTCGGAGGCTTCCACTCAAGAATAGCTGAGATCTTACTCGAATCAACTCGTATTCCCGCAGCTGATACAATATGCCCCAGAAAACCAACCTCACGCAACCAAAACTCACATTTGCTAAATTTTGCATACAATTGCTTCTCACGCAGAGTCTGTAACACAATTCTCAAATGCTTGGCATGTTGCGTCTCATCACAGGAATAAATCAGAATATCATCAATGAACACCACAACAAAACGATCCAAATACGGTCTAAATATCCGATTCATTAAATCCATAAACACTGCAGGAGCATTCGTTAGTCCGAAAGGCATAACTAAGAATTCATAATGTCCGTACCTCATTCTAAAAGCAGTCTTCGGTACATCTGACTGTTTAACTCTCAACTGATAGTAACCCGATCTCAAATCTATCTTAGAAAACACTGTAGCTCCTTTCAGCTGATCAAACAAATCATTAATACGTGGCAAAGGATATTTATTCTTTATTGTCACTTTGTTCAACTGTCGGTAATCAATACACATCCTTATAGTGCCATCTTTCTTTTTCACGAACAACACAGGATCACCACAGGGCGAGAAACTCGGTCGTGCAAATCCTCTATCTGTCAACTCTTGCAACTGAGACTTTAACTCTTTCAATTCTGTCGGTGCCATTCTATACGGAGCTATTGAGATTGGGGTCGTTCCCGGCACTAATTCAATACCAAACTCAACTTCTCGTATCGGAGGTAATCCTGGTAGTTCTTCAGGAAACACATCTGGGAACTCACATACTACAGGTACAGATTCAACTTTCTTTTCTGTCACTTTTGTATCAATTACATATGCAAGATAAGCTTCGCAACCCTTTTTCACATAATTCAAAGCTTTCATAACAGATACAACAGCTGGTAGTCCATTCAACTCACTGGATTCAATTCGAACCATCTCACCATTCTGACTTCTCAAATCAATACTCTTTCTTTTACAATTCACAATAGCATTATGCAGAGTGAGCCAATCCATACCCAGAATAATATCAAATTCATCAAAAGGTAGCAACATCAAATTAGCCGAAAAACAAATATTCCGAAACATCAGCGGAAAATTCTTGCACACTTTATCTACCAGGACACACTTGCCTAAGGGGTTTGATACTCTAATCACGAATTTAGTAGACTCAACAAGTAGAGTCTTACTTAATACTAAATTCACACACACATAGGAATGAGAAGATCTCGGATCTATCAATGCAATCACATCAGTATCAAATAGAGTAAAAGTACCAGTAATGACATCTGGAGATGACGCTTATTCACGAGCACGAATAGCATAGGCTCGGGCAGGTGCTCTTACCTCAGATCTTACAGTTGTATCGGTAGTCCTTCTCTGACTTCCACTCACATTTCTGGTGTTTCTGGGTTGACTACCCCTAGCCGTCGTATTACTCGGTCTCACACTCTGAACATTTTCTTCATTAGCTAACTTTGGGCAGTCTCGAATGAAGTGATCTCGTGATCCACACTTATAACAAGTTTGATTATTGTACTTGCCCCAGCATTCTCCCACATGTCGTCTTCCACACTGTCTACACTCATGCTTGTTACTTTTAACACTACCAACACTTGATTCAGTCAGAATTTGAGCTCTTGGTCCAACACTTTGTCTCACTCGATCTCTACCCGGATGCCCAGACGAAACATTTGAGTGATTACTTGCATCTCTAAATCTCTTCATTGAAGGTTGAGACGACTTACTCATCAATCTTTTTCTTTCATCTCTAGCCTCAGAATCGGTTTTCTTCTTCTCTTTGCTAAGCTCCTCGGCTTTACAGGCTCTTTCGACTAACACAACAAATTCATTTATGTCAAGTATCCCAACCAACAATTTAATGTCTTCATTCAGCCTTTCAATGAAATGTTTACACATAGTAGCTTCAGTCGAAACACATTTCCGCGCATATTGGCTCAATCTCACAAATTCCCGTTCGTACTCAGTAACAAACATGCGACCTTGTTTCATCTCTAAGAACTCTTTACGTTTCTGATCTATGAATCGTTGACTGATATACTTCTTTCTGAATTCAACTTGAAAGAAATCCCAGATGATTTTCTCTCTCGGAACCATGGATATCAACGTCTTCCACCAGTTATAGGCCGTATCTCTCAACAAAGAAATCGTACACTTAATGCATTCATCAGGGGTCAACGACATCTCATCGAACACTCGGATTGTGTTCTCGAGCCAAAACTCAGCTCGCTTGGCATCATCATCAACTGTGGCCCTAAACTCTTCGGCCCCATACTTTCAGATTTTATCCATAGGAGGATTATTTAATCGGATCAGATCGATCACTTGTGGCACAACGGGTACTTGTGGGGGTGGAGGTTGTGGAGCACCCGGATTCGTTTGAACGAACTCCGAAAACCACTCACTCATCATTCGGAAAAAGGCTTGCTTAGCCTCTCCCTCTTGACTACCATCATTCAGCCTAGCTGTGGCCGGTGCTGTCCCTCGAGCGGTAGCAGGCGCATTACTCTTTACATCATCAGCAACTGCTCGATCGGGATCCATTACTATATAAAAACCCATTTTTAGCTATCAAGATTCATCACACTATCGCAATTATATATATGGCATGTATAGCTAGACTCACTCACGCTACGTTAGTCTGAGAATCGACTAAATCGTAGCTCTGATACCAATAAAATGTAACACCCCTAACCTGTAACCATCGTCGGACTAGGGTTAAGAGGCGTTACCAAACACTCCTGAACATTCCATAACATTTTACAACACATAGTCAGTCATCATCAAAACATATCACAATATAATCATATAGTCCCTTAAAAAGGTCTACGAGACCATAAACACATGTTAGAAAGAGGTCAGGACTAAATCGAACACATACAAATATTTTCGAAATTCAAACATTTTTTCAAAACTGCAGAGGTCACACGCCCATGTGTGTAGGCCGTGTGCCCCACACGGCCTCGGACACGCCCATATGTCCAAGCCGTGGAAAAACAGGGCATACCTACTGACTTGTTCACACTGCCTGAGACACGCATGTGTGCCCCACCCGTGGTCGAGCCTGACTTGCACCACACGGCCAGTCACACACCCGTGTGTCCAGCCCGTGGTCGAGCCTGACTTGAATCAATTTACAAATTTGAAAGACACGGTCGAGCCACACACCCGTGTGCTCAACCGTGTGGGCAATTATAGGCCATTTTCAAGGCCAATCTTGCCTTTCACACCTTGAACCACCTACATGCATCAAACCATTACCATTTCATGCCTCAAATACAACCCAAAACATATCATCATAAACACCAAATAATCATCAACTACCTTATCTATTTCCATACTCAATATCATCACAAATAAATCTATCTAAATACCAATTTCACAACCTAAATTATACAAAACAAGCATCATGCAATTCATATCATAATTTCCACATTTCAACCTTGTAACACCCCAAACCCGGCCCAAACATTACGACCGAATTTGGTATGCTACGGAGGAAAAACCTTTGGAAATCCCTTGTTAAGTCGTTTTAAATTTTGATAAAAGATATTGTTTTGTTTTAAAACAATTGAGGTGTTATGAAGAAAGCATTACTTAATGTCATTTAAAAATATACTAAGTTAGGTTGTTCTGATTTCAAATGTACCCGATGGTACTTTAAAAACATTTTTGCGTTTAATTTGAGAAAACATATGCATCCGTTTTAACATCATCAAATAGTTTAAACAAACCATTCAAAACATGCAGCAATAATAAAATAATCCTAGGAGGCCTTATTACAATTAAGCAACATAAACCCAACGAGAAAAATAGATAAAATCCAAAATTCATTTATTAAAAATCTCCTTTGCATGGCCACCTCGAGTCCATCCGGCTCCTCATCCGCGATCTACGAGTCACCTGAAAAATTAAAGGAGAAGGTGAGTCACCAAGACTCAATGTGTAACCCTTCCCGATTTAATGCAATAACATACACAAATTATAACCAATTAACATGCATAAGTTTAAATGCACCCAACCTAACCATCCATACGCCTTTTTCTACCCCTTGTGGTACCAAAACCTTTGGTGGTGCCAAACCACCGGTGACGTATAGTCACAAATGTGATACCAAATCCTTTGGAGATACCAAATCTCGGTGTCCAGAAGACACAATTGTGTTACCAAAACTTTGGTGACCGAAGTCACAAATAGATGATGGGGCCAACCCATCGTGTGATACCAAATCACCGCGGACAATCCCATATCTCAAAGTGGGGCCAACCCACGGTGGTATTAACCACGGGGACAAGTCGCTATGAGGTGCCAAACCTCCGGAGGTACCAAACCTCTGGTGACCGTAGTCACGATGTGTTACAAAACACCGGTGTCCGTCGACACGAATATCACTGCCCCCTCCTCTCATCAACCCATAACAATCATTTATATGCATGTACCACAAATCATGTTAATAGATTTATTTAACAACATCCAATCGATTTATCATAAGCCATATATCAAATAATACACATACCAAATGTGTCATGCTTCCCAAAAGCATCAAATAATAATCACATAGTAATAAGAACTTACCCAAATCCTTGTCAATACCATGAAGGTATTTCATCCATGTCTACACAAAACGTTTAGGCATAAAATAACACTTAGCATATTAAAAAGTTATAAGATGTGTATGTATACACACCTGGCACCAAAAAGAGTTCTAAATCCCGAATAGACAAATCGGCCACACAAGTATTCTTGCCCCTATATTCGGCCAAAAATGAATATTAGAACCATGGCCTAATCGGCCAAACCAAAATAATTGAGAAAGGTTCCTTGTGAACCTAAAATCTTACCCAAAGCCTTGAACACTTATCCAACACACTCCTAAAAGAATCGGCCTCACTTCCCTACAATCAACCATCATCAATAATGTTTATTAGCCTTCGCTTAAACGAAAACTTAAAAGAGTAATCCTTTGGAATAAGCCCTTACCACTTTACCAAAACCGATTTCTAGAGAAGTCCCGATGATAACTATCTTACCTTCAAAATTCGCCAAAGTTGATCAAGATAGGAGAAGAAAATTCGGTATACCCAAGAGAGTGGATTAGGCTATGATTTGTTCAACACAATCAACCAAGGTTCAACTTGTATGGAAAAAGATGAAGTAAGAAAGTGAACTAATAGTTTCGGCTAAGTGCTTTTGAGAAGAGAAAAGAAAGAAATAGATAGAATATTATGGTATAGGAGATTCGGCTAAGAAAGAAAGAAGAAAATGGACAAAAGAGATAAGTGTTTTGGCAATGGTTGAAGAAAATACTCAAGTTTCGGTTTTGAGAGAATGAAAAGGAGAAATAGAAAATGAGCCAAAATGACCAAATGGTCAAAAGTATTAGGCTTATCAAAAGGTGAAATTCGGCTAACAAGAAAAGAGTTTGAGAGAGAATTGTTTTGTACTTTTGCACCAAATGAAAGAAATGACCAAAAATTCTTCCCAAGCCTTACCAACACTAGCATATTCGGCCAAATCCCCCTTAGCCACATTGCCGTCCAAGTTCATGGCATAAAGGCCATGATTTTGTTTCAAAACATAATCCTTGATACTAGCCCCATGTCTCCATATTTTCCTTAATTACTTGATTCCCTTCCATATGTTAACACTTGCCTTAAACCTATAGTCTACTAACCAAAAATTAACATGGTCAACCCTTATCTTAATTATCCTTGGCCGACACTTACCATACCAAAGCAAAAATAAAGTTGTCCCAATGCTATTTAAGGGATTCGAACCTCTCCCCTCAAGCTAAACTCCATGCGCCATTACCAACTTGCCATGCACTCATCTTGTGTCACTTATTGCTACTTAAATTAACTTAAGTGCTAAGCTCATTTAATCCTCTTCTTTAAATGAGCCTTACTAAGAATTATTCTACTAAACCGAGCTTACTCAAGACCCCTAATTAAGCCTTATATCATCACGCATAATATCACAGAAATTCAAATACAAGAAAAAAAATAATACAATCACAAATAACCCCTATTTTGGGATGTTACGATTCTACCCCCTTAAAATAATTTCGACCTCGAAATTACCCGATCGAAAAGGTGGGGTATTTTTGCCGCATCACCTCCTCGAGTTCCCACGTCGCCGCCTCTCGTACCATGGTTTCGCCATAGCACTTTCACTAAAGGGTACCGACTTTCACGCAACACCTTGACATCACGATCTAAAAAATGAACCGGTTCCTCCTCGAATGATAAGTCGGAGTTAACCTCAATCTCGCGCATCGCACGATGTGCGATGGATCGACCTATACCGTCTAAGCATCGACACATGGAAGACATTGTGAATCGACTCAACTCTGCTTTGGCGATTCGAGGTGATAAGCTACCGGTCCTACTCGCTTCAACACGATTATACGGCCGATGAACCTTGGACTTAATTTCCTTTTTGCCCAAAGCGCAACACCTTTTTCCAAGGCGACACCTTGAGAAAGACTTTATCTCCTACCTCATATTCCATCTCCTTGCGCTTGAGATCGGCGTAAGACTTTTGCCTATCCGATGCTTCCTTGAGACGAGCCCGAATTTCCTTAACTTTGTCCTCGATTTCCGTCACCACTCGGACCCAAGACATGTCGTTCACCTAGTTCCGTCCAACACGTAGGGAGTACGGCATTTTAAATCCATCTGATTGCTTCATATGGAGCCATTTGGATACTCGCTGATAACTATTGTTATAAGCGAATTCCGCCAACGGTAGATACTCCTCCCAAGCGCCATGAAATCCGTAACGCAACCTCGAGCATATCTTCTAAAATCTGAATCACTCTCTCCGATTGTCCATCGGATTGCGGATGAAAAGCTGTGCTGAAGTCCAATCTCGTACCCAAAGCTTGATGCAACGCTCTCCAAAACCTCGATGTAAACCTCGGATCCCTATCCGAGATAATCGATACTGGCACACCATGCAATCTCACTATCTCGGCTACATATAACTTAGCTAACCTCTGAAGCGAATAATCTACCCTTACAGGTATGAAATGCGCTGATTTAGTCAGACGATCCACAATCACCCAAACTGAATTCTTCTTGCTAGGCGTAAGAGGTAATCCACTGACAAAGTCCATGGTGATCCTCTCCCACTTCCACTGAGGAATCTTCACCGGCTGAAGTAAACCAGATGGCAACTGATGTTCAGCCTTGACTTGTTGACACGTCAGACACTTACCCACGAACTCAGTTACTTCCCGTTTCAGACCTGGCCACCAAAATTGCTCTCTCAAATCCCGATACATCTTGCTACCTCCAGGATGCATAGCATATGGGCTGCTATGTGCGTCCCGAAGAATCCTTTGTCTCAACTCCACATCCTTCGGCATACAAGCTCTTCCTTTAAAGCACAAAACTCCATCACTGGACAGACTAAAATCCTCTAATCCACCATTCTGGACTTGCAACCTCCGATCATTCAAACCATCATCCTCTAACCGCTTCTCCTTCTGATCTAACCAAGTCGGCTTGACTTGCAATTCTGCCAAAAGACTCCCATCATCGAACAGACTAAGTCGAGCAAACATCGATCTTAAATCCGATACAACCTTACGACTCAACGCGTCTGCCACCACGTTAGCCTTACCAGGATGATACTCGATCGAACGATCGTAGTCCTTCAACGACTCAATCCATCTACGCTGCCTCAAATTCAAATCCTTCCGAGTCAAAAGATACTTAAGACTCTTGTGATCCGTATAAACTATCGACTTCTCTCCGTACAAATAGTGCCTCCATATCTTCAAAGCGAAGACTACTGACCGCTAACTCCAAGTCATGAGTCGGATAATTAGCCTCATGTGGTCTCAAGCTGCCGAGATGCATAAGCCACTACCTTCCCTTCTTGCATCAAGACGCATCCCAAACCAATATGTGATGCATCGCAATAAACAAGTGAATTCCTTGCTCGCCTCAAAGTTGAATCAAAACCGGAGCTTGATCAGAATCTTCTTCAATTTGTCGAAACTTTCTTGCTGCTCCTCGGTCCACACAAATGGAACTCCTTTCCTCAACAACTTGGTCATCGGTGCGGCAATCAAAGAAAATCCTTCCACAAATCTTTGGTAATACCCCGCTGAGACCTAGAAAACTCGAATTTCAGCCACGATTTAGGCGGCTTCCAATCTAACACCGCCTCAATCTTTCGAGGATCCACTCTAATCCCCTCGGTGAAACAACGTGACCCAAGAAAGTCACCTCCTTAAGCCGTAAGTCGCACTTACTAAATTTCGCATACATTTGCTTTTCCTCGAATCGCAACACCACTCGCAAATGCGCATCATGCTCCTCTTCCGACTTCGAATACACCAAAATATCATCTATAAAGACCACAACAAACCGATCCAAAAGCGTTGAAATACCCTATTCATCATGTCCATGAAATTGCTTTGGTGCATTAGTCAAACCAAACGGCATCACCGGGAACTCGTAGTGTCCATACCGAGTCACGAAATGCCGTCTTATGGATATCAGCCTCTTTCACCTTGATTGATGATATCCGGACCTTAAATCAATCTTAGAGAAAACGCGCCAGCTTTTTGGTGATCAAACAAGTCATCTATCCTCGGCAAAGGATACTTGTTTTTAATCGTCACTTATTCAATCAAGCGGTAGTCTATACACATCCGCATCGTACCATCCTTCTTCTTGACAAAAGTACCGGCGCTCCCCAAGGTGAAACACTTGGTCGAATGAAACCTCGATCCAACAACTCTTGTATATCGAGCCTTCAATTCCAACAATTCCTTCGATTGCCATCCTATACGGAGCTATAGACACCGGCGCGCGTTCGAATAACAGATCTATACCAAATTCGACTTCACGATCCGGAGGCAATCCGGAAGTTCTTCAGAAATACGTCAAGCAAATTCCTTTACGGTTTGAACATTTCCCACAGAAGACTCCTTAGCTTCCAAAGCACACACATGAACTACGAACGCCTCACACCCTTCCCGACCATCTTTCTCGCTTTCAAGCGCAGATACCACGTTGGATAGATAATCTCTCCTATTACCTATCATGACCACTTCTTCACCTTCAACCGTCTTCAAAACCATGCGCTTAGCGGCACAATCCAAACTTGCTTGGTACTTGACCAACCAGTCCATCCCAAGAATCAGATCAAACTCCTCAAAGCGGCGGTTCCATCGGATCGGCTACAAACACTACCCCTTGGAGTTCTAGGGGTATATCTCTATACAGCTTATCTACTTCTACAGAGTGACCTAAAGGACTAAGTACAATCATCCTCTTAGAAGCAGTCTCGGGAACTAAACTCATGGTCTCAACTATACTACTAGCAACGTAAGAGTGCGTCGAACCCACATCTATCAAGGCAGTATATGGAACACCAAAAATTAAAAACGTCTGCGGTTATGACGTCGGTGCGTCTCCTTCCTCACGACGCCGCAAAGATACACCAAACCAGTCGCCTAGCCTCCGTGTTGCCAATACCTCACGCCCGGTTGCCGCGACCTCCACTAGAGCCATAACCACCTCTACCATAACCACGACTCTCTGCGGTGCTGGTCCCTCCTTTACGAATCGGGCACGACCTTGACCTTGAGGATCGATTCCTAAGCTTGCTTACGCGGACGATCCCTCACACGATGTTCTAGCGAACCACACTCGAAACATCCTTTCCCCCGGTCCAACATTCACCCCAATGAAACTTTCCACAGCGGTTACACTGGGCGGTCTTTGATTAGCATTTGTGGACCTCCTGCTGATTTGACCCACTCTGCCTAAATCTTTTACGAACATTACCACGACCTGACGATCCAAAGCCTCTCTTGACTTGCTCCTATCATAACTTTGCCTCGCGGACTCCTTGATTCCTTCGGCTACCTTGGCCTTCTCCACCAAGACAAAGCAAACTCACGTTCTTCTTTGTGGAGCAATCAGCGACCTTTAACTCGTCTCTAAGTCCGTCTTCAAAACGAACACAACGATCATGTTCCGATGCCACTATTCCCGAGCATAACGACTCGGCCTTAGGAATTCGCTTCATACAGAGACGGACTTATTCCCTTGCACTAACCCGGAAAAGCTTTCCTTTGAGCGTCAATGTAGCTTGATCCAACATACTTCTTCGGTATGCGACTTTGAAGTACTCCCAAGTGAGATCATCTGCCGTAGCACCATCTCGGACCGTGAGCCACCATCGATATGACTCATCCTTGAGAAGCGACACCGCTCCTTTCGGTTTCTCCTCATTTGTCAAATCTATCTCATCCATGATTCTTTCGGTCGATTCCGGCCAATACTCACCGTATTGGGCGCTACACCGAACACACCTCGGAAAAATTCAGCTCGTTAGCTCGAAGTCTCTCAGAACCGACTTCCGAGCTCCTCCACTTCCGCCAATTCCGGCTACCCTTTCCGAACTCGTAGCATCGCTTGTGACACAGCGTGTCGTCACCCCGCCCGATCCTCGCTCTTGGCTCCAAAGGTTGGGGGTGGTGGTGGCGGTATCTCATTCTCGAGATCCTTGACCCGACCCGATGTGTTCGTCACGGCCATCCTTCCCTTCCGCGCCCACGGCGGCCACGTCCTCTAAAGCTCATTCTAACTATCGCGCTTTAATCGATTAGGAAATTTTTATTAATTAGTACATGTTTCACTTGATTATCCATGAAGAAATTTTATGAAAAGAGTTTAATAGAGATTCTTTCGATCAAACAAGGTTTTAAGTCTTCTATCATGGTTTACAAAGAATAATACATCCATTCCCTATACCTTTCATACCTATGCACTCTTCAGGCATTACTGTCCGTTTCTAACCCAGGGGTATTTTCGTCATTTTTCCTAAAGGGTATTTTTGTAATTTTGTCAATCAAGAATATTTTGAAAATTTTCGAAGATACATTTGTCCTACCATCTAAAAAAATAATTTAATGATTTTAAAACCGAAGTTTTCCTTAAAACATGGCTAATCCCTTTCGGGTTTTATTTAGGATTTTGCCTGTGATCGAGTCCTCTTGGTTAGAGTGAACCGAAGCTACGCACCAGGTAGGAATCCCGCGAAGAGGAGGTGAGTCACGAGGACTGCTTAAGTACCAAGCTCTTCCGGATCCAATCCTAGACATGCGCACCAAGGTTACCACACCCTAACTCGGCGACTTGGTCGTAGGTTGGTTTAATTAGGCTCTTAAAGTCTTATGTCTTTGTTTGGAGTAAACTAGTCCTAAAGTTTAAAATACTATCACTATCTACGTCCCATGCTTCCTACCCTTCTCTGAAGAAATAATTCATACAAAAATTTAGTGGTACTTACAGGCGGATCGGTGTGCAGGAGACTCGATGCCATGCTTATTCAAAACCATAATATTTCAAATAGACCTACCAAAACATTTTTGGGCCTTGGGCCCCACAGTAGAGCTTTGAACTGGCTCGATACCAATTTTGTAACACCCCAAACCCGGCCCAAACATTACGACCGAATTTGGTATGCTACGGAGGAAAAACCTTTGGAAATCCCTTGTTAAGTCGTTTTAAATTTTGATAAAAGATATTGTTTTGTTTTAAAACAATTGAGGTGTTATGAAGAAAGCATTACTTAATGTCATTTAAAAATATACTAAGTTAGGTTATTCAGATTTCAAATGTACCCGATGGTACTTTAAAAACATTTTTGCGTTTAATTTGAGAAAACATATGCATCCGTTTTAACATCATCAAATAGTTTAAACAAACCATTCAAAACATGCAGCAATAATAAAATAATCCTAGGAGGCCTTATTACAATTAAGCAACATAAACCCAACAGAAAAATAGATAAAATCCAAAATTCATTTATTAAAAATCTCCACTGCATGGCCACCTCGAGTCCATCGGGCTCCTCATCCGCGATACCAATTTTGTAACACCCCAAACCCGGCCCAAACATTACGACCGAATTTGGTATGCTACGGAGGAAAAACCTTTGGAAATCCCTTGTTAAGTCGTTTTAAATTTTGATAAAAGATATTGTTTTGTTTTAAAACAATTGAGGTGTTATGAAGAAAGCATTACTTAATGTCATTTAAAAATATACTAAGTTAGGTTGTTCTGATTTCAAATGTACCCGATGGTACTTTAAAAACATTTTTGCGTTTAATTTGAGAAAACATATGCATCCGTTTTAACATCATCAAATAGTTTAAACAAACCATTCAAAACATGCAGCAATAATAAAATAATCCTAGGAGGCCTTATTACAATTAAGCAACATAAACCCAATGAGAAAAATAGATAAAATCCAAAATTCATTTATTAAAAATCTCCACCGCATGGCCACCTCGAGTCCATCAGGCTCCTCATCCGCGATCTACGAGTCACTGAAAAATTAAAGGAGAAGGTGAGTCACCAAGACTCAATGTGTAACCCTTCCCCGATTTAATGCAATAACATACACAAATTATAACCAATTAACATGCATAAGTTTAAATGCACCCAACCTAACCATCCATACGCCTTTTTCTACCCCTTGTGGTACCAAACCACTGGTGGTGCCAAACCACAGTGACGTATAGTCACAAATGTGATACCAAATCTTTGGAGATACTAAATCTCGGTGTCAGAAGACACAATTGTGTTACCAAAACACTGGTGACCGAAGTCACAAATAGATGATGGGGCCAACCCATCGTGTGATACCAAATCACTGGCAGACAATCCCATATCTCAAAGTGGGGCCAACCCACGGTGGTATTAACCACAGGGACAAGTCGCTATGAGGTGCCAAACCTCTGGAGGTACCAAACCCTCACGGTGACCGTAGTCACGATGTGTTACCAAAACACGGTGTCCGTCGACACGAATATCATCGCCCCCTCCTCTCATCAACCCATAACAATCATTTATATGCATGTACCACAAATCATGTTAATAGATTTATTTAACAACATCCAATCGATTTATCATAAGCCATATATCAAATAATACACATACCAAATGTGTCATGCTTCCCAAAAGCATCAAATAATAATCACATAGTAATAAGAACTTACCCAAATCCTTGTCAATACCATGAAGGTATTTCATCCATGTCTACACAAAACGTTTAGGCATAAAATAACACTTAGCATATTAAAAGTTATAAGATGTGTATGTATACACACTGGCACCAAAAAGAGTTCTAAATCCCGAATAGACAAATCGGCCACACAAGTATTCTTGCCCCTATATTCGGCCAAAAATGAATATTAGAACCATGGCCTAATCGGCCAAACCAAAATAATTGAGAAAGGTTCCTTGTGAACCTAAAATCTTACCCAAAGCCTTGAACACTTATCCAACACACTCCTAAAAGAATCGGCCTCACTTCCCTACAATCAACCATCATCAATAATGTTTATTAGCCTTCGGCTTAAACGAAAACTTAAAAGAGTAATCCTTTGGAATAAGCCCTTACCACTTTACCAAAACCGATTTCTAGAGAAGTCCCGATGATAACTATCTTACCTTCAAAATTCGGCCAAAGTTGATCAAGATAGGAGAAGAAAATTCGGTATACCCAAGAGAGTGGATTCGGCTATGATTTGTTCAACACAATCAACCAAGGTTCAACTTGTATGGAAAAAGATGAAGTAAGAAAGTGAACTAATAGTTTCGGCTAAGTGCTTTTGAGAAGAGAAAAGAAAGAAATAGATAGAATATTATGGTATAGGAGATTCGGCTAAGAAAGAAAGAAGAAAATGGACAAAAGAGATAAGTGTTTCGGCAATGGTTGAAGAAAATACTCAAGTTTCGGTTTTGAGAGAATGAAAAGGAGAAATAGAAAATGAGCCAAAAATGACCAAATGGTCAAAAAGTATTAGGCTTATCAAAAGGTGAAATTCGGCTAACAAGAAAAGAGTTTGAGAGAGAATTGTTTTGTACTTTTGCACCAAATGAAAGAAATGACCAAAAATTCTTCCCAAGCCTTACCAACACTAGCATATTCGGCCAAATCCCCCCCCCTTAGCCACATTGCCGTCCAAGTTCATGGCATAAAGGCCATGATTTTGTTTCCAAAACATAATCCTTGATACTAGCCCCATGTCTCCATATTTTCCTTAATTACTTGATTCCCTTCCATATGTTAACACTTGCCTTAAACCTATAGTCTACTAACCAAAAATTAACATGGTCAACCCTTATCTTAATTATCCTTGGCCGACACTTACCATACCAAAGCAAAAATAAAGTTGTCCCAATGCTATTTAAGGGATTCGAACCTCTCCCCTCAAGCTAAACTCCATGCGCCATTACCAACTTGCCATGCACTCATCTTGTGTCACTTATTGCTACTTAAATTAACTTAAGTGCTAAGCTCATTTAATCCTCTTCTTTAAATGAGCCTTACTAAGAATTATTCTACTAAACCGAGCTTACTCAAGACCCCTAATTAAGCCTTATATCATCACGCATAATATCACAGAAATTCAAATACAAGAAAAAAAATAATACAATCACAAATAACCCCTATTTTGGGATGTTACAAACCTCATTTCTCAATGATCAATTCAAGCATGGAAGGTACCATGTTTATCATACACATGTCCCACACATATATTACTACACCATTCAACCTTTAAACCATGTCTCATGGCAATATTTACACAACTCCAAACATACCACATTTAATAGCCTATACATGCCATATACCACTTATACACATATTTCAAAAGTACCAAAATCGACTGCAGATAGTGTGATAGAGCCGCTAACGATCCCCGATTCTGAGCTAGCTTTACTGACACTGTAAAATAGAGAAACACATCACACAGTAAGCTTAAGAGCTTAGTAAGTTCGTAACATAATACCTTTAATTTAATATCTCAAATACAATGCACAAAATGAACTCATCACATAGATAAATTCCCAAATGTTTATACCATATCATTCATAGCCAGTAGTCCTACTCAACCATTCATGAAATCATACACAATCTCATCAACCACAAAGGTTCAATACATACCTTAGCCAACACATAGTTACTCACCATCCAAGCTAATTTATGCTCGATATTGCATTTCGATTCAACCTTCATTATTCATTAGGTTTAATCGCACACTTAGTGCCCAATTTATATTCGAAACTAAATTAACATCGCACACTTAGTGCCTCAATTCATTGCCAAAGCTTAAATAACATCGAACACTTAGTGTCTCAATACAAAACTGAACGTAATTCGGTATTGCACACACAGTGCCAACCATAAAGCCAAAGCTTCTATTATTTCGCACACACAGTGCTAATCATCTCGGTCATATTTCCAAATACGCACACTTAGTGCCACATAACTCGATTTCATCACATAACATTTACAATTCCATAATATCATACCATTCGTTTTATAACATTAAACATAGTTAAATACACGTATTATGTCCGAACTTACCTCAAACGTCGAAATACCGAAACTAGCCGATCAATCGAGTACTTTGTCTTTGTCTCGATCTTGATCTGAATCTCTCCTTTCTTGGTCTATAAATATTCAAATTCAACTCATTCAATTACCAATTCATTCAATTTAGTCCAAACACACATATTTAGGGCATTTTAAAAAAATAGTCCCCACATTTTCACATTTCGACACTTTAGTCCCTATTTCATAAAATCATCAAATACACATAATGTAACACCCCAAACCCGGCCTAAAAGTTAGGCCTGAATCTGGCGTGTCACATTGCAGTGTTTTTCAAAACCATATTTCTTGTTGTTAAAAACTTGTTTGAGAGTTAAAGCCTCTTTGTTAAAACTCAAAACACTTAAGCAATTGTCGTTTACTTGAAAACGTAATTACTTTTAAAAACTTATCTATTGCGGAAACATATTTAAAACGTTGCGAAAATGTAGTGCTTGAAAGCAGTTATCGTTTTGGAAATTGTATTCCACTTTTAACAATTAGAAAACATCATAAATAAATATAAAAAATAATAAGTTAAAAATAGAGAGGCCTTATTACAACCCAAATCAAAATATTTAAAAGTAAATAATCAAAACAACAAGCATAAGCAGTGTGTGGTCTTCTCCGAGTCCCTCGCAGCTCCGATCCGTCTAAGGCTGGGGATTTCCTGCACAGTTAAAAACGGGGTGAGTTTACGAAAACTCAGTGTGTAATCCACTATACGGTCACAGTCTGGGCCCGAGCCCATATGGTATCAGTCTGGGCCTAAGCCCTATTCGGTAACAACCTAGGCCTAAGCCCTATATCATAATAATGCAATGGACATGTAACCCAACCCTTAACCACCAAACTCTCCACCCATACCAACCAATCTCTCCATGTGGGGACCATGTCGACCCACCCAGCCAAACTCTCCAATGGTGCAGTTTAGCTGCTAACAACGGTATACGTGGCTGTGCCACTAGAATCAGAGTACGTGACAATGCCACTATAACAATGGTGTATGGGGCTAAGCCACTATAACGGTACTTCCTCCAAATCAGAAAAACCCAACCCAATGCAATATGTCATGTATGCAGTGTATCACAATCATATACAGTTATATAAATGTCACATAAACATCATTTAAACTACCACTAAGGGTATAACGACCATTTTGTCATTTAAGGGTAAAACGGTAATTTCACCCCTTGGGGGTATTTCGGTAATTTTACCCACCAATGGTATTTCGATAATTTTACCCACCAATGGTATGTCGGTAATTTTACCCATTGAGGGTATTTCGATAATTTTGTAAACTAAGGTATTCTAAACATAGATAACGATGCGAATAGGCCTAAGGCCCATTCTCGGCTCAAATAGGCCCACACGCTCGTGTGGCCCATTTAGCCCAAATCTAGCCACAAATATGAGATTCACATAGTCCAGTCCAATATTTACTACACAATCATACAACTTATCCGTTTGGGCCCACAGGCCCATTGGCCCCACATGGCCCCTTTCGGCCCATCATGGCCCAAACAACCTAAACCCACAAGAACACTCATGACGGCCTCAACTATCGCGTCGAAGCTCCCACACGTGCGCTCGCACGCTCGTGTGGCTACCATCGTCGTGTGATCAGAATTTCGGCATTTACCTCTCTACAGCTAGAGTAGTGCGAAATACATACATCTGATAGGAATATAAAGTTAATCCGCGCTCCGAACACTGTTCTACGCAGAAGCCAACAATGATCGCACCCTTGACCACCAAGGGGTGTGTCGATCAACTTTGGTCACCACCACCGCAACCCAACGGCATACAGATCAACGAATGATCCAACGCCTAACCCAAACGAGCACGCCACAAGGTGAAAGGGGTAAGCCGAGAAAGGTATGCTTACTCTCCTCATGGTTTGCTCTATTTAAAGCCAGCTTCTCGCCTACTCTCATGCTAGCTTCTCGATGTTGGATCTCCCCTTCAACAGAGTTTAAATCCAACACAAACTCTGGCCGTCCAATCCGCAAAATAAACACTCCCTTGCTTGACATGAGATTCGAACCCTTGCCCTCTCCTATGCTCCAGACGCTACATGCCACCACAACACAAGCTCCTTTTGTGACTTAGAACATGTGCAACTAACTATAAGCCTATGGGCCAAAGTCTAAGTTCATTTAAAAGAAAATCAAAAAGAATTGCAAGCGCCAAGACTTGAACCTTGGACCTCTTGCTTCCTCTATGGCGTCACTTCCTTGTCTCCCATGTGGCGCCATTTGCCACTAGACCACAACTCCTTTTGTGTCTTTTTTTCCCTACAATTTATTCTTAAAGCCTACTTACTTACACATAATTTCTTTTCACCCATGCCTAGCTGAATTCTTCTAATGTCCATACAAGCCCTCACATTTCATTTATTTTCTATTTTAGTCCCTCAATTTACACTTTTCTGAATTTAGCCCAAATTACTCAATTTCACTAAAAATTCAAAGACAAAACATGTTCATCCTTCACATATCTTCCATATTTCATCATCAACTATCACAAAGCTCAAGCATTCATCAATGGCATATCTCAAAATCACCATCAATTTCTAAAATTAAAGCACGGGCTAGCTAGAGCACAAAACAACTATTACAAAAAAGGTAGAAATTTTCAAAAACGGATCAAAAACACTTACCCGATTGAAGCTTAAACTATGGCCGAACCTAGCTAACCATTATTCTCTTATTTTTCTTTCAATTTTCGGTGAAGGATGAACAACTATGCCAGTATCTTTTGTTTTATTTTAATAAAATAACATATAATATGTTATTAATTATTAACCTTTAAAAATCAATATAAAATACTATATATTTTAGCCTTATGTTGTCCACCACTTTGTAAAATGAGCTAATTGCAACATAAATCCTCCAAATTATAAAGACAACAACAATTAGGCACTTAACAATCAACACACAGCATTTTACATTTTATGTGATTAAGTCCTTTTTGCTAATTAAGCATACAATCGATAAAATTTTCACACAGAAATTTCACACATGCTTAATCACATACTGTAAACACCAAGAATAATATTAAAATATTATTCTGACCTCAGATTTGTGGTCTCGAAACCACTGTTTCGACTAGGGTCTAAACCAGGCTGTTACAATTTTAGGGAGTTTAGTTCATATTCATAGAGGAAAACATCTCAAAATAAAAATAACAACAAGACATGAAAAACCCAAAAAAAACTTTGAAGGAAATTCGACTAGAGATCTTCAATCTTGAATGAGATCCTGCTTTCGAGATGATTTCGACGGCTTCCTTCGAGTAAATTCTTCGTTCTACTCTGCGTGCCCCCTTAGGTCTTCTTCTCGTGTGTTTTTATAGACTTTGGAATGCTCAAAATACCTAAAAATTATCTTTTTCCGCGTGAAAATGAAATAGGGTGCAAATGGGACACGGGCGTGTGATCAACCCGTGTAAGAATGCCCAGGTCGTGTGCAGTACTGATATGGTTAGAAGTCAACATGGGCTAGTACATGGGCGTGTGGCCAGCCCGTGTGTCTCCCACGGGAGTGTGAGAAGCCCGTGTTTAAGGTACCCAGTCCGTGTGTAATGCTGACATGGTTCGAGATGGCCACGGGCTAGCACACGGGTGTGTGGTCAGCCCATGTGTGATACTAAAATCGACTCTTTTTGCTCGGTTTTGGCTCATTTTTCACTCCTTTCACTCCCCTATGCTCACCTAAGTATAGAAACATGAAATTAAAGGATTAGGAGCATCGAATTCACAAATTTGTATAATAAAACATCCAAAAACATGCTAAGTATGGGATAAAAATGTGTTATTTTTATGGTTTATCAGTTGTAACGTGGCTAGGCTAGGGGTAGGTAAAAGATAAATAAATTTAGGTTAAAACCCTAGACTTAGCTTAAATTGAACCTTCGGAATAATTACCTTCAATACACCAACTTATTTTGCTTTCACATGCTCTTTTGTACATCTATTTCTTTTGAGTACATATGCTCTCTTTTTTTTTGTTCCGAGATTTTTCTGTATGTACTACAATTTTTTTTGAGCATTTGATACTTCTAGTGTTTGGGACAATTTAAAGATAATTACGAGAGAAGTGATGGCTAAATAATGCAAAGGTTCAAATCGAAATAGGCCATATAGTCTCAAAGTTGGGTTTCAAGGGATAAAAATTCATCATGGTTGGCTTGAAAGGCTCAAACAGTCCAAACAAAAGTTGCCTAAATCATTTTCAACATTCCATGCTTCCTAGGATTTCGCCTCAAGAAATTACTAAGTTAATTCTTAGAGACTTAAACTTTCATGCATGCCTAGCTTTCCTAAGGAGCTAAAAATTTTATAGTATGATTTACATACTTTATTAAGAGTACATTTATGTCATAATTTAGCTAATATAACAATTATTGAAATAATAGAACTTTATTCATACTGAAGGTTAGCATACTTAATAAAATTTCAAATTCTTGAACAAAATATAAGTTAACCATAATTAAAAGAAAGATTTATTCTGAGGGGATATAATTTCAATTTTTCGGTCCCCCTACTTAAGATGAACAATGTTCTCATTGTTAGAAGTGAATAGATACTATACACCAGGTAGGATTTTAGAAAAAAAAAGAGGTGAGTCAATTTGATTGCTTAAGTACCAAGCTGTAACAACCTATTTTTTGGTGAAATCGGAACAATGGTTTCGGGACCACAAATCCGATCCGAAAATTTAATTTATTTTTATTTTATTATATGGTCCGTATTATGTTAGAAAATTCATGAGAAAATTTTGATACAAAATTTTTATTGATTATGTGTTTAATTAGGGAAAGGACTAAATCGCATAAAATGTAAAAGTTGAATTCTAGTAGCTATAAGGATTAAATAGCCATGAGATTCAAAACTTGAGGTCCTTAAGTGGTAATTAGACCATTAATTAAAAGTTAGTAGATATTTTGGGATGACTCATCCATGGAAATTTTAGAAAAGGGTAGGGACTAAATTGGAATTCAACTAAATTAGTTAATTAAAAAGATGAAAAGAAAATAAAAATCATATTTTCTCATCTTCTTCCCCAAAATAAGACATGGAAACCCTAGGCGAGAGAGAAGAAACTTCCATGGCCAAATTGGGTAAGTTTCCTTATCCTGTTTTTAGTAATTTTGATATTTTTGAAACCGGGATAGCCTAAACTATCTATTTGGGGGATCAATTTGAAAAGTTATCAAAGTATAAAAATTAGGTCAAGGATGTATATGCTGGAAATTTGAAATTTATGGTAGAAAATGAAAGATTGATGATAGATAAACAACTTTTACAAAGTGATTTTTCATGAAAACTTGATTTAGGGACTAAAATGAAAACTGGTAAAAACCCATGGAAAATTCTAAAATTTGTGAAATGTATGTGCTGTAAAAGTTGTATGTATATTTTGGCTAGGATTGGGTAGAGGGTTGGATTTCATGAATTTCATTTTCCGAGCCTAGGGACAAAATGGGAATTTATGGAAAAGTTAGGGGCAAAATGGTAATTTTGCCTAGGATGTAAATTGAGTCCAAATAAATATGAGATGTGTGAAATTGATGTTAAATTTACTTGTATAGATCCAAATAGACCAAATTTGGAGTTAGAACGAGGAAAAGAGGAAAATGTCGGATTAGTAGATGTTTGTACACGAACCTTTGTCGAGGTAAGTTCGTGTAACTAAATTGTGTTTATTTACATGTTTGTATTGATTGTGTATATGTAAATTGTATAAATTTCATGAATATGTGAAATGATTATATATCCGATCAAGCCCGATAAATAGAGATGTTTAAATTAAACGATAATGCCCGATAGATGATAAAGGATAAACGATGAAAATGTTAATTTTATGCTTGGAATGTGATCATTTGATTTATATGGATGTTATGGATGTATGGAATAATCACATACCAGAAAATGTTTGAAAATGTTAGATCCCGTGTGAATAAATGTAAACCGATGGATATGTGATTTCCCGAAATGAATGAGGTCCTGCATTAGTTGCAGCATGGATTTAGCTCAGATGAGTAATCCTAATGACTTCATTACAAAAAAGGATTTAGCCCAGACGGGTAATCTTGATATAAGTCCTCTCGAGCATATGTTATGGATTGGATTTAGCCTGGACGGGTAATCCAGATCAAGCTCCTTAGAGTATATGTCATAAAAAGGAAATAGCTTGGACTGGTAATCCTGTTGTATACATGTGTGGCTCGAGAGTGTACTCTTTGAAATAGTACCTTATAGGTACCATTGAATATGAATTGATGGATCCTGAGTTGTACTACCTGTGTATCCATTAATATTTCGAATAAATTCAACGGGCAAAGTTCTGACAAGGGCAAATATGAATTTAAGACAAATTGACATAGAATGATATATATGATACGGAAATATGACATGAAAAGAATATTACATGAAATACAAGAAAATGATGATACATGACAAGTGATGTATGAAAATATGAAAAGATGATATTTGTACATGGAAATTATTAGATGAAAATGTTCATCCTTGATTATAGACTTGTACACTTTGAGTGCACCACTACTCATGTGACATTGTTATTACAAGTATTATGACTAAAGTTCTGATACGAAATAATCTAAACTCGAGATTAGTTATATGAAAATATACTTGAGCTATAACGATGTGATTTATACATGTTGTGAAAAGCATATAAGTGCATGGAAACTTGATTTTTGTTGAGATCATACATGTTTTTGATGTTATTATGGAATATATGACTAACAAGGGCAATGAGGATATGTGTAGGGCTTGAGGTCAAATTGAGTGAATATGCCTTACATAGTTACCACAAAATAGGATGAATGGTAAGTTAAGTACCATGTTATATGAACTTACTAAGCATTTTATACTTACTCCATTTTATTTCCTCTGTTTTAGTGTAAATCAGAAGCTCGTTGGATTGGAAGCTTAGCGGAGATCACTCACACTATCCATCAGTCTATATCGGTATATATGGTAAATCAATTATGGTTGTAATGGCATGTATAGGTTATATTGGCCCTATTGACATGTAAATGTAAATGATTATTGTAATCTAGCCATTGGAATGGCTAGTGATGATTATGTTTTGGTACATGTATATATGTATTTAAGTTCATGTTATGGTGATAACATAAGTGCTATATATTGTTTGATTAAGAAAGGGTAAACAAGTATGCTTATAAAAGAGTAAGATTGTAAACATGAATGCTTGTGATGATATATCATGTTAAATGAAAGAATTAACTTGGTTAAAATGCTTGGATTGGTTGGGTTATGAATGCAAGATGTGGTGTACGTTTATGGTAAAGTTTGGGGTGAGAAATGAAGCTAGGAATGGATTTATTTTGTCCACACGGGCAGACACACGGGTGTGTGCCTAGACCGTGTGTGACACACAGCCATGCGCATGGGCATGTGGTACAGCCGTGTGTCCCCTGCACTTTAAATTTGAGAAAACAGAATGCTCAGAATTGAGCACACGGGCAGTGGCACGGGCGTGTGTCTCAGCCATGTGTGCCACACAGCCTAGAACACGGGCGTGTGTCTTGGCCGTGTGAAACCTGCACCTAATTTGGAAAGGAATTAATTAACTGCACGGCCTAGCACACGGGCGTGTGGCATGGCTGTGTGCACAAGTCAGAGAGTTACACGGGGTAAGACACGGCCGGAGGCACGGGCGTGTCCTAGGGTCACACGGGCGTGTCCCTTGGACAACACGGGCGTGTGAGCCCTGCAACTTGGAAAATTTTTTATTTTCGAGAAAAATTTTATGAGATCTCGATTTAGTCCCGGTTCGATTCTAATGCTCGTATTGTGCCTCGAGGGTCCATTTAACGGACGTTATGTATAATCTCAGTAAATGATTAGTGATTAACATGAAATGTTTGTAAATGTTCCGAAAATCTCTAGTAACACTCCGTAACCCTATTCTGACGACGGATACGGGTTAGGGGTGTTACACAATATAACAGCCCGATTTAGACCCTAGTCGAAATAATGGTTTCAGGACCACAAATCGGAGGTCAAAAAAATATTTTAATATTATTTTTGGTGTTTATAATATGTGATTGAGCATGTGTGAAAGTTCTGTGTGAAAATTTTATCGATTGTGTGCTTAATTAGCAAAAAGGACTTAAACGCATAAAATGTAAAAGCTATGTGCTGATTGTTAAAGTGCTAAATAGACATGGCTTACTTAAATGGGAGTCCTTATGTTGCTATTATTCCATGTGCTAAATGGATGGACAAAAATGGGTTTTAGTTAATGGAATTTTAAGGATATTAATAGGGTTATATTGGTAAAATGAATATTAATGTATGTTAAAATAAAACAAATAAGAAAATAAGCTCCATTATCATCATCCTTTGCCGAAATTATCAAGAAAAGAAAAGAAGAAGAACAAGTTAGGGTTCGACACATTTTTGGGTTGGATTGAGGTATGTTTTGACTTGGTTTTTTATAATTTCTACATTTTTGTGATCGTTGCTTTGTGTTCTTTCAAACCCATGTTTAAATTTTAGAAATTGATGGTGATTTTGAGATATGCCATTGATGAATATGTAGCTTTGTTTTGTTAGTTGGTGGAATATGAAAGCTTAGTGTTGGGTTAACATAGTTTGTATTTGAATTTTTGGTGAAATTGAGTAATTTGGACTAAATTGTGAAAATAATATTTTTAGGGACTAAAATGTGAAATAAACAAAATATATGGGCTTGTATGAGACTAAGGAGAATTCGGCCTAAGCTTGGTGTAGTAAAATTATGTGTATTTTGTGATTTTATGAAATAGGGACTAAAGTGTCGAAATGTGAAAATGTGAAGGCTATTTTGTAAAATGCCCTAAATATATGTGTTTGGACTAAATTGAATGAATTGGTGATTGAATGAGTTAAATTTGAATATGTATAGACCAAGAAAGGAGAGATTTGGATCGAGATTGAGGCAAAGACAAAGTACTCGATTGATCGGCTAGTTTTGGTATTTCGACGTCCGAGATAAGTTCAGATATAATACAAGTTGTTAAATTTATATCTATGTGATGAGAAATGAATGAATTGTATAGTAAATGAAATAGCAATATTATATATGAAATTGAGTAATGAGGCACTATGTGTGTGTAATTTGAAATGAGACAGAGATGATTGGCATTGTGTGTGCGAAATAGTAGAAGCTTCAGCTTATTGATTTGGCACTGTGTGTGTGATACCGATATAAGTTCGGTTTAAAGTACAGGCACTAAGTGTGCAATGACATTTGTGTTTCGGCTACGAAATTGGCACTAAGTGTGCGATTGAATCAAATGAATAACAAAGGTTGATCGAAATGTAATATCGAGCATTGAGTAGCATGAATGGTGAATAACTATGTGTTGGCTAAGGTATATATTGAACCTTTGTGGTTGATGAAATTATGTGTGGAAATATGAATTATAGAGTGAGTATATTAGCTATGGATGATATGGTGTGAATATTTGGGAGTTGATCTATGTGATGGATTAACTTTGTATATTGTATTTGATTTATTAAATTGAATGTATTATGTTACGAACTTACTAAGCTTTAAAAGCTTACTATGTGAATTGCTTCTCTGTTTTACAGTGTTAATAAAGCTAGCTCGGATTCGGGATCGTTAGTGACTCAATCACACTATCGGCTTACTATTTTGGTACTTTTGCAAATTGTATATATTTGATATATGGCATGTATAGGCTAGTAGTTATGGTATGTTTTGTAATGTTTGGACCTTGCCATGTGATATGGCTTGGAACTTGAATGTTGATGGTTCATATGTGATGCTATGAAAATGATGAATGTGGTATGAAATAGTGAGATTGGAAATGGTATATTTCATGCTTGAATTGGTTGGTGAGAATGGTATTTTAAGTGTGAATTTGTGGTATGACTAGATGAAGCTTAGTTTATATGTTTTGGGATGTGAATTTAAGTATCTTGGATAGACTTATTTGAGTAGAAATTGAGTATAAGAATAGATGGAATAGTTGATGATTATTTGATGCTTGAAATGGTATGTTTTGGTTGCATTTGAGGCATGAATTGGTATTGGTTTGTGGCATATAGGTGATTCCAAAGTGTGGATGGTAATTTGGCCTTGAAAATGGCCTATAATTGCCCACACGGTTGAGCACACGAGCGTGTGGCTTGACCGTGTCTTTCAAATTTGCAAATTGAAACAAGTCAGGCTTGACCACGGGTTGGACACACGGGGCGTGTCACTGGCCGTGTGGTGCAAGTCAGGCTCGACCACGGGTGAGGCACATGGGCATGTCTCAGGCTGTGTGGTCAAGTCAGTATGTATGCCCTATTTTGCCACGTATTGGACGCACGGGCGTGTCCGAGGCCGTGTGAGGCACACGGCCTACCCACACGGGCGTGTGACCTCTGTAACTTAAAAAAATGTTTGAATTTCAAAAATTTTCGTATGTGTTCGGTTTAGTCCCGATCCCTTTCTAACACGTGTTTAAGGTCTCATTGACCTATTTAAGGGACTATATGAATGTGAATTGTTATGTTTGGTTGTGATTTGATATGAAATGTTCGGAAATGATTAGTAATGCCTCTTAACCCTAATCTGACGACGGTTACGGGTTAGGGGTGTTACACACAAGCTCTCTCTAGATCCAATCCTAGACATGTATATATCTATTGCCACACTTTGTACTTTGCAACTTGTTCATTTTTATTTATGATTTCCACCTCTTGTTTTATTATGCGAGAAAAAAAAATCCTAATAAAACCTAATCCTAAAACATTAAATAACCTAGGAAAGAAAGTAAAATAAAGTAAAGATCCTCCATTTTTATTTATTTGCAAATCCCTCAGAATCTGACTCATCTTTTGCTCCATCGTCTTTTTTTTTTGCATGAATCACTTTGTTCCCTCTTCAATATTGGACTCCATGGTTCAAATAAAAAATCTAGAATCTTAGGCACAAAAATAAATGGGTCATTGAATATTTTCGTAAGAGTGCTTCTCATTGAGTCATCCCATATTTTTGAATTTCTCCAGTAAGCTTGGTGCTGCCACTACATATGTTACATTATGTCCATCAACTTTGATAGCTCATCTCGAAGATCTGGGCAAGGCGATTGAGTTGAAGTTGCCATGTTAGGTTCGGTTATTGGTTCCATTGGTTCTGCCTTATCAGGGATTTCAGCTGACTGCATTGGTTCGATCTCTGTGGGATCTTCTTCTTCTTCTTCGGGATCCTCGCTCTCTTCAACTCATTACTGTAGAATAGAATCTCCAGCTATTCAGTAGAGGTCTCAGTCTGTGATTGTGCCCTGGCTATAACTTGTCTTCTTTACATTTGCAAATATTTTAGCTTTCAAGCACAAAATTGTTATCGTAAAGGGAAAGTAAGCTAGGCCAACATGTCCAGCGGCACAATTTCGCATTTCTCTCAGAATGATTTTCCCACATCAATGGTCTTCATAGTTAAAATCGAGTATAAAACAAGACCATTCGTTCTAATGAAATTGTACGTTACGACCGTAACTAGCATGTCACATAGATAGGTTGTTTGAAAACTGTGCTCTCGTTAAAAACTTCGTATTCTTTTTGAAATTCCGCGCTTTATTGTTGGTGAAATTCAAATATGCTTTTATGGTTATCTTGTAAAAAAGTTATTAGCGTTATTCGCAAAAACTTTGTTTATAACAGAAATCAGATTCAGTGAATTGCGAAGATGTGATATTTTGAAAACAATTATTGTCGTTTTAAGAAAACCACGTATTTATAAGTTTAACAGTTATTAACGAAAACTTAAAGGAACATAAACCAATGGCTTTATTACAAAATAGTAACCCAAAATAAAATAATCTTAAAATAAAGCAAAACGAAAATTTACTAAGTTCACGAGAAATATTCTCGATGTATGGCTACCACAGAGTCCTCCGCAGCTCCAAATCCTCAATGCTGGGGATCACCTGCAAGGTTAAAGTAGAGGGGTGAGTTACGAGAACTCAGTGTGTAATCCCCTAATCGGTCATTAACTGGGCTTGAGCCCATACAGAAGCAGACTGGGCCGAAGCCCTATTCGGTAACAGACTGGACCTTAGCCCTATAAACATGATAAAGTAGATAATGCATGTAGCCCGACCTAATAATCCATCCGCTACACACCCCCGTCCCAGCCCAACACACTTGTGGGGACCAAGTCAACCCACCCAGCCCAACACACTAATATGGGAGACAAGCTGCTAATCACAGAATTTGTGGCAGAGCCACCAGAATAACAGAATATACGTAGCATAGCCACTATATAGAATGTGGCAGAGCCACCAGAATCAGAATGTGGCAGAGCCACCAGAATACACTTCCTCCGATCATCAGTATCCCAATCCCATGCAGAATGTCATGTATGCAAAGCACATATCAAAAATGATGTATGAAATAAATTACCATCATAACTAGTTAAACAAAATACACACAATCATACTAATCAACCCTTGAGGGTATAACAGAAATTTTACCCATTGAGGGTATTTCATTAATTTACCCACCAGGGGTATTTCAGTAATTTACCTTCCAAGGGTATTTTGGTAATTTACCCTCCAGGGGTATTTTGGTAATTTACCCTATAGGGGTATTTTGGTAATTTTATCATTTAACGGCCATTCCGAGGCCTACTGTCACCTCGAGCGACACAGGACCCTTTTAGGTCACTACGAAACTATTGGGCCTAAAATCCATTTCAGGCCCAAACGGGCCCACACGATCGTGTGGCCCAAAACGCATGGTTTCGGTTTTATATTTGCAAATTTCACAATCGAACCTATCGTTTGATAGTTTTCCAACAATTTTGCCCCAGTGGGCCAGATAGCCCATTGGGCCCATTTGGCTCGTTCGGCTCGATCAGGCCCTTTACAGCCTCAGCTTCGCGAAAGTGCTCGTGACACTCTCAACGACTTACCGTCATTATTCGTATTTCGATTTACCACTACGAGCGCTCGCATGCTCAAGTGGTCACAGTTTTCGGTTTTCTGGCTTTTTGGCTTTTGGCCGATTCTCAAAGCATCACAAGCATTCTTCATCAAAATGGGAGTGAGATTACACACCTGATTTGGAATACGTAACACGATACTCTCCAAAACACCTAAGGACATAAGTGGTTATCAGTTAGTCTTCTTGTTCGGAAATCCCAAAATTGAAATTGATAACACAATCCACTACATTTACCAAGAAATGACGGCAACTCCTTGCTATGCTTGAATGCTCGATTTACTCCCTCTTCTCACGAAATTGAGTCCCTAATGAAGAGTACGAGTTAGCGATGTTGTTTCAAACAACAAAGAAACGGCCTTTCGGCCTAAATGAATCTAAAATAGGGGACAAGCCTCCACTCCCCCAATTCGGCCAACCACTCCCCACACCATCACTTCCACGATTTCCTCCCCAATTTCCTTTTACAGTTCCTCTCCACCTCCCATTCAAACCATTTGATCAAGTCTCCCTCCTCCAAGGCAGAGTTTGATCCCAAATCTGCTTCCTCCTTTCCTGAGCTCAAAATAAAAGCTACAAAGTGCAGCCTGTGGGATTCGAACTCCTTCCCTCATTGCTCTGCCAATGACGCCACAGCCACCTTGCCACTAGACTCCTTGTGTCCTCCTAAATGCACCCAATTATTCTTAAGTCCTACTGCCTGGTCGCTGTGATGTCAGAGTTTTAAAATTTATAAAGATAATGATCAAACCTGGAAACTAACTATGACAACGATTGAGGTAAGTGCACCTACCGAACAGTAGTATAGCTTAGGCAAGACCAGATTATCGAACCCAAAGGAACTAAAAGTACTAATACTAACTTTCTTTCTATTATTTAGCCTAAAAATTAAGCGAATGATTGTTTTAATCTAAATTAATTAACTACTAAACTCAAAGACTCTAAGACAAAGAAGAATGAATTTGGGAGAATACTTGAAGAAAAACTAATTAATTAAGACGACACCCAAGGAAGAATCCACCTAGACTTCACTTGTTATCTAACTCTGAACCAGACGATTTATTCATTTGACTTGATCCGTAGGATTCCCTAATTTATATTAAACCCTCTCTCGAGGTGAATAACGTCTAACCCTAGGTTGATTAATTGAAATCTCTTTCTAATTAAAACCCCTAGAATCGCATTAACTCAATCTATGGACTCCCATATTAGGTTTCACCCTAATCCGGCAACGCCTTGTCAACCCTATCTCTAGGCGCGTGATCAACTCCGCTTAACTATGCTAGATCTACTCTTAGGCAGGGACTTTTGCTCCTCCACCTAAGCACATCAAACTTGAATTAATATCCGCGAAATATCAACACAAGAATTAAGAACACATAATTAAGAAAAAATCAAATATTTATCATATAGTTCAGCAAACGATAACAAGATTCATCTAAGTTTCATCCCCCTCAGGTATCTAAGGGTTTAGTTCATAACAATAAAAGAAAACATCTCAGAAGAAAAGATAAAACAAAACATAAGAAATCCCTAAAACCCCCTGAAGGAATTGAAGAGGAGATCCTCCGTCTTGAGTATAATTGCAGCTTCTTGAGATGGATCAACTGGCTATCCCCGAGCAAATTCCACAAATCGCCTTCTGCGGCCTAGCAAGACGCCCCTAAATGGTAGCTTTAGGCTCCCGTCGACTCCCCCCTTTTAGGTCATACTTAGGGTGTATTTATAGGCTTTTGGAATGTGTTTCTTTGCCCCTAAGTATCCAAATCCGATTGAAATTACTCTTTTCCGTGGAAGGGACACGGCCATGGCACACGCCTGTGTGAATCGAGGTCAGGCCGTGTTTAGACTTTATTAATAAGGCACGGTCGTGTATTTTGTGGCTTAGAGCGTCTTCGAGATTAATGAAGAGGCACAGCCGTGTGGTCTTGGGCCCAGGTCGTGTTGATTTCGTGCTTTGGCCCATTTGGCTCGTTTTAAGCCTGTTTCTTGTTCTTTTCATCCTCCGGTGCTTCCCTTAGTATAAAACATGAAAAGAAAGGATTAAGGGCACCTTTTTACATAAATTAAGGGATAAATCATCCAAAAGTATGCTAAATGTGGGATTAAAATATGTTACTTTTATGGTTCATCACATACCCCCACACTTAAGCTTTTGCTTGTCCTCAAGCAAAATTCTCAACTTACAATTAAAACGAACTTTCCATGATTCAATATTCCTATCAACAATGTCTCATCATAATTCATAGATAATTTATACATGGATAATTTAACTCAAAGAGTCCTAAAGATTCAAACAATCTAAGTCATACATTTGTAGCACAAAACATAGGTGTTTCCCCTCATCTAAATAATTACCTCTGATTCAAAACCTACAAGGGTTGAAGTCCTCACTAAAGATTCACTCAAATCACTCGAAGTGTTTAAGGTTCAGAATTAAGCACTCAAATGTCAAACCTGAAAAGTTAATCCCATAGGCTTGCATGAAAATCAAATCTCCACCACTATAATATGAGATGATGCACAAATCAAAAGGTCTTTAACAGGGTTGTAACGAGGCTTGGGTTAAAGGTGTGGTTAAAGGCTGAATTAGAGGATTAGAATCAAGATCGACCTGAAAAATCACCTAACTAGAAACAATGAACTAAATAAAAGTAATTACATCAACTGAAGGCGAATAATACTAATAATACGAGCTTCTTCTTCAATATTTGGAATTCAAACGTATAAGCTCATTTAATCAAAATAATAATAATGAATAATGAATATACTTTTTTTTAAGAACAAATCATAAATACATAACAAAGGATAAATTACTGAAATAAAAAACATAGTTAGGCTATTAATCAAATCAAATCTCGATATAAGGGTAGTCAAAAGGAATGGTGATAACAAAAACAAAGGGTTTCTGGGTTAAAATTAGTGGGTGAGTCAATAAAAAGGGTTGTTAGGATCAAAAGGGTTCACTAGGGGTTAATTATGAAGGTAGGTTTTTAGTGGAGTAAGTGGGTTAAATCCTAGGTGCCTTTATCATTTCTGTATATCAAATCAAAGGTGTGGTCTCGACATGTATAATCGATGCAAGTTCTAGAATAACAAATCAATGTTGACACACTCATAATCAAAAAGTGAGCATGAAAAAGGATATATGCTCTTATAAGGCTCAAAATCTCACAAAAAATTATGGGTATTTTGATGTCAACCTCGTAAATTTCAAACTTCAAAGTAATATTCAAATTCAGGTAGAGAACCTAGAAAAAATTTTTAATACCGAAAAATAGACTTATCATGCTTGATTCTCTAGTATCTTAGAATTTAATTATCAATGCACAATTATCAATGACTTAATCTAAAACATATCAATAAAGATCATAAATCATGGAAATTTCATTCTAATCATAATATGAGAAACTTACTTTAAGACAAGATATAATTCAGGGATTTTCAAATAATACTATAGTTATTCCCCCCACACTTAAGATGTACATTGCCCTCAATGTACAAGGATAGATAATAGCAAAATAATCATAAAATCATAAGATGTGGAGAGAAGTGAAACTTCCTGAATTTTGGATGAAGTTAATGAAAAGAAACCGGATAGGAATTGAGCAGAGGTGAATGTGGGGAAGCGCCTCGAACTGTTTGAAATTGAATCCTTAAAGTAACCGGTCTGATTTTATTGTATCCTAAGCTAAATCTAAATGGTATGAAGAATAAGAAGAAAATAATAAAGAAAATAAAAATAAAAATAAAAGTAAATAATGGAAAATAAAAATAAGAATAAAAGTAAATAATGGAAAATGAAAGAAGAAAGACAACTGAACAAGAAAAAGGAAGAAGGGGGGTCTAAATAGAGATTATAGATCTGGTGGTTGCCCCCGCCCTTGTACCTTCCTATGATGGCCACACGGCCACGACCACAGCCGTGTGTAAGGTAGTGTGGTCTGGAAATCTGCACTTTGGTTAGTTTATAGTTAGGTGCTAAAAAGGAAAAATAAAAGTAAAAGAAGAATTAAAAATGTAAAAATTGATGGGGTTAGTGCTCGGGTTGCCTCCCGAGAAGTGCTCGTTTATAGTCTTAAGCTAGAATTTACCTCTCATTCGTATGGTCATGGTGGTCTGAGGAGGTGAAAATCCTTTCTCATGCGATCAATTCGGTTGTGGATATAAAGTTTAAGTCGAGTAGTGTTTACCTTAGAAGTGCTGAATTTAGGATTAGTTACCTCGACTGTTCCATCTGGGAAGATTTTGAGTACCTGATCTCCTATCTTAAGCTGGGTTGTCCCATCGTTAGCAAAATTTTCCATATATTTTTTATTTAAAATATGTATATTATCTATTTTTAAATGGTATATTATATACTTATTATAAGTTATCCCTTATACATTTTTATTCAAAGTTTTTGTATCTTCCACTCGTCTAGTTCATTGATCCAAAGCTTTTGTTCCTCATGAATTTCTTCTTTATTGACACGAGGTCTAGGATCTGGCATCTGCGAAAGATTTTCAAGAAACGACAAGTTAATAAGAAACTTCTTTGGAGGTTTAAGAAATTTACCGAATTGTTCCTCTGTGTGGTCTTTCTTTATCGCCTTGGGGTATGGCATATGAGCTTGGTACTCTGTAATTATCGGGTTTGGTAAATCATGGCTTACCTCAACCTTACCTTCACTTACTACAGGCTCTTGGCTTGGGTCAGATTCCACTAACCTTTCACTGTCATGAGCTGTTACGGCTTGAATTTGCTCTTTTGGGTTAGTTTCAGTGTTGCTTGGCAAGCTTTCTTGTAGTTGTTCTGAGATTATCTTTGCAAGTTGTCCAACTGTGTTAGTAAGTTGTCTAACTGTCTTAGTAAGTTCCCCAACTTGGCTCTCGATCCCTTTGATTGATGCCTGTTGATTCTTAAGGGTGGTCTCAGTGTCTTGGAGACGATTATCTGTAGCTGCCATGAATTTTGTCAGCATCTCCTCAAGGTTCGACTCCTCTTCCTGTTGGTGAGGTGGTTGTTGAAAATTTGGAGGAAGTTCCGGTCTTTGGCTACTTTGATCATCCCATGAGAAATTGGGATGGTACCTCTAACCTGCATTATAAGTGTCACTATAAAAATTATTTTGAGGTCTAGAATAGTAACCCATATAGTGGACTTGTTCGTTCTCTATGCCATATCCGTAGGGTTGGTACTCAAGATTCGCCACGCCTCCACTTGTTTCACACTGCATAACTGGATGTGCCTGCGAGGAACCGTATAAACCATCAAATTTTTTATGTAACATCTCTAACTGGGTTGATAGCCTGGTTACTGGGTTGAGGTTGTAGATATCAGCTGCTTTTGTTGGCTTTGTCCTCATAACTTGCCACTGATAGTTATTCAGTGCCATCTCCTCTATCTGCCAAAATCAAATAAAATAAAATTTAGCAAAGTAATAAAAATAATAATAATAATAATAATAATAATAATAATGGCTAAAGTAATAAAAATAGAGTTTTCTTAATATTTTAGTTCCCCAGCAACGGCGCCAAAAAACTTGATCGCTGTGATGTCAGAGTTTTAAAATTTATAAAGATAATGATCGAACTTGGAAACTAACTATGACAACGATTGAGGCAAGTGCACCTATCGAACAGCAGTATAGCTTAGGCAAGACCGGATTGTCGAACCCAAAGGAACTAAAAGTACTAATACTAACTTTCTTTCTATTATTTAGCCTAAAAATTAAGCGAATGGTTGTTTTAATCTAAATTAATTAACTACTAAACTCAAAGACTCTAAGACAAAGAAGAATGAATTTGGGAGAATACTTGAAGAAAAACCAATTAATTAAGACGACACCCAAGGAAGAATCCACCTAGACTTCACTTGTTATCTAACTCTGAACCAGATGATTTATTCATTTGACTTGCTCCGTAGCATTCCCTAATTTATATTAAACCCTCTCTCGAGGCGAATAACGTCTAACCCTAGGTTGATTAATTGAAATCTCTTTCTAATTAAAACCCCTAGAATTGCATTAACTCGATCTATGGACTCCCATATTAGGTTTCACCCTAATCCGGCAACGCCTCGTCACCCTATCTCTAGGCGCGCGATCAACTCCGCTTAACTATGCTAGATCTACTCTTAGGCAGGGACTTTTGCTCCTCCACCTAAGCACATCAAACTTGAATTAATATCCGCAAAATATCAACACAAGAATTAAGAACACATAATTAAGAACAAATCAAATATTTATCATATAGTTCAGCAAACGATAACAAGATTCATCTAAGTTTCATCCCCCTCAGGTATCTGAGGGTTTAGTTCATAACAATAAAAGGAAACATCTCAGAAGAAAAGATAAAACAAAACATAAGAAATCCCTAAAACCCCCTGAAGGAATTGAAGAGGAGATCCTCCGTCTTGAGTATAATTTTGTCTTCTTGAGATGGATCAACTGGCTATCCCCGAGTGAATTCCCACAAATCTGCCTTCTCTGGCCTAGCAAGACGCCCCTAAACGGTAGCTTTAGGCTCCCGTCGACTCCTCCCTTTTAGGTCATACTTAGGGTGTATTTATAGGCTTTTGGAATGTGTTTCTTTGCCCCTAAGTATCCAAATCCGATTGAAATTGCTCTTTTCCGCGGAAGGGACACGGCCATGGCACGCGTCTGTGTGAATCGAGGTCAGGCCGTGTTCGGACTTTATTAATGAGGCACAGCAGTGTATTTTGTGGCTTAGACCGTGTTCGAGATTATTGAGGAGGCACGGCCGTCTGGTCTTGGGCCCAGGCCGTGTTGATTTCGTGCTTTGGCCCATTTGGCTCGTTTTAAGCCCGTTTCTTGTTCTTTTCATCCTCCGGTGCTCCCCTGAGTATAAAACATGAAAAGAAAGGATCAAGGGCACCTTTTTACATAAATCAAGGGATAAATCATTCAAAAGTATGATATGTGGGATTAAAATATGTTACTTTTATGGTTCATCACTGCCATTAGCCCTATCCACTAAAAGGCCAAAAATAAAAATTTTTCCTATGGCCTAACTTGAACCCGGGACTTCATAGACACCCCGTAACCTTCCAAAATCACCTTCCTAGTAGGTCCAACTTGAAATAATGCCGTTCCCATATTCCCAAAAATTCTAAAATGTTTCTACGCTCGGGGCCCTACAGGCCCAATTCTACTAGGCCCAAATTCGGGGCGTTACAACTCTACCCCCTTAAAGAAATTTCGTCCTCGAAATTTCCAGCTATCTAACAGTGGTTTTAACACAGACTACTCTACCACACTTTCGCTGCGTACTCTCATTCCAAAAACACTAATACACTTCTAACCTAGTATAGAAACCTCTTAACACAACCAAATATCTAACCACAGAAGCAAATAGATAAATCACACATACATAAAATTTTCTACGTTCAAACACCACATCCAACCAAAACATACCCGACTTAATGGTGATGGAACAATCTCGAGCCCTATGCTCCTGCGACCCGCATCCCAAGCATACTCCTAACCTCCTCCAGCATTCACCCGAATGATGCCTTTTGCAATATTCACAAGCCAAAAATTTTGGACGCGCTTTAACATGTTTCACAGAACGAGACTTCGACCTTAGAGAACCGCGATCTCTTTTCTTCTTACAATCCACGCACCCAACTCAAAGTGTTTCACCAATTTCTTTAACCTCCTCCAATATCTCCCTAACTAGCTGAGTCAGCACATCAGCTCCGGCTCAGTCGTGAGACCCCGTCTCAGTCACTGGCGATGTTGGTGCTTCCATTTCAGGCATGTGCCCTGATGCTGAGAATCCAGGCCTAGCACCACTGCCTCTACCACGGCCGCTTGTACCTTGTCCACGTCCTTTTATACTCATACTACTGAATCGTATTAATCTGATTAAGAATTTTATGAATCAGTCTATAATTCCAATGTTCCTTAACAAGTGTTTTATAGAAAACATGTATAAGAGTTGTTTTCGCGAATCGAATTTCCTATCGTGAAAACAAATCTTATACCTGTTTTCCATAAAACACTTGTTAAGGAACATCGGAATTATAGACTGATTCATAAAATTCTTAATCAGATTAATACGATTCAGCAGTATGAGTACAAGAGGACGTGGACAAGGTACACGCGGCCATGGTAGAGGCCGAGGTGCTAGGGCTGGATCCTCAGCATCAGGGCACATGCCTGAAATGGAAGCACCGATATCGCCGATGGATCGAGACAGTCTCACGACCGAAGTCTGAGCGATGTGTCGACTCATTAGTTTAGGAGGAATTGGAGGAGGTTAAAGAAATTGGTGAAACACTTCGAGTTGGGTGCGTGGACTGTAAGAAGAAAAGAGATTGCGGTTCTCTAGGGTCGCAGTATCGTTCTATGAAACATGTTAAGGCATGTCCAAACTTTTCGGCTTGTGAATATTGCAAAAGGCGTCATTCGGGTGAATGCTGGAGGAGGTCAAGAGCATGCTTGAGATGCGGGTCGCAGGAGCATAGGGCTCGGGATTGTTCCATCACCATTAAGTCGGGTATGTTTTGGTTGGATATGGTGTTTGAACGTAGAAAATTTTATGTATGTGTGGTATATCTGTTTTCTTCTGTGGTTAGATATTTGGTTGTGTTAAGAGGTTTCTAGACTAGGTTAGAAGCGTATTAGTGTTTTTGGAATGAGAGTGCGCAGCGGCAGCGTGGTAGAGTAGTCTGTGTTAAAACCACTGCTAGATAGCTGGAAATTTTGAGGACGAAATTTCTTTAAGGGGGTAGATTTGTAATGCCCCAAATTTGGGCCTAGTAGAATTGGGCCTATTGGGCCCCGAGCGTAGAAACATTTTAGAATTTTTGGGAATATGGGAACGGCATTATTTCAAGTTAGAACTATTAGGAAGGTGATTTTGGAAGGTTACGGGGTGTCTATGAAGTCCCGGGTTCAAGTTAGGCCATAGGAAAAAATTTCATTTTTGGCCTTTTAGTGGATAGGGCTGATGGCAGTAGGACTTAAGAATAATTGGGTGCATTTAAGAGACACAAGGAGTCTAGTGGCAAGGTGGCTGTGGCGTCATTGGCAGAGCAAGGAGGGAAGGAGTTCGAATCCCACAGGCTGCACTTTGTAGCTTTTATTTTGTGCTCAGGCAAGGAGGAAGCAGAGTTGAGATCAAACTCTGCTTTGGAGGTTGGAGACTTGGTCAAATGGTTTGAATGGGTGATGGAGAGCATGTTGGGGAGTAAAAAGGGGAGAGAATCAAGGGATTGGGGGTGAGAGGAGGTAGTGGCCGAATATGGGGAAGTGGATGGGGGAGTTTCAGTCTAGGTTGGTCTTTTGAAAGAATGCATATTCGATATTGAGTAGGAAAAGTGTGCCGAAAATTCCTTAGTGTTTTTAATTTGCATTTGCGCAATTTGAGTGTTCTTTTTTCTTTGTGCATTTGGGGTCACCTTGTTGCATTTTCTTGTTTGTCAAAACTCTTCTCTCCTCTCTTCTTCTCCATTCTGTTTCTATCCTTTTCTCCATAAGCCGAATCTCCTCTCTTCTGCAATTTGAAATTGCTTCTTCTATCCCATGCTAATAGCCGAAACTTCTCTTACTCATCTCTCCTCTTGTGGCATTGTTTTCTTCTCAGTTCGTAAAGCTTGGAAATTACCTTTACTTTTATTTTGTATCATTATTTCTTCCTCCTGGTAGTGGCCGAATAGGTAAGCCTCCATCTCCATTTTTGTTTTCTCTCTTCTTTTCTTGTTACACTACTCCCCTGGTCGAATACAAAACATCCTTCTTTTCATAATGTTTTTTCCCCTCTCCATTCAAAGCATAAGCCGAATACTTACTATCTTTTTATCTTTGAGTAGGGCCGAATCTATACTTCCCTAGTACCTCATCTTTTGTTTTCTTTTTGGTCAAGCCGAAACTGATCTCTTCTGCTTCTTTCCATTCGATTATCAATTCTGAGGGTTATACGTGTTTAACTCCTAAGTGCTCTAGAATCTGTCTTGCTGAATCGGTGGGTAAGTGGTGTTAATCATTTCCTAGTTTTTCCCCCATTTCCAAATCTTTCCTTTTTCCTTAAGTTGATATGGGTTGGTGGTAGGGTCATTCGAGGAGTGGTAGGAGTTTGGCGCTCGCTAATTAAGAGTTCTTCATGGAGGCAAATAATAGCCGATCTGAGGGGGGATCAGGAAGGGTGCCTAATGGAAGTGGACTCGTGCCCTCTGCTCCCAAGTTTAAGCGGCGTAGGGTGTCAGCGGTTCGAGACTTTCCACCCGGTTACGGAAGGGCGTCGGCATCTGGTTTGGATAGACAAATCGCGGTTGCTCGCTCTAGTGAAGGCAAGTGTTAGTAAATCGTATAGTTAGGTGTTTGGATTAAAGATCTCCCCTTTAATTGTGATAGAGTTAATTGTGTGTTATGGTTGGTATAGGTGATGACGATCGTGAGTGTATAGTACTCTTCGTAATAAGGTGTGTAATCTCACACCCATTTTGATGATGAATGCTTGTGATGCTTTGAGAATCGGCCAAAAGCCGAAAAGCCAGAAAATTGGCAACTGTGACCACTCGAGCGTGCAAGCGCTCATAGTGGTAAATCGAAATACAAATAATGACGGTAAGTCGTTGAGAGTGTCACGAGCACTCTCACGAAGCTGAGGCTGTAACGGGCCTGATCGAGTCGAACGGGCCAAATGAGCACAATGGGCTATCCGGCCCACTGGGGCAAAATTGTTGGAAAACTATCAAACGATAGATTCGATTGTGAAATTTGCAAATCTGAAACCGAAACCATGCGTTTTGGGCCACACGAGCGCGTGGGCCCGTTTGGGCCTGAAATGTATTTCAGGCCCAATACTTCCGTAGTGACCTAAAAGGGTCTTGTGTCGCTCGAGGCGACAGTAGGCCTCGGAAAGGCCATTAAATGATAAAATTACCAAAATACCCCTAGAGGGTAAATTACCAAAATACCCCTAGAGGGTAAATTACCAAAATACCCTTGGAGGGTAAATTACTGAAATACCCCTAGTGGGTAAATTACTGAAATACCCTCGGTGGGTAAAATTTCTGTTATACCCTCATGGTTTGATTAGTCTGATTGTGTGTATTCTGTTTAACTGGTTATGATGGTAAATTATTGATCGTGTCAGAGTTTTAAAAATTTAAATAACGAGAATGATCGAACCTGGAAACTAACTATGACAACGATTGAGGCAAGTGCACCTATCGAATAGTAGTATAGCTTAGGCAAGACCGGATTGTCGAACCCAAAGGAACTAAAAGTACTAATACTAACTTTCTTTCTATTATTTAGCCTAAGAATTAAGCGAATGGTTGTTTAATCTAAATTAATTAACTACTAGACTAAAGCCTCTAAGACAAAGAAGAATGAATTTGGGAAAATTACTTGAGGAAAAACCAATTAATTAAGACGACACCCAAGGAAGAATCCACCTAGACTTCACTTGTTATCTAACTCTGAACCAGACGATGTATTCATTTGACTTGATCCATAGGATTCCCTAATTTATATTAAACCCTCTCTCGAGGCGAATAACGTCTAACCCTAGGTTGATTAATTGAAATCTCTTTCTAATTAAAACCCCTAGAATTGCATTAACTCCATCTATGGACTCCTATATTAGGTTTCACCCTAATTCGGCAACGCCTCGTCACCCTATCTCTATGCGCGCGATCAACTCCACTTAACTATGTTAGATCTACTCTTAGGCACGGACTTTTTATCCTCCACCTAAGCACATCAAACTTGAATCGATATCCGCAAAATATCAACACAAGAATTAAAAACACATAATTAAGAACAAATCAAATATTTATCATATAGTTCAGCAAACGATAACAAGATTCATCTAAGTTTCATCCCTCTCAGGTATCTGAGGGTTTAGTTCATAACAATAAAAGAAAACATCTCAGAAGAAAAGATAAAACAAAACATAAGAAATCCTTAAAACCCCCTGAAGGAATTGAAGAGGAGATCCTCCGTCTTGAGTATAATTCTTGCTTCTTGAGATGGATCAACTGGCTATCCCTGAGTGAATCCCCACAAATCTGCCCTCTCTGGCCGAGCAAGACGCCCCTAAACGATAGCTTTGGGCTCCCCCTTTCAGGTCATACTTAGGGTGTATTTATAGGCTTTTGGAATGTGTTTCTTTGCCCCTAAGTATCCAAATCCGATTGAAATTGCTCTTTTTCGCGGCAGGGACACGGCCATGGCACACGCCCGTGTGAATCGTCTTTAGGCCGTGTTCGGACTTTTAATGAGGTGACACGCCCGTGTATCTCGTGGCTAGACCGTGTTCGAGATTATTGAGGAGGCATGGCCGTGTGGTCTTGGACCCAGGCCGTGTCAATTTCGTGCTTTGGCCCATTTGGCCAATTTTAAGCCCGTTTCTTGTTCTTTTCATCCTCTGGTGCTTTCCTGAGTATATAACATGAAAAGAAAGGATTAAGAGCACCTTTTTACATAAAATAAGGGATAATTCATCCAAAAGCATACTAAATGTGGGCTTAAAATATGTTACTTTTACGGTTTATCATTTATTTCATACATCATTTTTGATATGTGCTTTGCGTACATGACATTCTGCATAGGATTGGGATATTGATGATCGGAGGAAGTGTATTCTGGTGGCTTTGCCACATTCTGATTCTGGTGGCTCTGCCACATTTCGTATAGTGGCTATGCCACGTATATTCTATTATTCTGGTGGCTTTGCCACAAATTCTATGATTAGCAGCTTGTCTGCCATATTGGTGTGTTGGGCTGGGTGGGTTGACTTGGTCCCCACAGGTGTGTTGGGCTGGTACGGGGGTGTGTAGCGGATGGATTATTAGGTCGGGCTGCAGGCATTATCTGCTTTATCATGTTTATAGGGCTAAGGCCCAGTTTGTTACCGAATAGGGCTTCGGCCTAGTCTGCTTCTGTATGGGCTCAGGCCCAGTTAATGACCGATTAGGGGATTACACACTGAGTTCTAATAACTCACCCCTCTGCTTTAACCTTGTAACATCCTAGAATTAGGGGTTCTACATTTTACACTATTTCTTACTTTTGGCTAGTTATGCTTGTTGTTTTGGTGTGCTTGGGGGTCTTGGGAAGGCTCGGGTTCGAGCCAGAGCTTTGGTAAATTTTTCTCTTTAGGGAACTTTAGGGGGAAAGCTAGTGGATGCAGGCCTTTGGTATGATTGGTTATAATTTGATGTCATAAGAGAGTTAGTGGCAAGGTGGTGTGGCGTCACTTGTAGGAGCAGAGGGGGAGGAGTTCGAATCCCATCTACTGCATTGTGAAACTTTATTTTTGTGCTCAAGGTGGTGAAGTGTTGGCATTCGGCTGGGACTCTTCTAGGAAGAGTTTGAATTGGTCAAATAATTCAAATGGTGGATGGAGAAGGTTTGGTGGAGAAAATCTAGGAGCAAATTAAGGGGTGTGGTGGAGTGATGAAGTTGGCCGAAAGTGGGAGACTTGAGAAGGGGGAAATTTGGCCAAAGTGTTGGGGAGTAGAGGGGATTTTTGTGTAGCAATTTCGGTAGTGGGAGAGTGGTGTGCCGTTGGTGTCAAGAGTGGATAGGTGAGTTTTATTTTCTTGGCATTTTTGGTCATAGCATTTTGGGAATATCTTTGCTCTCTTTTCTTTACCGAAACCATAAGTGACTATTCTCTTTGTTTTATTTCTTTTCTTTCCTCCTTCAAGCTTGGTAGCCGAAACTTCAACCTTCCCATCCTTCTCTTCTTTTTCTTTCCTTCCTACTTTTCTTCTTCACCACAAGCCAATTTCTCTTAAAGCTACTCTTTGCCGAACCATTCTCTTTTGATTCCCACCATAGTCGAACCTCCATTCTTCTTCTTTACTTCTCTACCCTCTCCTTTAAATCGAAACCCCTACTCCTTGTGATTCTTGACTAGTTTTCCTCCGTAGCCGAATTGGGTTTCTTTCCTTACTTTTTATTTTTTTTCTATTTTCATTCTCTTTTGGCTGGCCGAATCTCCCCTTGTACCAAACAAAATCCATTCTGTCACTTTATACTATTAGCCGAACATCAAGAAGCATCCCTTTAGTTTGCCGAAAGTCTCATGTTCAATCGGTTTCTGTTTGTGCAAGGTAATGGAAACTCTTTCGATGCTTTCTCTATTTTTCAGTCTTATGTGGTCATAGTCAAAATGGCTATTTTGTTCTTAATGTTAGTTCACGGCTAATCTCTTCTTCTCTCCTCTTAACGTGGCATGTTCGCATTAGATTAGAATCTATATCCAAGTCTATCTGTGTTCGATTCATTCTTTGACCAAGGTAAGGAGGTTCTCTTAATTTCAGTTTGTCTATTCCCTTTTCTCTTTCGTTGCCTTAACCCAATCCCTTTGTTAGACAACCATTGTTCTTTCTAAAAGTACTGTACTGATCAAAGATTCTCTTCATGGCTGCGAGTGCTAGCCGATCCAAGGAGGGTACGTTTAAGGAGCATGAGGGGAGTGTACTCGTAGTCTCTAATCCGCCATTCAAATGTCGTGCGGTGTTGATAGTTCGTGACCTTCTGCCGGGTTGTGGTAGAGAGCCGACATCCGTTTGGGATAGGCAGATAGTGGTTATTCCCGCTAGTGAGAGTAGCAACGATCAGGAGTGTTTAGTCCTTCGCGTAATCAGGTGTGTAATATTCACACCATCTTTTGCTTGATTATTAATTAGTATGTGAACTGTTTAGAAGCCGAAACATCGGTAATGGCTATTGAGTTACCTTTGGGGGGTAAAATTGGAGATACCAAGTTAGTTACCTTTGATTGTGTCATGTAAATACCCTATCATGAATATATGTTAACATATGATGCATTCATTATATTATGATTATATGATGCATCGGATTGGGATATGAAACTGATTAAAAGGGGAGGAGCATGTCAGTGGTTTGGTACCACATATATATCAGTGGTTTGGTACCACATATATCAGTGACTCTGTCACATTAATTCAGTGGTTTGGTACCACATATATCAGTGACTCTGTCACAATATTTCAGTGGTTTGGTACCACATTCAGTGTCTTGGTGCCACATATGAGGAGTGTAGCGGATGGAGGGTTGATTGTAGAAATCCCCACAGGTGTGTTTTGGCTGGTACGGGTGGTGTGTAGAGGATGGAATATTAGGTTGGGCTAGGTTGCATTGCATACACTATTTGATATGCCATGTTGATAGGGCTACAGCCCAGTTCAATTCGTATGGGCTTCGGCCAAATTCATTACTGTGAGGGCTAAGGCCCAATGTGCTTCTGTGGGCTTAGGCCCAGATTACGTTCATAAGGGGAATTACACACTGAGTCCTCGTGACTCACCCCTCTGCTTAATTTTACAGGTAACCCCTAGTTTGAGGATTTGGAGCCGAGGTGGACTCTGAGGTGGCCATGCATTACTTCTTTCGTAAACTTCATTTCTTTTATTTAATCTTACTTTTAATTTGGGAATCTGATATGTAATAAGGCCTCCGGGATTTTATAATTTGATTTTTGACTTATTACGGTGATTATATTTTATGAAACGTTAAATTGGGAGTTTTCTAAACAAAATAAAAACAAACGTTTCTTTTAATAATGACACACGGATAACAAGCAAATAAATAATTATACTCGGAATTTTCCTAGAACTACACAAACTGTGTTTAAACATCACGTTTATGAAATCCCCTAATTTCGGCTTTCGCATCACAAAACCTATTTGCGACTGTTAGTTTTTTTGAAAAATTGGTAAGGAACCCTTAAAACTGAATTTAAGTTTTCAAGATGAAAACACAAAACGAATAGTTTTTAAAATGCGAAGTTTCTTTAAAATTGCAAAACAATCTTTCCATGTGACATACCAGATTTAGTCGTAACGTTTAGGCCGGGTTTGGGGTGTTACAATTATAGTATCAGAGCCTAGGTTGCAAAACTCGGCTGTGGAATGGGTTCAAAAATGTTTTTCAAAGTTGGTTTGAAATATGGTTTAGAAGAATATATGTTTTTCTGGAAGTATGGCACCCGAGTCTCCGGCACCAAATCCGTATTGTAAGTCTTCTGACTATTGATTGATTCTTATGAAAAGATTATATTGTGTTGTGATTGCTAGAGATTCAATTTTAGAGATTGAGACCTTTAGAAATACGTTTTTATGTAAAAACTACTTCTAATTCTATCTTCATAAGCTATCCGGTAATAAACAGTGGAAGATATACTAATTCATAAAATTTTTAATCAGATTAAGTCGATTCAGTAAACATGAGCGCTAGAGGACGTGGACGTGGTACACGCGACCGTGGTAGAGGCCGGGGTATTGAGGCTGGACCCTCAGAATCAGGACATGGGCCGGAAGGTGAAGTGCCAGCATCACCAGTAGCGGAAATAGGGTCTCAAGACCGAACTGGAGGGGACGATGCTTTGTCCCAAGCTATACTGCGTGTTCTGGAGCAGGTTGCTGGAGCAAGCACGAGATCGGTAGCTCAAAAATCTATTTCTGAGTGACTTCGAGCAAACGGGGCCGAGATATTTAGAGATATTTTTGGTGTGGCTCCAAACATAGCGGAATATTGCCTGGAAGCAGTCGAGCAGATTATGGATGATCTGGACTGCACGGCAGAGGAGAAGTTGAAAGGAGTAGTGTCCCTCCTTCGAGATGAGGCATACCAGTGGTGGCTCATGGTAAGGGATGGTACATCAGTGGACCGTATTACCTGGGACTCCTTTAAGACAGCATTCCAGGGAAAGTATGTTGGGGCGTGTAACACCCCTTACCCCTATTCGGCGCTGGAACAGGGTACGAGGCATTACCGAACTCACATCATAAGTAATCACACAATTCGAGTTATAAAATTTGTGTCCAAATTAAAACCATTCATATTCAATCGTAAAGTCCCTTATACGAGCCTACGAGGCCCAAAACATGCTTTGGAAGTGGTTCGAAACTAAACCGAAAACTCTAGAAATTATTACAAAACTTAGAAAAAATTTTCATGTTACAGGTCTCACACGCCCGTATGAAATGTGACACGCCCGTGTGTAGACACACACGCCCATGCTCCTCAACCGTGGTGAATACTGACTACACTCACACGGTCTCAAACCCTAGTCACACGCCCGTGTTCGACACCCGTAGACGACAATGACTTGGGTCACATGACCTGGACACACGCCCATAGGGCTGGTCTGTGGTCGCCTCTGACTATTTCCCCATGGCCTAGGCACGCCCGTGTGCTTTAACCATGTGACCATTCAAATTTCAATTTCAAGGTGCAGACTTCACACGGCCTGGGCACACGCCCATGGCTTGATCGTGTGTCTAACACGGCCTGGACACACGCCCATGTATCTAGCCATTTGGACAGCAACAAGGCTGTTTCCCAAGTTCTTTGCACCCCAATAGCTTACACTACATGAATTCATTCAACATACTAATAAACATCTCATAATTTCAACATGAACTCCCATAGATAACTTTGTAATTTCATAGGTGGTAAAATGAGCCATCATGCATGGTAAGTTACAAAATTATATGTTTTAAAAAGGGCCAATACACCTTTGGCCAAAAAAACAAAATAATATAACTAGTCTAGCCCCTATACATGCCATTTACAAAACCATTAAGTCTAGGTATACCGAGAGGAGCTGATAGTGTGGGCGGTCTTCTGGTTAGCTGCGTATCCTGGCTCGGCTCTTAAACTCTATAAAACAAGGGAAAAAAAGAAGGAGGAGTAAGCTTTAAGCTTAGTAAGTTTACATATAAACAACACAACATTATAACATGTATTGAACAAATACATAGCATTACGTACTAAGCAAGAAGCAATTTACATTCATGACATGCTTACTCATTTTCTCCATTCCCACATTTCAACCATCTCACATCTTAATGCACACACTGATTAAGAGTTTCCCTGCACTTAGTATCACAAGGTCACATAATACAACATTCACTATTTCTAATTCCATTTCACACAGTCAAGCCACTCGGTGGTTTCGCACTTAGCCCACCAAAAGATTAGTTATGGTGATATCGTACATAGCCCACCAAAATATGAATAGACGATGGTATCGCACATAGCCCATCGTAAATTAGCAACAAGGTGGTATCGCACTTAGCCCACCAAAATATTTTAGACGATGGTTTTGCACATAGCCCATTGTAAATTAAGCAACAAGGTGGTATCGCACTTAGCCCACCAAAAAGTATCGACATTACATATTTATATGACTATTTCATCATTCATACAATAATTATTCAACAATTTCCACATTCAATCCATTTGAACCACACATGTTCTCGATCTTGCCATACACTAGTTAACCACACAATATTTACACAATCATGCATTGTTTACACATAAACTTACCTCGGTGCAAAACGTGATAACCAACGATTTAGTCCGTCACCTTCCCTTTTCCACAGTCAAGGTTGATTCCGCGCTCTTCTTGATCTATAACAATGAAATTTATTCGTTTAGATCATTCTATGATCATAATACATCAAATTTTACACTTGGGCAAAAATGACCATTTTGCCCTTGTACATTGGCAAAATTACGATTTTGCCCCTAAGCTCGTGAATCATTTTTCACTACATTTTCTAAATGAACAAGCATAGATGAACATTTATTTCTCTTAGAACTACTCAGCATTACAACTATTTCTTGCATTTATGACACAAATTAAATCTTTGCATTCAAGTCCCATTTAGGTGTTTTCATGCTAACACCATTCATAAAAGTTGTCTCACACCTCCCTAACATTCATTTTCTTCAATAAAAACTCAGCTATCAACATCATTTCTCTCATGGTAAGTCCCTAGACTTTCAACCATATCACAAACTAGTCCCCTCTTTAGAAAGCTTAAGCTTTAGGGACTCCAAAAGTACAAAAATTATCAACTAAAACCATCAAAATCACTTACTTGTGAAGAAGATGAGTTGCTGAAATTTTAAGCTTCAAAACCCCTATTTTCTCTTCAAAATTTCGGTGGAAGAGAAGTGTGAATAGTAAAAGATGATAGTTTTTCTTTTCACTTTATTTTATTCATCTTTTCTCACCTAATTCTCCCAATTTTGACCAAGAATTAAATGCCCTTGTCTCCCCTATGCACATGGCCGGCCATCACTAGATAAATGGCCTAATTGCACTTTGAAATCCTCCCAATTACATTCTTTAGCTATTAGACACCTCTACCATGAAAAATAGAACTTTCGCATTTTATGCGATTTAGTCCTTTTTCACAATTAAGCATGCTATCACTCAAATTAAAACACCAAAATTTTCATGCATCCATATAATCATGCTACAGAACATAAATTAACATCAAAATAATTTTCCTTGACCTTAGATTAGTGGTCTCGAAACCACTGTTCCGACTAGCCCCAAAACTAGACTGTTACAGGGCGAGTTATATGGACGCTCAGAGGAAGGCATTTTTAAACTTGGTCCAGGGGAATAAGTCGGTGGCTGAGTATGAGGTGGAGTTCCTGCGTTTAAGCCGCTATGCTCGGGGTATCGTCGCAACTGATTATGAGTGTTGTGTTCAGTTTGAGGATGGTTTGCGGGACGAGTTGCGGGTACTGATAGCTCCGCAATGGGAAAGAGAGTTTGCTATTCTGGTTGAGAAGGCAAAAATAGCTGAAGAGGTGAAGCGGTCTAAGAGGCAGAATCGGGATAAGGATAGGGGTAGGAATAAAAGGAACTTTGGCTCGTCAAGATCTGCTGGGGGTTTTCAAAAGAGGCCTAGGTTTTATGGGTCGGGTCGAGTTGCGATGCCTGTTACTGTTGGTCGGCCTCAACCGTGTGCTCGATGTGGAAAATTACATTCGGGGGAGTGTTGGGTAAGAAATAGAGGATGCTTCAGGTGTGGATCTATGAATCATCAGATAAGGGATTGTCCACAAGAGCTAGACAGGGCGCGGTTAGTAGGTTAGGAATATGCACAGTCCGGAAGAGGTGGGCAGCAGCCACTGAGAGGTCGTGGTCCGGTCAGAGGAGGAAATGGATTTGGTCGAGGGCGTGGAGCACCGGGTAGAGGTCTTTGGAGTCTGAGATGCAAGACACTGGGGTTTTTTATGCGGCTAGACGTCGAGAGGATGGCGATGCACCGGACGTCATAACTGGTACGTTCTTTATTTTTGGTGTGCCCTTTACAGCTTTGATAGATATTGGGTCTACACATTCATATGTTGCTAGTAATGTGCCTAGGACTTTGGGTATAGAATCTAAGGTTGCTTCTAGAGAAATGACTGTGATTAGCCCTTTAAGATAATCTGTAGTGGTGAACAAACTATTTAGGAATGTGCCTTTAGAAGTGCAAGGGATTGTTTTCCCGGCTGACTTGATGGAATTGTTGTTCGGCAAGTTCGACTTGATTTTAGGCATGGACTGGTTAGTTAAGTATCGAGCAAACTTGGATTGTCTTTGCTAAGCGCATGATGTTGAAGACTCGAGGATAATGAGGTCTTTGGTGATAGGTGAGAGAAGGAATTACCTGTCCAATGTGGTGTCTGCACTAAAGGCTAAAAGGATGGTGCGAAAAGGGTGTGAGGCGTTCTTAGCTTTCATCAGTGCTTTGGAGGCCAAAGAATTGTCTGTAAGGGATGTTAGAACAGTGAAAGAGTTCTCGGACGTCTTTCCAGAAGAGCTTCCAGGGTTACCTCCGGATCGCGAGGTGGATTTCGACATTGATCTACTTCCGGGAACAGCTCCGGTGTCCGTCGCCCCATATAGGATGGCGCCGAAGGAGCTGGTAGAACTTAAAGCCCAGATTCAGGAACTGTTGGACCGTGGTTTTATCCGACCAATTGTGTCTCCGTGGGGAGCGTCGGTGTTGTTCATTAAGAAAAAGGACGGGTCGATGCGGATGTGCATTGACTACAGGCAATTGAACAAGTTGACGATTAAGAACAAATACCCGTTACCAATGATTAACGACTTGTTCGATCAGCTGCGAGGCGCTTCGGTCTTCTCGAAGATAGACTTGAGGTTGGGGTATCATCAGTTAAAGGTCAAGGAGGCGGATATTCATAAGACTGCTTTTCGAACTTGTTATGGTCACTACGAGTTCTTAGTGATGTCGTTCAGGTTAACGAATGCACCAGTCGCATTTATGGATATGATGAACCGGGTATTCCAACCCTACCGGGATCAGTTTGTCATAGTGTTCATAGATGATATCTTGGTATATTGAAGGACTGAGGAGGAGCATGATTCGCATCTTCAGATAGTTCTGCAGATTTTGAGAGAGAAGCAATTCTATGCCAAATTCAGCAAGTGTGAATTTTGGTTGAGGGAAGTTACCTTTTTGGGGTATGTTGTTTCTGCCGAGGGGATTAGGGTTGATCCCCAACAGATTGAAGATGTTTTGGATTGGAAACCGCCGAAGTTAATAGCAGAAATTCAAAGTTTCCTGGGGTTAGCTGGGTACTATAGAAGGTTCGTGGAAGGGTTTTCATTGATTGCTGCACCTCTAACCAAGCTATTGTGAAAAGGGATACCGTTTGTATGGACTGGTAAATAGCAGGAAAGCTTTGAGAAGTTGAAGAAGATTTTGACGGAGGCACCAGTGCTGATTCAGCCTGAGGCTGGAAAGGAGTTTGTCGTCTATTGTGATGCGTCGCACACAGGGTTAGGATGTGTGTTGATGCAAGAAGGGAAGGCGATAGCGTATGCGTCTCGGCAATTAAGACCACATGAAGTGAATTAACCCACTCATGATTTGGAGTTAGTTGCGGTAGTGTTCGCCCTGAAGATTTGGAGACACTACTTGTATGGAGAAAAGTCAATTATCTACACCGATCTTAAGAGCCTGAAATATCTCCTTACCCAGAAGGAGTTGAATTTAAGGCAGCGGAGGTGGATTGAATTGTTGAAAGACTATGACTGCTCGATCGAGTATCACTTTGGTAAAGCTAACGTAGTGGCGGATGCATTGAGTTGTAAGGTGATATCGGATTTGAGGGCAATGTTTGCTCATCTCAGTTTGTATAAAGATGGAAGCTTGTTGGCCGAACTTCAAGTAAAGCCTTCATGGGTAAGTTAGATTAAAGAGAAGCAGTTGTTAGGCGGATTGTTAAGTTCTCGACTTCAGCGAGTGGAAGGTGGTGAGACAGAAGATTTTGGTCTGAACAGTGATGGAGTATTATGCTTTCATGGAAAGGTTTGTATGCCGAAGGACTCCGAGTTGAGACAGAGGATTCTGCGGGAGGCGCATAGTAGCCCATACGCTATGCATTCCGGTGGGAGTAAGATGTACCGAGATTTGCGTGAACAGTATTGGTGGCCAGGTCTGAAGAAAGAAGTTACCGAGTTTATGGGTAAGTGTTTGACGTGTCAATAGGTAAAGGCAGAACATCAGTTGCCTTCGGGGTTGCTGCAACCAGTAAAGATTCCACTTTGGAAGTGGGAGAGGATAACGATGGATTTTGTTAGTGGGCTACCTCTTACGCCTACTAGGAAAGATTTGGTGTGGGTGATTGTCGATCAGTTGACGAAGTCCGCTCACTTCATACCAGTTCGTATCGACTACTCACTACAGAAGTTAGCCAAGCTGTATGTAGCAGAGATTGTGAGGTTACATGGGGTACCAGTGTCTATCATATCAGACAGGGACCCTAGGTTTACATCGCGATTCTGGAAGGCGTTACATAAAGCTTTAGGTACAAGACTGGATTTCAGCATGGCATTTCATCCACAGACTGATGGACAGTCAGAGAGAGTAATTCAGATTCTGGAAGACATGTTGAGAGGTTGTGTAATCGACTTCAGGGGTAGTTGGGAGGATTTTCTACCGTTGGTAGAGTTTGCATACAACAATAGCTATCAATCCAGTATTCAGATGGCACCCTACGAGGCATTGTATGGTCGTAGGTGTCCTACCCCTACCTGTTGGACAAAGTTGGGTGAGCGACAGTTGTTGGGTCCGGAATTGGTCTCAGAGACGGAGGAAAAGGTTAAGTTGATTCGGGCTCGGTTGAAGGAAGCTTCCGACAGGTAAAAATCGTATGCAGATCTGAAGCGTAAAGAAATAGAATTCTCAGTGGGTGATCAGGTTTTTCTGAAAGTCTCACCTTGAAAGAAGGTTTTAAGATTTGGACGGAAAGGCAAGTTGAGCCCCAGATTTATCGGGCCTTATCGAGTGTTGAAACGTGTGGGACCAGTAGCTTATCAGCTTGAGTTACCTCCAGAGTTGAATCGGATACATGATGTATTCCATGTTTCAATTTAAGGCGCTATCATTCGGATCCATCTCACATAGTGCCGGTGGAGGAAATTGAAGTAAGACCCGATCTGTCTTTTGAAGAAGAACCAGTGCAGATCTTAGATCGAGATGTCAAGGTGTTGAGAAGGAAGTCGGTTCCTTTGGTCAAGGTGTCATGGCGTAATCACGGTTCAGAGGAAGCCACATGGGAGCCAGAGGATGTGATGCGACAGCAATACCCTCACCTTTTTTGATCAGGTAAATTTCGGGGCCGAAATTTCTTTAAAGGGGTAGAACTGTAACATCCTAGAATTAGGGGTTCTATATTTTGCACTATTTCTTGCGTTTGGCTAGTTATGCTTGTTGTTTTGGTGTGCTTGGGGGTCTTGGGAAGGCTCGGGTTCGAGCCAGAGCTTTGGTAAATTTTTCTCCTTAGGGCACTTTAGGGGAAAGCTAGTGGATGCAGGCCTTAGGTATGATTGGTTGTAATTTGATGTCACAAGAGAGTTAGTGGCAAGGTGGTGTGGCGTCCCTTGTAGGAGCAGAGGGGGAGGAGTTCGAATCCCATCTGCTACATTGTGGAACTTTATTTTTGTGCTCAATGTGGTGAAGTGTTGGCATTCGGCTGGGAGTCTTCTAGGAAGAGTTTGAATTGGTCAAATAATTCAAATGGTGGATGGAGAGGGCTTGGTGGAGAAAATTTAGGAGCAAATTAAGGGATGTGGTGAAGTGATGAAGTTGGCCGAAAGTGGGAGACTTGAGAAGGGGGAAATTCGGCCAAAGTGTAGGGGAGTATAGGGGATTTTTGGGTAGCAATTTCGGTAGTGGGAGAGTAGTGTGCCGTTGGTGTCAAGAGTGGATAGGTGAGTTTTATTTTCTTGGCATTTCGGTCATAGCATTTTGGGAATATCTTTGCTCTCTTTTCTTTACCGAAACCATAAGTGGCTATTCTCTTTGTTTTATTTCTTTTCTTTTCTCCCTCAAGCTTGGTAGCCGAAACTTCAACCTTCCCATCCTTCTCTTCTTTTTCTTTCCTTCCTACTTTTCTTCTTCACCACAAGCCAATTTCTCTTGAAGCTACTCTTTGCCGAACCATTCTCTTTTGATTCCCACCATAGCCAAACCTCCATTCTTCTTCTTTACTTCTCTACCTTTTCCTTTAAATCGAAACCCCTACTCCTTTTGATTCTTGACTAGTTTTCCTCCATAGCCAAATTGGGTTTCTTTCTTTACTTTTTTTTTTCTATTTTCATTCTCTTTTGGCTGGCCGAATCTCCCCTTGTACCAAACAAAATCCATTCTGTCATTTTATACTATTAGCCGAACATCAAGAAGCATCCTTTTGGTTTGTCGAAAGTCTCCTCTTCAATCGGTTTCTGTTTGTGCAAGGTAATGGAAACTCTTTCGATGCTTTCTCTATTTTTCAGTCTTATGTGGTCATAGTGGAAATGGCTATTTTGTTCTTAATGTTAGTTCGTGGCTAATCTCTTCTTCTCTCCTCTTAACATGGCATGTTCGCATCGGATTAGAATCTATAGCCAAGTCTATCTGTGTTCGGTTCATTCTTTGACCAAGGTAAGGAGGTTCTCTTGATTTCGGTTTGTCTATTCCCTTTTCTCTTTCGTTGCCTTAACCCAATCTCTTTGTTAGACAACCATCGTTCTCTCTAAAAGTACTGTACTGATCAAAGATTCTCTTCATGGCTGCAAGTGCTAGCCGATCCAAAAAGGGTGCGTTTAAGGAGCCTAAGGAGAGTGTACTCGTAGTCTCTAATCCACCATTCAAACATCATGCGGTGTCGACAGTTTGTGACTTTTCGTCGGGTTGTGGTAGAGAGCCGACATCCGTTTGGGATAGGCAGATAGTGGTTATTCCCGCTAGTGAGAGTAGCAACGATCAGGAGTGTTTAGTCCTTCGCGTAATCAGGTGTGTAATATTCACACCATCTTTTGTTTGATTATTAATTAGTATGTGAACTGTTTAGAAGTCGAAACATCGGTAATGGCTGTTGAGTTACCCTTGGGGGGTAAAATTGGAGATACCAGGTTAGTTACCTTTGATTGTGTCATGTAAATACCCTATCATGAATATATGTTAACATATGATGCATTCATTATATTATGATTATATTATGCATGGGATTGGGATATGAAACTGATTAAAAGGGGAAGAGCATGTCAGTGGTTTGGTACCACATATATATCAGTGGTTTGGTACCACATATATCAGTGACTCTGTCACATTAATTCAGTGGTTTGGTACCACATATATCAGTGACTCTGTCACAATATTTCAGTGATTTGGTACCATATTCAGTGGCTTGGTGCCACATATGAGGAGTGTAGCGGATGGAGGGTTGATTGTAGAAATCCCACTGTGTGTGTTTTGGTGAATGCGGGTGGTGTGTAGAGGATGGGATATTAGGTTGGGCTGGGTTGCATTGCATACACTATTTGATATGCCATGTTGATAGGGCTACGGCCCAGTTCGATTCGTATGGGCTTCGGCCAAATTCATTACTGTGAGGGCTAAGGCCCAATGTGCTTCTGTGGGCTTAGGCCCAGATTACGTTCTTAAGGGGAATTACACACTGAGTCCTCATGACTCACCCCTCTGCTTAATTTTGCAGGTAACCCCTAGTTTGAGGATTTGGAACCGAGGTGGACTCTGAGGTGGCCATGCATTACTTCTTTCGTAAACTTCGTTTCCTTTATTTAATCTTACTTTTAATTTGGGAATCTGATATGTAATAAGGCCTCCGGGATTTTATAATTTTGTTTTCGACTTATTGCGGTGATTATATTTTATGAAACGTTAAATTGGGAGTTTTCTAAACAAAATAAAAACAAACGTTTCTTTTAATAATGACACACGGATAACAAGCAAATAAATAATTATACTCAGAATTTTCCTAGAACTACACAAACTGTGTTTAAACATCACGTTTATGAAATCCCCTAATTTCGGCTTTCGTATCACAAAACCTATTTGCGACTATTAGTTTTTTTTTTAAAAAAAAATTTGTAAGGAACCCTTAAAACTGAATTTAAGTTTTCAAGATGAAAACACAAAACGAAAAGTTTTTAAAATGCGAAGTTTCTTTAAAATTGCAAAACAATCTTTCCATGTGACATACCAGATTCAATCGTAACATTTAGGCCGGGTTTGGGGTGTTACAAACCTTGCAGGTGATCCCCAGCTTTGAGGATTTGGAGCTGCGGAGGACTCTGTGGTGGCCATACATCAGGAATATTTCTCGTGAACTTAGTAAATTTTCGTTTTACTTTATTTTAAGATTACTTTATTTTGGGTTACTATTTTGTAATAAGGCCGTTGGTTTATGTTCCTTTAAGTTTTCATTAATAACAGTTAAACTTATAAATACGTGGTTTTCTTAAAACGACAATAATTGTTTTCAAATATCAGATCTTCGCAATTCACTGAATCTGATTTCTGTTATAAACAAAGTTTTCACGAATAATGCTAATAACATTTTTACAAGATAACCATAAAAGCAGATTTGAATTTCACCAACAATAAAGCGCGAAATTTCAAAAAGAATACAAAAGATGAGGTACTAGGGAAGTATAGATTCGGCCCTACTCAAAGATAACAAGATAGTAAGTATTCGGCTTATGCTTTGAATGGAGAGGGGAAAGAACAGTATGAAAAGAAAGATGTTTTGTATTCGGCCAGGGGAGTAGTGTAACAAGAAAAGAAGAGAGAAAACAAAAATGGAGATGAAGGCTTACCTATTCGGCCACTACCAGGAGGAAGAAATAATGATACAAAATAGAAGTAAAGGTAATTTCCAAGCTTTACGAACCGAGAAGAAAACAATGCCACAAGAGGAGAGATGAGTAAGAGAAGTTTCGGCTATTAGCATGGGATCGAAGAAGCAATTTCAAATTCCAGAAGAGAGGAGATTCGGCTTATGGAGAAAAGGATAGAAATGGAATGGAGAAGAAGAGAGGAGAGAAGAGTTTTGACAAACAAGAAAATGCAACAAGGTGACCCCAAATGCACAAAGAAAAAAGAACACTCAAATTGCGCAAATGCAAAGTAAAAACACTAAGGAATTTTCGGCACTCTTTTCCTACTCAAGACCGAATATGCATTCTTTCAAAAGACCAACCTAGACCGAAACTCCCCCATCCACTTCCCCATATTCGGCCACTACCTCCTCTCACCCCTAATCCCTTGATTCTCTCCCCTTTTTACTCCCCAACATGCTCTCCATCACCCATTCAAACCATTTGACCAAGTCTCCAACCTCCAAAGCAGAGTTTGATCTCAACTCTGCTTCCTCCTTGCCTGAGCACAAAATAAAAGCTACAAAGTGTAGCCTGTGGGATTCGAACTCCTTCCCTCCTTGCTCTGCCAATGACCCCACAGCCACCTTGCCACTATACTCTTTGTGTCTCCTAAATGCACCCAATTATTCTTAAGTCCTACTGCCATCAGCCCTATCCACTAAAAGGCCAAAAATGAAAATTTTTCCTGTGGCCTAACTTGAACCCAGGACTTCATAGACACCCTGTAACATTCCAAAATCACCTTCTTAACAGGTCCAACTTGAAATAATGTCGTTCCCATATTCCCAAAAATTCTAAAATGTTTCTACGCTCGGGGCCCAATAGGCCCAATTCTACTAAGCCCAAATTTGGGGCATTACAATAAGGCTGAATCGAATGAAATTTAACCTTACCTTCGCTAGTGGTGTCAAATATTCTCTGCGACAAGTGTGAGTTCCATGCTTTGACACAGTCCACTTAGAACCCAGAACTGTAAGTTCCTCGAGAATTTCTTGCGGATTTTTAGCGTCAATATTTCTCATCAAGGAAGAATATTCGTCATCTTCAAAATCAGGTAATTCAAACAATTCATTAATAGCGTTTGAGCTTATTGGTACCTTGATTCCTCAGACAGAAACTTCTGTTAATTCGTTTGAGGTCAAATTCGCATAAATTCATAAACTAATTCCTCATCTGCTCTAGGTCTTTTCTCACAGAACAATTCCCAATTGAGGGCTTCAACAATTTGTCGAATGCGCGCCATGAAATTAATATAGTTGCTTTCTTTCAGCGTAAAACCTTTTTCAGGGTGCATTTGTTGATTCTTGAAAACATTATTGTATCTCGCTTTGGCTCCTTCACAGTGAAATTTGTTTTGTGATTCTTCAATTTGGACAGAGGCACGAGTTCTTTTGCGAGGCATGATTAACCTGAACATCACATAAGATGGAGATAAATAATATTTTCCTAAAATTTAATTAGTATAAAATATTAACAATTCAAAATAAATTGAAGAGTTAAATAATTAAAACAAATTAAAATTTCTTACTACCTTTGTATGGTAAAAAAACTCAAAGAAAATAAATATAAAACTAAAAAGGTCGGTTTAGGGATGGTTGGAGGGTGTCTTGATGGTGTGGTGCGTGCAAGGAAAACGTGCACTCGACAGCAGCGATGGTAGTAGCGCGAAGGCGGCGTGAGGCGCGAGCAAAGATCTTTGGCGCGGCGTAAGCTGGAGCCGAAGCAAAGCAATGGCGCGGCGCGAGCGGCTTAAAGCTGGGCGTGTGGGTAGGTGCATCAAGCGAGTGCGCGAGGGAGCAGCAGGGCCTGGCGTGAGCGGCATCAGCAATGTGCACAAGCAAGTGCGCAGGTAGCAGGTAGGGGCGTCGGACAGGCTAGCGACGTGCACAAAGGAGCAAGTTGCGAGGTGCGCGCGAGGGTGGCTGCTGGGCGATGAAGCTACTAAGGGTGCCGATGGTGGGTGTTTGGTGTACTTGGTTAAGGTGATGTGAATGGTGGAGAAAGTTGGTAGAATTTATAGTGAAGAGAGAAAGGAATTTAATTAGAACTCTTAGAACGATTTAATAATAAAATATTCTAAGTCCTAATTCCATACAAAGTTTATAACAATTAATAATTAATATGATGCATATTAAAATATTATTTTCTATTAATTTATTGAAATAAAAACTATTAATTAAAATATGATCAAATTTAAACTAATCCTAATTATATGCAAAGTTGATAATAACTAATATATAATTATATTCATGATCCCACCATCCTTTTAATTGACCAGTAAATCCAGCAACTAAAAGATTAGCTATAGCATGATCACTGATTAATCCATTTTGGTTTTGGGTTTTATAAACATTTGAATCCATAGTCACTTGTTGTAATAAACTAAGAATATTGTATTCAGACATTCCATCTATATTCCATTCATAAATTATATTAGCATTGTATTTATTCTGGAAAACATGTTTTTCTTATATATTAAGATCAGTCAAAGTGGTTTTGGATAATATAATCTTTTGGTTCTTTCCAAGCCATCTTGTTAATTTGTTGTTCATCGATCGGTGGTGAGTCAGATTAGGAGGATTGGTGTAATGTATTTATTGAATGTTGGGCTTGCATTAGGGTATCAGGTGCAATTAATTCAGACTTGTAACTTTCCAAAGCATCAAGTCTATTTTGGATTTCTGTTAAGAAATCATTTTTGGATTTTTGGAAAGGTTTTGGAATTTCATAAGGTGTGAATATTGGTTCTTTAGAACTTTTTTCTGTGACCTCTTTTATTGGTTCTTTAGATCCCAATTAGATGAACAAGGAAGAGAAATCCAAGATGCAGTAGCAACTTTAATTTTCTCAATCTCTGAACACTTTATAGGAGATCCTTCTCATCTTAAAGATAGAAATTCAGAATTATTATCAAATTTTAAATGCAAAAAATTAACCAATTTTAAATGGTATAAAGATTTCTTTATGACTAGAGTTATGCAAAGATCTGATAACCAACAACCGTTTTGGAAAGAAAAGTTTCTAGCAGGACTTCCTACTTTGTTAGGAGAAAAAGTTAGAAATCAAATAAGAGAAAATTATAGAGGTATTATTCCATATGAAAAGCTTACATATGGTGAACTAATTAGTTTCACCCAAAAAGAAGGATTAAAAATTTGTCAAGATTTAAAATTAAAAAAACAACTTAAGAAAGAAAGATATCAATGTAGAAAAGAATTAGGATCATTCTACCACCAACTTGACATTAGGAATGAACCTTCTTCTTCAAAAACATACTGCCCTGTAAAATCAAAAAATAGGAAAAAGAATATTTCATAATATTATAAAAAACCCAAATATAGAAAATACAGAAAAGAAAAGAAACAACAAAAAATAGAAAACAAAATTGACAAAACAATAAAATGTTATAGATGTGGAAAACCAGGACACATATCAAAATATTGTAAAATTAAAAGAAAAATTAATAATTTAAATCTAGATGAAGAAATAGAACAAAAATTAAATAAGATTCTCTTAGAAACAACTTCTTCTGAAAATGATACATCTACCGAAACAGATGAATTAGAAATAGACGAATTACATACAAACATCCCAATCTTCTGTTGATGAAAATGAACCCTCAATTAATATGTTAACCAAAGACCAAGAATTTATGATTGAAGTTATTGATAAAAATTAAGACCCAGAACTTAAAAGAGAATACCTTTTGAAATTAAAATCCTCATTAAAAGATAAACCAGAAAAAGAAAAAGAAATTATTCCTAGCCAATCAAAAATGTATAATATACAAGATATAATATTTAATAAATATGAAAAAATAAAACCAAGACAAATTACAAATTCTGAATTACAGTTAGAAATAAAACAAATTAAATTAAAACTTTCTCAGCTTAAAATGGAACAACAAGAAATGAAAAAACAAATGCAAACCTTAATACATGAAATCCCAGAAAAAAGTTCGTCAGAAACTGAACCCGAACTTGAAGAAAATACACATGAATATATTATGGTTCTAACTGAAGTATCTATTCAAAGATATTTAATAAAAATAAATATTGTCATAAATAACGAATTTCAATTAGAAACAATAGCCCTTTTTGATACAATAGCGGACCAAAACTGCATTAGAGAAGGGATAATTCCAACAAAATATTATGATAAAACATCAAAATCTCTTAAAGCTACAAATGGTGAAAAACTAAAAATTACTTACAAAATTCCCAATGCAGAAATATCCAACAAAGGTATAAAATATCAAACATATTTTTTAATGGTAAAAGATATTACCCAAGATGTTATATTAGGAACCCCATTCATATCCTTACTCAAACCTTATAAAGTAACAAATAATTCTATCTCCACCAAAGTTTTAAACACTAAAGTAGAATTTCCTTTTGTAGAAAAACCAAAAATAAGAAATCTCAACTTATTAAAATATTTATCCATCCATAATGGGCAAATCAATAATTTAATTAATCATAAACAGAAACAAATCTCTTTTCTAAAAGAATAAATATATTTTAAAAAATTGACTGAACAATTAGAAAAAAGAGAAGTACAAAAAAGGATAAATCAAATCAGAGAAGAAATAGAATCAACAATTTTGTAACATCCTGAAAATGGCCTATGCATTTTCGGTTTAATTATACGAAATGACATGCCTTATGTGTTATGAATATATTTTGAACATTTTTGGAAACTAGGAAATGTATGGAAATGATTTAGAAATGATTCAAAAGAGGAAAGTGAACATTTTTGGAAACTTGGAAATGTAAGGAAATGTCAAGTTTAAAGAGCCAAACGAAAATTTTTGGAAACTTGGAAATGAAAGGAAATGACCTAGAAAATGTCGAGTTTTAAAGTTTAAAAGAGGAAATTAAGGCAATGTGGCCTTAAGAGAAAAAGTATGTGAAATTTGACACAAAAACAGGCTTGGAAAAGTGGCCTGAAGATGCCACTTAGGGCCTCTGAAAATGGCGCCACATGCAAGGGTGTTGGGCCTGAGTTCGAGTCACAAGGGAAGCAAATAAAAGAAGTTTTATTTTTCTTCCAGAAGCAGAGAGTTGGACGGCACCAAGGCATTTGGAAAAGAGTCCTATTCTCTTTAAATTTCGGCTAAGGGGTGGATAAATGGTGATTTATTTTGATAATTTTCAAAGAGATAATTAGAGGATTATTCTTATTAATTTTAAATAAAGAGATAAAGATAAGAGGAGTGATGGCCAAGTAAGGGATACTAGGCCTAGTAATTTCGGCATTTAGGGAAAAGAGAGGGCATTCTACCTATTTTCTTTTCTTCCCAACTAAGTATCTCACTAAAATCCCTAGCAAACTCTCTTCTTTCTCTTTATGTTTGCCAAGCCGAAATCCTCTTCTCCCTAAATCCACCATTGCCGATCTCTCCTAAGAGCAAATCCTCTCTTTTCAATTCAGTTGAACCATAGCCATCTAGCTTCCAAGTATTCATAGCCGAATCTTTGAAGGGTTTGAACAAAGGTGCAATCGTCTTCTTCAAATAAAGGTAAGATCAAAGTTTGAATTCATTCTTTCCTTTAAGGACTTGTCGAAATCTCAAAGGCTAATTCTAATTCTTATTGTATTCTTTGACCGAAATATTAAGGAGAGATTTCGGGATCTTTACTAGTGTCGACTTTTAAGGGAGATAGTTCGAGATCTAGCCAACCAAGGTAAGTACATATTCGGCCAAGGGCTATGAAAAGGTGATTTAAATGTTAGAAGTGGATCTAACAGATATCCTATAGGTTTTGACATCTCCATAACCAAGGGATACTTTCGAGATTTGGAAATCGCAAGGTAAGTGTCTAAATTCAGTTGGCTAAGGCCATGTTTGGTATTCTAGATCTATTTCTCATATGTTTTAAAAGCCGAAAACAAACTAGTTAGGAGTTTTGGTGGCTAGCCGATTTCAAGAAGGAACTCAGCAAGTTTTCGGGATTTGATTTTTAATCCAATCGGCACAAGGTAAGTTTAAGTATACTAATCCTACTAGGATTTGGATTTATGGCCAAATGGCTTTTTATTAAATTAGTAAGTGATTAATCAAATGTAGGGATTAAGGATCTAAGCGGTAGATCAGATTTCAGGATTTCAAGGAAATTGTTAAGCAAATCAGGTGTGTACCCCACACTACTTCATAATAAGTTTTATGGCTATGTCTAATTAAATATGTGATAATAAGAATAAGAAAGTGGCTAAGGTACCATGTTATGGTACTAAGTACTGTGCGAATCGTTTCCTACTCCTACTAGGAATATGAAATATGTTATTTGTAACATGAGAATAAGAATGTGATCTTTGGCATATTAATGCATATTACAAAATGGGGCATACGGGTTATTGAAAGGGGAAGTGAATGTGGTGACCTAAGACCACAACACGGTGACCTAAGACCGTGGTATCCGAATGTGGTGACCTAAGACCACGATGTCTGAATCAATGGTGACCTAAGACCGCGATATCTGAATGTGGTGACCTAAGACCACAAATGCGGTGACCTAAGACCGCGATATGGAGTGTAGCGGAAGGAGGGTCGACTTAGTAGTCCCCACGGTGTGCACTGTGTTTGTAACACCACGGTTTTAGGGTTTGTGCATATGGGGTATAAATCAAGTGTTAGTAGGTTTTTGGGAGTGCTTGGTTGAGTTTTAGAGGCTCTAAGAATGTTGGGATGAGAAGGAAGGCTTTGGAAAATTTAGATTTTTAGGGTAAAAAGGAATTGGGCCTAGGAGAATTGAGCCCAATGGGCCTTAGGCGTAGTAGCGTTTAAATTTTTGGAGAACAAGAGACCGGCTTAAATGCAAGTTGGACCTATTGGATAAGTGATTTTGGAAGGTTAGAAGGCTTCTATGAAGTCCCGGGATCAAATATTGGCTTTGGGGAAATTTTGATTTTAGGTGGAAAAAACCCTGGAAGTTGGCAGATAGGCCTTAAGAATAAAATATGGAGGAAAATGACACAAGTGGAGTGTGTGGTGTAGTGGCAAAGTGACGCCACATAAGAGACAAGGGGGTGACGCCACAAGGGAAGGAAGGAGGTCCAAGGTTCAAGTCTTGGCTTTTGCATTTTGGTTTTCTTTTACTTGGACCTCGTAATTTGGCTATAGTTTATATTTAGTTGCGCATGGTTTAAGACACAAGAGGAGCTTGTGGCTAAGTGGCTAGCGGCGTGGATTATGTTGCAAGGGAGCACAGGTTCGAATCTCATGAGAAGCAAGGGAGTATTTATTTTATGATGCTGGACGGGAAGAGTTTCAGTTGAATTTAAACTCTACTTGTGAAGGATCCCACATCGGAAAGATACAAAGAAGGAAGGTGAAGTGCTAGCTATATAAGGAGCATCCTAGGAGGAGAGTAAACACATCTTGAAGGGCGTTTGGGCACAAGAGTGATCGGAGCGCGGATTAACACCAGAGTCCTATCAGGTGTGTAACTCTCTCTACTCTAGCTGTAGAGCGGCAATGCCGAAGTGCCGATCATGGCAATAGTAGCCACACGAGCGTGCGAGCGCACGTGTGGGGCTTCGACGCGATAGTTGAGGCCATCAGTAGTATTCTTGTGGGTTGGGGCTACTTGGGCCTCGATGGGCCGAAGTGGGCCCAATGGGCCCGTGGGCCCTTATGAGTAAATTGTGCGATTGTGTAGTATATAGTGAACTAGACTAGGTGAATCTCATATACGTGGCTAGATTTGTGTTAGGTGGGCCACACGAGCGTGTGAGCCGAGATGGGCGAAATTGGGCTTTAGGCCCAATAGTCCATTCGACGAGAAATGGTAGTTGGGTCGCTTCGGGCGACACTGGGCCTTTGGAAAGGCCATTCCGGTCTGAAATTACCGATATACCCTTGGTGGGTAAATTACGAAAATACCCTTAGTAGGTAAAATTACGATTTTACCCTTAAAGGTTGATTAGCATGATTATGTTGTTTAGTTTTGGCGAATGGCCTAAGTGTTCATTGTTTTTATGCCAAGGCCGATTGTAGGGAAGAAGAGCCTGCCTGCCGGGAACCTTTTTGTAAGTCCGTTAGTCATGGGTGCGTGCGAAGCGAAGAAGCGTTTGGGTTTTGGTATCATTTAGGTGCGTAATCATCGCACTATTTACGTGGTTTGGTTTGCTAACATGTTTATATGTGTATTATGTGTAATAGCCGTTTATAATGGCATAAGTGATGAATAACTGGTGATGGTAAGTTAATCTTGATATACATTTATATGATATTCTTGCATGATTTATTGACACATGGGCATGGGATTGGATTGAAGAAGGAAGAAGTGTACACAGGATGTACGTGGTCTAATGATAGCTCGGGCTACATTAGCGCTTGAGGTTAGCTTTGTGCTACCTCAAGGGAGGTGTTGGCTAGGTGCCCATCTCGGCGGTTGATTGCTATGTGCATCACCGTAGACAGATTACGATATTTGGATCACTTTGGTTGATCGGTGGATTAGCCACGGCCTTAGGCAGGGAGTCTGCTAAGGTTGGTGTCACGGTTGGATAGTAGGTTGGGCTGAGATGCATTCTTGCATGATTTGTTTCGATGGTTGTGTGGGTATGGGCCAAGCCCATACGGATGGAAATATGTGTTGTGGTTATGCACTGAGTCAGTGGACTCACTCTTTTCATTAACCATTTCAGGTAGTGCATAAAGCTGGACCGGGATCGGAGAGGACAAGGTGGCCCATGCCGAGGATGATGTTCAATTATTCCATGCTTAATTTTGATATAAGTACTTTATTTGAATTGTTGGGTTGTAATAAAGGCCATTTTATGTTTTTGGTATTACTTTAACTATGGTTTATTTAAATTAAATTGCTACGTGAAAATGATTTATGGTTTGCAACCTATTTATTCAAATTGGATATTATAAACTAAAGTTTTAAAAATGAATGAGTTTTATAGCAAAGTTTTATTCCAAAGATATGTTTTCCAAAATTCAGCAAACTACGATGTTTTATTTTAAGATTTTCAACCGTCTTTTCCCAGTGACATAACCAGATTCGATCGTAGTGAATGGGCCGGGTTTGGGGATGTTACAGTTTGGTATCAGAGCCAAGTTCAAAACTCGACTTTGAGGGTTTTGGGCCCAAAAACATTTTCAAAATGGGCTTTTCAAACATATGGGCTTTTAAGAAATTTTTCAGGTTTTTTTCTGGCATGGCACTGTACCTCAGGCCGAAGTCCACGGTAAGTACCCCTTACTATTGCTTGTGAGTTATTGATGTGATCGAATGATTGCAATAGTGGATTACTTTAGAAACGAAACTTTGATTGCTCGAAAGAACGACTTCGAAACTTACTGTTCATAAAATTTGCTCGTGGATTAAGCGGTGGAACAAAATTTCTAATGCATAAAACTTTTAATCAGATTAAATCGCGACGCTAGATATGAGTTCTAGGGACGTGTTGTCGCGGGCATGGTCTAGGTGGAATGATGACTTGTTAAGATCAGAGCGCGGCATAAGCGTAAGGTGGTAAGATAGGTTGTACGGACGTTTCGCTAGTAAAGTAATTTCGAGGACGAAATTATTTTAAGGAGGGTAGAATTGTAACACCACTGGTTTAGGAAATTTGTGTGTATATGGGGTATAAATCAAGTGTTAGTAGGTTTTGGGAGTGCTTGGTTGAGTTTTAGAGGCTCTAAGAATGTTGGGATGAGAAGGGAAGGCTTTGGAAAATTTAGATTTTTAGGGTAAAAGGAATTGGGCCTAGGAGAATTGAGCCCAATGGGCCTTAGGCGTAGTAGCGTTTAAATTTTTGGAGAACAAGAGACCGGCTTAAATGCAAGTTGGACCTATTGGATAAGTGATTTTGGAAGGTTAGAAGGCTTCTATGAAGTCCGGGATCAAATATTGGCTTTGGGGAAATTTTGATTTTAGGTGGAAAAAACCCTGGAAGTTGGCGAGATAGGCCTTAAGAATAAAATATGGAGGAAAATGACACAAGTGGAGTGTGTGGTGTAGTGGCAAAGTGACGCCACATAAGAGACAAGGGGGTGACGCCACAAGGGAAGGAAGGAGGTCCAAGGTTCAAGTCTTGGCTTTTGCATTTTGGTTTTCTTTTACTTGGACCTCGAGAATTTGGCTATAGTTTATATTTAGTTGCGCATGGTTTAAGACACAAGAGGAGCTTGTGGCTAAGTGGCTAGTGGCGTGGATTATGTTGCAAGGAGCACAGGTTCGAATCTCATGAGAAGCAAGGGAGTATTTATTTTATGATGCGGACGGGAAGAGTTTGATTGAATTTAAACTCCCTCGACGAAGGGATCCCACATCGGAAAGATACAAAGAAGGAAGGTGAAGTGCTAGCTATATAAGGAGCATCCTAGGAGGAGAGTAAACACATCTTGAAGGCGTTTGGGCACAAGAGTGATCGGAGCTTGGATTAACACCGAGTCCTATCGGTGTGTAACTCTCTCTACTCTAGGCGTGTAGAGCGGCAATGCCGAAGTGCCGATCATGGCAATAGTAGCCCACGAGCGTGCGGCGCGCACGTGTGGGGGCTTCACGCGATAGTTGAGGCCATCAGTAGTATTCTTGTGGGTTGGGGCTACTTGGGCCTCGATGGGCCGAAGTGGGCCCAATGGGCCCGTGGGCCCTTATGAGTAAATTGTGCGATTGTGTAGTATATAGTGAACTAGACTAGGTGAATCTCATATACGTGGCTAGATTTGTGTTAGGTGGGCCACACGAGCGTGTGGGCCCGAATGGGCCGAAATTGGGCTTTAGGCCCAATAGTCCATTCGACCAGAAATGGTAGTTGGGTCGCTTCGGGCGACATCGGGCCTTTGGAAAGGCCATTCCAGTTACGAAATTACCGATATACCCTTGGTGGGTAAATTACGAAAATACCCTTAGTAGGTAAAATTACGATTTTACCCTTAAAGGTTGATTAGCATGATTATGTTGTTTAGTTTTGGCCGAATGGCCTAAGTGTTCATTGTTTTTATGCCAAGGCCGATTGTAGGGAAGAAGAGCACATCATTTGGGAACCTTTTGTAAGTCCGTTAATCTGCGGTGCGAAGCGTATAGCGTTTGGGTTTTGGTATCATTTAGGTGCGTAATCATCGCACTATTTCTGGTGGTTTGGTTTGCTAACATGTTTATATGTGTATTATGTGTAATAGCCGTTTATAATGGCATAATGATGAATAACCTGGTGATGGTAAGTTAATCTTGATATACATTTATATGATATTCTTGCATGATTTATTGACACATGGGCATGGGATTGGATTGAAGAAGGAAGAAGTGTACACAGGATGTACGTGGTCTAATGATAGCTCAGGCTACATTAGCGCTTGAGGGTTAGCTTTGTGCTACCTCAAGGGAGGTGTTGGCTAGGTGCCCATCTCGGCGGTTGATTGCTATGTGCATCACCGTAGACAGATTACGATATTTGGATCACTTTGGTTGATCGGTGGATTAGCCACGGCCTTAGGCAGGGAGTCTGCTAAGGTTGGTGTCACGGTTGGATAGTAGGTTGGGCTGAGATGCATTCTTGCATGATTTGTTTCGATGGCTGTGTGGGTATGGGCCAAGCCCATACGGATGGAAATATGTGTTGTGGTTATGCACTCGAGTCGGTGGACTCACTCTTTTCATTAACCATTTGGGTAGTGCATAAAGTGGACCGGGATCGGAAAGGACAAGGTGGCCCATGCCGAGGATGATGTTCAATTATTCCATGCTTAATTTTGATATAAGTACTTTATTTGAATTGTTGGGTTGTAATAAAGGCCATTTTATGTTTTTGGTATTACTTTAACTATGGTTTATTTAAATTAAATTGCTACGTGAAAATGATTTATGGTTTGCAACCTATTTATTCAAATTGGATATTATAAACTAAAGTTTTAAAAATGAATGAGTTTTATAGCAAAGTTTTATTCCAAAGATATGTTTTCCAAAATTCAGCAAACTACGATGTTTTATTTTAAGATTTTCAACCGTCTTTTCCCAGTGACATAACCAGATTCGATCGTAGTGAATGGGCCGGGTTTGGGGATGTTACAAGGTTGGTACGGGGGAGTGTAGCGGATGGCTTATTAGGTTTGGGTTTGGGAATGCATCATAATTTGTATGCTATGATATGAATGCGTAACATTTGTATGCCTGATTCTATTTTGATTTAGTGTTTGTTTACACATTGAGTCTGTTTGACTCACTCCGTTGGGGAATATTTTTCAGTGATGATCGGTGATGGACCGGGACGTGACGGAACTTGTGGTGGCCATGCTCAGCTTGAAGTTTATATTTTGTTTTATGGACTATTAACTGTTAAGCACTTTAAATTATTAGGGATTTTATTTGATGTAATAAGGCCATAGTGAACTCTTTTATTTCTGTTTTTATTTATTATGTTGTTAAATTTTATTTATTAAAGATTAAGTTAATTAAATTTAAAATAAACCCTACATGTTTTGTCACCTTAAATAAATGGATTTCAATATAAGATAAATGGGTTTTCAACACAAGCCCAACCCAATTTTTTTTTTTAAAATCGCACAAATTTTTCCTAAGGACAAAAGAACTTTGAACCGGTTTACTTGAGGAACATACCAGATCCAGTCAAGGCTCGTGGGCCGGGTTTGGGGTGTTTCAGTTTGGTATCAAAGCCCGTTTCAAACTCTCGGCCTGGGGTTTAAGGCCCAAAACGTTTCCGAATCGAGCCCAAATAAGTGTTCTAAAAATATTTTATGAAATCAGCAGGTTTTCTGGCATGGCACCTAAGTCTCCGACCCGCAGTCCACCAGGTAAGTATTTCTATCCATTGGGTGGATTATGTTATGATGTGTAGAAGGGTAGAAATGGAATGGAACGTAGATTAGCATGATAAGTGCTTGAACCCTGGGACTAGTTTACCCCAACACTTACATAAGACTTAATGCCTAATTAAACAACCCTATGGCTAAGTCGCCGAGTTAGGGTGTGGTAACCCCCGTGCGCATGTCTAGGATTGGATCTGGAAGAGCCTGGTATTTAAGCAGTCCTAGTGACTCACCTCCTCTTCTTTGGAATCCCACTACAGTGCGTAGCTTCGGTTCACCCTAACCAAGAAGACTCAGTGGGTGTGGCAACCTCTATGCGCATGTCTAGGACCGGTTTCGATGGGAGCTTGGTACTTAAGCAGTCCGCGTGACTCACCTCCTCTCCACTCAAATCCTACCTGGTGCGTAGCTTTGGTTCACCCCGACCAAGAGGACTCGGTCATAGGCTAAACACAATAACTAAAACCGAAAGGGAACTAGCCGTGTTTTTTTTAATAAAAGAAAAAAAATTTACGAAAATACCTCTGTAGGACAAATTACGAAAATACCCCTGGGTAGTGGAAAAACAACAACAATGGAAACTACAACATTTCTCTGAATGAACGAAAGTTCATAATTGATTGATGGATGTATGAATGCAAAGACTGTGTGCATGTATGAATACGAAAGAACCACTCCTAAAATTTCTTTTCATAAAACTTCTTCGCGGGTAATAAGTGAAACAAGCACTAATTCATAAAACTTTTTAATCAGATCGTGACGGTAGAAATGAGCTCTAGGGGACGTGGTCGTAACGTACGAGGACGCGGTAGAGGTAGAATGACCGTGTCGGAACCCGTTAGATCGTCAGTCGAAGGGTCCGATAACGAGATACCACCACCACCCCCAGCTGTTGGTGTTGAGCAGCAAGCACAGACAGGGGATGATGCTGTGTCACAGGCTGTGCTGCGAGTTCTAGAGTTGGTGGCTGGTGCAGGAGGAAATTCGGGAGCCCGGAAGTCGGTACCTGAGCGACTTCGTGCCAACGGAATCGAGGTGTTCCGTGGAGTGTCGGAGTGGCACCCGATCACCGAGTATTGGTTGGAATCAATCGAGCGGATCATGGATGAACTAGATCTAACCCCTGAAGAGAAGGTGAAAGGAATGGTGGCGTTCTCACTGCGATGAAGCGCACCAATGGTGGCTCACGATCCGTGATGGTGCCACGGTGAGGATCCGACGTGGGACTATGTTAAGACGGCTTATCAGAAGAAGTATGTTGGTACCGAGATACTGATGAGCAAAGGAAGGCATTTATGGGGCTGGTTCAAGGGAACAAGTCCGTGGCAGAGTATGAAGCTGAGTTTCTGAGGCTAAGCCGTTATGCTCGAGGAGTGGTGGCTACGGAGCATGAACGATGTGTCCGATTTGAGGACGGTTTGAGGGATGATTTAAGGCTATTGATAGCTCCGCATCAGGAATGAGAGTTTTCTGCTTTAGTAGAGAAAGCTAAGGTAGCTGAGGGGATTAAGGATTCTACAAAGCGGAACTTCGACCAGAACAGGCAGAAAAGAGGCTTTGGTTCGTCAGGATCATCTGGGAATAAAAGGCCTAGAGTTGATAGGCCGCGAGGTCGCAAGTCTGCTCTGAGGAGGGCGATGATCGTTCTTGTGACCCGGTGTGGGAAGAAACACTTAGGAGAGTGTTGGAAAAAGACGGGAGGATGTTTTAGGTGTGGGTTCAAGGACCATATGATCAAGGATTGTCTTACGAAACCGGATGGGAATCAACCAGCAGCTCAGAATGTTAGTCAGGCTGGTAGAGGTGTACAATGACCTCAACGTGGTCGTGGTCCGAATAATAGAGGTAATGGTGTTGGCAGAGGACGAGGAACACCAGGCAGAGGTGTCGCTAACATCGAGGTAAGGCAACGGGGTTGGTTTATGCGGTTTTTGGAGGAGGGAGGATGGAGACAGCACGGACGTCATAGCCGTGACGTTCCTTATATTTGGGAAACCTTATTATGCTCTGATTGATGTGGGCTCGACTCACTCCTATGTTGCATGTAGTGTAGTGGAAACACTAGGCCTAGACTCTGAACTTTCTGATAGGGAGATGACTGTAGTAAGCCCACTAGGTCAAACTGTAGTGGTGAATGAGATCTTTCGGAGTGTACCCTTGGAAATCCAAGGCGTAGTATTTCCTGCTGACTTAATGGAACTACCCTTCGGAGAATTCGATCTCATACTTGGCATGGACTTGCTAGTAGAGCATCGAGCCGTGTTGGATTGTGCGGCTAAGCGAATGGAGTTAAGGACCCCGGAGGATGAGGTGGTCATTATGATAGGAGAAAGGAGAAATTACCTGTCTAATGTAGTTTTGGCGTTAAAGGCGGAGAAAATGGTCCGGAAAGGGTGCAAGGCATTTCTGGCCTTCGTTAGTGCTGTGGACGCAAAAGAAGGGGGAATTAGTGGAGTTAGAACGATAAGGGACTTCGTGGATGTGTTTCCAGAGGAATTACCAGGAATACCCCCAGATATGGAGGTGGAATTTGGAATAGACTTGCTACCGGGAACAGCTCCTGTGTCAATCGCCCCATACCGAATGGCGCCAAAGGATTTAGTTGAGCTCAAGGCTCGATTCAAGAATTCTTTGGATCGTGGGTTCATCCGACCCAAGTGTGTCTCCATGGCGAGCACCCGGTCTTGTTTGTGAAGAAGAAAGATGGGACTATGCGAATGTGCATAGACTATCGTCAGTTGAATAAGCTGACCATCAAGAACAAGTACCCTTTGCCAAGGATAGACGACTTGTTCGATCAGCTTAAGCGGGCCGCCGTATTTTCAAAGATCGATCTAAGGTCTGGATATCATCAGTTGAAGGTGAAGGAGGCAGATATCCATAAGACCGCCTTTAGGACAAGATATGGCCATTATGAGTTTGTAGTAATGCCGTTTGGGTTGACGAACGCTCCAGCCGCGTTCATGGATATGATGAACCGGGTCTTCCAACCCTACTTGGATCGGTTCGTTGTTGTGTTCATCGACGATATCCTAGTATACTCCAAGTCTGAGGAAGAACATGACGAGCATCTCCGGAAAGTGTTGCAAGTGTTAAGGGAGAAGAAGCTATATGCCAAATTCAGCAAGTGCGAGTTTTGGCTTAAGGAGGTTGCATTCTTAGGGCATGTGGTGTCTGCGGAAGGAATAAGGGTGGACCCTAAGAAGATTGAGGCAAGATTAGATTGGAAACCACCTAAGTGCGTGGGTGAGGTTCAAGTTTCTTAGGATTGGCAAAGCTACTACTGATAAGGTTTGTGGAAGATTTTCTTTAATAGCCGCACCTTTGACAAAGTGTTGAGAAAGGAGGTACCTTTCGTTTGGACAGATAAGCAACAAGAGAGCTTTGAGAAGCTTAAGAGGGTTTTGACCAAGCTCCGATTTTGATTCAACTTTGAGGCAGAAAGGATTTCGTGGTGTATTGTGACGCTTCCCATACAGGCTTGGGTTGCGTACTGATGCAAGACGGGAAGGTGATAGCTTATGCGTCTCGACAACTAAGGCCTCACGAGGTTAACTACCCGATGCATGACTTGGAACTGGCAGCAGTGGTCTTTGCTCTTAAGGTGTGGAGGCACTACCTTTATGGAGAAAAGTCAATGATCTACACAGACCACAAAAGTCTAAAGTATCTACTGACTCAGAAGGAGTTGAACCTAAGACAGCGAAGGTGGGTGGAGCTATTAAAGGATTATGATTGTTCGATCGAGTATCACCCATGCAAGGCGAATGTGGTAGCAGATGCCTTAAGTCGGAAAGTGGTGTCGGATCTAAGGGCGATGTTCGCACACTTAAGTTTGTATGATGATGGAAGTCTGCTGGCAGAATTGCAAGTCAAACCCACGTGGTTGAATGAAGTAAAGGAAAGTCAATTGTTGGAGGAGGACTTAAGTGCTAAGCTACGGCAAGTGCGAACGGAGAGTTAGAAGATTATGGTGTTAACAATGAGGAGTATTGTGCTTCAAGGGAAAGGTCCGTATGCCAAAAGACGAGGAGTTAAGACAAAGGATTCTTCGGGAGGCGCATAGTAGCCCTTATGCTATGCATCCCGGGAGGCACTAAGTTGTCTGAGGATTTAAAGGAACGATTTTGGTGGCTCGATCTAAGCGGGAAGTTATGCGAATTCGTGGGAAAATGTCGACATGTCGCCAAGTTAAAGTGAACACCAAGTTCCATCGGGATTACTTCAGTCAATCGAGATTCCGCAGTGGAAGTGGGAGAGCATCACCATGGACTTCGTTAGTGGGCTTCCCCTTACGCCTGCTAAGAAGGACTCGGTATGGGTAATAGTGGACCGTTTGACCAAGTCCGCGCATTTCATTCCAGTAAGAATTGATTATTCTCTTCAAAAGTTGGCCAAATTATATGTAGCGGAAATTGTGAGGTTGCACAGAGTACCGGTATCGATCATCTCCGATAGGGACCCAAGGTTTACGTCTCGGTTTTGGAGGGCACTTCATCAAGCTTTAGGCACTAAGTTAGACTTCACTACGGCTTTTCATCCACAATCAGACGGGTAGTCTGAACGGGTTATACAAGTGTTGGAGGATATGTTGAGAGGCTGTGTGATGGATTTCCAAGGAAGTTGGGAAGACTATTTGCCTTTAGCTGAGTTCGCCTACAACAAACGGCCTATCGAGGCTAGCATTCGGATGGCACCATATGAAGCGTTGTATGGTCGGAAATGTCGAACACCTACTTGTTGGGTGAGTTAGGAGAACGCCGAGTTTTGGGCTCGAGTTAGTGGCGTAAACGAAGAGAAGGTTGAGATAATCGGGCACGGTTAAAAGAAGCCTCACGATGAAGTCGAACGTCACGAGACCTTAAACGGAAGGAAATAGAGTTTGAAGTGGGAGATCAAGTGTTTCGAAAGTCTCGCCTTGGAAGAAGGTGATGAGGTTTGGTCGCAAAGGAAGTTAAGCCCAAGGTTTATAGGGCCCTATCAGTGTTGAAGCGAAGTTGGACGATGGCATATCGATTAGAGTTGCCATCGGAATTGAAGCGGATGCACGACGTATTCCATGTTTCCATGCTACGGCGATATCGATCGGATCCATCTCACGAGTACAGGTTGAAGAGGTGGAGCTAAGGCGGACTTATCCTACGAAGAGGAGCCGATTCAGATTTTGGAAGCGAGACGTGAAAGTGTTGCAGAGGAAGTCGGTTCCTCTAGTCAAAGTGTTATGGCGCAACCATGGATCGGAGGAAGCCGTGGGGAGGAGAAGAGGCAATGCGACGGCAATACCCTCAATTATTTTAGCTAGGAAATTTCGAGGACGAAATTATTTTAAGGGGGGTAGAACTGTAACATCCTGAAAAGGGCCTATGCATTTTCGGTTTAATTATACGAAATGACATGCCTTATGTGTTATGAATATATTTTGAACATTTTTGGAAACTAGGAAATGTATGGAAATTATTTAGAAATGATTCAAAAGAGGAAAGTGAACATTTTTGGAAACTTGGAAATGTAAGGAAATGTCAAGTTTAAAGAGCCAAACGAAAATTTTTGGAAACTTGGAAATGAAAGGAAATGACCTAGAAAATGTCGAGTTTTAAAGTTTAAAAGAGGAAATTAAGGCAAGGTGGCCTTAAGAGAAAAAGTATGTGAAATTTGACACAAAAACAGGCTTGGAAAAGTGGCACTGAAGATGCCACTTAGGGCCTCTGAAAATGGCGCCACATGCAAGGGTGTTGGGCCCGAGTTCGAAGTCACAAGGGAAGCAAATAAAAGAAGTTTTATTTTGCTTCCAGTATAGAGAGTTGGACGGCACCAAGGCATTTGGAAAAGAGTCCTATTCTCTTTAAATTTCGGCTAAGGGTGGATAAATGGTGATTTATTTTGATTATTTTCAAAGAGATAATTAGAGGATTATTCTTATTAATTTTAAATAAAGAGATAAAGATAAGAGGAGTGATGGCCAAGTAAGGGATACTAGGCCTAGTAATTTCGGCATTTAGGGGAAAAGAGAGGGCATTCTACCTATTTTCTTTTCTTTCCAACTAAGTCTCTACCAGAAAATCCCCTAGCAAACTCTCTTCTTTCTCTTTATGTTTGCTGTCGAAATCCTCTTCTCCCTAAATCCACCATTGCCGATTCTCCCTAAGAGCAAATCCCTTTCTTTTCAATTCAGTTGAACCATAGCCATCTAGCTTCCAAGTATTCATAGCCGAATCTTTGAAGGGTTTTGAACAAAGGTGCAATCGTCTTCTTCAAATAAAGGTAAGATCAAAGTTTGATTTGCATTTCTTTCCTTTAAGGACTTGTCGAAATCTCAAAGGCTAATTCTAATTCTTATTGTATTCTTTGACCGAAATATTAAGGAGAGATTTGGGATCTTTGCTAGTGTCGACTTTTAAGGAGATAGTTCGAGATCTAGCCAACCAAGGTAAGTACATATTCGGCCAAGGGCTATGAAAAGGTGATTTAAATGTTAGAAGTGGATCTAACAGATATCCTATAGGTTTCGACATCTCCATAACCAAGGGATACTTTCGAGATTTGGAAATCGCAAGGTAAGTGTCTAAATACAATCGGCTAAGGCCATGTTTGGTATTCTAGATCTATTTCTCATATGTTTTAAAAGCCGAAAACTAACTAGTTAGGAGTTTTTGTGGCTAGCCGATTTCAAGAAGGAACTCAGCAAGTTTTCGGGATTTGATTTTTAATCCAATCGGCACAAGGTAAGTTTAAGTATACTAATCCTACTAGGATTTGGATTTATGGCCGAATGGCTTTTTATTAAATTAGTAAGTGATTAATCAAATGTAGGGATTAAGGATCTAAGCGGTAGATCAGATTTCAGGATTTCAAGGAAATTGTTAAGCAAATCAGGTGTGTACCCCACACTACTTCATAATAAGTTTTATGGCTATGTCTAATTAAATATGTAATAATAAGAATAAGAAAGTGGCTAAGGTACCATGTAATGGTACAAAGTACTCAGGTACGTTTCCTACTCCTACTAGGAATATGAAATATGTTATTTGTAACATGAGAATAAGAATGTGATCTTTGGCATATTAATGCATATTACAAAATGGGGCATACGGGTTATTGAAAGGGGAAGTGAATGTGGTGACCTAAGACCACGAACACGGTGACCTAAGACCGTGGTATCTGAATGTGGTGACCTAAGACCACAGTAATCTGAATGCGGTGACCTAAGACCGCGATATCATAATGTGGTGACCTAAGACCACAAATGCGGTGACCTAAGACCGCGATATGGAGTGTAGCGGAAGGAGGGTTGACTTAGTAGTCCCCACGGTGCACAAAGTTGGTACGGGAGTGTAGCGGATGGCTTATTAGGTTTGGGTTTGGGAATGCATCATAATTTGTATGCTATGATATGAATGCGTAACATTTGTATGCCTGATTCTATTTTGATTTAGTGTTTGTGTACACATTGAGTCATTTGACTCACCCGCTGGGGAATATTTTTCAGTGATGATCGGTGATGGACCGGGACGGCGGAACTTGTGGTGGCCATGCTCACTTTGAAGTTTATATTTTGTTTTATGGACTATTAAGCTGTTAAGCACTTTAAATTATTAGGATTTTATTTGATGTAATAAGGCCATAGTGAACTCTTTTATTTCTGTTTTTATTTATTATGTTGTTAAATTTTATTTATTAAAGATTAAGTTAATTAAATTTAAAATAAACCCTACATGTTTTGTCACCTTAAATAAATGGATTTCAATATAAGATAAATTGGTTTTCAACACAAGCCCAACCCAAAACAATTTTTTTAAAATCGCACAAATTTTTCCTAAGGACAAAAGAACTTTGAACCGGTTTACTTGAGGAACATACCAGATCCGGTCAAGGCTAGTGGGCCGGGTTTGGGGTGTTTCAAATTTGTTCTGACATTCCTAATGCCTTTTGGAATAGGAAAAAACACGAAGTAACATTACCATATGAAAACAATTTTGATGAAAGACAAATACCCACAAAAGCAAAACACATACAAATGAACAAAGAAATGGAAGAATTTTGTAAAAAAGAAATAAAAGACCTTCTTAATAAAAATTTAATTAGGAAAAGCAGTTCTCCTTGAAGTTATTCAGTATTTTATGTAATAAAAAATGCAGAACTTGAAAGAGGAACGCCAAGATTAGTAATTAATTACAAACCTCTCAATCAAGCCTTAAAATGGATTAGATACCCAATACCAAATAAGAAAGATTTGCTACAGAAACTTTGTAATGCAAATATTTTCTCAAAATTTGACATGAAATCTGGATTTTGGCAAATCCAAATAAAAGAAGAAGAAAGATATAAAACGACATTTGTTGTACCATTTGGACAATATGAATGGAATGTAATGCCTTTTGGATTAAAAAATGCTCCATCCAAATTTCAAAGAATAATGAATGATGTTTTTTTACCAATATTCTCAATTCACAATAGTATACATCAGTGATGTATTAGTGTTTTCAGAAAATTTAGAAAAACATTTCAAACATTTATCCATCTTTATAAAAGTCATAAAAAATAACGGTTTAGTAGTTTCTAAATCCAAGATAAGTTTGTTCCAAACCAAAGTAAGGTTTTTAGGTCATTACGTTACCCAAGGAACCATTACCCCAATAGAAAGGTCCATAGAGTTTGCTAGCAAATTCCCAGACCAAATCCTTGATAAAGCCCAACTACAAAGATTCTTAGGAAGCCTCAATTATGTCATAGACATTTATCCAGGTCATAGAAAATTATGTAAACCGTTATATGATAGGCTCAAAAAGAATCCACAACCTTGGACAAATGACCACACCAATATTATCACCCAAATTAAAAAACAAATCACTAAGCTTCCTTGTTTATATTTAGCCGATCCAAACGCCCCCAAGATTGTAGAAACAGATACTTCTGAAATAGGATACGGTGGGATCCTAAAACAAGTTAAAGGGGGAAAAGACCAAATAGTCCAGTTTACTTCCAGACACTGGAATCCAACTCAGCAAAATTATAGTACTATTAAAAAAGAAATTTTATCAATTGTTTTATGCATTTCAAAATTCTAAATTGATTTATTAAATCAAAAATTTCTTTTACGAATTGATTGCAAATCAGCAAAAAGAAGTTTTACAAAAAGATGTTGAAAATATTGCCTCAAAACAGATTTTTGCAAGATGGCAGGCAATTTTGAGCATATTTGATTTTGATATTGAATACAATAAAGGAGAAACTAATTCTTTGCCTGATTTTCTCACCAGAGAGTTTCCTCAAAAATTCCACCCAAACTCCGAGACAAAGGAAAAGGAAAAATAGGAGAGTAATCCAAAACTCAAATTTCCTCAAAACCAATTAAGTCATGGTATGAAATTTGCCATGAAGAAGAAAATAAGAGATCATCATCATCATCAAAATCCTCCAAAAATACAATCGTTCAAGATGCACAAGATCCAAATGAAATTGGTTCTCAAATAAAAAAATTGATTGAGTCCCTTTCTCAATCCCCAGAAGTGGCATTGGCCTTTTCTCAAATGAAAGAGGAAACTCATCTCAAACAAATTGCTGGTGAAGCAGCAAAGATTTCAAAAAATAAAGAGATTGTTTTACACAAACCAAAATCTCTCAAGAATGTTTTAAAAGAGACATCTCTCGAAGATGTTTTTCCAAAAGAAATAGCAGTGTCTTCACAGACTGCTGCACAAAAATCCTCAAAATATTTTCCAAATAAATGTTTTGAAAAAATTCTTGTTATGGAGGAAGAATTTTCAAAAAAACCTCCACATATACTTGCAAAAGAACTCTTCAATGGATGGCAATATAATTATATATTAGTTATTATCATCTTATTTATTAAAAATAAAATTAAAAAATTATTTTAGCTATCTTTTAAAAATATTTACAAAAAGAGACAGCTAATTTCAATATTTATAAAAAGAACAACCAAATTTTACAAGTAATTCAATTAAGTACCCAGACTTAAAGAAAAATTGAAAATTGAGCTACAATTAAAACTTGGATCAAAATTGACCCTTTTATTTGAAAAACTAAAAATTTATTTTGCCATTTAGAGAATAATTTATCAGAAGGTTATGTTAAAATCAATTCCCAGGAATGACTGGAGGGGTCACGAGCGGTCCCGCTTAAGTTCCAATCTCCCAGACAGAATTTATTTAAACATACTAATCCTTGAAATATACCATAAATCATTTATTAAAAAAAAGTGAGAAAAATTAAATATCTGATAAAATGAACGAGATTTTATCCCGCTCAATTTTATCCCCCAATAATGTTTTAAGCGTTGAGCATTGACCCGAAAATTACCTCATTTACCTTGAAGTTCAACAAATCTATATGGAAAAACTTGGTAAATCGTAAATGGACAGGACCAACGTGATTTTAACTTACCTAGAAAGAACCTTAATCTGGAATTGAATAACAAGACTTGCTGACTTGCTTCAAATTCTCGAACTCGAATGTGCTTCTCATGCCATCTTTTAATTCTTTCTTCGAATAGTTTGGCATTCTCATATGAGAACATTCGGAACTCTTCTAACTTATTGAGTTGAAGCATCCATTTCTCTTTAGCAAGTTTAAGATCCAAGTTGAGTTGTTGGAGAGCCCAGTAAGCTTTGTGTTCTAACTCCAAGGGCAGATGACAGGCTTTCCCAAAAACTAATCTATAGGGTGACATCCCTAAAGGTGTCTTGTATGCTATCCTGTAGGCCCATAAAGCATCGTTCAGTCTTTTGGACCAATCTCGTTGGTTTGGGCAAACTACCTTCTCGAGTATGCCTTTTATCTCTTTGTTTGCTAGTTCATGTAACACCCCAAACTCGGCCCATAAGTTTCGACCAGATCTGGTATGCTACGGGTTGTACGTTGAAAACTTTTGCTAAGTTGGTTTTAGTAAATCATAAGTTATTAGGCAAAATTCGAATAAACAAGTGACTTTTGAAAAAATAACCTTGTATTATTATTATTTTGAATAATAAAACCTTTGACAAAGTTCCATAAGTTGCAAATATTAAAAACTAAGTAGTGAGTATAAACTATGGGGCCTTATTACATAAATGTTTCTAAAATTAAAAACTTAAGGAAAAACCGAAATAATCTATAGGAATAAAAACTTGATGGCCCCTCGAGTCCGCCTTTGCTCCCATGTCCACGATCTACTGCTTATCTGCAAAGTTAGGGAAAAATAATAGGGTGAGTCACCAAGACTCAGTGTGTAAATCCCGAAAACACATCAAAGGCTTGGCCCGCAAACACATTATGGCCTTGGCCCGTATACAAAGGTAACTATATATGCATCATGGCCCATCCCAGCCTAGAAATCCATCCTCTACACACCAACACGTACCAACCATCACACCTTGGGGATTTCTACAATCAACCCTCTAACCGCTTACACACCATATCGACAATTTGGTCGCTCTGTCTTAAAGACCGATCACTGTGTGACCTATGTGGCAAAGCCACCGATCGCCATGCAACCTTAATAATACATCGTAGTATTTCGACAGCTGAGCTGCCTGTCATAAAGACCGATCATTATGTGACCTATGTGGCAAAGCCACCGATCGCTATGTGACCTTCTTCTTCCCTTCATCATATCAATCCCATCCCATGCATACATACATGCAGAATCAAAACAATATACTAGCTAAAAGTTCATGAGCCTATCACATACATCGATACACATAGAGAAGTTTCTATGATTACGCACTGCATCCCTTGCCTACCCTTTTTGGGTAATCCGACTGTCTATACTGACCTTTTTTTGGCTTTTAGCCCATAACATATATATATTTATCTGATTACTATACTGCCTTTTTTAGGCTTTTTAGCCCATAACATATATTTAGTACAAATTACTATACTGACCTTTTTTGGCTTTTAGCCCATAACATATATTTAGTACAGATTACTAGTGTGTTAGAGATCTACACACTGACACCGTTAGAACGACACTCTCTATGTCGACACTATCGAAAGTCGATACAACTACTACTTGCCTAAGGTGTTGTTCGTGAAGCCAGGTCCACAACCTGGTGGCCAATCCCGTCATCAGCGACACACTCGCTTTCTTAAACTTAGGATTCTCTCTCCTTTGCTCGATCCATATTTAATTCCATCACAAGTCCTTGTCGAACTACTATCACAACATATGATCGTTAATCCACATCATAAAGTTAAGATCTCGCATGCGATGAACGAATCTAGTGAAAATCTAGGGAAAATCACCTTACCTTAAAATCCCAAAATTGGAGACTAGCGATTTTCGACTCTTAAATCTAGATGATCAGGTTTCCTTCAAATCCTGGAATGCCGCCCAAACGCAAAAGAGAGGAAATATTAGCTTCATTCGGCAGCCTTAACAACCAAGTGGCCATTCGACCTTGTCTCTTAAAAATCGAAAGAGAGATTAAAGAGAAAGGAAAATCGGCACTCACCTTAACGCAGAGAATTCGACTACCCCTTAGAGATTCTGGCTTTTTTAGAAGATCAGAAGAGAAGATGATTCGAAGAAATCTATAGAGATTCGGCTTTTAGAAGAAAGAAGAGAAAATAATAATGGAGTTTTTGGCTTTCAGCTTTTTAGAAGAAAGAAGAGAAGAGAATAATGGAGTTTTCGGCTTTTAGAAGAAAGAAGAAAATAATGGAGTTTTCGGCTTTTAGGAGAAAGAAGAGAAAAGAATAATGGGGTTTTCAGCTTTTAGAAGAAAGAAGAGAAAGAAAAGGTGGAAACCCTAAATGCCGAAAAATAAAGAAGAGAACCCACCCTATTTATAGAAATTTCGGCACTTACCTATGAAAAATCGAAAGTGCCCTTCCCGATAACTAAAAATTAATCAAATAAAAGGGAAAATTCGGCACCCTTTGCCATAAAGAAACCGATTTCTTCACTTCTCTAGGTGATGGAATTTCGCCAACTCTTAGCCTTGTAGATAGCTCCTATCTTTTCTCCTTTTTTCTTCCATATTATCAACTATATTATCTACATTATCCCATTCACATAAATCCTCCTATTTTTGAGCCTTGTTGCCGTCCACTCTACCTAACCCTAATGCCGAAATTTAGCTAACTTAAATTAAAATAGTTGGGCTCCATGTAACTTAAATTTGGGCCCCTTACTCCCTTGTGTGGCGTCACCTCCTTGCTCCCTAAGTGGCGCCACTGACCACTGGGCCACAAGCCCATTTTGATATTTTAAACTCAGATACAACCTTTTAAACCCTATAGCGCCCAAACAAAAATTTAACTAAGGCTTCAACCCATTCTTGGGCCCAATTTGCACCTCCAATACTTAAATTAACACATTAAACGTATCCACCCATTAAACGCATAGGCCTAAAAATTCAGGATGTTGCAGTTCAACTGGCCCATTTGTCTGCGGATTGTAAGCTGTGACAACCTTATGCTTCACTCCATGTTTTTCGAGTAACCATTTCAACCATTTGTTCACAAAGTAGGACCCCTCATCACTGATGATGACCCTAGGAGTTCCAAACCTTATGAACACATGTTTTTGCAAAAACTTCATCACAACCTTGGCATCGTTTGTCGAATACGCCTCGGCCCCAACCCATTTTGATACGTAGTCTACTACTACCAATATGTACTTGTGACCAAAAGACGGAGGGAAAGGACCAAGGAAGTCAATACCCCAAACATTAAATAATTCTACCTCAATGATGTTTGTTCGGTGCATCTCATTCTATTGGTGATGTTTTCAACCCGTTGGCACCAATCACAACTCTTTATGTAAGTATATGCGTCTTTAAATAGTGTTGGCCAAAAGAATCTGAGTGGCAATACCTTGGCTGCAGTACGTGTACCTTCGAAGTGTCCCTCACTGGGAGCTGTGTGACAATGGTATAAAATCTCATATACTTCTTCTTCTGCCACGCATCTCTTGATTATTTGATCTGCACACTTTCTGAACAAGTATGGTTCTTCCCAGAAATAGTACTTCACATCGTGAAGAAACTTTTTCTTTTATTGATATGACTTATCAAAAGACATCAAACCACAAGCTAGATAGTTAGCAAAATCAACAAACCAAGGGGTACTATGGATATGATTTACCTTAAGTGTGTGTTTATCTAGGAATGTCTCCTGAATGGGTATAAGTGGAGAAGTCCCTTCTTCCGGCTCCAATCTGGACAAGTGGTCTGCTACTTGGTTTGCTACTCCATTTTGATCTTGAATTTCTAGATCGAACTCTTGGATTGCAAGTAAATACTTAATTGTCAAATGATCCGTATAGACAGTCACTTTGGTACCTACAAGATAAGATCAAAACTTTTCAAAAGAAAACACACTAGCAAGTAATTCTTTCTCTGTTATTGTATAATTCAATTGAGCTCCCGTCAGAGTCTAACTTGCATAGTAGATGGGATGGAAAACTTTGTTCCATCGCTGGCCCATCACAGCTCCTATCGTGAAGTCACTTGCATTACACGTCAATTCAAATGGCAATTCCCAATCAGGTGTGATGATGATAGTTGCTGAAACTAACTAGCTTTTCAAATCACTGAAAGCTCTTAAACATTCCTCATCAAATTTGAACATCGTGTCCTTCTCCAATAATTTGCATAAGGGTTTAGCAATTTTGGAGAAGTCTTTGATAAATCTTTGATAGAAATCAGCGTGGCCCAAAAATCTCCTAACACCCTTTACAGATGTTGGAGGTGGGAGTTTCTCACTAACATCTACCTTTGCTTTATCTACCTTGATTCCATGTCTTGTTATTCGATGCCCTAGAACAATACCTTCTCATACCATGAAATGACACTTTTCCTAGTTAAGTATGAGGTTTGTTTCTTAGCATCGCCTTAGTACCTTGGCTAGATTGGCTAAGCAATCATCATATGTATCTCCGAATACTGAAAAATCATCCATAAACACTTCCAAATACTTCTCAACCATGTCAGTAAAAATAGACTTCATACATCTTTGAAATGTAGCAGGTGCATTGCATAAACCAAATGGCATGTGTCTAAATGCAAATGTACTGTATGGGCATGTGAATGTTGTCTTGTGTTGATCTTCTGGCACTACTGTAATCTGATTATACCCGGAGTATCCATCGAGAAAATAGTAATAGTCTCGCCCCGTGAGTCTATCCAATATCTGGTCTAAGAACGGTAAAGGAAAGTGGTCTTTCCTAGTCGCCTTGTTCAACTTCCGATAATCGATGCAAATTCTCCATCTCGTAATCGTTCTGGTTGGTGTTAACTTGTTATTCTCATTCTCGACGACCATAATACCTCCTTTTTTCGGTACGCGTTGGACCGAAATTACCCACAAATTGTCTGAGATGGGGTAAATTATACCTGCATCTAACCATTTAATGATTTCTTTCTTTACCACATCCTTCATGATGGGGTTCAGCCTTCGTTGTCCATCAATCGTCCCTTTCTCTCCATCTTCTAGGATGATCTTGTGTATGCATATAGATAAACTAATGCCACGAATATTGACTATGGTCCATCTGGTAGCCTTTTTGAATTGTTTCAATATTAGGATGAATTTCTCTTCTTGCTCTTCAGTCAACTCTGCTGAAAAAATCACAGGAAAAGTAGAAGCATTATTTAAATAAGCATATTTTAGATGTGAGGGAAGTACCTTCAGTTCTAATTTAGGTGGCTCTTTGATTGACTATTTTGGTTGGACATAATCCCTACATTCTAACTCCAAAGACTCAAAGCGAGATTGCAGATTAAATCCCATTTGATTAGTTTCTACTAAAGCTAAGTATTCGTCCCCCTCTTCATCACTTAGAGGGTCTGATGTCAAAATTTGCTCCAATGGGTCCTCAACATAGTTGAGTTCCTTTTCCATTACTAATACCTCTAACTTGGATATTGCAGAACAATCATCAATTGCGTCAGGAAATCGCATAAACTTAAAAACATTAAATGTTACCTGTTCGTCCTGAACACGCATAGTAAGCTCGCCATTCTACACATCAATAAAGATCCTTTCAGTTGCTAGGAAATTGATTCCTAGGATGATTGGTACCTCTTTATCTGCTTCAAAGTCTAGAATAATAAAATCAATAGGAAAAATAAATTTGCCTACACGTACCAATACATCCATGATCTTTCCTTCTGGATGCGCTAAAGATCAATATGCTAATTGAAGTGTAATCGTAGTAGGTCTAACTTCACCTATCCCCAACTTTCTAAATATGGACACGGGCATCAAGTTGATGCTTGCACCTAGATCGCATAGTGCCTTACCATAATACGTTGTTTCAATGTTGCAAGGTATGGTAAAACATATAGGATCCTTCAACTTTTGGGGTAGTTTTCCTTGAAGATATGCACCGCATTCCTTCGTCAGGGCTACTGTCTCAAATTTTCCAAGTCTTCATTTCTTAGATGGGATATCCTTTATAAATTTGACATAATTCGGCATTTGTTCAAGTGTTTCTACCAACGGAAAATTGATATGAAGTTGCTTGAATACGTCTAGAAAATTTTTAAACTAGACTTTCTACTTCTACTTCTAAAGTCTTTGAGGGTAGGGTGGTGAAGGATTCTTTACTGGAATTGGTTGATTAGTCTTCTGTGGAATTTTTTCATCTAACGAAGTTGTTAGTTTATCAGAATTGACTGGTTTAGAAGTTACCTTATCAGATTTTGCAGTCTCTGGTTTCGGTGAAGCTGGAATTTCAACACTTGGTTGAACTTCTACTGAATCTTGAGTATCAACTAGCTCTTCTTCAACTTCGACAGTGTTGGGCTCAAATGTCTTTTAGCTTATCAATGTGAATACTTTACAATGCTCTTTCCCCGGATTTCTTGGATTCTCCGTACCACTAGGCAAAGCACCTTGTGGACAATTTTTGAGTTCAGTGGCAAGCTGGCCCATTTGGTTTTCCAGGTTTTTCAATATGGCTGCTTGGATTTGGATTAAGGCATCAATTTTGGCTATGTATGCTTTCAACAATTTTTCTAAGCTATTGGAAGATTCAGCTTAAGGTTGCTTCTAAACTTGTTTGGTAAAAATAAGTGGCTGGGTCGGTCTAGGTTGGGCATAAGTGTTACTAGGTCCAGCCCCTTGGTTACTCCAAGAGAAATTAGGTGGTTTCACCAAGATGGGTTATAAAAATTGGATTGCAGTCCTTGCCTTCCTTAGTTTTGGTTCTGGTTACCCATGTAATACATGAATTCTGGGTTTGATGGACATTTTTCTAACAAATGTCCTTCCCCGCAATAAACACAGGCTATATTCTCAAATTGATTGGGTGGCTTTGTTGCAAAACTATTAAATGCATTAGGGGTAAAATTCTTAAGCATTGAAGATATTGAGGATACATGAGATGCAAGTGAAGTGAGAGCTTCCATTTCATGTACTCTAGCGACTCATCTTCCTGACGCTGCTCGTTTGGTTGGTCATTGATAATTATTGTTGGCAATCCTCTCAATGATTTCATAATTCTCGTTATAAGACTTAAAAAGGAGAGCACCATTAGTAGAAGCATCCACTACCAAAGGAGAGCACCATTACCAGAAGCGTCCACTACCATCCTCGTGTGAGCATTGAAACTATTATAGAATGTGTAACAGCCCGATTTTGGGGCTAGTCGGAACAGTGGTTTTGGGACCACTAATTCAATTTTGAAGAAAATTATTTTAATAATTTATATGTGTTATATCAAGATTATATGAGTGCATGAAAATTTTGGTGCATTAATTTTGGTGATTTCATGCTTAATTGTGAAAAAGGACTAAATCGCGTAAAGTGCAAAAGTTTCATTTTACAAGCTAGAGGTGTCTAATAGCTATAGAATATTAAATTGGAGGTCCTTAAAGTGCATTTAGGCTATTGGAAAGGTGATGGCCGGCCATAGGGGACAAATTAGAGGCTTGGTCAATGGTTAGGTGAGTTGGTGACTTAATTGAATAAAATAAGATTAAATAAAGAAATGGCTATCATCTTTTTCATTTCTCTTCTCCTTCCACCAAAATTTTCAGCAAGAAATAGGGGTTTTGAAGCTCAAACTTTCATCCAAGCTATTCTCTTGCAAGTAAGAGATTTTAGAGGTCTTTCTTGATAATTTTTGTACTTTTGGAACCCCTAAAGCTTAAGCTAGCTAATGAGGGGACTATTTTGCAAAATGGTTGAAAGTCTAAGGATTTTACATGTGAGTGCTTGTGTTGTTTGCTGAGTTTTTAGGGAAGAAAATGAATTGTGGTTGTTAAATAAACAACTTTTGTGAAAGGTGTTTCCATGAAAACACCTAAAAGGACCTATTTGTAAAGGTTGCAAATTGAGTAGTAAATGGATGAAATGATGGGTATTGTGAATTCTTATAAGAGTAATAAATGTTCAGCTAGGCTTGTTTAATGAAGAAATTTGATGAAAAATGATTTACGAGCCTAGGGGCAAAATCGTAATTTTGCCAAAGTATAAGGGCAAAACGGTCATTTTTGCAAAAGTAGAAATTTTAAAGTGTTTTGATGTATGTAGTGATTAAATGAGTAAATTTAATATTATAGATCAAGAAGAACGCGGAATCAACCTTGACTGGGGAAAAGGCAAGGTTTCAGACTAAATCGCAAACTGACATATTCTGTATCGATGTAAGTTTATGTGTAAACGATACATCCTTAATACATATGTTTTTACTTATTGATGCATTGTATGGATGTAAATGCTTATTGGTGAGATTGACTGAAAATGGTAGAAAATGGGTAATTCTCGAATAAACCTCGAAATAGAAACGTGAGTTCGAATAATTATTCGTAAATGTGTAATTGTTGGTGGGCTGTGTGCAAAACCACCTTGTCATTTATTCACAATGGGCTGTGTGCGATAACATCGTATATATACTATCATTTGGTGGGCTATGTGCGATACCACCGTAATTATCATTGTTGGTGGGTTGTGTGCGATACCACCCTATTATTGATTAATGGTGGGCTGTGTGCAAAACCACCGGTTATCTTGTATCATTTCGAAGGGTTCATCGAGAAACTTGTTTATGTGAAAATTTCATGTGGCTTTGTGGTGATAAGTGCAGGGCATATGTGCAAGTGAATGTGAGTAATGCGTATGATATGTGTTTGGGATGTGGTAAGGCTTGAAATGAGTAAGCCTGATTATGAGGATATGAATTGCTTTTACATAGCATGTAATGTTGACAGACTATTATGTGGTATGATGTTTATTGTTTACATGTAGACTTACTAAGCTTAAATCTTATTCCCTTCTTTTTTCCCTTGTTTTATAGTGTCGAAGAGCCAGCTCGGGATCCGGAGATAAGCAAAGGATCACCCACACTATCAGCACATCTTGGTATAGTTAGACTTAGCATTTTGAGTATGGCATGTATAGGGACTTGACTTAGTTGAATGTCATATTGTTTTGGCCAAATGTGTTGGCTCATTCAAAGATGAACTTTTTTTGTATAAGTCCATAGTTGATGGCTCTTTCTTATTAATCCATGAAAAGATGAGGTTATTCATGATTGTGCAAGTAGTATGATGCTTTACTTGGTTTAATTATGCATGAATGGGTTGAAGGTTTGATGTGAATCATGTTTATATGAGTTAGGGTGATAGAATGAGCTTAGAAAATAGCCTTGTTCTTGTCCACACAGGTAGACACACGGGCGTGTGTCTAGGTCGTGTGTGACACACGGTCAGCCTCATGGACGTGTGGTTATACAGTGTCTCCCCTTGCATGCTAGGTTTACAAGTCAGTATGCTTAGTACTAAACACACGGGCAGAGACACGGCCGTGTGTCTCAGCCGTGTGGAAGGCACGGCCATGGACATGGGCGTGTACCTGGGTCGTGTAAAGTCTGCACTTGAAATTAGGAATTTAATTCGCCACACGGTCGAAGGACACGGGCGTGTGTCTTGGCCGTGTGACATTTATGGGGTGATGACGTCAGAAACAAAATGCCAAGGTTTTGGCACACGAGCTAAGACACGGGCGTGTCGAGGCCGTGTGGGGGACATGGGCCAGGTACACGGGTGTTTGTCCGGCCGTGTGAAAACCCCTGTTGGTTCAAACTAAGAAATAATTCCACACGGGTGTGGAACATGGGCATGTGATATGCCACACAGGCGTGTCCCTTTCTTCACACGGGCGTGTGGACTATTTAGTGAAATTTTCTAAGATTTTTGGGAGAGCTTCAAAGGAGCTCGATTTGATCCCGAACTATTCCTAAAGCGTGATTTAAGCCTCGTAGACTTGTTTAAGAGGTGTTAATGAAAGTTTTAAGTTTGGAGAGGGAAGTCAAGTCTCGGAATTGTATGATTGATTGCGTATCAGCCTAGTAATGCCTCGTACCCTGTTCTGGCGTTGAATACGGGTAAGGGGTGTTACATTTTGTGGTATCAGAGCAATGGTTTAGTTAGTTCTCAGACTACCGTAGCGTGTGAGAGTCTAGCTATACATGCCATAAAAATATAACGATAATGTGGTGACTCCTGACAATATTAAACTGTATTTTCGTATAGAAAATGGATCCCGACCGAGCTGCTGTTGATGACGCTACTAGTAATGCGCTCTCGCGCAAGGGGCCATGCCTGTAGAAAGTAGACTCGAGATTTTGGGTCAAGGAGAAGAGGCTCGGCAAGCCTTTCTCCACATGATGAGTAACTGGTACACTGAGTTTGTATGAGCAAACCCTAATGCTCAACCTCTTCCACCCCCACCTATACCTCAGCCAGTCCCCGTGGCTCCTCAAGGTATAGGTTTGGTAAGAATGACCAAACCCCTGGTCGATAAGATACTGATCGTGTCCAAACTAACTATGACAACGAATAAGGCAAGCGCACCTATCGTTCGGTAGTATAGCTAGGGCAAGACCGAAAATATCGTATCCTCAAGGACCAAGAGTACTAGTAGTTACTATCTTTTTATTATCTAGCCTAAGTATTAAGGGAATCGATGTTTAGTTAACTAATTACTAAACTAAGGATGCTAAGAAACAAAGAGTGAATTGGGAAAATACCTTTGGGAAAACCAGTTGATTAAGACAATACCCGAGGAAGAATCCACCTAGACTTCACTTATTACTTAACTCTGAACCAGACGATTTATTCACTTGACTTGATCCGTAGGATTCCCTAATTTATATTATTATCCCTTTCGATACTAATAATGTAACATTCGAAAATTAGGCCTAGTAGAATTGGACCTATTGGGCCCATTGGGCCTTGAGCATAGAAGCGTTTTAAAATTCATGGGAATTTGAGAACGGCATTATTTCAAGTTGGACTTATTAGGAAGGTGATTTTAGAAAGTTACGGGGTTCTATGAAGTTCCGGGTTCAAGTTGGGCTTTAGTAAAATTTTGTGTTTTAGCACTTTAAGGAGAGATAGTAAGCGGCATCAAGGCTTATGGAAATAAGAGAGCAATTTGCTTGCATAATTGAGCATATGGTAAAGAGGTTATGGCGCCACATGAAGGCCTTTGAGGGAGGAGGTTCAAATCCCATCAAGTGCAAAATTTTGACTGTTTTTTTTGTACTCTTTCCCTAAGTGTCGGCCAAGCTTATAAATAAGGCAAGTTGGACTTTTTAATTTTGGCAAGGTGGCTAAGGAAATATGGTAAGGAAGAGTGGATGGAAAGGAGTAAAAGAGAAAGGGGAAAGTAAGGGGAACAAGTGGCCTTTTTCAAGGGAAGTGTTATGGAAAGTGTGGTTGGCCAATTCTTGACCATTATGGTCATGTATGTGGACGGTTTTGTGTGTTAGGGGGGGATAGCCGAATTTTCCTTGGGGTTTTGGTTAAGTTTTAGTGCTTGTTTCAGTCAAATTCCTTTAGCATCAAGTGTGCCATTTTCTCCAAACTACCATTCTCTTAGCCGAATTTTGTCTTTGGCAATTGGTAAAAGTTTTGGTATTATTTTTGGCCTAAAACTCCTATTTGCAACTTTTGTGTCATTTTTCTTTTCTCTCCAAATTTCCTTCTCCTTCTTGTCGAATCTTCAAGCATTGAGTGTACATCTTTCTCCTTTGTTTGGCCGAATCACTCACCTTTTTGTTCATCTCCCCTTAGATAGTTGAAACAATCTAGCACTCTTCTCTCCATCCATTCTTTTCTTTTGACCTTTTCATCAACATTTTCTCTATTCTTAATTCGACATTACCTTGTGATCAAATCATCCTCTTTTCGTAGTGATTTAAGTGAGTGGCGCTACAAGGAAATTAACAATCGGTAAGTAGTAGTTCTCTCTTAGTCGATAACTTTGTTTCATCCGAGTTTTTCCTTAATAATCGAGTGTTCTTCTTTCTCTCTCGTTGGGTCTGAGTTACATTCTTTTCTGTGATATGGCCATCGTTGGATTTAGGGCTTTCAACAAGGTGAAGGAGCACAAGTGATTTGTATTAACCAAATCGTTATAAATCGACTTGTCAAGCCGAGTGGGGTAAGCACGTTGTTATAAGATTTGTTTTGATCAAAGGTGGGATAATTGCTAACGACTCTTTCGCTCACCAAATATTGTTAGGACGGGATTTCAGTAGCCAAAGGGTAGGATCGATTTTTGGTGCACTGAGGGAGATCACATTCGTGGTGTTGAAACGGTAGAAAGCACAACTCGTAATCAAGGTGTGTAATCCTGTACCCTTGCGAATATATGTTTGAAATGGTGTGTAATCTCATACCTCTCTGGATGTTTGTATGAAATGTTCTATGATTCGGTCGAAATACCGAATAAAATCGAAAACCGGCATCCGAGACCACTCGGGAGTGCGTATGTTCATAATAGTAACCATATTTTGCAAAGAAACAGTTTGGTCAGCAGCAGTGATGTGATTTTAAAAAATCACGAAAAATAGGATAAAGGGAATTAGAAAGTGGAAAAGATATTGAATTAAAGCTTACTGTGTCTATTTTTATATGAAAGAAACAGAGGAGGAAGAAGAAGTTTATATTCTGGGATATCTTAATTTTAGTGAGACTGGTTCTGATGGACTTCGTGGTTCCCTGTTCTGTCTTGGAAAAATTGGTTAAAATTTTACAAAGTGAATTATGAGTTATAAGTTATATGTATGGATTCCTTAGAGAACCTATTTTCAATAGGAATAAGTGGGAGTAGTATATGAAAACCGTACAGTGAGATATTTGAAATTAAGGTAAGAGAGGTCAGAATCATTGGTCAGTGAAACAAGGGAAACTTTAAGGAATAAACTGTACTAAATGGTTAAGCCAAAAATTCTGGAAAAATTATAGTAAGAATACATATGAGTCTAGTTTCAAGGAAAATTTACGGATTTAAATTTCTAGTTTTCTAACTCGATTTATAGTCAATTTAGTCAGTATGACGCAGATGGACAGTTTCAAATTTTTATGCCCAAATTGGTAGTTAAGTCCGGGGTTGCGAAATTACCAAAATACCCTTGGAGGGTAAATTACCAAAATACCCCTGGGTTGCGAGATTACCGAATTACCCTTAGGGGGTAAAATTACCGATTTACCGAAATGCCCCTATGGGCCGATTTGATAGATTGTTATAATGGGCCGATTTATCGAAATGTCCTTATGGACCGAATTAACGAAATGCCACTATGGGCCGAATGATCGTATTGCTTTAATGGGCTGATTCATAAAAAGTATTCAATAGGTTAATGGATGTTATTTTTATATAGATGTTTTACGATTATGTATGATGCATCTTTACATATTGCATGGGATGGGAAAATTTGAATGAAGAGAAGTATAGACCGGTGGCATTGCCACAAATTTTGATAATGGCTATGTGCCTAACATATGAATTAACGACTTTTTATCGATCATTTTACCGTATATGAATCTGGTGGCCCAGCCACAAATAGTATAAATGGCAGCTTGACTGCAAATTGGAGAGACTAGCGGGGTGGGTTAACTTGATCCCCACAGGAGAGGCTGGCTGGTACGGGGGAGAGATTGGATGGATGGGTTGGGTTGCATACTTTGCATTCATATATATATACTGTTTTGTAATTGGGCTTCGGCCCAAGATTATCTTCAATGGGCTTAGGCCCAAGATATTTCTAAGCGGGTTCAGGCCCAGTGGATGACGGTAAGGGGATTTCACACTGAGTTCTTGTAACTCACCCCTTTTTTTCTTAACGCTTGTAGGTAATGCTCTGTAATGAGGACTTGGGCCCATGGATGACTCGGTGGAGGCCATACTTCAGAAATGGTGTTATTGAACTTTAAATTTCTATTTCGGTTTATTTCATTATTTTTCTATTTTGGTTTAAGTTCTAATAAGGCCTCTGGGATATGTTTTAAATTGCTTTATGTTTAGTCGTACTTATTTTATTGCTTGAATTGTTTTAACGGGGATTTTCTAAAATCATAAATAATGGTTTTCCAAAATTGATTAATAAATGGATTTTATAACAAACTTTTACAAATATTTTCACTCAGAAATTTTCTCTCGAGTTATCAAAAATATTTTCAAAAGCCACGGTTTTAAAGCTCACTACCTCGATTTTCGACTCATCAAACGATCTCTCAAAAATACTTGTATTTTATCTACGTTTCTGCAACGATTTCAAAATGCTTCTGCAACTCTATTTCTAAACATCACATTTTTGTAAATTGTTCATTTCAAATATGCTTTCGCTACTAAAAAGGTTTTTAAAGATTATTACGTTTTCAAGTAGTTAACAATTGCTTAAGTGTTTTTAGTTTTTAACAAAGAGGCTGTATTTCTCAAGCAAGCTTTTACTTCCATGTGACACACCAGATTCGGGCCTAACTTCTAGGCCGGGTTCGGGGTGTTACATTTTATGGTATTAGAGCCCGGTTTAAAACTCGGCTGTGGTTTGGGTTCAAACACGTTTTCAAAGCTGTTTAAAATTTTAAATTATACATGTATGTTCTAAAGGAAGTATGGCACCACGGGTATCCGGCACCAAGTCAAGTAAGTTATGTTTTCAATTTATGATTATTATGGTATGACTGTAGAAATACTCTAGAACTCTTAGCTTTAGGAGCTGAAACTATAGAAATTGAGACTTTAGATACATACTACGAAAACAACTTTACTTCCTATACTCCATAAAACATTGTTTAATAAACACTGAAATAGCATAATGATTCATAAAACATTTAATCAGATTAAACCGACTTAGTGAATATGAGCGTTAAAGAACGTAGACGCGATAGATGTGGACGTGGTAGAGGCCGAGGTGCTAAGGCTAGATCTTCAGCATCGGGCATGTTTTCGAAAGGGAGGCGCTGGCATCGCCAGTGGTTGAGACGGGATCTCATGATCGAGCTGGGGTTGATGAGCTAACTCAGATAGTTAAGGAAGTATTGGAGGAGGTTAAAGGAATCGGTGAAGCGCTTCGAGTTGGGTCTGTGAGCTGTAAGAAGAAATTAGATCGCGGTTCTTTTGGGTCGCAGTCTCGTTCTGTAAAGCATGTCAAGGCACAACCAAACTTTTCGGCTTGTGATTTTTACAAGAGGCGTCATCCGGGAGAATGCTGGAGGAGGTCAGGAGTATGCTTGAGATGCGGGTCTAAGGAGCATAAGGCTCGAGATTATTTCATCACCATCAAGTCAGGTATGTTATGGTTGGACGTGATGATTGAATGTAGAAAATTTTAGGTATAAGTGGTAGATAAAGCGCTTTATTCGTGGTTAGATGTTTGGTTGCGTGAAAGAGGATTCAAGATTATGTTAAAAGTACATTGGTGTTATTAAGATCATAGTGCGCAGCGAAAGCATAGTGGTGTGATTTGAGCGATGCATTTAGTAGTTTGTTGGAAATTTCGAGGACGAAATTTCTTTAAGGAGGGTAGAATTGTAACATCCCAAAAATGGGCCTAGTAGAATTGGACCTATTGGGCCCATTGGGCCTTGAGCGTAGAAGCGTTTTAAAATTCATGGGAATTTTAGAACGGCATTATTTCAAGTTGGACTTATTAGGAAGGTGATTTTAGAAAGTTACGGGGTTCTATGAAGTTCCAGGTTCAAGTTGGGCTTTAGTAAAATTTTGTGTTTTAGCACTTTAAGGAGAGATAGTAAGCGGCATCAAGGATTATGGAAATAAGAGAGCAATTTGCTTGCATAATTGAGCATATGGTAAAGAGGTTATGGCGCCACATGAAGGACTTTGAGGGAGGAGGTTCAAATCCCATCAAGTGCAAAATTTTGACTATTTTTTTTTGTACTCTTTCCCTAAGTGTCGGCCAAGCTTGTAAATAAGGCAAGTTGGACTTTTTAATTTTGGCAAGGTGGCTAAGGAAACATGGTAAGGAAGAGTGGATGGAAATGAGTAAAAGAGAAAGGGGAAAGTAAGGGGAACATGTGGCCTTTTTCAAGGGAAGTGTTATGGAAAGTGTGATTGGCCAATTCTTGACCATTATGGTCATGTATGTGGACGGTTTTGTGTGTTAGGGGGGGATAGCCAAATTTTCCTTGGTGTTTTGGTAAAATTTTAGTGCTTGTTTTAGTCAAATTTCTTTAGCATCAAGTGTGCCATTTTCTCCAAACTACCATTCTCTTAGCCGAATTTTGTCTTTGGCAATTGGTAAAAGTTTTGGTAATATTTTTGGCCAAAAACTCCTATTTGAAAATTTGTGTCATTTTTCTTTTCTCTCCAAATTTCCTTCTCCTTCTTGCCGAATCTTCAAGCTTTGAGTGTACATCTTTCTCCTTTGTTTGGCCGAATCACTCACCTTTTTGTTTATCTCCCCTTAGATAGTTGAAACAATCTAGCACTCTTCTCTCCATCCATTCTTTTCTTTTGGCCTTTTCATCAACATTTTCTCTACTCTTAATTCGACATTACCTTGTGATCAAATCATCCTCTTTTCGTAGTGATTTAAGTGAGTGGCGCTACAAGGAAATTAACAATCGGTAAGTAGTAGTTCTCTCTTAGTCGATAACTTTGTTTCATCCGAGTTTTTCCTTAATAATCGAGTGTTCTTCTTTCTCTCTCGTTGGGTCTGAGTTACATTCTTTTCTCGTGATATGGCCATCGTTGGATTTAGGGCTTTCAACAAGGTGAAGGAGCACAAGTGATTTGTATTAACCAAATCGTTATAAATCGACTTGTCAAGCAAGTGGGGTAAGAACGTTGTTATAAGATTTGTTTTGATCAAAGGTGGGATAATTGCTAACGACTCTTTCGCTCACCAAATATTGTTAGGATGGGATTTCAGTAGCCAAAGGGTAGGATCGATTTTTGGTGCATCGAGGAGATCACATTCGTGGTGTTGAAAGCGGAGAAAGCACAACTCGTAATCAAGGTGTGTAATCTTGTACCCTTGCGAATATATGTTTGAAATGGTGTGTAATCTCATACCTCTCTGGATGTTTGTATGAAATGTTCTATGATTCGGTCGAAATACCGATGAAAATCGAAAACCGGCATCCGAGACCACTCGGGAGTGCGTATGTTCATAATAGTAACCATATTTTGCAAAGAAAGCAGTTTGGTCAAGAAGCAGTGATGTGATTTTAAAAAATCACGAAAAATAGGATAAAGGGAATTAGAAAGTGGAAAAGATATTGAATTAAAGCTTACTGTGTCTATTTTTATATGAAAGAAACAGAGGAGGAAGAAGAAGTTTATATTCTGGGATATCTTAATTTTAGTGAGACTGGTTCTGATGGACTTCGTGGTTCCCTGTTCTGTCTTGGAAAAATTGGTTAAAATTGTAAAAAGTGAATTATGAGTTATAAGTTATATGTATGTATTCCTTAGAGAATCTATTTTCAATAGAAATAAGTGGGAGCAGTATATGAAAACCGTACAGTGAGATATTTGAAATTAAGGTAAGAGAGGTCAGAATCATTGGTCAGTGAAACAAGGGAAACTTTAAGGAGTAAACTGTACTAAATTGTTAAGCCAAAAATTCTGGAAAACTTATAGTAAGAAGAGATATAAGTCTGGTTTCAAGAAAAAATTACGGATTTAAATTTCAAGTTTTCTAACTCGAGTTATAGTCAATTTAGTCAGTATGACGCAGATGGAATGTTTCAAATTTTTATGCCCAAATTGGTAGTTAAGTCCGGGGTTGCAAAATTACCAAAATACCCTTGGAGGGTAAATTACCGAAATACCCCTGGGTTGCGAGATTACCAAATTACCCTTAGGGGTAAAATTACTGATTTATCGAAATGCCCCTATGGGCCGATTTGATAGATTGTTATAATGGGCCGATTTACCGAAATGTCCTTATGGACCGAATTACCGAAATGCCCCTATGGGCCGAATGATCGTATTGCTTTAATAGGCTGATTCATAAAAAGTATTCAATAGGTTAATGGATGTTATTTTTATATGGATGTTTTACGATTATGTATGATGCATCTTTACATATTGCATGGGATGGGAAAATTTGAATGAAGAGAAGTATAGACCGGTGGCATTGCCACAAATTCTGATAATGGGTATGTGCCTAACATATGAATTAACAACTCTCTGTCGATCATTTTACCATATATGAATCTGGTGGCTCAGCCACAAATAGTATAAATGGCAGCTTGACTACAAATTGGAGAGACTGGCGGAGTGGGTTGACTTGATCCCCACAGGAGAGACTGACTGGTACGGGGGAGAGATTGGATGGATGGGTTGGGTTGCATACTTTTCATTCATATATATATACTATTTTGTAATTGGGCTTCGGCCCAAGATTATCTTAAATGGGCTTAGGCCCAAGATATTTCTAAGCGGGTTCAGGCCCAGTGGATGACGGTAAGGGGATTTCACACTGAGTTCTTGTAACTCACCCCCCTTTTTTCTTAACGCTTGTAGGGAATGCTCTGTAATGAGGACTTGGGCCCATGGATGACTCGGTGGAGGCCATACTTCAGAAATGGTGTTATTGAACTTTAAATTTCTATTTCGGTTTATTTCATTATTTTGCTATTTTGGTTTAAGTTGTAATAAGGCCTCTGGGATATGTTTTAAATTGCTTTATGTTTAGTCGTACTTATTTTATTGCTTGAATTGTTTTAACGGGGATTTTCTAAAATCATAAATAATGGTTTTCCAAAATTGATTAATAAATGGATTTTATATCAAACTTTTACAAATATTTTAACTCGGAAATTTTCTCTCGAGTTATCAACAATATTTTCAAAAGCCACGGTTTTAAAGCTCACTACCTCGATTTTTGACTCATCAAACGATCTCTCAAAAATACTTGTATTTTATCTACGTTTCTACAACGATTTCAAAATGCTTCTGCAACTCTATTTCTATACATCACATTTTTGTAAATTGTTCATTTCAAATATGCTTTCGCTACTAAAAAGGTTTTTAAAGATTATTACGTTTTCAAGTAGTTAACAATTGCTTAAGTGTTTTGGGTTTTTAACAAAGAGGTTGTATTTCTCAAGCAAGCTTTTACTTCCATGTGACACACCAGATTCGGGCCTAACTTCTAGGTCGGGTTCGGGGTGTTACAAATAACGTCTAACCCTAGGTTGATTAATTGAAATCTGTTTCTAGTTAAAACCCCTAATGTTGCATTAACTCGACCTATGGACTCCCATATTAGGTTTGACCCTAATCCGGCAGATTTTCATCATCCTATCTCTAGGGTTGCGATCAACTCCGCTTAACTATGCTAGACCTACTCTTAAATAGGGAATTTTGCTCCATTGCCTAAGCACATCAATACTTGAATCAATATCCTGAAATATTAAAACAAGAATTAAGAACACATAATTAAGAACAAATCAAGTATTTATCATACAGTTCAGAAAACAACAACAAGATCCGTCTTAGGTTTCATCCCCCTCAGGTATTTGAGGGGTTTAGTTCATGTTTAATAAAGAATACATCTCAGAAGAAAGTAAATAACAAAACATAAGAAAGACCCTAAACCCCCCTGAGGGAAATTGAAGGGAAGATCTTCTGTCTTGAGTGTGATTTCAGCTTTTGGGATGATTCAACTGGCTGTCTTCGAGTAATTTCCTGTGTTCAGCCCTCTCTGGCTTCGCCCCCCGTCAAAAGCCCTGACAGAAGGCTTCTGTCGACGACCCCTTTAGGTTGCCCTCTAGGTTGTTTATATAGGCTTTCGAAACGCCTTTCTTGGCCCACAAGTACCCTAATCCCAATGGAATTAAAACAGGTCAAGGCAGGGGCACGCCCGTGTGGAACGCCCATGTGAATCGAGCCCAGGCCATATTCGAGTCTGCTAAAGTGGCACGACCATGTGGTGAATTCCAGGCCATGTTGATTTCGTACTTTGGCCCATTTTCTCCATTTTTGGCTCGTTTCTCGTTCTTTTCATCCTCCGATGCTCTCCTAAGTATAAAACATGAAATTACATGATTAGGAGCATCAAATTCTAATATTCAGGGGATAAAATCATCCAAAAGTATGCTAAATGTGGGATTAAAATATGTGTATATTACGATTTATCAAATACCCCCACACTTAAGCATTTGCTTGTCCTCAAGCAAAATCCTCAACTCACAATTAGAATTAACTTTCCTCAATTCATAATTCTCATCAATAATGTTTCATCATAATTCATAGATAATTCATACATGGATAATTTAACTAAAAGAGTCCTAAAGATTCAAACAATCTAAGTCATAAATTTTTGTAGCCCGAAAACATATGTGTTTCCCCTTACCTAAATAAGCACCTTTAATTCAAAATCAACAAGAATTGACATCCTCATTAAGGGTTCACTCAAATCACTCAAGGTGTTTAAGGTTCAAAAATAAGCACTCAAGAGTCAAACATGAAAAGTTAATCCCATATGCTTGCATGAAAATCAAATCTCCACCACTGTAAAATGATATGATACAAAAATCAAAAGGTCTTTTATGGGTTGTAACGGGGCTTGGGTTAAAGGTGTGGATAAAGGCCGAATTAGAGGGTTAGTATCGAGACTAAATTGATAAATTACCTAACTAGAAAAATAACTAAAGCTTAAATATACATCAATTAATAATTCATCACTAATAACACGAGCTTCTTCTCAAAATGTAAAATTAACTGCTTAAGCTCCAATAACAAAGAAGTAATAATGAATAGATTCCCTGAATTTTTTTATTATGATTGATTTTTTTTAAGAACAAATCACATACAATATTAATAAGATAGAATTTAACAACTAAAGTAAAGAAAATAGTTAAGCAACCAATCAAATCAAATCTCGATATAAGGGTAGTCAAGAGAATGGGTGATAACAAATACAAAGTGGGTTTTGGGTTAATATTAATGGGTGAGTCAATAAGCGGTTTATTGGTCTCAAAGGGGTTCACTAGGGGTTAATTATGAAGGTAGGCTTTTTATAGAGTAAGTGGGTTAGATTCTAGGTGCCTTTATATCTCTGTATATCAAATAAAAAGTGTGGTCTCGACATACATGATCGACGCAAGTTCTAGAATAACAAATCAATGTTGACACACTCATAATCAATAAAGTGAGCACGAAATATGTATGCTCTAAAGGCTCAAAATCTCACAAACTATGGTTTTTGATGTCAACCTTGCAAATTTCAAACTTCAAAGTAATATTTAAATTTAGGGAAACAACCTATTACAATTTTTTGATTATGAAAATAGACTTATCATGCTTGATTCTCTAATGTCTTAAAGTTTAAACCATCAATGCACAATTACCTATGACTTAATCTGAAGCAAATCAATGATAATCATAAATTAATAGAAGTTTCATTCTAATAGTAATATGAGAAAATTACTTAAGAATAAGACATAATTCAGGGATTTTCAAATAATACTGTAGTTAACCCCCTCACACTTTATATGTACATTGTCCTCAATGTACAAAGATAGATAAAAGCAATATAGTAATAAAATCATAAGATAGGCAGAGAAGTGAAACTTCCTGAATTTTGGATGGAGTCAATGAAAAGAAACAGTAAAGTTGGAGAGAGGTGAAGATGGGGAGGATACTCTGGTGGTGGTGTGGTCGTTCATTAACAGCCCCTTGAACCTAAATTAAAGAAATCAAAATATAATAATATAAATCAATGACGAGAATTATAAAAGAAAAGACATTAAAAATGAAAATAAGAAAAAAAAAATGGACTCAAAGGTCCCACGGGCGTGTCGCACGCCCGTGTAGATTTCTCAGTTTCGACCACGGCCGAATCGCACGGCCGTGGCATTTTATTGCAGCCCATGTTTTGGGATCAGTTTTGTCCTGTTTCCACACGGCCACGGCCACGCCCGTGTGCAAGGCCGTGTGGGTAGGGAAACCTGCGCCTAAAAATCTGGTTAGTTTTTAGTTAGATGCTAAAATTAAAAAATATGGACGCTAGTGGGGTTAGTGCTCGGGTTGCCTCCCGAGAAGCACTTATTTAGAGTCTAAGCTCGACTTACCTCTTATTCGTATGGTCATGGTGGTTTACGGTGCGTGCAAGGAAAACGTGCACTCGACAACAGCGATGGTAGTAGCGCGCAAGGCAGACGTGAGGCGCGACAGTGCTGGCGTGCGTAAGCTGGAGCTGGAAGCAGCAATGGCGTGCGCGGAGCAGCTTAAAGCTGGGCGTGTGGGTAGGTCCGTCAAGCAAGTGCACGAGGGAGCAGCAGGGCCTGGCGTGTGCGGCATCAACAATATGCACAAGTAAGTGCGCAGGCAGCAGGTAGGGGCGTCAGACAGGCTAGCGACGTGCACAAAGGAGCAAGTCACAAGGTGCGCTCGAGGGTGGCTGCTGGGCGATGAAGCTACTAAGGGTGCCGATGGTGGGTGTTTGGTGTACTTGGTTAAGGTGATGTGAATGGTGGAGAAAGTTGGTAGAATTTATAGTGAAGAGAGAAAGGAATTTAATTAGAACTCTTAGAATGATTTAATAATAAAATATTCTAAGTCCTAATTCCATACAAAGTTAATAACAATTAATAATTAATATGATGCATATTAAAATATTATTTTCTATTAATTTATTGAAATAAAAACTATTAATTAAAATATGATCAAATTTAAACTAATCCTAGTTATATGCAAAGTTGATAATAACTAATATATAATTATATTCATGATCCCACCATCCTTTTAATTGACCAGTAAATCTAGCAACTAAAAGATTAGCTATAGCATGATCACTGATTAATCCATTTTGGTTTTGGGTTTTATAAACATTTGAAACCATCGTTGTAACATCCCGGTTTAGGGCCTAGTCAGAATAGTGGTGCGAGACCACAAATTCGAGGGTTATGAATGAGTTTTTGAGGTTTATATTATGTATGCATGCTAGTGTAAAAGTTTCATGAAGCAATTTTGTGAAATTGTGGTTGAATTGTCCAAAAGGACTAAATTGCAAATGTTGCAAAATGTGTGTTTCTAGAAGCTATATGTGTGAAATAGCTTTAGATTATTAATTAGAGGTCTTTAAATAGTAATTTATCCAAATTCTAATTTTTGGACAAAAATGGGCATGGATGAGTTAAAATTTAAAGTTTATCAAAAAGGGCATTTTGGTCATTTAGTTATTAAGTGATTAAATAGGTGAAAAGATAACAAAAATTCACTAATCTTCTCCCCCAAGCTGTCGAAAATTTCAATAGCCATTGTTAGGGCTCTTTCAATTTTTCAAGCTTGCTAGTAAGTGCTCCTAAGCCCGGTTTTTGATATTCTTCGTATTTTTGAAGTCCTTCTAGCATGAGTAAGCTATTTTTAGCTTTTTGGTGAGCTATTATAGATGTTCAAAAATATACATATGTATGACATGCATGTATTTTGTTGTTTTATGGAAGATTATGAAAGCTTGATGTAGTAGAAACATCTTTTGTTAAGTGATTTTCCATGAAAATGCATGTAGGGACTAGTTTGTGAAAAACTTTAGTTTGGTCATACATATGTGGTTTAGTGAGAATTGATGATAGCTTTAGTTGAATAAGTGATTCGGCTAAGCATGAAAGACTAGAAAGTTGAATAAAAATCACTTTACGAGCCTTTGGGACTAAAGTGTAAATATGAGAAAGTTTAGGGGAAAAATAGTAATTTTGCTAAAGTATGAGATGTGGGTCAATTTAGTCAATGTATGTATTGAATAAGCTGATTTATTCATTATAGATCAAGAAAGACGAAGCCCGGATCGAAACCGAGGCAAAAGCAAGGTGGTGGACTAAATTGCATATTTCTATACTTTTGAGTATCGAGGTAAGTCTATGCATAAACAATGCATTCATACTTACAAATTGTTGATGATAGCTAGTGTGTAGCTTGTTCGAGATTGATTGAGAACCTATGTGGTCCGAGTAGAATGAATGTAGTAGAATTGTGAATAGATGTTTAATTGAGTAAGTAGACATGTGAATGTGTAGTGATAATGCTAGATGGTAGGCTAAGTGCAATACCATCCTAATGCATATTGACGATGAGCTGGCTATGTACGATGCTATCGTGAGGTATATCGTTTAGTGGCTAATGAGAAACCCCTATGATTACCTTTGTGGTAGGCTAAGTGCGATACCACATTATTAATCGATTGTGGTGTGCTAAGTGCGAAACCACCGAGACATTTGCTGTGTGGGTTAACTGTGTGGATTAGCAATGTGATTGCATTATTGAGTAAAATAGCTGTGTGGATGTATTATTAAGTTAATTAGCTGTGTGGATGAATTATTGAGAAATAATGATGTGTTGTATATTGTGTAAATGTGACATTGAATGCAGGGGTGCATTTCGATGGTTATGCGCATGTGACTCATGATGTGTTGGAAATGTGGTAAGGGATAGAAGAGTAAGCATAGTTGTGAATTACATGTTGGTATAATGCTAATTGTTGCTTAGCTCATACTATGTTGCTTAATTGTTTATGTGTAAACTTACTAAGCTCAAAGCTTACTCTCTTTCTTTTCCCTTGTCTGATAGATTAAAAGCGTTGAATCGAGATACGAGGATCATCAGAAGACAGCCCACATATCAGCACACTTTGGTACATGAAACTTAATGTTTTGTATATGGCATGTATAGGGGCTAGACAAGGTAGTGGATTTTGTTGTAAATGGCTAAGATGTGTTGGCCTTTAGATGGATAGCTTATTTTGTATAATGCCATGGTTGTTGGCTATTACATTATATGAAAGAAAGATGTAGTTTTCTATGTGAGAATGCACTTCAACTTGAGTTGATTATGATGGTGTTAGATGAGTATATGTTGTGTATGCTAGAGGGGTGAAAAGAGCTTGGCACATAGCTTTGTTCTTGTCCATGTGGATAGACACACGGGCGTGTGTCTAGGCCATGTGTGACACACGGTCAACCCACGGGCGTGCGCTTTGGCCGTGCGTCCCCTGCATGTTAGTATTATAAATAAGAATAGACCACGGGCTAGCCGCACGGGCGTGTGTCTAGGGCGGGTGGGATTATCCAGTGTTGGCCACGGGCTAGCCACACGGGCATGTGTCTAAACTCTAGGTTGTGTTAAAATAGTCAGTGTGCACCACGGGTGGTAAGCACGGGCGTGTGCCTTGGCCGTGGGGCATTGGCAGAATGCTGGGTTTTTAGGCACGGTTTGAAGACATGGGCGTGTGTGTCCATGCACGGGCGTGTCTAATCTTGCACAGGCGTGTGAGACCTGTATAAAGAGAAAATTTTTAAGATTGGAAAAAGTTCTGGTTTAGTCTCGTGAGCCCTCGTGTGTATGAGTGAGGCCTCGTAAGTCGAGAATGAGGTTGTTGAGATGACTTTATAGAGTAGTTACAACGAGCCTAAGTGGCGATCAAGTGGTTTGAGTTCGGTAACGCCTCGGGCCCGATTTCGACGTAGAACCCGGGTAAGGGGTGTTACATTTAGTGGTATCAGAGCTATGGTTTAGCCGTTTCTAGGACTACTGTAGCGGGTGTAAGAGTCTAGCTATACATGCCATAAGTGTACAATGATAGTGTGGTGGTTTCTGATGATTTAAATCTTGTTTTATATAGTATATGGATTCCGATCCATTGACTGCTGATGAAGCAGCTAGTAATGCGCCGACTCCTGCGCAAGGAACCGCACCTGTTGAGAGTGGACCCGAGGCTAGGGGTCAAGGGGAAGAGGCACGGGAAGCCTTTCTCCAAATGATGAGTAATTGGTACTCGGATTATGTTCGAGCGAACCCTAATGCTCAACCTCCTCCACCTCCTCCTCCTATACCTCTGCCAAATCTAGTGGCTCCTCAAGGTATGGATGTAGTGAGGATATCGAAGCCCCCGGTGGATAAGATTAGGAAGCACGAGGCTGAGGAGTTTAGAGCTAAGGTAGATGATGACCCTGAGAGGGAGGAGTTCTGGTTGGAGAACTCGATGAGGGTGTTCGATGAACTCTCATGTACGCCTGAAGAGAGTTTGAAGTGTGCCGTATCCTTGTTGAGAGATTCGGCAAACCATTGGTGGAAAATGTTGACCCTAGTGGTCCCGAGAGAGCGGGTAACGTGGGACTTCTTTCTGGAAGAGTTTCGGAAGAAGTATATAAGCCAAAGGTTTACTGATCAAAAAAGAAAGGAATTTCTTGAGTTGAAACAAGGAAGAATGAAAGTGGCAGAATATGAGCGTGAGTTTGTTAGGCTTAGCAAATACGCTCAAGAATGTGTATCGACTGAGACCATCTTGTGTAAGAGGTTTGAAGATGGGCTGAATCAGGATATCAAACTCCTAGTGGGCATTTTGGAGTTGAAAGAATTTGTGGTGTTAGTTGAGAGGGCAAGTAAGGCCGAAGAGCTGAGTTCAAAAAAGAGGAGGGCTGTGAGTGAAGCCCGAGATGCTAGAAAGAGGCCGATGGGCAAGTCATATCAAGCCCAGTCGAAAAGATCTAAGGAAGTGAATCCTCGGATGACAGCACCAGTGGGTTATTCGCATCGAGACTTGGGCAATACTTGCTCGGGTTCGAGAGCCCAAGCTCCCTCGATGGAAAGTGTGGGCAATACAAAGAGTAAATCGGAGTGTCCAAGTTGTGGTAGGTATCACACCGGAGAGTGGTGGGGAAATATTCGAAAATGTTATAAGTGTGGTTCCCCTGACCACTTTATCCATAACTGTCCTGAGAGGGATGAAAAGGAAGAGAGGCAAGAGCTGAGACCTAGTGATGTGTCTACGAGGGGTAGACCACCAAGGAACCTGAGAGGCAGGAATAGTGGTAGAGGTGCGCCTAGAGATTCTGCTGTGAGACCAGAGGGTCAGGCACCTGCGAGGACGTATGCTATTCGCGCTAGCGAAGAAGCATCCTCCCCTGATGTGATAATGGGTACATTTTCTCTCTATGACACCTTCGTTATTGCTTTAATAGATCCAGGGTCTACTCATTCTTATATTTGCAAGAGATTAGCATCTAGTTTGAGTATGACCGTTGAGTCTACGGACATAGTGGTTAAGGTGTCAAACCCGTTAGGAAAGCATGTGTTAGTGGACAGAGTGTGTAAGAATTGTCCTTTATTGATTGAGAATCATTATTTTTCGGCAAACCTTATATTGTTGCCGTTTGATGAGTTTGATTTAATCCTAGGCATGGATTGGTTGACTACCCATAGTGTCTTAGTGAACTGTGGTAGTAAGTTTATTGAATTGAAATGTGAGAGTGGAGATGTGGTTCGGGTTGAATCAGGTGGATCAGATAGTCTACCAGTGATGATTTCTTCCCTAGTGGCTGAGAAATGTTTGAGAAAAGGATGTGAGTCCTATCTTGCTTTTGTGTTGAATACTCGAGAGGTTGGAGTAGAGTCTGAAACAGTGCCAGTGGTATGTGAGTACCCAGATGTATTTCCGGAATAGTTACCCGGATTACCTCCAGTGAGAGAGGTTGAATTTGGAATTGAGTTGGTTCCGAGAACGGCACCTATTTCGATTGCTCCGTACAGAATGGCACCAGTAGAGTTGAAAGAACTGAAGATTCAGTTGCAAGAGTTGACAGAAAAGGGTTTTGCAAGACCGAGCTACTCGTCGTGGGGTGCTCTAGTATTATTCGTGAAGAAGAAAGATAGGTCTATGAGGTTGTGTATAGACTATAGACAACTGAATAAGGTGACAGTGAAGAATAAGTATCCTTTACCAAGGATTGATGATCTCTTTGATCAACTAAAGGGAGCTACAGTGTTCTCTAAGATAGACTTGAGGTCTGGTTATTATCAGCTCAGAGTGAAAGAGCAAGATGTGTTGAAAACTGCATTTCGGACAAGGTATGGCCATTATGAGTTTTTGGTTATGCCGTTTGGTTTGACGAATGCACCTGTGACTTTTATGGATCTGATGAACCGTGTTTTCAGACCGTATGTGGACAAGTTTGTAGTTGTCTTCATTGACGACATATTGATCTATTCTCGGGATGAGAACGATCACGAAGAGCATTTGAGAATTTTCTTGCAAACTTTAAGAGATAAGCAGTTGTATGCTAAGTTTAGCAAGAGTGAGTTTTGGCTCCGAGAGGTCGAATTCCTAGGACATATGGTGTTAGGTGATGGTGTCAGAGTTGACCCGAGTAAGATATCGGCTATTGTGGATTGAAAACCACCGAGGAACGTGTCAGAAATCAGAAGTTTCTTGGGATTAGTGGGATATTATAGACGTTTCGTAAAGGGGTTCTCTGTGATTGCCACCCCGATAACGAAACTATTGCATAAAGATGTCAAGTTTGAATGGACTGAGACATGTCAGTAGAGCTTCGAGAGACTGAAGACAATGTTGACTGAGGCACCGATTTTGGTTTAACCAGAATCGGGGAAAGAGTTCATGGTTTACAGTGATGCGTCGTTTAATGGTCTCAGTTGCGTGTTGATGCAAGAGGGTAAGGTAGTCGCTTAGGCCTCGAGGCAGCTAAAGTCGCACGAGAAGAATTATCCGACTCATGATTTAGAGTTGCCTGCGATTGTTTTTGCGTTAAAGATTTGGCGACATTACTTGTATGGTGAGAAGTGTTGAATCTTTACGGATCACAAGAGTTTAAAATATTTGATGGATCAGAAGGATTTGAATCTGAGACAGAGACGGTGGCTTGAGTTGTTGAAAGACTATGAGTTAGTCATTGATTACCACCCGGGAAAAGCGAATGTGGTTGCGGATGCCTTGAGTAGGAAATCCTTGTATGCTCTAAGAGCTATGAGAGCGAGTTTAGCATTGTCTGATGATGGTGCTATTTTGGCAGAGTTGAGAGCTAAGCCACTATTTGTTCAACAAATATGTGAGGCTCAGAGAAATGACAGCGAGATGCAAGCTAAGATAGCTAGGTGCGGGTCGGAATGTGATTCTGATTTTCGAATGGGTTCGAATGGTTGTTTGCTTTATCGCGATAGAATTTGTGTTCCTAAAAATGAGGAGTTGATTCGAAAGGTTTTGTATGAGGCCCACAGTGGATGTTTGTCAGTACATCCGGGCAGTACGAAAATGTACAACAATTTGAGGAAGTTTTATTGGTGGCCAGGAATGAAAAGAGATATTTCAGAGTTTGTGGCAAAGTGTCTAATTTGTCAACAAGTGAAAGCTGAGCATCAAGTGCCTTCGGGATTGCTTCAGCCAGTGATGGTTCCCGAATGGAAATGGGATCGGGTTACCATGGATTTTGTGACAGGGTTACCGATGACTCCGAGAAAGAGAGATGCTTTGTGGGTTGTTGTGGATAGATTAACAAAGTTGGCTCACTTTATTCCTGTATGTGTTGATTATTCACTGGATAAGTTAGCTGAGTTGTATGTGGCAGAGATAGTGAGATTCCGTGGAAGAAGATTATGAGATTTGGACGAAAAGGGAAATTGAGTCCAAGGTTCATAGGGCCATATGAGATTACAGATAGAGTTGGGCCTGTAGCATACCGGTTGGCTTTGCCGGTAGAGTTGGAAAAGATTCATAACGTGTTCCATGTGTCGATGTTGCGACGGTATCACTCCAATCCTTCACATGTGATTCCTTCGACGAAAATTGAGATAAGACCGAATATGTCTTATGAAGAGGAGCCGATTAAGATCTTGGCTCGAGAAGTGAAACAGTTGAGAAATAAGAGCATAGCACTAGTGAAAGTGTTATGGCAGAAACATGGTGTGGAAGAGGCTACGTGGGAAACGGAAGAATCTATGAGAGAGCAACATCCAAACCACTTTACTGGTAAAATTTTCGGGGACGAAAATCTCTAAAGGGGGGAGAGTTGTAACATCCCGATTTACGGCCTAGTCGGAATAGTGGTGCGAGACCACAAATCCGAGGGTTATGAATGAGTTTTTGAGGTTTATATTATGTATGCATGCTAGTGTGAAAGTTTCATGAAGCAATTTTGTGAAATTGTGGTTGAATTGTCCAAAAGGACTAAATTGCAAATGTTGCAAAATGTGTGTTTCTAGAAGCTATATGTGTGAAATAACTTTAGATTATTAATTAGAGGTCCTTAAATAGTAATTTATCCAAATTCTAATTTTTGGACAAAAATGGGCATGGATGAGTTAAAATTTGAAGTTTATCAAAAAGGGCATTTTGGTCATTTAGTTATTAAGTGATTAAATAGGTGAAAAGATTACAAAAATTCACTCATCTTCTCCCCCAAGCTGTCGAAAATTTTAATAGCCATTGTTAGGGCTCTTTCAATTTTTCAAGCTTGCTAGTAAGTGCTCCTAAGCCCGGTTTTTGATATTCTTCGTATTTTTGAAGTCCTAGTAGCATGAGTAAGCTATTTTTAGCTTTTTGGGGAGCTATTATGGATGTTAAAAAATGTACATATGTATGACTTGCATGTATTTTGTTGTTTTATGGAAGATTATGAAAGCTTGATGTAGTAGAAACATCTTTTGTTAAGTGATTTTCCATGAAAATGCATGTAGGGACTAGTTTGTGAAAAACTTTAGTTTGGTCATACATATGTGGTTTAGTGAGAATTGATGATAGCTTTAGTTGAATAAGTGATTCGGCTAAGCATGAAAGACTAAAAAGTTGAATAAAAATCACTTTACGAGCCTTTGGGACTAAAGTGTAAATATGAGAAAGTTTAGGGGCAAAATAGTAATTTTGCTAAAGTATGAGATATGGATCAGTTTAGTCAATTTATGTATTGAATAAGCTGATTTATTCATTATAGATCAAGAAAGACGAAGCCCGGATCGAAACCGAGGCAAAAGCAAGGTGGTGGACTATAACATCCCCAAACCCGGCCCATTCACTACGACCGAATCTGGTTATGTCATGGGAAAAACTTATTGGCGAAAACAGGTTGCCATTTAACTTTTTGTCTAAACTCCTTTAGGGTAGTTTTACTTGCAGAAATCTTGGGCATGTTTGTTTGCAAACCGTTAGGTTACTTTGAAATCTCGGGGTTCCGTCTTTAAAACTCTTAGTTGTCAATTTCCTTAGGTTGGAAAACGTTTAAAACATCAGACTCAAGTGGTTTAAGCTTAGTTCATAAAAGTAACATTATTCCCAAATCTCTTTAGACATAAATTACCAAAAGAACACCAAATAACTTAAGAGGCTCTTATTACAACATAATGATTCCAAGTACTTGGTAATAAAGTGCATAAAGAAAATATTAAAACGTCCTTTGCATGGGCCACCTTGTATCTACTCCAACCCGGTCCGATCATCCTTTCACCTGCGATGTTGGATAAGAGATTGGGTGAGTCACAATGACTCAGTGTGTAACTAAACCATCGAAATCCACCCACATGCTAACCACATAACATCCCAATTATCAAATGCAACATGCAAGTATAATTATTTAGACATTACCACAATCTGGGCTTGGCCCACCTTCAAATTATTACAAATCTTTGGACTAGGCCCTTTTCACATTAGTCCACTGATCACTGGGTTTGGCCCATGTCCACGTATGTCCCCAAAACATACCTATTCATTGGGCTTGGCCCATTTTCATATTATTTCATAAACGGAATAATGCAATCATGAAACCCACCCAAACCTAGGGTCCATCCGCTACACACCCCCTTATCCACCCTACCACACACCGGGGACTATCGAGTCACCCTCTCCTTTTTCCTCCAAAAGGCAACCAATGCCATCCACGATGTAGCATATAGCTAACATCAAACCACGATGGAGCACACAGCAATCCATCAAGCCACGATATGGCATAAGCCGATATCAATCAAGGTAACCACGCGAACTAAATCGCAAAGATCCACAACGCGACCTCAGTCAGCGCCAATCCACAATGTAGCACAAAGCTGACATCAACCACGTACTCGAAGTACACCCGTACCTTCTTTTCATATCATAAACCCACCCATGCACATGTAACATAATATAATGCGAGGATGATGCATGTGCATGCTATTCACAATCATGGGCATACTTATATATTAAAAATCAATCATCACATATTAGCCAATTTGCTACTAACCTGGTCGTCATCATACCTTTTAGGGGTATATATGGCACACTCCTTACTGCACTTGTTAGTAAAACATATAACACACATAAAACCCGGAAACAGTGGGTTAGTTACACACCTTATCACTAGGAGTTCTAGACTCTCGATCCTCGATGCTATCGTCTAGCGAAACTACGGCTATCTGCCTATAGCTATCTCCTGCCGCTGGCCCACACCCCGGTGGCCAATCCCGAACTGCTGAAACCGCTCTTTTCTTGAACTTCGGAATAGGGACCTTCCCTTGCCCACTCTGACTGGTTGTGGCCTCCATCAAAAAGCTTAATCAGGTAAACAGGTTAACCCCCAAAACACCACTTAAGCATTTAACCTTAATAAATAACCTTACCTCCACTTGATCAAACTGACTGCTACAAACGGAGGCTTGGCCAACCACTAAAACCCCAGAGTATCTCAGTCACGGATCCCGAAAAGATCTAAGTTAACATTCGGCCCAAGTGCTATCAAGTTGAGAGAAAGAAATTCGGCAAAGGGGTGATGGATGTAGATTCGGCTATTAATTAAATCAAGGGGTAGGGAACATTGGTTTCAGCCAAAGAGAGGAGAAAGAAAGGTGTGGGGTGTACTTTCGGTTTTGAAGTGAAAAGGAAGGGAAATAGGGAGAGTGAAGGGTTCGGCCACTCGGAAAAAATGTGAGAGAAGAAGAACAACAAGCTTTGGAGAAAAGGTTTCGGCAACCAAGGAAATGGGGAACAAAATTCGGCAAGGGAGAGAAGGCAGATGGTGAATGAATAATGAGCACTTCCCCCCTATTTATACTAAAAGGCCAAGCTCCAACCCCCCAAAAATAATCCTCAAAATTCTCCTAAAATACCTCCTTCCACCCATTCAAAAGTTTGAATGAGTCAAACTTTACCTAGCCAAATTCAAAAAAATTGACCAAGTCTTCTCCACCTTTTAAGCCTTTCAAACCGTCCATCCACCCCACCAAGATGACGCAAAAACAATGCCCATCTGCTGCTCTTGCGAATCGAACCTGAGCCTCTTCCCCCCTACAAATGGCGTCACACACACAAGGCCTTAGTGGCGCCTATCCTGCCACTCCACCAGCTCCTTTCTTGTGACATAAACTCCCAAATAATTCTCTTAAGACACCCCTCGCCAAGCTCCCCTTTTAACCCCTAAAACTAAAAATTTTCTAAGGCAACCTACCACCACCTAGGGTTCTCAGGACTCCTAAAACTTACCCAACCACACACTAGAGTGTGCCAACACCCGAGCTAAGCACCAAATGCCTAACCCCTAAAACCAGGGTGTTACATGGACTAAATTGCATATTTCTATACTTTTGAGTATCGAGGTAAGTCTATGCATAAATAATGCATTCATACTTACAAATTGTTGATGATAGCTTGTGTGTAGCTTGTTCGAGATTGATTGGGAACCTATGTGGTCCAAGTAGAATGAATGTAGTAGAATTGTGAATGGATGTTTAATTGAGTAAGTAGACATGTGAATGTGTAGTGATAATGCTAGATGGTAGGCTAAGTGCGATACCATCCTAATGCATATTGACGATGAGCTGGCTATGTACGATGCTATCGTGAGGTATATCGTTTAGTAGGCTAACTGAGAAACCCCTATGATTACCTTTGTGGTAGGCTAAGTGCGATACCACCTTATTAATCGATTGTGGTGTGCTAAGTGCAAAACCACCGAGACATTTCTTTGTGTGGGTTAAGCGTGTGGATTAGCCATGTGATTGCATTATTGAGTAAAATAGGCTGTGTGGATGTATTATTAAGTTAATTAGCTGTGTGGATGAATTATTGAGAAATAATGATGTGTTGTATATTGTGTAAATGTGACATTGAATGCAGGGGTGCATTTCGATGGTTATGAGTATGTGACTCATGATGTGTTGGAAATGTGGTAAGGGATAGAAGAGTAAGCATAGTTGTGAATTACTTGTTGGTATAATGCTAATTGTTGCTTAGCTTATACTATGTTGCTTAATTGTTTATGTGTAAACTTACTAAGCTCAAAGCTTACTCTCTTTCTTTTCCCTTGTCTTATAGATTAAAAGCGTTGAATCGAGATACGAGGATCATTAGAAGACAGCCCACATATCAGCACACTTTGGTGCATGAAACTTAATGTTTTGTATATGGCATGTATAGGGGCTAGACAAGTTAGTGGATTTTGTTGTAAATGGCTAAGATGTGTTGGCCTTTAGATGGATAGCTTATTTTGTATAATGCCATGGTTGTTGGCTATTACATTATATGAAAGAAAGATGTAGTTTTCTATGTGAGAATGCACTTCAATTTGAGTTGATTATGATGGTGTTAGATTAGTATATGTTGTGTATGCTAGAGGGGTGAAAAGAGCTTGGCACATAGCTTTGTTCTTGTCCATGTGGATAGACACAGGGCGTGTGTCTAGGCCATGTGTGACACACGGTCAGCCCACGGGCATGCGCTTTGGCCGTGCGTCCCCTGCATGTTAGTATTATAAATCAGAATAGACCACGGACTAGCCGCACGGGCGTGTGGGATTATCCAGTGTTGGCCACGGGCTAGCCACACGGGCGTGTGTCTAGACTCTAGGCCGTGTTAAAGTAGTCAGTGTGCACCACGGGTGGTAAGCACGGGCGTGTGCCTTGGCCGTGGGGCATTGGCAGAATGCTGGGTTTTTAGGCACGATTTGGGGACATGGACGTGTGTGTCCATGCACGAGCGTGTCTAATCTTGCACGGGCGTGTGAGACCTGTATAAAGAAAAAATTTCTAAGATTGGAAAAAGTTCCGGTTTAGTCTCGAGAGCCCTCGTGTGTATGAGTGAGGCCTCGTAAGTCGAGAATGAGGTTTTTGAGATGACTTCAGAGAGTAGTTACGATGAGCCTAAGTGGTGATCAAGTGGTTTGAGTTCAGTAACGCCTCGGGCCCGGTTCCGGCGTAGAACCCGGGTAAGGGGTGTTACAATCGTCATTTGTTGTAATAAACTAAGAATATTGTATTCAGACATTCCATCTATATTCCATTCATAAATTATATTAGCATTGTATTTATTCTGGAAAACATGTTTTTCTTATATATTAAGATCAGGTGCAGTGGTTTTTGGATAATATAATCTTTTTGGTTCTTTCCAAGCCATCTTGTTAATTTGTTGTTCATCTGACTAGTCAGAGTCAGATTGGGAGGATTGGTGTAATGTATTTACTGAATGTTGGGCTTGCATTAGGGTATCAGGTACAATTAATTCAGACTTGTAACTTTCCAAAGCATCAAGTCTATTTTGGATTTCTGTTAAGAAATCATTTTGGGATTTTTTGAAAGGTTTTGGAATTTCATAAGGTGTGAATATTGGTTCTTTAGAACTTTTTTCTGTGACCTCTTTTATTGGTTCTTTAGATTCCCAATTAGATGAACAAGGAACAGAAATCCAAGATTAAGTAGCAACTTTAATTTTCTCAATCTCTAAACACTTTATAGGAGATCCTTCTCATCTTAAAGATAGAAATTCAGAATTATTATCAAATTTTAAATGCAAAAAATTAACCAATTTTAAATGGTATAAAGATTTCTTTATGACTAGAGTTATGCAAAGATCTGATAACCAACAACCGTTTTGGAAAGAAAAGTTTCTAGCAGGACTTCCTACTTTGTTAGGAGAAAAAGTTAGAAATCAAATAAGAGAAAATTATAGAGGTATTATTCCATATGAAAAGCTTACATATGGTGAACTAATTAGTTTCACCCAAAAAGAATGATTAAAAATTTGTCAAGATTTAAAATTTAAAAAACAACTTAAGAAAGAAAGATATCAATGTAGAAAAGAATTAGGATCATTCTGCCACCAATTTGACATTAGGAATGAACCTTCTTCTTCAAAAACATGCTGCCCTGTAAAATAAAAAAAATAGGAAAAAGAATATTTCAAAATATTATAAAAAACCCAAATATAGAAATACAGAAAAGAAAATAAACAACAAAAAACAGAAAACAAAATTGACAAAACAATAAAATGTTATAGATGTGGAAAACCAGGACACATATCAAAATATTGTAAAATTAAAAGAAAAATTAATAATTTAAATCTAGATGAAGAAGTAGAATAAAAATTAAATAAGATTCTCTTAGAAACAACTTCTTTTGAAAATAATACATCTACCGAAAGAGATGAATTAGAAATAGACGAATTACATACAAACATCCCAATCTTCTGTTGATGAAAATGAACCCTCAATTAATATGTTAACCAAAGACCAAGAATTTATGATTGAATTTATTGATAAAATTTAAGACCCAGAACTTAAAAGAGAATACCTTTTGAAATTAAAATCCTCATTAAAAGATAAACCAGAAAAAGAAAAAGAAATTATTCCTAGCCAATCACAAATGTATAATATACAAGATATAATATTTAATAAATATGAAAAAATAAAACCAAGACAAATTACAAATTTTGAATTATAGTTAGAAATAAAACAAATTAAATTAGAACTTTCTCAGCTTAAAATGGAACAACAAGAAGTGAAAAAACAAATGCAAACCTTAATACATGAAATCCCAGAAAAAAGTTCGTCAGAAACTGAACCCGAACTTGAAAAGAATACACAGGAATATATTATGGTTCTAACTGAAGTATCTATTCAAAGATATTTAATAAAAATAAATATTGTCATAAATAACGAATTTCAATTAGAAACAATAGCCTTTTTTGATACAAGATCGGACCAAAATTGCATTAGAGAAGGGATAATTCCAACAAAATATTATGATAAAATATCAGAATCTCTTAAAGCTGCAAATGGTGAAAAACTAAAAATTACTTACGAAATTCCCAATGCAGAAATATCCAACAAAGGTATAAAATATCAAACATGTTTTTTAATGGTAAAAGATATTACCCAAGATGTTATATTAGGAGCCCCATTCATATCCTTACTCAAACCTTATAAAGTAACAAATAATTCTATCTCCACCAAAGTTTTAAACACTAAAGTAGAATTTCCTTTTGTAGAAAAACCAAAAATAAGAAATCTCAACTTATTAAAATCTTTATCCATCCATAATGGGCAAATCAATAATTTAATTAATCATAAACAGAAACAAATCTCTTTTCTAAAAAAAGAAATATGTTTTAAAAAATTGACTGAACAATTAGAAAAAAGAGAAGTACAAAAAAGGATAAATCAAATCAGAGAAGAAATAGAATCAACAATTTGTTCTGACATTCCTCATGCCTTTTGGAATAGAAAAAACACGAAGTAACATTACCATATGAAAACAATTTTGATGAAAGACAAATACCCACAAAAGCAAGACCCATACAAATGAACAAAGAAATGGAAGAATTTTGTAAAAAAGAAATAAAAGACCTTCTTAATAAAAATTTAATTAGGAAAAGCAGTTCTCCTTGTAGTTGTTCAGTATTTTATGTAATAAAAAATGCAGAACTCGAAAGAGGAACGCCAAGATTAGTAATTAATTACAAACCTCTCAATCAGGCCTTAAAATGGATTAGATACCCAATACCAAATAAGAAAGATTTGCTACGGAAACTTTGTAATGCAAATATTTTCTCAAAATTTGACATGAAATCTAGATTTTGGCAAATCCAAATAAAAGAAGAAGAAAGATATAAAACGAAATTTGTTGTACCATTTGGACAATATGAATGGAATGTAATGCCTTTTTGATTAAAAAATGCTCCATCCGAATTTCAAAGAATAATGAATGATATTTTTTTACCAATATTCTCAATTCACAATAGTATACATCGATGATGTATTAGTGTTTTCAGAAAATTTAGAAAAACATTTCAAACATTTATCCATCTTTATAAAAGTCATAAAAATAACGGTTTAGTAGTTTCTAAATCCAAGATAAGTTTGTTCCAAACCAAAGTAAGGTTTTAGGTCATTACATTACCCAAGGAACCATTACCCCAATAGAAAGGTCCATACAGTTTGCTAGCAAATTCCCAGACCAAATCCTTGATAAAGCCCAATTACAAAGATTCTTAGGAAGCCTCAATTATGTCATAGACTTTTATCTAGGTCTTAGCAAATTATGTAAACCGTTATATGATAGGCTAAAAAAGAATCCACAACCTTGGACAAATGACTACACCAATATTATCACCCAAATTAAAAAAAAAACAAATCACTAAGCTTCCTTGTTTATATTTAGCCGATCCAAATGCCCCCAAGATTGTAGAAACAGATACTTCTGAAATAGGATACGGTGGGATCCTAAAGCAAGTTAAAGGGGGAAAAGAGCAAATAGTCCAGTTTACTTCCAGACACTGGAATCCAACTCAGCAAAATTATAGTACTATTAAGAAAGAAATTTTATCAATTGTTTTATGCATTACAAAATTCCAAAGTGATTTGTTAAATAAAAAATTTCTTTTACGAATTGATTGCAAATCAGCAAAAGAAGTTTTACAAAATGATGTTCAAAATATTGCCTCAAAACAGATTTTTGCAAGATGGCAGGCAATTTTGAGCATATTTGATCTTGATATTGAATACATTAAAGGAGAAACTAATTCTTTGCCTGATTTTCTCACCAGAGAGTTTCTTCAAAAATGCCACCCAAACTCCGAGACATAGGAAAAGGAAAAATAGGAGAGTCATCCAAAACTCAAATTTCCTCAAAACCAATTAAGTCATGGTATGAAATTTGCCATGAAGAAGAAAATGAGAGATCATCATCATCATCAAAATCCTCCAAAAATACAATCGTTCAAGATGCACAAGATCCAAATGAAATTGGTTCTCAAATAAAAAAAATTGATTGAGTCCCTTTCTCAATCCCCAGAAGTGGCATTGGCCTTTTCTCAAATGAAAGAGGAAACTCCTCTCAAACAAATTGCTGGTGAAGCAGCAAAGATTTCAAAAAATAAAGAGATTGTTTTACACAAACCAAAATCTCTCAAGAATGTTTTAAAAGAGACATCTCTCGAAGATGTTTTTCCAAAAGAAATAGCATTGTCTTCACAGACTGCTGCACAAAAATCCTCACAATATTTTCCAAACAAATGTTTTGAAAAAATTCTTGTTATGGAGGAATAATTTTCAGAAAAACCTCCACATATATTTGCAAAAGAACTCTTCAATGGATGGCAATATAATTATATATTAGTTATTATCATCTTATTTATTAAAAATAAAATTAAAAAATTTATTTTAGCTATCTTTTAAAAATATTTACAAAAAGAGACAGCTAATTCCAATATTTATAAAAAGAACAACCAAATTTTACAAGTAATTCAATTAAGTACCCAGACTTAAAGAAAAATTGAAAATTGAGCTACAATTAAAACTTGGATCAAAATTGACCCTTTTATTTGAAAAACTAAAAAATTATTTTGCCATTTAGAGAATAATTTATCAGAAGGTTATGTTAAAATCAATTCCCAGGAAAGATTGGAGGGGTCACGAGCGGTCCCGCTTAAGTTCCAATCTCCTAGACAGAATTTATTTAAACATACTAATCCTTGAAATATACCCTAAATCATTTATTAAAAAAGAAAGTGAGAAAAATTAAATATCTGATAAAATGAACGAGATTTTATCCCGCTCAATTTTATCCCCCAGTAATGTTTTAAGCGTTGAGCATTGACTCGAAAATTACCTCATTTACCTTGAAGTTCAACAAATCTATATGGAAAAACTTGGTGAATCGTAAATGGACAGGACCAACGTGATTTAAACTTACCTGGAAAGAACCTTAATCTGGAATTGAATAACAAGACTTGCTGACTTGCTTCAAATTCTCGAACTCGAATGTGCTTCTCATGCCATCTTTTAAGTCTTTCTTTGAATAGTTTGGCATTCTCATATGAGAACATTCGGAACTCTTCTAACTCATTGAGTTGAAGCATCCATTTCTCTTTAGCAAGTTTAAGATCCAAGTTGAGTTGTTGGAGAGCCCAGTAAGCTTTGTGTTCTAACTCCAAGGGCAGATGACAGGCTTTCCCAAAAACTAATCTATAGGGTGACATCCCTAAAGGTGTCTTGTATGCTATCCTGTAGGCCCATAAAGCATCGTTCAGTCTTTTGGACCAATCTCGTTGGTTTGGGCAAACTACCTTCTCGAGTATGCCTTTTATCTCTTTGTTTGCTAGTTCAACTGGCCCATTTGTCTGTGGATGGTACGCTGTGACAACCTTATGCTTCACTCCATGTTTTTCGAGTAACCATTTCAACCATTTGTTCACAAAGTAGGACCCCTCATCACTGATGATGACCCTATGAGTTCCAAACCTTGTGAACACATGTTTTTGCAAAAAACTTCATCACAACCTTGGCATCGTTTGTCGGATACGCCTCGGCCCCAACCCATTTTGATACATAGTCTACTACTACCAATATGTACTTGTGACCAAAAGACGGAGGGAAAGGACCAAGGAAGTCAATACCCCAAACATCAAATAATTCTACCTCAATAATGTTTGTTCGGGGCATCTCATTCTATTGGTGATGTTTCCAACCCTTTGGCACCAATCATAACTCTTTAGGTAAGTATACGCGTCTTTGAATAGTGTTGGCCAAAAGAATCTGACTGGCAATACCTTGGCCGCAGTACGTGTACCTTCGAAGTGTCCCTCACTGGGAGCTGTGTTACAATGGTATAAAATCTCATATACTTCTTCTTCTGCCACGCATCTCTTGATTATTTGATCTGTACACTTTCTGAACAAGTATGGTTCTTCCCAGAAATAGTACTTCACATCGTGAAGAAACTTTTTCTTTTATTGATATGACTTATCAAAAGACATCAAACCACAAGCTAGATAGTTAGCAAAATCAGCAAACCAAGGGGTACTATGGATATGATTTACCTTAAGTATGTGTTTATCTAGGAATGTCTCCTGAATGGGTATAAGTGGAGAAGTCCCTTCTTCCGGCTCCAATCTGGACAAGTGGTCTGCTACTTGGTTTTCTACTCCATTTTGATCTTGAATTTCTAGATCGAACTCTTAGATTGCAAGTAAATACTTAATTGTCGAATGATCCGTATAGACAGTCACTTTGGTACCTACACGATAAGATCAAAACTTCTCAAAAGCAAACACACTAGCAAGTAATTCTTTCTCTGTTATTGTATAATTCAATTGAGCTCCCGTGAGAGTCTAACTTGCATGGTAGATGGGATGGAAAACTTTGTTCCATCGCTGGCCCATCACAGCTCCTATCGTGAAGTCACTTGCGTTACACGTCAATTCAAATGGCAATTCCCAATCAGGTGTGATGATGATAGTTAATGAAACTAACTGGCTTTTCAAATCACTGAAAGCTCTTAAACATTCCTCATCAAATTTGAACATCATGTCCTTCTCTAATAATTTGCATAAGGGTTTAGCAATTTTGGAGAAGTCTTTGATAAATCTTCGATAGAAATCAGCGTGGCCCAAAAATCTCCTAACACCCTTTACAGATGTTGGAGGTGGGAGTTTCTCACTAACATCTACCTTGGCTTTATCTACCTCGATTCCATGTCTCGTTATTCGATGCCCTAGAATAATACCTTCTCGTACCATGAAATGACACTTTTCCTAGTTAAGTACGAGGTTTGTTTCTTAGCATCACCTTAGTACCTTGGTTAGATTGGCTAAGCAGTCATCATATGTATCTCCGAATACTGAAAAATTATCCATAAACACTTCCAAATACTTCTCAACCATGTCAATAAAAATAGTCTTCATACATCTTTGAAATGTAGCAAGTGCATTACATAAACCAAATGGCATGCGTCTAAATGCAAATGTACTGTATAGGCATGTGAATGTTGTCTTGTGTTGATCTTCTGGTGCTACTGTAATCTGATTATACCCCGAGTATCCATCGAGAAAATAGTAATAGTCTCGCCCCGTGAGTCTATCCAGTATCTGGTCTAAGAACGGTAAAAGAAAGTGGTCTTTCCTAGTCGCCTTGTTCAACTTCCGATAATCGATACAAATTCTCCATCTCATAATCGTTCTGGTTGGTGTTAACTTGTTATTCTCATTCTCGACGACCATAATACCTCCTTTCTTTGGTACGCGCTGGACCGGACTTACCCACGAATTGTCTGAGATGGGGTAAATTATACCTGCATCTAACCATTTAATGATTTCTTTCTTTACCACATCCTTTATGATGGGGTTCAGTCTTCATTGTCCATCAATCGTCCCTTTCTCTCCATCTTCTAGGATGATCTTGTGTATGCATATAGATAGACTAATGCCACGAATATTGACTATGGTCCATCTGATAGCCTTTTTGAATTGTTTCAATACTAGGATGAATTTCTCTTCTTGCTCTTCGGTCAACTCTACTGAAAAAATCACAGGAAAAGTAGAAGCATTACCTAAATAAGCATATTTTAGATGTGAGGGAAGTACCTTCAGTTCTAATTTAGGTGGCTCTTTGATTGACTATTTTGGTTGGACATAATCCCTACTTTCTAACTCCAAAGACTCAAAGCGAGATTGCAGATTAAATCCCTTTTGATTAGTTTCTACTAAAGCTAAGTATTCGTCCCCCTCTTCATCACTTAGAGGGTCTGATGTCAAAATTTGCTCCAATGGGTCCTCAACATAGTTGAGTTCCTTTTCCATTACTAATACCTCTAACTTGGATATTGCAGAACAATCATCAATTGCGTCAGTAAATCGCATAAACTTAAAAACATTAAATTTTACCTGTTCGTCCTGAACACGCATAGTAAGCTCGCCCTTCTACACATCAATAAGGATCCTTTCAGTTGCTAGGAAATTGTTTCCTAGGATGATTGGTACCTCTTTATCTGTTTCAAAGTCTAGAATAATAAAATCAATAGGAAAAATAAATTTGCCAACACGTACCAATACATCCTCGATCTTTCCTTCTGGATGTGCTAAAGATCGATATGCTAATTGAAGTGTAATCGTAGTATGTCTAACTTCACCTATCCCCAACTTTCTAAATATGGACATGGGCATCAAGTTGATGCTTGCACCTAGATCACATAGTGCCTTACCATAATACATTGCTTCAATGTTGCAAGGTATGGTAAAACATATAGGATCCTTCAACTTTTGGGGTAGTTTGCCTTGAAGATATGCACCGCATTCCTTTGTCAGGGCTACTGTGTAACACCCTAAACCCGGCCTATGCAGTATGACCGGGTCTGACATGTCACATGAAGAAAACGAGTAAAGAACTTGTGCTTCTTACTAAAGATTAGAATTTAGTTTAAGAAAACAAATTTGGATCAGAAATATTTGATAGAAATACTACAATTCTTGAAAGGTTATTTGAAGAATCGATAATTGAGTTAGTGATCTTTTAAATCCGTAATTTTTTTGAAAATAATATTGATATTTCGAAGGAAAGTCCAAGTTAAATTATTCGAACATATTTGTTATGAAATCCGTTTGTTGATAAATTTTATGAAACACCGTTGTTTATGATTTTCAGAAAAATCCCCGTTTAAATCAAACCATGATAGAAGATAAATAGTCAAACATAAAATCCAAATTTAAAATCCCAGAGGCCTTATTACAACTTTAACCTAATATAGTAGAAGTAACGAAAATAAACGAAAAAGGAATTTACTAAGTTCAAGAACACCATTTCTAAAGTATGGCCTCCACCGAGTCATCCATGGCCCAAGTCCATATCACTGAGCATTACCTCCAAGGATTAAAAAAAAGGGGGGTGAGTTACTAGAACTCAGTGCATAATCCCCTTACCATCATCCATTGGCCTGAATCCATATAGCAATAACTTGGGCCTATGCCCATTTACATAATAGTATTTAAAATGACATATATGCAGCCCAACCCATCCATCCATCACACCCCCGACCAACCAATCACACCTGTGGGGATCAAGTCAACCCACCCCGCCGCTCACACCAAAATTCGAAGTCAAGCTGCTATCATATATTTTTATTGTGGCCATGCCACCGAAATCATAAGTAAGCATAATAATGAACATATTGTGGCAATGCCACCAGGCTACACTGCTCTCCTTACAATTTTCCCATCCCATGCAATATGTAAAATGCAACATACATAGAATAATATCCACATATATAATTGACCATTAATCCAATATTTATTACGGTGAATCGGTCCATTATAGAACTTTGTAATTCAGCCCACTAAGGCATTCTAGCAAATCGGCCCATAGAGGCATTTTCATAATTCTTGCCCATAGGGGCATTATCGTAATTCGGCTCATATGGGCATTTTAATAAATTAACCATTTTAATACCGATTTTGACAAATCTATAGAAATAATGTAGTTTAAGCAAATTTCTCAATTTATGCCATATTACAATTTTTAGCCTTATAATAACGATCTATTATCCAACATGTTATCAAATCATGAATCTGCGGGATTTTGGTGTGAGATTACACACCTGATTACGGTAAGAATTAAACCTTCTTGATCGTTGGCACCTAAATCACCATTACTCTCGATTAATCCAACAAACGAGATTTTATTAATCTAAGTCTAAATCAAACGATCTATAGAAATGCTTACCCTTAGTATCGTGAACGACCACGATTTGTCTATTCTCACCGGATGATGGTCCACAACCCAGTGGAAAATCCCGAACTGCCGATACCGCCCTTCGTTTGAACTTAGGAGTAGGAATTGCAAATCCTCTCCTTTTGTCTCCTACTATCGCTTTTCCTTTCAAATTGTTACCACTTGCCTCCATTGAAAAAGTCTCGATTGGAAAAATACTATGATGAATGAACGTATTACCTAAGGAGAGGTTACGGCTTACCGCTACTTCCGAAGGATCAACGAGTAGGGAAAAATGAGCGATTTAGTTCCCTATAATATTCGATTAGTCAAATCCATCGGCCTATTTTAACGGAATAACCGAGCAATGAAAGATATCGAAATAAACCATAACGAAACTCTTTACCTTATCGATGATGAATCCGATTTCTACCGATTGACTTATGGCTACGGATGAGATAAGGATATTAGATTCAGCCTTCCCACTTTAATACTACGAAAAAGAGATGATCACGCTTTAAGTGAGTAGAACAAAGTGATGCTTTCAGTTAAAAAAAAACCATCCCAAGTCAAGGGCACATATTCAGCATTACGAAAAGAAATTGAAAAGAAGAGGATTACTTACCGATTCGATCAAGAAGATAGTGCCCAACACGAAAGGAAAAGAAATAGAGAGGAAGTAGGATGTTAATAGATTCAGCTATGGAGAGAAATGAATAAGAAAATTCGGTCACAAGGTAATGTTGATTTAAGAAGTGAAAGGAAGGTTGAAGAAATAATAATAAAAAGAAAAGAGAAGATGGAAAAGAGGTGTTAAGAGGTTTCGGCCAACACCAAAAGAGAAATGAACCAAAAGATGTGAGTATTTCGGCAATCAAAGAAGAATAAACAAGGATGGATTAAGGGTTACGACACAACAAGGGAACAAGGTGAACAATGACTAGGTATTTCGGCCAAAACAAGGAAAAGAATTGGGGAAAGAAAACACCAATATGCTAAAAAAAATAGGCCTTTCTTGAACCAAAACTAGCAAAATGACTCTAGGAATTTCGGCTATCAAGTTCCCCCCTCCCAAAATCGTGTATTACTTTTGCCAAAAGGATGAGTGTTGACCAACATTCTATTCCAAGCACCTTCCAAATTTTTGGCCAACATATCCCCCTTCTTTCTCCTTTCCTTTTTACTTCTTTCCTTACCCTCCTCCTTACCTTATTTTCTTATTCATCTTTCCATAAATAAAAAGTCTCCCATACCATAATTAGAGCCATGGCTGACACTTGTAATAGGGACACAAAAATAAATCCAAAATTTTTGCACTAGATGGGATTCGAACCTCAGACCATTAGTACACTCCACATGCCACTCTCCACTTTTACCAATAGACTCCTTGTGCTAGCAAAATTACATACTTATTTCCTTAAGTCATGATGCCACTTACCTTCTCTCCTTAAAGTGTTTAAACACAAAAATTTTGCTAAGGCCCAACTCAACCCTAAGCCTTCTTAGGACCCCTAAACATACACAATTAACATTCTTAACTAGCCTACAGCATGATATAATGCACAGACATAAAATTCTAAATTTCAGGATGTTACAATTCTACCCCCTTAAAGAAAATTTTGGCCTCGAAATTTACCTGATTAAAAGAGATGAGGGTATTGTTGCCGAATCTCGTCCTCTAGCTCCCATGTAGCTTCCTCTGATCCGTGATTACGCCATAATACTTTGACTAACGGAACTGACTTCCTTCTCAGCACCTTAGTATCCCGATCTAAAATCTGTACTGGCTCTTCTTCAAAAGACAAGTCAGGTCTTATCTCAACTTCCTCCACTGGTACGATATGAGATGGATCCGAGCGATAACGCCTTAACATAGAGACATGGAATACACTATGTATCTGACTTAACTCCGGAGGTAACTCCAGCTGATAAGCCACTGGCCCAACTCGCTTCAGTACACGATATGGTCCGATGAACATAGGGCTTAACTTGCTCTTCCGTCCAAAACTTAAGATCTTCTTCCAAGGTGAGACCTTCAAAAAGACCTGATCTCCCACCGCAAACTCTATATCCTTATGCTTCAGATCCGCATACGATTTCTGTCTGTCTAAAGCTTCTTTTAACCGTGCCCGAATTACCTTAACTTTTTCCTCCGTCTCCGAGATCAACTCAGGACCCAATAACTGTCGTTCCCCTAGCTCAGTCCAACAGGTAGGAGTACGATACCTACGGCCATACAACGCCTCATAGGGTGCCATCTGGATGCTGGATTGATAGCTGTTGTTGTAAGTAAACTCTGCAAACAGTAGAAAATCTTCCCAACTAGCCCTGAAGTCGATCACACAGCCTCTTAACATGTCTTCTAGAATCTGGATTACTCTCTCCGACTGACCATCAGTTTGCGGGTGAAACGCCGTACTGAAATTTAGCCTTGTACCCAAAGCTTCATGTAAAGCCTTCCAGAACCGTGATGTAAACCTAGGATCCCTGTCTGATATGATAGACACCGGTACCCCATGTAACCTCACGATCTCTGCTACATACAACTTGGCCAACTTCTGCAACGAATAATCCGTACGAACAGGTAGGAAATGAGCAGTCTTCGTTAATCGATCCACTATAACCCACACTGAATCTTTCTTAGTAGGCATTAAAGGTAACCCACTAATAAAATCCATCGTTATCCTTTCCAATTTCCATAATGGAATTTTCACCGGTTGTAGCAACCCTGACGGCAGTTGATGTTCCGCCTTCACCTGCTGACATGTCAATCACTTGTTCACGAGGTTAGTAACCTCTCGCTTCAACCCTGGCCACCAATACTGCTCACGGAGGTCTCGGTACATCTTATTTCCCCCGGGGTGCATAGCATATGAGCTATTATGCGCCTCACGCAGAATCATTTGCCTCAATTCTGAATCCCTGGGCATACAAACTCTTCCGCAGAAACACAACACTCCATCACTATTCAACCCAAAATCCCCTATCTCACCACCTTCCACCTGCTGAAGCCGAGAACTCAATCTTTCATTTGACAATTACTTTTCCTTAATCTGATTTACCCATGCAGGCTTCACCTGAAGTTTGGCTAACAGACTACCATCTTCATAAAGGCTGAGATGAGCAAACATTGCTCTCAAATCTGATATCACCTTACGACTCAACGCATCTGCCACTACGTTAGCTTTTCTTGGATGATACTCGATTGAGAGGTCATAATCTTTCAACAGTTCTATCCACCTCTGCTGTCTTAAGTTCAACTCCTTCTGGGTAAGGAGGTACTTCAGACTCTTATGATCCGTGTAGATAATCGACTTCTCCTCGTACAGATAGTGTCTCCAAATCTTCAGAGCAAACACTACTGCAGCTAACTCCAAATCATGAGTGGGATAGTTTACCTCATGCGGCCTTAATTGACAAGATGCATAAGCCACCACTTTTCCCCCTTGCATCAGCACACAACCCAAGCCCGTGTGTGACGCATCACAATAAACGATAAACTCCTTACCACCTCAAAGTTGAATCAATCGCGGCGCTTACGCCGAATCTTCTTCAATTTCTCAAAGCTTTCTTCTTTGCTTATATCGACCATACAAACGGTACTCCCTTACGCAACAGCTTAGTTAGGGGTGCAGCAATCAATAAAACCCCCTCAACGAAACGCCTGTAATACCCAGCCAAACCTAGAAAACTCCAAATTTCTGCCATTGACTTCGGTGGCTTCCAGTCCAACACAGCCTCGACCTTCCAGGGATCAACTCTAATTCCTTCGGCAGACACAACATGTCCCAAAAAGGTCACCTCTCTCAGCCAAAATTCACACTTACTAAAATTGGCATACAGTTGCTTCTCCCTTAATATCTGCAATACGACCCGTAAATGCGAATCATGCTCCTCTTCAGTCTTTGAGTACACCAAGATGTCATCTATGAACACTACCACAAACCGGTCTAGATAGGGTTGGAAGACTCGGTTCATCATGTCCATAAATGCAGCTGGTGCATTAGTCAACCTGAACGGCATCACTAAGAACTCATAATGCCCATAACGAGTTTGAATCGCAGTCTTATGAATATCCACCTCCTTGACTTTTAACTGGTGATATTCCGATCTCAAGTCTATCTTCGAGAAAGCCAAAGCTCCTCGCAGCTAATCGAACAGATCATCGATCCTCGGTAACGGATACTTGTTCTTGATCGTCAACTTTTTCAATTGTCTATAATCGATGCACATACGCATCGACCCATCCTTTTTCTTAACGAACAACACCGGTGCTCCCCACGGCGACACACTTGGTCGAATAAATCCGTGATCCAACAACTCTTGAATTTGAGCTTTAAGCTCCGCTAACTCCTTCGGCGCCATTCTGTAAGGAGCAATAGACACCGGAGCCGTTCCTGGCAACAGCTTAATGCAAAATTCCACTTCCCGATCTGGAGGTAATCCTGGAAGCTCCTCGGGAAAGACGTTTGAAAACTCTTTCACCATTCTAACACTCTCAATCGACAACTCTTTGGCCTCCAAAGAACTGATAAAGGCTAAGAACGCTCCACACCCCTTTCGCACCAACTTCTCTGCCTTTAAAGCAGATACCACATTAGACAGATAGTTTCTTCTTTCACCTATCATCATCACTTCCTTATCCTCTGAAGTTCTTAATACCATCTGCTTTGCGACACAGTCCAAATTTGCATGATGCTTAACCAGCCAGTCCATGCCCAAAATAAGATCAAACTCCCCGAATGGCAGTTCCATCAAATCTGCTAGAAATACTTCCCCCTGAACTTCTAAGGGCAAATCCCTAAACAACTTATTTACTACTACCGACTGTCCTAACGGGCTAATCAAAGTTGTTTCTCTAGCAGTAATCTCAGATCTAATATTCAGAGTTCCAGACACAGTACATGCAACATACGAATGGGTGGATCTAATGTCTATCAAAGCGGTAAAAGGTACATCAGATATGAAGAACATACCTATTATGACGTCCGGTGCGTTGCCATCCTCTCGACGTCTGACCGCATAGACCAAACCTGACTGTCTCGCCTCCGTGTTACCCCTGTTACCGGTACCTCTACCCGGTGCACCTTGACCTCGTCCTACACCATTACCACCTCGACCTGGTCCACGGCCTCTCGGCGGCTGCTGAGCGCCTCCAGCCGGCAGCGCAAATCTGTTATGAACTACCTGAGTTTGATCAGGCTTTCGAGGGCAATCCTTAAACCGGTGGTCCTTGGATCCACATCTGAAACAACCACCAGTTCTCTTCCAGCATTCTCCCGAGTAAAGTTTCCCACAATCCGCACAAGGCTGTAACTGATTAGTAGTAGCTAGAACTCTCACTCGATCTGGCTCCTCATTTCCGGGCCTTTTCTAAAACCCTCTAGCAGAACCTGAGTACCCAGAGTCTCTATTGTTCCTGCCCCTATCCTTGTCTCGATTTTGCCGTTCTGAATGCTTTACTTCTTCAGCAATCTTAGCTTTTTCCACCAGTGTGGCAAAATTCCTCTCCTTCTGTGGGGCTATCAGTACCCACAACTCATCACGCAATCCATCCTCAAAACGCACACAGTGTTCATGATCAGTCGGCACTATACCCCGGGCATACCGACTCAGACGCAGAAATTCCGCCTCATAAGCTGCCACAGATTTACCTCATTGGATCAAATTCATAAATTCCTTCCTTCGGGCAACCACATAGCTAGCCCCGACATACTTTCCTTGAAATGCTTTCTTAAAGAATTCCCATGTAATACGATCAGCCTGAGTGCCTTCTCGAACAGTGAGCCACCACTGATACGCCTCGTCTCTCAGTAATGACACAACCCCCTTCAGTTTTTGCTCGGCGGTGTAATCCAGGTCGTCCATAATCCGCTCCACCGCCTCAAGCCAGTACTCCGCTACACTTGGGGCTACACCCGAAATACCCCTAAAAACTTCAGCCCCATTCGATTTGAGTCGCTCTGATATCGACCCACGAGCTGCCGACCCAGTTCTTGCCCCAGCAACCCTTTCTAGAACTCGCAACATCGCTTGGGACAGAGCGTCGTCCTCTCTCATTCGGTCATGTGACCCAGCTTTAGTCACAGGTGACGCAGGTGCGTCCATTTCAGGTATATGTCCCAATGTCTCAGATACAACTCTAGCAACTCGGCCTCTACCTCATCCACGTCTACCACGTCCACGTCCTCTAGCGCTCATGTTTACTAACGTCGATTTAATCTGATTAAGAGTTTTATGAATCAGTATGCTATTCGATGTTTATTAAACAATGTTTTATGGAGTATAAGAAATTAAGTTGTTTTTCGCAAAACATATCCTAAAGTCTCAATCTCTATAGTTTCAGCTCCTAAAGCTAAAAGTTATAGAGTATCTCTATTTGTGAAGTTTTCTTACTACAGTAATATCACAATAATCATAAAATGAAAACAAAACTTACTGACTTGGTACCGGATACCCGTGGTGCCATACTTTCTCTAAAATATACATTTAAAATTTAAAATTTTAACAGCTTTGGAAAATGCTTTTGAACCCAAACCACAATCGAGTTTTGCAACCAGGCTTTGATACCATAAAATGTAACACCCCAAACCCGGCCTATGCGGTATGACCGGATCTAACATGTCACATGAAGAAAATGAGTAAAGAACTTGTGCTTCATACTAAAGATTAGAATTTAATTTAAGAAAACAAATTTGGATCAGAAATATTTGATAGAAATACTACAATTCTTGAAAGGTTATTTGAAGAATCGATAATTGAATTAGTAATCTTTTAAATCCGTATTTTTTTGAAAATAATATTGATATTTCAAAGGAAAGTCCAAGTTAAATTATTCGAACATATTTGTTATGAAATCCGTTTGTTGATAAATTTTATGAAAAACCGTTGTTTATGATTTTCAGAAAAATCCCCGTTTAAATCAAACCATGATAGAAGATAAATAGTCAAACATAAAATCCAAATTTAAAATCCCAGAGGCCTTATTGCAACTTTAACCTAATATAGTAAAAGTAACAAAAATAAACGAAAAAGGAATTTACTAAGTTCAAAAACACCATTTCTAAAGTATTGCCTCCACCGAGTCATCCATGGCCCAAGTCCACATCACTGAGCATTACCTGCAAGGATTAAAAAAAAAGGGGGGGTGAGTTACTAGAACTCAGTGCATAATCCTCTTACTGTCATCCACTGGCCTGAATCCATATAGCAATAACTTGGGCCTAAGCCCATTTACATAATAGTATTTAAAATGACATGTATGCAGCCCAACCCATCCATCCATCACACCCCCGACCAGCCAATCACACATGTGGGGATCAAGTCAACCCACCCCGCCGCTCACACCAAAATTTGCAGTCAAGCTGCTATCATATATTTTTATTGTGGCCATGCCACCGAAATCATAAGTAAGCATAATAATGAACATATTGTGGCAGTGCCACCAGGCTACACTGCTCTACATACAAATTTCCCATCCCATGCAATATGTAAAATGCAACATACATAGAATAATATCCACATATATAATCGACCATTAATCCAATATTTATTACGATGAATCGGTCCATTATAGAACTTTGTAATTCGGCCCACTAAGGCATTCTAGCAAATCGGCCCATAGAGGCATTTTCATAATTCTTGCCCATAGGGGCATTATCATAATTCGGCCCATATGGGCATTTTCATAAATTAACCATTTTAATACTGATTTTGACAAATCTATAGAAATAATGTAGTTTAAGCAAATTTCTCGATTTATGCCATATTATGATTTTTAGCCTTATAATAATAACGATCTATTATCCAACATGTTATCAAATCATGAATCTACGAGATTTCGGTGTGAGATTACACACCTGATTACGGTAAGAATTAAACCTTCTTGATCGTCGGCACCTAAATCACCATTACTCTCGATTAATCTAACAAACGAGATTTTATTAATCTAAATCTAAATCAAATGATCTATAGAAACGCTTACCCTTAGTATCGTGAACAACCACGATTTTTCTATTCTCACCGGATGATGATCCACAACCCGGTGGAAAATCTCGAACTGCCGATACCGCCCTTCGTTTGAACTTAGGAGTAGGAATTGCAAATCCTCTCCTTTTGTCTCCTACTATCGCTTTTCCTTTCAAATTGTTACCACTTGCCTCCACTAAAAAATTCTCGGTTAGAAAAATACTATGATGAATGAACGTATTTATCTAAGGAGAGGTTTCGGCTTACCACTACTTTCGAAGGATCAATGAGTAGAGAAAAACGAGCGATTTAGTTCCCTATAATATTTTATTAGTCAAATCCATCGGCCCGTTTTAACGGAATAACCGAGCAATGAAAGATTTCGAAATAAATGATAACGAAACTCTTTACCTTATCGATGATGAATCCAATTTCTACCGATTGACTTATGGCTACGGATGAGATAAGGATATTAGATTCGGCCTTCCCACTTTAATACTACGAAAAAGAGATGATCACGCTTTGAGTGAGTAGAAGAAAGTGATGCTTTCAGTTAAAAAAAAACCATCCCAAGTCAAGGGCACATATTCGGCATGAAGAAAAGAAATTGAAAAGAAGAGGATTACTTACCGATTCGGTCAAGAAGATAGTGCCCAACACGAAAGAAAAAGAAATAGAGAGGAAGTAGGATGTTAATAGATTCGGCTATGGAGAGAAATGAATAAGAAAATTCGGTCACAAGGTAATGTTGATTTAAGAAGTGAAAGGAAGGTTGAAGAAATAATAATAAAAAGAAAAGAGAAGATGGAAAAGAGGTGTTAAGAGGTTTCAGCCAACACCAAAAGAGAAATGAACCAAAAGATGTGAGTATTTCGGCAATCAAAGAAGAATGAACATGGATGGATTAAAGGTTACGGCACAACAAGGGAACAAGGTTAACAATGACTAGGTATTTCGACCAAAACAAGGAAAAGAATTGGGGAAAGAAAACACCATTATGCTAAAAAAAATAGGCCTTTCTTGAACCAAAACTAGCAAAATGACTCTAGGAATTTCGGCTATCAAGTTCCCCCCTCCCAAAACCGTGTATTACTTTTGCCAAAAGGATGAGTGTTGACCAACATTCTATTCCAAGCACCTTCCAAATTTTCGGCAAACATATCCCCCTTCCTTCTCCTTTCCTTTTTACTTCTTTCCTTACCCTCCTCCTTACCTTATTTTCTTATTCATCTTTTGTAACACCCCAAACCCGGCCCATGCGTTACGACCGGATCTGACATGTCACATGAATAAAACGTGTTTAAGAACTTATAATTCGTACTAAAATAAGTATTATTTAAAAAAAACCATTTTGAAAAAAATTTTCGATATAAATACTACTAATCTCGAGAGGTTAATTGAAGAATTGATATTCAAATTCGTGATATTTTAAAATTGTGACTTTTGAAAATAATGTCGATAATCTGAAAGGAAATCCGAGTTAAATTATTTATAAATATGTTATAAAACCCTTTTGTTAATCAACTTTGGAAAAACCGTTATTTATGATTTTAGAAAAAATCCCCGTTTTAAACAATTTAAGTAAAATAATAAATACGTCCAAACATAAAGCAAATTAAAGTTTATCCCAGAGGCCTTATTACAACTTTAAACCCAAAACAGTAAAAGTAATAAAACTAAACTTAAATAGAAATCTAAAGTTCAAAAAAAAACACCACTTCTGAAGTATGGCCTCCATCGAGTCATCCATGGCCCAAGTCCACCTCACTGAGCATTACCTGCAAGGGTTAAGGAAAAGGGGTGAGTTACTAGAACTCAGTGTATAATCCCCTTACCGTCATCCACTGGGCCTGAATTCATTTAGCAATAACTTGGGTTTAAGCCCATTTACATAATCAATAACAAAATGAAGTTAATGTATGCAACCCAACCCATCCATCCATCACACCCCCGACCAGCCAATCACACCTGTGGGGATCAAGTCAACCCACCCCGCCGCTCACACCAATCGCTGCAGTCAAGCTGCTTTTCATAATATTTGTGGCGAGCCACCGAGTATCGCAGCTCAAGCCGCTTTCATATAATATTTTCGTGGTCAAGCCACCGAAATCATAAGTAAACATTATAATGAATATTTTCTGGCAATGCCACCAGGCTACACTGCTCTTCATACATTTTTCCCAACCCATGCGATATGTAACATGCAACATACATAATAAAACATAATATCCGTATATATGTACAACAATCATTAATCCAATAATTTATTACGGTAAATCGGCACATTATAGAACTTTGTACTTCGGCCCACTAAGGCATTCTAGCAATTCAGCCCATAGGGGCATTTTCGTAATTCGACCCATAGGGGCATTTTCGTAATTCAGCCCATAGGGGCATTTTCGTAATTTGACCCATAGGGGCATTTTAGTAAATCGGCCCATAGGGGCATTTTCGTAAATTTAATGATTTTAATACTGATTTTGACAAATCTATAGAAATAATGTAATTTAAGCAAATTTCTCAATTTGAGCCATATTACGATTCTTAGCCATATAAATAATAACAATCTATTTTCCAACGTGATATCTAATCATGAATCTACGGGATTTCGGTGTGAGATTACACACCTGATTACGATAAGAATTAATCCTTCTTGATCGTCAGCACCTAAATCACCATTACTCTCGATTAATCCAACAAACGAGATTTTTTTAATCCAAATCTAAATCAAACGATCTATTGAAACGCTTACCCTTAGTATCGTGAACGACCACGATTTGTCTATTTTCACCGGATGATGGTCCACAACCTGGTGGAAAATCCCGAACCGCCGATACCACCCTTCGTTTGAACTTAGGAGTAGGAATTGCAAATCCACTCCTTTTGTCTCCTACTATCGCTTTTCCTTTCAAATCGTTACCACTTGCCTCCATTGAAAAGATCTCGGTTAGAAAGTTCTATGATGAGAGAATGTATTTGTTTTGGAATAGGATTTGGCTTACCACTTATTCCGAAGAAACAACGAGTGGATGAAACGAGCGATTTAATCCCTATAACAACCGTTTAGTCAAATCCATCGATTCATTTTAGCGGAATCACCAAACAATGAAATATATCGAAATAAACTATGAAGAAACACCTTACCTTAATCGATGATAAACTCAACTCCAATCGATTCGACTTGTGACTAAGAATGAGTCAACAAAAACAAAATGAAAGTTTTGGCCAACCCCTCAATAACACCGATTCGGTCAAGGAAGAGAGTGTGCCCAACACCCAAAGGAAAAAGAAAAGAAAAAGGGATATAGTGTTATGTGATTCGGCTATTGGAGAAAAAGAACAAGGATGATTCGGCCTCTATGTAAAATCGATTAAAGAAAATGAGAGAAAGGTTGGAGAAATAGTGAGGAAGGAAAAGAAGAGATGGACAAGAGAAGTGTCAAAGTTTCGGCTAATACCATGAAGGAGATGAACAAAAAGAGGGACTTGTTGTTTTTTTTTTGTTTTTTTTTTCAGTAACCAAGGGAAAGGATTGGAAGGTAAGCACCAAAATGTTAAAAGAATAAAAATAGCTATGGCAAAGATGAAAAGAAGAAAGAAAAATTGCTCCCAAATGGTCTCGGTTTTAGGCAAGGAAAAAGAGGTACCAAGTGAACAAAGAAAAGACCTTCAAATGACACCAAAAACTCTCCAAAATGCCTAACAAAATTCAGCACACCCACTCTTTACCAAAACCGATTACACCTTCCACCAAAAAAATGAGAATTGACCAAAATTCTTTCTCATGGCAACTCCTAATATTCGGCCAACATGTTCCCTCCCTTGCCTTTTTCTTTTATTTATTTCCTTCATTTTCCCTTGTTTTCCTCCTTACCATACTTTCTTATTCTTCTTACCATCAATAAAAAAAAGTCTTCCTTACCTTATTTAAGACCGTGGCCGACACTTGGAAGAGAAACACAAAAATAAATCCAAAAATTTGCAATATATGGGATTCGAACCTCTTCCCTCCATGCTCTCCACTTGACGCCACACCACTCCACCATGTGCTCCACTTGTGCTAGCAAAGTACACTCTTACTTCCTTAAATATTGATGCCACTTGCCTTCTCCCCTTAAGGGCTTAAACATAAAATTTTTACTAAGGCCTAACTTAACCCCAAGCCTTTTTAGGACCCCTAAACATACAAAATTAACATTCTTAACTAGTCTAACGCATGATGTAAAGTAAATTATAAAATATCGAATTTCAGGATGTTAAAATTCTACCCCCTTAAAGAAATTTCGGCCTCGAAATTTACCTGATTAGAAGAGATGAGGATATTGCTGCCGTATTGTATCCTCTGGCTCCCATATAGCTTCCTCTGATCTGTGATTGCACCATAATACTTTGACTAACGGAACCGACTTCTTTCTGAGCACCTTAGTATCCAGATCTAAAATCTGTACTGGCTCCTCTTCAAAAGACAAGTCAGGTCTTAACTCAATTTCTTCCACGGGTACAACATGAGACGGATCCGAACGATAACGCCTTAACATAGAGACATGAAATACACTATGTATCTGTCCTAACTCTTGAGGTAACTCAAGCTGATAAGCAACTGGCCCAACACGCTTCAGTACACGATATGGTCCGATGAATCTAGGGCTCAACTTGCCTTTCCGTCCAAATCTTAAGATATTCTTCCAAGGTGAGACCTTCAAAAAGACTTGATCTCCCACCGCAAACTCTATATCCTTACGCTTCAGATCCGCGTACGATTTCTGTCTATCTGAAGCTTCTTTTAACCGTGCCCGAATTACCTTAACTTTTTTCTCCGCCTCCGAGATCAACTCAGGACCCAATAACTGTCGCTCCCCCAATTCAGTCCAGCAAGTAGGAGTACAACACCTACGACCATACAACGCCTCGTAGGGTGCCATCTGGATACTGGATTGATAGCTATTGTTGTATGCAAACTCTGCCAACGGTAGGAAATCTTCCCAACTACCCCTGAAATCGATCACACAGCCTCTTAGCATGTCTTCTAGAATCTGGATTACTCTTTCTGACTGGCCATCAGTCTGCGGATGAAATGCCGTGCTGAAATTTAGTCTTGTTCCCAAAGCTTTATGCAGAGCCTTCCAAAACCATAATGTAAACCTAGGATCCCTGTCGGATATGATAGACACTGGTACCCCATGTAACCTCACGATCTCTGCTACATACAACTTGGCCAACTTTTGCAACGAATAATCCGTACGAACAGGTAGGAAATGAGCAGTCTTCATTAACTGATCCACAATCACCCATACTGAATCCTTCTTAATAGGCGTTAAGGGTAACCCACTAACAAAGTCCATCGTTATCCTTTCCCATTTCTATAGTGGAATTTTCACCGGTTGAAGCAACCCTGAAGGCAATTGATGCTCCGCCTTCACTTGCTGACATGTCAAGCACTTGCTCACGAAATCAGTAACCTCCCATTTCAACCCTGGCCACCAATACTGCTCACGAAGGTCTCGGTACATCTTGTTTCCCCCGGGGTGCATAGCATATGGGCTACTATGCGCCTCACGCAGAATCAATTATCTCAATTCCAAATCCCTGGGCATACAAACTCTTCCGCGAAAACACAATACTCCATCACTATTTAATCAAAAATCCCCTATCTTACCACTTTCCACTTGCTGAAGCCGAGAACTCAATCTTTCATCTGACAACTGCTTTTCCATAATCTGACTTACCCATGCAGGCTTCACCTGAAGTTCGGCTAACAGGCTACCATCTTCATAAAGGCTGAGATGAGCGAACATCGCTCTCAAATCCGTTATCACCTTACGACTCAACGCATCCGCTACTACATTAGCTTTTCCTGGATGATACTCGATTGAGAAGTCATAATCTTTCAACAGTTCTATCCACCTTCGCTGCCTTAGGTTCAACTCCCTCTGGGTAAGGAGGTACTTCAGACTCTTATGATCCGTATAGGTAATCGACTTCTCCCCGTACAGATAGTGTCTCCAAATCTTCAGAGCAAACACCACTGCAGCTAACTCCAAATCATGAGTGGGATAATTTATCTCATGCAGCCTTAATTGACGAGATGCATAAGCTAGCTTTTTTCCCCCTTGTATTAGCACACAACCCAAGCCCGTGTGTGACGCATCACAATAAACGATAAACTCCTTACCAGCCTTATGTTGAATCAATACTGGCGCTTCTGTCAGAATCTTCTTCAATTTCTCAAAGCTCTCTTGCTGCTTATCTGACCACACAAACGGTACTCCCTTACGCAACAGCTTAGTTAGGGGTGCAGCAATCAACGAAAACCCCTCAAGAAAACGCCTGTAATACCCAACCAAACCTGTAACATCCCAAACTCGGCCCAAACACTACGACCGAATTTGGTTTGTTACAGAGGAAAATAATTTCGTAAATTCCCTTTTAAGCCGATTTAAGTTTTGTCGAAAACCCTTCCTTTAATTTTCTTGTTAAAACCATACTTAGTTTGTTTAAAAATATTTATTAAGTCAAGTTGTTATAGGTTTCAAATGTACCCGATGGCACTTTAAAACATTTTTTGCGTTTGATTTGAGAAAACATGTGCACCCATTTTAACATTATTAAATAGTTTAAACAAAATATTCAAAACATGTAAAAGTAATAAAAATAGTCCTAGGAGGCCTTATTACAACTTGATTAAAACAAAACCAACAATAAAGTATATTAAACTAAAATTTAAAGTTCATTTAATTCAAATATCCACTGCATGGCCACCTCGAGTCCATCCGGCTCCTCATCCGCAATCTACGAGTCACTGAAAAATGTTAAAGGAGAAGGTGAGTCACCAAGACTCAATGTGTAACCCTTCCCCCATTTAGTGCAACAACATACACAATTTATAACAAATTAACATGCACTAAACCATGCACCCAACCTAGCCATCCAAACACCTTTCTCTACCCCGTGTGGTACCAAACCACCGGTGGTGCCAAACCACCGGTGACTTATAGTCATGAAATCTGGTCATATTGTGGTGCCAAACTTTGGTGGTGCCAAAACCACCGTGACCGAAGTCACAAATCAAATGATGGGGCCAACCCATCGTGTGATACCAAATCACCGGCGCCAATCCCATAATGTAAAGCGTGGGGCCAACCCATCGTGGTGCTAAGCCACTTTGGGACGAGACGCTATCGGTGCCAAACCTCTGGAGGTGCCAAACCTCTCCGTGACCAGTAGTCACAATGTGGTACCAAACCATGGTGTCCGTCGACACGAATATCACTTCCCCCTCCACTCGCTTAACCCACATAAGTCAAGATATGCATTTAACAAGAATTATGCCCACATGCTTATTTAGCAACATACATTGGATTTATCAATTACCATTTATAAGCCACATATGCCAAATATGCCATGCTTTCCAAAAGCATCATAACAACAAGATCTTACCTGGACCCTTGCTTATACCCTTTTATGGTATTAAATCCGAATCTACATAGATCTGATTAGCACACAATAGATTTAGTACATTAATTAGTTATAAGTGTGTAAGTACACACCTGATTCTAGAGATAACTCTAAATCCCCAAAGAGGCAATCGGCCACCCTAGCTTCCTTGCCCCTATATTCGGCCAAACACAAGGGTTAGTGACATGGCCTATTTGGCCAAACCAATTAAATCTATAGGGTTATCTCTTGAACCCGAGTCCTTACCTAAACGCCTTTGAATGCTAGCTACCACACACAAAATATTTCTGTTTCCCTAAATCGGTAATCACATGTTAGTAGCCTTCGGCTTTCGGTTACTAAAAGAATACTCTATTAAAATAGATCCTTACCACCACTTACCAATCGGTTTGACAAAGAATGGAAGATCAGATTTACTGCTTTGAGATCCCGGAGTCCTAGGTGAAATTGGTTTCAACAGAAAGATTAACCAACCATTAGTATTTTGGCTCTTCCCATTACATCCAAATTGACAAGAGAACAAAATAAAAGGCATTCGGCTTCGACCACTTACCCCCCTTATGAACTGATTGGAGAAAAGAATAGAGGAGGTTACCTTTGCTTGATATTCGACCAAGACTACACCAAATAGAGGAAAGAAATTCGGCACACCAAGGAGGAGAGATTCGGCTATAGTGGAAGAAAGAAAATAATGGATAAGGGGAATGGAGTTTCGGCAAAGGAGAGAGTAGAGGAGATTTTTGGTGTTGAAGCAAAACAAATAGGAGAGAAAGTGTTGATGAAGATTTCGGCTTGAGAGAATGAGAAGGAGAGAGTAGAAGATGAGCAGAGGAATTTCGGCTATGTGCAAAAATGAAGAAAAGAGAAACAAGATGATAGGTATGTGCCTTAAATAGAATTCGGCACCTCCCCCACCCTATGCTTGCCGTCCACTCTTCCATGAAGAGTTCAAATTTCGGCAATCACCTAAAATTCCTCTTGGCCACTAGCTTAAAATTATTCAAAGTAATTTGAATACTCAAATGCCTATATTTTCTCCTTGGAATTAATCAAATAAAAATCCAATTAAAAAGCTCATATTATCCACATTATCCTTATTATCAAAAAGAGTTTGAAATGAGAAATTCTCTCCCCCTATTGCCGTCCAAATTAAAGAACAAAAAGGGAATTTTTGCAGCTCGAACACAGGCTCCCCTTGCTCCCCCTGTGGCGTCAACTCCAGCTCTTAAGTGGCCTTCCTTTTGCCATTTTTCCAAGGCCATTTCTGTGTCAAAAGTTCCCTCTTTTAATCTTGTAACCCCTACTTACTAAGGCTCCTTACCTTTAAAGCTTATAAAAATATTTTTCCACTATTCCGAGCCTACTCAAGACCCCTAATTAAGCCTTACTACACCATAATTAATACCACAGCAATTCAAACACGAGAAAAAATAATTCAATCCCAAATAACCCCAATTTTAGGATGTTACAGTTCTACCCCCTTAAAAATAATTTCGGCCTCGAAATTACCTGATTAGAAGAGGTGGGGGTATTGCTGCCGCATCACATCCTCGGGTTCCCACGTAGCTTCCTCTGCACCATGGTTTCGCCATAGCACTTTCACCAAAGGTACTGATTTCCTTCGTAGAACCTTGACATCTCGATCTAGGATCTGAATTGGTTCTTCCTCGAAAGATAAGTCTGAGTTTACCTCAATCTCTGCCTTAGGCACAACGTGTGATGGATCTGACCGATACCGTCTCAGCATCGACACATGAAAGACGTCATGAATCTGACTCAACTCCGCCGCAGATTCGAGCCGATAAGCTACCGGTCCCACTCGCTTCAACACTGTATATGGGCCAATGAACCTTGGGCTTAGCTTCCCTTTTCGCCCAAATCTCAACACCTTCTTCCAAGGTGACACTTTCAGGAAGACTTTATCTCCTACCGCATACTCCATTTCTTTACGCTTAAGATCAGCATAAGACTTCTGCCTGTCTGATGCTTCCTTGAGACGAGCCTGAATCACCTTAACTTTATCTTCAGTCTCTGTCACCAACTCCGGACCCAACACTTGTCGTTCACCCAACTCTGTCCAACACGTCAGAGTACGGCATTTTCGTCCATACAGTGCTTCGTATGGTGCCATCTGAATACTTGCTTGATAACTATTGTTATAAGCAAATTCCGCTAATGGAAGATGCTCCTCCCAACTACCACTGAAATCCAAAACGCATCCTCTTAGCATATCTTCTAAAATCTGTATGACCCTTTCCGACTGCCCGTCAGACTGTGGATGGAAAGCCGTACTGAAATCCAGTCGTGTACCCAAAGCTTGATGCAATGCTTTCCAGAACCTTGACGTAAATCTGGGATCCCTATCCGAGATGATTGATACTGGCACTCCATCCAACCTCACTATTTCTGACACATACAGCTTAGCTAGCTTCTGAAGTGAGTAATCCACTCTCACCGGTATGAAGTGAGCTAATTTGGTCAGACGGTCCACAATCACCCAAACTGCGTCCTTCTTGCTGGGCGTGAGGGGTAGCCCACTGACAAAATCCATAGTAATCCTCTCCCATTTCCACTGCGGGATCTTCACTGGTTGAAGTAACCCTGATGGCAACTGATGTTCAGCCTTAACTGGCGACACGCCGGATACTTTTCGACGAATTCGGTTACTCTCACGCTTCAACCCCAGCCACCAAAGCGCTCCGCAAATCTCCATACATCTTGCTTCCTCCGGGATGCATAGCGTATGGGCCGCTATGTGCATCTTGGAGAATTCTTTGTCTCAACTCCACATCCTTTGGCATACAAGGCCGCCTCTTGAAAACATAGTACACCATCACTGGTCAAACTATACCCTTCTAACCCACTATCTTGAACTTGCAACCTCCTTGCATTCAAACTATCATCCACCAATTGCTTTTCCTTAATCTCCTCGATCCAAGTTGGCTTAACTTGAAGTTCTGCCAAAAGACTTCCATCGTCGTATAGACTGAGGTGAGCAAACATCGCTCTTAAGTCTGTCACGACCTTCCGGCTCAACGCGTCAGCCACCACGTTAGCCTTGCCCAGATGGTACTCAATTGAGCAGTCATAGTCCTTCAACAGCTCAATCCATCGACCCTGCCTCAAGTTCAAATCCTTCTGGGTCAAAAGATACCTCAGACTTTTGTGATCCGTGTAGACTATCGACTTCTCCCCGTATAAGTAATGTCTCTATACTTTCAAAGCGAAGACTACTGCCGCTAACTCCAAGTCGTGAGTTGGATAGTTAACCTCATGTGGTCTTAGCTGACGGGATGCATAGGCCACTACCTTCCCTTCCTGCATCAACACACATCCCAAACCAATATGGGATGCATCACAATAAACTGTGAACAATTTTTCCGCCTCAGCCGCACTGTGAAGCTGAGCTCCGTCGAGAATCTTCCTTAGCTTATCAAAACTTTCTTGCTGTTTCTCCGACCAAACAAATGGAACTCCTTTCCTTAATAACTTAGTCAACGGCGCTGCGATTAGAGAGAACCCTTCCACAAATCTTCGATAGTACCGCGGACCAGAAAACTTGAATTTACGCCGACCCGACCTAGGCGGTTTCAATCCAACACCGCTTCAACCTTGCGAGGGTCCACTCTAATCCCTTCGGTGATACCACGTGACCTAAGAAAGCCACCTCCTAAGCCAAAATTCGCACTTCACCGAATTTGGCATATAATCGCTTCTCCTCAATACTTGTAGAACTATACGCAAATGCATATCATGCTCCTCCTCCGTCTTTGAATAAACCAATATGTCGTCTATAAACACCACGACAAATTGATCCAAGTACTGCTGAAACACCCTATTCATTAAGTCCATGAACGCTGCAGGTGCGTTGGTCAACCCAAATGGCATAACCAAAAACTCGTAATGCCCGTACCGAGTACGGAATGCCGTCTTGTGCACATCCACCTCTTTCACCTTAAGTTGATGATAACCTGACCTAAGATCTATCTTCGAGAAAATCGATGCACCCTTCAATTGGTCAAACAAGTCATTGATCCGAGGCAACGGATACTTATTTTTGATAGTTAACTTGTTTAACTGGCGGTAGTCGATACACATCCGCATTGAACCATCTTTCTTCTTGACAAATAGCACAGGTGCTCCCCACGGAGATATACTTGGTCGGATAAACCCTCGATCCAAGAGCTCCTAAATTTGAGCCTTCAGCTCCACCAATTCCTTTGGTGCCATTCGGTAGGGTGCTATAGACACAGGCGCCATTCCGGGTAACAAGTCTATACCAAATTCAACTTCCCGATCCGGAGGCAGACCCGGAAGTTCTTCTGGAAACACATCGGCGAATTCGCCTACCGTTCAGACCTTCTCAACTGCTGACTCCTTAGCCTCCAAGGCACATATTCGAACCAGAAACGCCTCACAACCCTTTTTGACCATCTTCTCAGCCTTCAAGGCCGACACCACGTTGGATAGGTAATCTCTTCTATTACCTATCATGACCACCTCATCACCTTCAGCCATCTTAAGAACCATACGCTTAGCAGCACAATCCAACCTTGCTTGATACTTAACCAACCAGTCCATTCCAAAGATCAAATCGAACTCCCCAAACGGCAGTTCCATCAGATCGGCCATAAACACGACCCCTTGGAGTTCTAAGGGTACATCCCTATATAGCTTGTTTACAACTACAGAGTTTCCTAGAGGGCTAATTACAGTCATCTCCCTAGAATCTGTCTCAAAGTCTAGGTTCATAGTCTCTACCACACTACTAGCAACGTATGAATGCATCGAACCCACATCTATTAATGCAACATATGGGAGACCAAAAATTAGGAACGTACCGGTTATGACGTCCGGTGCGTCACCCTCCTCGCGACGCCTCGCTGCATAAACTAAGCCAGGCTACCTTGCCTCTGTGTTGCCTGCGCCTCTGCCCTGAATTCCGCAACCTTGATTAGGACCATTGCCTCCTCTACCATTACCACGACCCCTCTGTGGTCCCATAGTTCTATCCTGAGTACGGTTTTGCCCCTCTGGCTGATTCTTGGCTGACTTCCGAGGACAATCCCTTACACGGTGATCCAACGACCCACATTCAAAGCAACCCCTCTCACTGGTCCAACAACCTCCCCACTGTGATTTTTCACAGCGATTACACTGGGCCGGTCTCTGATTAGTAGCCATGGGCCTTCCTGCCTGATTTGGCCCACTCTGCCTAGCCCTTTTCCGAACATTACCACCGACCCGCACGACCCAAAGCCTCTCTCTTCGCTTGTTCCTATCATAGTTCGGGCCACAGACTCCTTGACTCCTTCGGCTACCTTAGCCTTTTCCACCAGTACGGCAAACTCACGCTCCTGCTGTGGAGCAATCAGCAACCTTAACTCATCTCTAAGTCCGTCTTCAAAGTGGACACAGCGTTCATGCTCTGTTGACACAATTCCCCGAGCATAGCGGCTCACCTCGTGAGATTCGCCTCATATTCGACATCGACTTATTTCCTTGTACTAACCCCTAAAAGCTTTCTCTCTGCGCATCAGTGTAGCTGGTGCCCACATACTTCTTCTGATAAGCAGCTTTGAAGACTCCCAAGGTAAGATCATCTGCCGTAGCACCATCTCGAACCGTGAGCCACCACTGATATGACTCATCCTTTAGAAGCGACACCGCTCCTTTCAGCTTTTCCTCATCCGTCAGGTCAAGATTATCCATGATTCTCTCGGTCGATTCTAACCAATATTCCGCCGCACTGGGTGCCACTCCCGACACTCCCCGAAATACTTCAGCTCCGTTGGATCGGAGTCGCTCGGGAATAGATTTCGAGCTCCCATACCTCCACTAGTCCCAGCCACCATCTCAAGGACTCGCAATACAGCTTGCGATACTGCCTCACCCCCTGTCTGATCCTGATCCTCAGCTCCAAAAGTTGCGGTGGTACCTCATTTTCCGACCCTTGACCCGACCTAACAGGTTCTGACACGGTCATCCTGCCCCTACCGCGTCCACGACGGCCACGTCCTCTAGAGCTCATTCCAACTATCACGCTTTAATCTGGTTAAGAAATGTTTTTATGGATTAGTAATTGTTCCACTTGGTTACTCGCAAAGAAATTTTATGAAAAGTTCAATAGGGATTCTTTCGATCAATCAAAGTTTTAAGTCCTCTATCCTAGTTTACACAGAAGAGCACATCCCTTCCCTAATACTTTTCATACCTATTCACTCTTCGGGCATTTCATCAGTTCGCTTCTATCCTGTGGGTATTTTCGTCATTTTCCTACAGGGGTATTTTCGTAATAAATCAGAGGAATTTTGAAACTTTAATAAATCAAGAAATTTTGAAATTTTTCAAGAATAAATTTGTCCTACTATTTAAAAGAGATATTTTAATGATTTTAAAAATTAGGGTTTTCATAAAACATGGCTAATCCCTTTCGGGTTTTTTTTTAGTATGTTTAGCCTATGACCGAGTCCTCCTGGTTAGGGTGAACCGAAGCTACGCACCAGGTAGGAATCCCGCGAAGAGGAGGTGAGTCACGAGGACCGCTTAAATACCAAGCTCTTAGGATCCAATCCTAGACATGCGCACTGTGGTTACCACACCCTAACTCAAATGACTTGGTCGTAGGTTTGTTTAGTTCATTAAGGCTTATGCTTCGTTTTTGCGTTTGAGTAGTCTAATCCTAGGGTTCAAGTTCCTATAAGACTATTCTATGTTCCATTCCTACCCTTTCTACAAGTAATAATTCACAAAGAAGTTGGAAGTACTTACAGGCGGATTGGTGCTTGGAGACTCGGTGCCATCTTTGTTCAAAACCCAAAAATAATTCCAAAAAGGCCTACCAAAACATTTTGGGCCTTGGACCCCCACAGCCGAGCTTTGAACTGGGCTCTGATACCAATTTTGTAACATCCCAAACCCGGCCCAAACACTACGACCGAATTTGGTTTGTTACAGAGGAAAACAATTTCGTAAATTCCCTTTTAAGCCGATTTAAGTTTTGTCGAAAACCGTTCCTTTAATATTCTTGCTAAAACCATACTTAGTTTGTTTAAAAATATTTATTAATTCAAGTTGTTATAGGTTTCAAATGTACCCGATGGCACTTTAAAACATTTTTTGCGTTTGATTTGAGAAAACATGTGCACCCATTTTAACATTATTAAATAGTTTAAACAAAATATTCAAAACATGTAAAAGTAATAAAAATAGTCCTAGGAGGCCTTATTACAACTTGATTAAAACAAAACCAACAATAAAGTATATTAAACTAAAATTTAAAGTTCATTTAATTCAAATATCCACTGCATGGCCACCTCGAGTCCATCCGGCTCCTCATCCGCAATCTACGAGTCACCTGAAAAATGTTAAAGGAGAAGGTGAGTCACCAAGACTCAATGTGTAACCCTTCCCCCATTTAGTGCAACAACATACACAATTTATAACAAATTAACATGCACTAAACCATGCACCCAACCTAGCCATCCAAACACCTTTCTCTACCCCGTGTGGTACCAAACCACTGGTGGTGCCAAACCACTGGTGACTTATAGTCACGAAATCCGTCATATTGTGGTGCCAAACCACTGGTGGTGCCAAACCACTGGTGACCCGAAGTCACAAATCAAATGATGGGGCCAACCCATCGTGTGATACCAAATCACTGGCGTCAATCCCATAATGGTGTGGGGCCAACCCACTGTGGTGCTAAGCCACTGGGACGAGACGCTATCAGGTGCCAAACCTCTGGAGGTGCCAAACCTCTGGTGACCGTAGTCACAATGTGGTACCAAACCACTGGTGTCCGTCGACACGAATATCACTTCCCCCTCCACTCGTTTAACCCACATAAGTCAAGATATGCATTTAACAAGAATTATGCCCACATGCTTATTTAGCAACATACATTGGATTTATCAATTACCATTTATAAGCCACATATGCCAAATATGCCATGCTTTCCAAAAGCATCATAACAACAAGATCTTACCTGGACCCTTGCTTATACCCTTTTATGGTATTAAATCCGAATCTACATAGATCCGATTAGCACACAATAGATTTAGTACATTAATTAGTTATAAGTGTGTATGTACACACCTGATTCTAGAGATAACTCTAAATCCCCAAAGAGGCAATCGGCCACCCTAGCTTCCTTGCCCCTATATTCGGCCAAACACAAGGGTTAGTGAAATGGCCTATTCGGCCAAACCAATTAAATCTATAGGGTTATCTCTTGAACCCGAATCCTTACCTACACGCCTTTGAATGCTAGCTACCACACACCAAATATTTTTGCTTCCCTAAATCGGCAATCACATGTTAGTAGCCTTCGGCTTTCGATTACTAAAAGAATACTCTATTAAAATAGATCCTTACCACCACTTACCAATCGGTTTGACAAAGAATGGAAGATCAGATTTACTACTTTGAGATCCCAGAGTCCTAGGTGAAATCGGTTTCAACAGAAAGATTAACCAACCATTAGTATTTCGGCTCTTCCCATTACATCCAAATTGACAAGAGAACAAAATAAAAGGCATTCGGCTTCGACCACTTACCCCCCTTATGAACCGATTGGAGAAAAGACTAGAGGAGGTTACCTTTGCTTGATATTCGGCCAAGACTACACCAAATAGAGGAAAGAAATTTGGCACACCAAGGAGGAGAGATTCAGCTATAGTGGAAGAAAGAAAATAATGGATAAGGGGAATGGAGTTTCGGCAAAGGAGAGAGTAGAGGAGATTTTTGGTGTTGAAGCAAAACAAATAGGAGAGAAAGTGTTGATGAAGATTTCGGCTTGAGAGAATGAGAAGGAGAGAGTAGAAGATGAGCAGAGGAATTTCGGCTATGTGCAAAAATGAAGAAAAGAGAAACAAGATGTTAGGTATGTGCCTTAAATAGAATTCGGCACCTCCCCCCCCTATGCTTGCCGTCCACTCTTCCATGAAGAGTTCAAATTTCGGCAATCACCTAAAATTCCTCTTGGCCACTAGCTTAAAATTATTCAAAATAATTTGAATACTCAAATGCCTATATTTTCTCCTTGTAATTAATCAAATAAAAATCCAATTAAAAAGCTCATATTATCCACATTATCCTTATTATCAAAAAGAGTTTGAAATGAGAAATTCTCTCCCCCTATTGCCGTCCAAATTAAAGAACAAAAAGGGAATTTCTGCAGCTCGAACACAGGCTCCCCTTGCTCCCCCTGTGGCGTCAACTCCAGCTCTTAAGTGGCCTTCCTTTTGCCACTTTTCCAAGGCCATTTCTGTGTCAAAAGTTCCCTCTTTTAATCTTGTAACCCCTACTTACTAAGGCTCCCTACCTTTAAAGCTTATAAAAATATTTTTCCACTATTCCGAGCCTACTCAAGACCCCTAATTAAGCCTTACTACACCATAATTAATACCACAGCAATTCAAACACGAGAAAAAATAATTCAATCCCAAATAACCCCAATTTTAGGATGTTACAAAACCTAGAAAACTCTGAATTTCTGCCACTGACTTCGGTGGCTTCCAATCCAATACAGCCTCGACCTTCCGGGGATCAACTCTAATTCCTTCGGCAGACACAACATGCCCCAAAAAGGTCACTTCCCTCAGCCAAAATTCACACTTACTGAATTTGGCATACAATTGCTTCTCCCTTAATATCTGCAATACGACCCGTAAATGCGAATCATGCTCCTCTTCAGTCTTTGAGTACACCAAGATGTCATCTATAAACACCACCACAAACCGGTCTAGATAGGGTTGGAAGACTCGGTTCATCATGTCTATAAATGCAGCTGGTGCATTAGTCAACCCAAATGGCATCACCAAAAACTCGTAATGCCCATAATGAGTTTGGAACGCAGTCTTGTGAATATCCGCCTCATTGACTTTTAACTAATGATACCCCGATCTAAAATCTATTTTCGAGAAAATAGAAGCTCCTCGTAGTTGATCGAACAGATCATCGATCCTCGGTAACGGGTACTTGTTCTTGATCGTCAACTTATTCAATTGCCTATAATCGATGCACATACGCATCAACCCATCCTTTTTCTTAACGAATAAAATCGGTGCTCCCCATGGTGACACACTTGGTCGAATAAATCCACGATCCATCAACTCCTGAATTTGAGCCTTAAGTTCCACAAGCTCTTTCGGCGCCATTCTGTAAGGGGCAATGGACACCGGAGCCGTTCCTGGCAATAGCTTAATGCCAAATTCCACTTCCCGATCCGGAGGCAATCCTGGAAGCTCCTCGAGAAAGACGTCTAAAAAATCTTTCACCGTTCGAACACTCTCAACCGACAACTCTTTGGCATCCAAAGCACCGATAAAGGCTAAGAACGCTCCACACCCCTTCCGCACCAACTTCTCTGCCTTTAAAGCAGATGCTACATTAGACAGATAGTTTCTTGTTTCACCTATCATCATCACTTCCTTATCCTCTGAAGTTCTTAATATCATCTGCTTTGCAGCACAGTCCAAATTCGGATGATGCTTAACCAACCAGTCCATGCCCAAAATAAGATCGAACTCGCCGAACGGCAGTTCCATCAAATCCGCCAGAAATACTTCCCCCTGAATTTCTAAGGTTACATCCCTAAACAACTTATTTACTACCACTGACTTTCCTAAAGGGCTAATCACAGTTGTTTCTCTAGCAGTAATCTCAGAGCTAATATCCAAAGTTTCAGACACAGCACAAGCAACATACGAATGGGTGGATCCAATATCTATCAAAGCAATAACATGTACATCAGATATGAAGAACGTACTGGTTATGACATCCGGTGCATCGCCATCCTCTCGACGCCTGACCGCATAGCCGAATCCTAGCTGTCTCGCCTCTGTATTACCCATGTTATCGGTACCTCTACCCGGTGCACCCTGACCTCGTCCTACACCATTACCACCTCGACCTGGCCCACGGCCTCTCTACGGCTGCTGAGCACCTCCTGCCGGCTGCGCAAATCTGTTATGAACTGCTTGAGTTTGATCAGGCTTTCGAGGGCAATCCTTAAACTGGTGATCCTTGGAACCACATCTGAAACAACCACAAGTTCTCTTCCAGCATTCACCCGAGTGAAGTTTCCCACAATCCATGCAAGGCTGTGACTGATTGGTAGCAGCTAGAACTCTCACTCGAACTGGCTCCTCATTCCTGGATCTTTTCTGAAATCCTCTGGCATGACCTGAGTACCCAGAATCCCTCTTGTTCCTGCCCCTATCCTTATCTCAGTTTTGCCGCTCCGAGTGCTTAACTTCCTCCGTAATTTTAGCTTTTTCCACAAGTGTGGAAAAGTTCCTCTCCTTCTGTGGGGCTATCAGTACCCGCAACTCATCACGCAACCCGTCCTCAAAATGCACACAGCGTTTATAATCAGTCGGCACTATTCCCCGGGCATACCGACCCAGACGCAAAAACTTCGCCTCGTAAGCTGCCACAGATTTACCTCCTTGGACCAGATTCAGAAATTCCTTCCTTCGGGCATCCACATAGCTAGCCCCGACATACTTTCCTTGAAATGCTGTCTTAAAGAATTCCCACGTAATACGATCAGCCTGAGTGCCTTCCCGAACAGTGAGCTACTACTGATACGCCTCGTCTCTCAGCAACGACACAACCTCTTTCAGTTTCTACTCAGCGGTGCAATCCAGGTCGTCCATAATTCGCTCCACCACCTCAAGCCAATACTCCGCTACACTTAGGGCTACACCCGAAATACCCCTAAAAACTTCAGCCCCATTCGATCTGAGTCGTTCCGATATCGACCCACGAGCTACCGACCCAGTTCTCGCCCCAGCAACCCTTTCTAGAACTCGCAACATCACTTGTGACAGAGCGTCATCATCTCTCATTCGATCATGTGACCTGGCTTCAGTCACTGGTGACGCAGGGGCGTCCATTTTCGGTATATGTCCCGATGCCTCAGATACAACTCTAGCACCTCAGCCTCTACCACAGCCACGTCTACCGCGTCCACGTCCTCTAGCGCTCATGTTTACTAAATCGAATTAATCTGATTACGAGTCTTATGAATCAGTATATTATTCAATGTTTACTAAACAATATTTTATGAGGTATAGGAAGTAAAGTCATTTTCGCAAAACGTATCCTAAGGTCTCAATCTCTATAGTTTCAGCTCCTAAAGCTAAAAGTTCTATAGTATTTCTACAATCATACCACAATAATCATAAAATGAAAACATAAACTTACTTGACTTAGTGCCGGATACCCGTGGTACCATACTTACTTTAGAACATGCATTTATAAATTAAAATTTTAAACAGCTTTGGAAAACGCTTTTGAACCCAAACCACAGCCGAGTTTTGCAACCGGGCTCTGATACCATAAAATGTAACACCCAAACCTGACCCATGCGTTACGACCGGATCTGACATGTCACATGAATAAAATGTATTTAAGAACTTGTAATTCGTACTAAAATAAGTATTATTTAAAAAAAACCAGTTTGAAAAAAATATTCGATAAAAATACTACTAATCTCGAGAGGTTAATTGAAGAATTGATATTCAAATTCGTGATATTTTAAAATCGTGACTTTTGAAAATAATGTCGATAATCTGAAAGGAAATCCGAGTTAAATTATTTATAAATATGTTATAAAATCCTTTTGTTAATCAACTTTTGAAAAACCGTTATTTATGATTTTAGAAAAAATCCCCGTTTTAAACAATTTAAGTAAAATAATAAATACGTCCAAACATAAAGCAAATTAAAGTTTATCCCACAGGCCTTATTACAACTTTAAACCCAAAACAGTAAAAGTAATAAAAGTAAACGTAAATAGAAATCTAAAGTTAAAAAAAAACCACTTCCGAAGTATGGCCTCCATCGAGTCATCCATGGCCCAAGTCCACCTCACTGAGCATTACCTGCAAGGGTTAAGGAAAAGGGGTGAGTTACTAGAACTCAGTGTATAATCCCCTTACCGTCATCCACTGGGCCTGAATTCATTTAGCAATAACATGGGCTTAAGCCCATTTACATAATCAATAACAAAATGAAGTTATTGTATGCAACCCAACCCATCCATCCATCACACCCCCGACCAGCCAATCACACCTGTGGGGATCAAGTCAACCCACCCCGTCGCTCACACCAATCGCTGCAGTCAAGCTACTTTTCATAATATTTGTGGCAAAGCCACCGGAGTATCACTGCAGTCAAGGTGCTTTCATATAATATTTTCGTGGTCAAGCCACCGAAATCATAAGTAAACATTATAATGAATATTTTGTGGCAATGCCACCAGGCTACACTGCTCTTCATACATTTTTCCTAACCCATGCGATATCTAACATGCAACATACATAATAAAACATAATATCCGCATATATGTACAACAATCATTAATCCAATAATTTATTACGGTAAATCGGAACATTATAGAACTTTGTACTTCGGCCCACTAAGGCATTCTACCAATTTGGCCCATAGGGGCATTTTCATAATTTGGCCCATAAGGGCATTTTCGTAATTTGGCCCATAGGGGCATTTTCGTAATTCGGCCCATAAGGGCATTTTTGTAAATCGGCCCATAAGGGCATTTTTGTAAATTTAACAATTTTAATACCAATTTTGACAAATTTATAGAAATAATATAATTTAAGCAAATTTCTCGATTTGAGCCATATTACGATTCTTAGCCATATAAATAATAACGATCTATTTTCCAACGTGATATCTAATCATGAATCTACGGGATTTCGGTGTGAGATTACACACCTGATTACGGTAAGAATTAGTCCTTCTTGATCGTCAGCACCTAAATCACCATTACTCTCGATTAATCCAACAAACGAGATTTTATTAATCCAAATCTAAATCAAACGATCTATTGAAACGCTTACCCTTAGTATCGTGAACGACCACGATTTGTCTATTTTCACCGGATGATGGTCCACAACCCGGTGGAAAATTCCAAACCGCCGATACCGCCCTTCATTTGAACTTAGGTGTAGGAATTGCAAATCCACTCCTTTTGTCTCCTACTATCGCTTTTCCTTTCAAATAATTACCACTTGCCTCCATTGAAAATATCTCAGTTAGAAATTTCTATGATGAGAGAATGTATTTGTTTTGGAATAGGATTTGGCTTACCACTTATTCCGAAGAAACAACGAGTGGATGAAACGAGCGATTTAATCCCTATAATAACCGTTTAGTCAAATCTATCGATTCATTTTAGCGGAATCACCACACAATGAAATATATCGAAATAAACTATGAAGAAACACCTTACCTTAATCGATGATAAACTCAACTCCAATCGGTTCGACTTGTGACTAAGAATGAGTCAACAACAACAAAATGAAAGTTTCGGCCAACCCCTCAATAACATCGATTCAGTCAAGGAAGAGAGTGTGCCCAACACCTAAAAGAAAAAGAAAAGAAAAAGGGATATAGTGTTATGTGATTCAGCTATTGGAGAAAAAGAACAAGGATGATTCGGCCTCTATGTAAAATCGATTAAAGAAAATAAGAGAAAGGTTGGAGAAATAGTGAGGAAGGAAAAGAAGAGATGGACAAGAGAAGTGTCAAAGTTTTGGCTAATACCATGAAGGAGATGAACAAAAAGAGGGACTTGTTGTTTTTTTTTTTTTGTTTTTTTTTCGGTAACCAAGGGAAAGGATTGGAAGGTAAGCACCAAAATGTTAAAAGAATAAAAATTGCTATGGTAAAGATGAAAAGAAGAAAGAAAAATTTCTCCCCAATGGTCTCGATTTTAGGCAAGGAAAAAGAGGTACCAAGTGAACAAAGAAAAGACCTTCAAATGACACCAAAAACTCTCCAAAATGCCTAACAAAATTCGGCACACCCACTCTTTACCAAAACCGATTACACCTTCCACCAAAAAAATGAGAATTGACCAAAATTCTTTCTCATGGCAACTCCTAATATTCGGCCAACATGTTCCCTCCATTGCCTTTTTCTTTTATTTCTTTCCTTTATTTTCCCTTGTTTTCCTCCTTACCATACTTTCTTATTCTTCTTGCCATCAATAAAAAAAAGTCTTTCTTACCTTATTTAAGACCATGGCCGACACTTGGAAGATAAACACAAAAATAAATCCCAAAATTTGCAATATATGGGATTCGAACCTCTTCCCTCCATGCTCTCCACTTGACGCCACACCACTCCACCATGTGCTCCACTTGTGCTAGCAAAGCACACTCTTATTTCCTTAAATATTGATGCCACTTACCTTCTCCCCTTAAGGGCTTAAACACAAAAATTTTACTAAGGCCCAACTTAACCCCAAGCCTTCTTAGGACCCCTAAACATACAAAATTAACATTCTTAACTAGTCTAACGCATGATGTAAAGTAAATTATAAAATCCCGAATTTCAGGATGTTACATCTTTCCATAAATAAAAAGTCTCCCATACCATAATTAGAGCCATGGCCGACACTTGTAATAGGGACACAAAAATAAATCCAAAATTTTTTCACTAGATGGGATTCGAACCTTAGACCATTAGTACACTCCATACGCCACTTTCCACTTTTACCAATAGGCTCCTTGTGCTAGCAAAATTACATACTTATTTCCTTAAGTCATGATGCCACTTACCTTCTCTCCTTAAAGTGTTTAAACACAAAAATTTTGCTAAGGCCCAACTCAATCCCAAGCCTTCTTAGGACCCCTAAACATACACAATTAACATTCTTAACTAGCCTACAGCATGATATAATGCACGGACATAAAATTCTGAATTTCAAGATGTTACATACTGTCTCAAATTCTCCAAGTCTTCATTTCTTAGATGGGATATCCTTTATAAATTTGATGTAATTCGGCATTTGTTCAAGTGCTTCTACAAATGGAACATTGATATGAAGTTGCTTGAATACTTCTAGAAAATTTTTAAACTAGACTTTCTACTTCTACTTCTAAAGTCTTTGAGGGTAGGGTGGTGAAGGATTCTTTACTGGAATTGGTTGATTAGTCTTCTGTGGAAATTTTTCATCTAACGAAGTTGTTAGTTTATCAGAATTGACTGGTTTAGAAGTTACCTTATCGGATTTTGCAGTCTCTGGTTTCAGTGAAGTTGGAATTTCAACACTTGGTTGACCTTCTACTGAATCTTGAGTATCAGCTAGCTCTTCTTCAACTTCGATAGTGTTGGGCTCAAATGTCTTTTAGCTTATCAATGTGAATACTTTACTATGCTCTTTCCCTGGATTTCTTGGATTCTCCGTACCACTAGGCAAAGCACCTTGTGGATAATTTTTGAGTTCAGTGGCAAGCTGGCCCATTTGGTTTTCCAGGTTTTTCAATGTGGCTGCTTGGCTTTGGATTAAGGCATCATTTTTGGCTATGTATGCTTTCAACAATTTTTCTAAGCTATTGGAAAATTTAGCTTGAGGTTGCTTCTAAACTTGTTTGGTAAAAATAAGTGGCTGGGTCGGTCTAGGTTGGGCATAAGTGTTACTAGGTCCAGCCCCTTGGTTACTCCAAGAGAAATTAGGTGGTTTCACCAAGATAGGTTATAAAAATTGGATTGCAGTCCTTGCCTTCCTTAGTTTTGGTTCTAGTTACCCATGTAATACATGAATTCTAGGTTTGATGGACATTTTTTGAACAAATGTCCTTCCCCGCAATAAACACAGGCTATATTCTCAAATTGATTAGGTGGATGTGCTGCAAAACTATTAAATGCATTAGGGGTAAAATTCTTAAGCATTGAAGATATTGAGGATACATGAGATGCAAGTGAAGTGAGAGCTTCCATTTCATGTACTCTAGCGACTCATCTTCCTGACGCTGCTCGTTTGGTTGGTCATTGATAATTATTGTTGGCAATCCTCTCAATGATTTCATAATTCTCGTTATAAGACTTAAAAAGGAGAGCACCATTAGCAGAAGCATCCACTACCAAAGGAGAGCAGCATTACCAGAAGCGTCCACTACCATCCTCGTGTGAGCATTGAAACTATTATAGAATGTGTAACAGCCCGATTTTGGGGCTAGTCGGAACAGTGGTTTTGGGACCACTAATCTGATTTTGAAGAAAATTATTTTAATAATTTTATATGTGTTATAATCAAGATTATATGAGTGCATGAAAATTTTGGTGCATTAATTTTGGTGATTTCATGCTTAATTGTGAAAAAGGACTAAATCGCGTAAAGTGTGAAAGTTTCATTTTCCAAGCTAGAGGAGTCTAATAGATATAGAATATTAAATTGGAGGTCTTTAAAGTGCATTTAGGCCATTGGGGAGGTGATGGCCGGCCATAGGGGACAAATTAGAGGCTTGGTCAATGGTTAGGTGAGTTGGTGACTTAATTGAATAAATTAAGATTAAATAAAGAAATGGCTATCATATTTTTCATTTCTCTTCTCCTTCCACTAAAATTTTCAGCAAGAAATAGGGGTTTTGAAGCTCAAACTTTCAGCCAAGCTATTCTCTTGCAAGTAAGCGATTTTAGAGGTCTTTCTTGATAATTTTTGTACTTTTGGAACCCCTAAAGCTTAAGCTAGCTAATGAGGGGACTATTTTGCAAAATGGTTGAAAGTCTAAGGATTTTCCATGTGAGTGCTTGTGTTGTTTGCTGAGTTTTTAGGGAAGAAAATGAATTGTGGTTGTTAAATAAACAACTTTTGTGAAAGGTGTTTCCATAAAAACACCTGAAAGGACCTATTTGTAAATGTTGCAAATTGAGTAGTAAATGCATGAAAAGATGGGTATTGTGAATTGTTATAAGAGTAATAAATGTTCAGCTAGGCTTGTTTAATGAAGAAATTTGATAAAAAACGATTTACGAGCCTAGGGGCAAAATCATAATTTTGCCAAAGTAGAAATTTTAAAGTGTTTTGATGTATGTAGTGATTAAATGAGTAAATTTTAATATTATAGATCACGAAGAACGCGGAATCAACCTTGACTGGGAAAAAAGGCAAGGTTTCGGACTAAATCACAAACTGACATATTCTGTATCGATGTAAGTTTATGTGTAAACGATACATCCTTAATACATATGTTTTTACTTATTGATGCATTGTATGGATGTAAATGCTTATTAGTGAGATTGACTGAAAATTGTAGAAAATGGGTAATTCTTGAATGAACCTCGAAATAGAAATGTGAGTTCGGATAATTATTCGTAAATGTGTAATTGTTGGTGGGCTGTGTGCAAAACCACCTTGTCATTTATTCACGATGGGATGTGTGGGATACCATTGTATATATATTATCATTTGGTGGGCTATGTGTGATACCACCGTAATTATCATTGTTGGTGGGTTGTGTGCGATACCACCCTATTATTGATTAATGGTGGGCTGTGTGCAAAACCACTGGTTATCTTGTATCATTTCAAAGGGTTCATCGAGAAACTTGTTTATGTGTAAATTTCATGTGGCTTTGTGGTGATAAGTGCAGGGCCTATGTGCAAGTGAATGTGAGTAATGCGTATGATATGTGTTTGGGATGTGGTAAGGCTTGAAATGAGTAAGCCTGATTATGAGGATATGAATTGCTTTTACATAGCATGTAATGTTGACAGACTATTATGTGGTATGATGTTTATTGTTTACATGTAGACTTACTAAGCTTAAAGCTTATTCCCTTCTTTTTTCCCTTGTTTTATAGTGTCGAAGAGCCAGCTCGGGATCCGGAGATAAGCAAAGGATCACCCACACTATCAGCACATCTTGGTATAGTTAGACTTAGCATTTTGAGTATGGCATGTATAGGGACTTGACTTAGTTGAATGTCATATTGTTTTGGCCAAATGTGTTGGCTCATTCAAAGATGAACTTTTTTTGTATAAGGCCATAGTTGATGGATCTTTCTTATTAATCCATGAAAAGATGAGGTTATTCATGATTGTGCAAGTAGTATGATGATTTACTTGGTTTAATTATGCATGAATGGGTTGAAGGTTTGATGTGAATCATGTTTATATGAGTTAGGGTGATAGAATGAGCTTGGCAAATAGCCTTGTTCTTGTCAACAAGGGTAGACACACGGGCGTGTGTCTAGGCCGTGTGTGACACACGGTCAGCCTCATGGGCGTGTGGTTAGGCAATGTGTCCCCTTGCATGCTAGGTTTAGAAGTCAGTATGCTTAGTAGTAAACACACGGGCAGAGACACGGCCGTGTGTCTCGGCCGTGTGGAAGGCACGGCCATGGACATGGGCGTGTACCTAGGCCGTGTGAAGTCTGCACTTGAAATTAGGAATTTAATTTGCCACACGGCCGAAGGACACGGGCGTGTGTCTTGGCCGTGTGACATTTATGGGGTGATGACGTCAGAAACAAAATGCCAAGGTTTTGGCACACGAGCTAAGACACGGGCGTGTCAAGGCCTTGTGAGGGACATGGGCCAGAGACACGGGCGTGTGTCCGGCCGTGTGAAAACCCCTGTTGGTTCAAACTGATAAATAATTCCACACGGGTGTGGAACACGGGCATGTGATATGCGACACGGGCGTGTCCCTTTCTTCACACGGGCGTGTGGACTATTTAGTGAAAATTTTCTAAGATTTTTGAGAGAGCTTCAAATGAGCTCGATTTGATCCTGAACTATTCCTAAAGCGTGATTTAAGCCTCGTAGACTTGTATAAGAGGTGTTAATGAAAGTTTTAAGTTTGGAGAGGGAAGTCAAGTCTCGGAATTGTATGATTGATTGCGTATTATCCTAGTAATTGCTCGTACCCTATTCTGGCATTGAATACGGGTAAAGGTGTTACTTTTAGCGGTATCAGAGCTATGGTTTAGTCAGTTCTCGGACTACCATAGTGTGTGAGAGTCTAGATATACATGCCATAAAAATAAAATGATAGTGTGGTGACTCCTGACAGTATTAAACTGTATTTTCGTATAGAAAATAGATCCCGACCGAGCTGCTGTTGATGACGCTGCTAGTAATGCGTTGGCTCTCGCGCAAGGGACCATGCCTGTAGAAAGTAGACCCGAGATTTTGGGTCAAGGAGAAGAGGCTCGGGAAGCCTTTCTCCACATGATGAGTAACTGGTACATTGAGTTTGTACGAGCAAACCCTAATGCTCAACCTCCTCCACCCCCACCTATACCTTAGCCAGTCCCCGTGGCTCCTCAAGGTATAGGTTTGGTAAGAATGACCAAACCCCTGGTCGATAAGATACTGATCGTGTCCAAACTAACTATGACAATGAATAAGGCAAGCGCACCTATCGTTCGGTAGTATAGCTAGGGCAAGACCAAAAATATCGTATCCTCAAGGACCAAGAGTACTAGTAGTTACTATCTTTTTTATTATCTAGCCTAAGTATTAAGGGAATCGATGTTTAGTTAACTAATTACTAAACTAAGGATGCTAAGACACAAAGAGTGAATTGGGAAAATACTTTTGGGAAAACCAGTTGATTAAGACAATACTCGAGGAAGAATCCACCTAGACTTCACTTATTACTTAACTCTGAACCAGATGATTTATTCACTTGACTTGATCCGTAGGATTCCCTAATTTTTATTATTATCCCTTTCGAGACTAATAACATCTAACCCTAGGTTGATTAATTGAAATCTTTTTCTAATTAAAACCCCTAGTGTTGCATTAACTCGACCTATGGACTCCCATATTAGGTTTGACCCTAATCCGGCAGATTTTCGTCATCCTATCTCTAGGGTTGCGATCAACTCCGCTTAACTATGCTAGACCTACTCTTAAATAGGGACTTTTGCTCCATTGCCTAAGCACATCAATACTTGAATCAATATCCTGAAATATTAAAATAAGAATTAAGAACACATAATTAAGAACAAATCAAGTATTTATCATACAGTTCAAAAAACAATAACAAGATCCGTCTTAGGTTTCATCCCCCTCAGGTATTTGTGGGGTTTAGTTCATGTTTAATAAATAATACATCTCAGAAGAAAGTAAATAACAAAACATAAGAAAGACCCTAAAACCCCCTGAGGGAAATTGAAGGGAAGATCTTTCGTCTTGAGTGTGATTTCGGCTTTTGGGATGATTCAACTGGCTCTCTTCGAGTAATTTCCTGTGTTCAGCCCTCTCTGGCTTCGCCCCCCGTCAAAAGCCCTGACAGAAGGCTTCTATCGACGACCCCTTTAGGTTGCCCTCTAGGGTGCTTATATAGGCTTTCAGAATGCCTTTCTTGGCCCACAAGTACCCTAATCCCAATGGAATTAAAACAGGTCAAGGCAGGGGCAGGCCCGTGTGGCACGCCCGTGTGAATCGAGCCCAGGCCGTGTTCGAGTCTGCTAAAGTGGCACGGCCGTGTGGTGAACTCCAGGCTGTGTTGATTTCCTACTTTGGCCCATTTTCTCCGTTTTTGTCTCGTTTCCCATTCTTTTCATCCTCCGATGCTCTCCTAAGTATAAAACATGAAATTACAGGATTAGGAGCATCAAATTCCACAATTCGGGGGATAAAATCATCCAAAAGTATGCTAAATGTGGGATTAAAATATGTGTATATTACGGTTTATCAAATACCCCCACACTTAAGCATTTACTTGTCCTCAAGCAAAATCCTCAACTCACAATTAGAATTAACTTTCCTCAATTCATAATTCTCATCAATAATGTTTCATCATAATTCATAGATAATTCATACATGGATAATTTAACTAAAAGAGTCCTAAAGATTCAAACAATCTAAGTCATAAATTTTTGTAGCCCGAAAACATATGTGTTTCCCCTTACCTAAATAAACACCTTTAATTCAAAATCAACAAGAATTGACATCCTCATTAAGGGTTCACTCAAATCACTCAAGGTGTTTAAGGTTAAAAAATAAGCACTCAAGAGTCAAACATGAAAAGTTAATCCCATATGCTTGCATGAAAATCAAATCTCCACCACTGTAAAATAATATGATACACAAATCAAAAGGTCTTTTATGGGTTGTAACAGGGCTTGGGTTAAAGGTGTGGATAAAGGGTGAATTAGAGGGTTAGTATCAAGACTGAATTGATAAATTACCTAACTAGAAAAATAACTAAAGCTTAAATAATTACATCAATTAGTAATTCATCACTAATAACACGAGCTTCTTCTTAAAATGTAAAATTAACTGCTTAAGCTCCAATAACAAAGAAGTAATAATGAATAGATTCCCTGAATTTTTTTTATTATGATTGATTTTTTTTAAGAACAAATCACATACAATATTAATAAGATAGAATTTAACAACTAAAGTAAAGAAAATAGTTAAGCAACTAATCAAATCAAATCTCGATATAAGGGTAGTCAAGAGAATGGGTGATAACAAATACAAAGTGGGTTTTGGGTTAATATTAATGGGTGAGTCAATAAGCGGTTTATTGGTCTCAAAGGGGTTCACTATGGGTTAATTATGAAGGTAGGCTTTTTATGGAGTAAGTGGGTTAGATTCTAGGTGCCTTTATCATCTCTGTATATCAAATCAAAAGTGTGGTCTCGACATGCATGATCGAAGCAAGTTCTAGAATAACAAATCAATGTTGACACACTCATAATCAATAAAGTGAGCACGAAAAATGTATGCTCTAAAGGCTCAAAATCTCACAAAAAATTATGGTTTTTGATGTTAACCTTGCAAATTTCAAACTTCAAAGTAATATTTAAATTTAGGGAAACAACCTATTACAATTTTTTTATTATGAAAATAGACTTATCATGCTTTATTCTCTAATGTCTTAAAGTTTAAACCATCAATGCACAATTACCTATGACTTAATCCGAAGCATATCAATGATAATCATAAATTAATAGAAGTTTCATTCTAATAGTAATATGAGAAAATTACTTAAGAATAAGACATAATTCAGGGATTTTGAAATAATACTATAGTTAGCCCCCCCCACACTTAATATGTACATTGTCCTCAATGTACAAAGATAGATAAAAGCAATATAGTAATAAAATCATAAGATAGGGAGAGAAGTGAAACTTCCTGAATTTTGGATGGAGTCAATGAAAAGAAACGGTAAAGTTGGAGAGAGGTGAAGATGGGAAGGATACTCCAGTGGTGGTGTGGTCGTTCGTTAACAGCCCCTTGAACCTAAATTAAAGAAATCAAAATATAATAATATAAATCAAAGATGACAAATATAAAAGAAAAGATATTAAAAATGAAAATAAGAAAAAAATAAATGGACTCAAAGGTCCCACGGGCGTGTCGCAGCCCGTGTAGATTTCTTAGTTTTGACCACGGCCGAATCGCACGGCCGTGGCATTTTATCGCAGCCCGTGTTTTGGGATCAGTTTTGTCCTGTTTCCACACGGCCATGGCCATGCCCGTGTGCAAGGCCGTGTGGGTAGGGAAACCTGCGCCTAGAAATCTTGTTAGTTTTTAGTTAGATGCTAAAATTCAAAAATATGGACGTTAGTGGGGTTAGTGCTCGGGTTGCCTCCCGAGAAGCACTTATTTAGAGTCTAAGCTCGACTTACCTCTTATTCGTATGGTCATAGTGGCTTACGGTGCGTGCAAGGAAAACGTGCACTCGACAGCAGTGATGGTAGTAGCACGCAAGGCAGACGTGAGGTGCGACAGTGCTGGCGTGCGTAAGTTGGAGGTGGAAGCAGCAATGGCGTGCGCGGAGCAGCTTAAAGCTGGGCGTGTGGGTAGGTGCGTCAAGCGAGTGCGCGAGGGAGCAGCAGGGCTTGGCGTGAGCGGCATCAGCAATGTGCACAAGCAAGTGCACATGCAGCAGGTAGGGGCGTCGGACAGGCTAGCGACGTGCACAAAGGAGCAAGTCGCGAGGTGCGCGCGAGGGTGGCTGCTGGGCGATGAAGCTGCTAAGGGTGCCGATGGTGGGTGTTTGGTGTACTTGGTTAAGGTGATGTGAATGGTGGAGAAAGTTGGTAGAATTTATAGTGAAGAGAGAAAGGAATTTCATTAGAACACTTAGAACGATTTAATAATAAAATATTCTAAGTCCTAATTCCATACAAAGTTAATAACAATTAATAATTAATATGATGCATATTAAAATATTATTTTCTATTAATTTATTGAAATAAAAACTATTAATTAAAATATTATCAAATTTAAACTAATCCTAATTATATGCAAAGTTGATAATAACTAATATATAATTATATTCATGATCCCACCATCCTTTTAATTAACCAGTAAATCCAGCGACTAAAAGATTAGCTATAGCATGATCACTGATTAATCCATTTTGGTTTTGAGTTTTATAAACATTTGAAACCATCGTCATTTGTTGTAATAAACTAAGAATATTGTATTCACACATTCCATCTATATTCCATTCATAAATTATATTAGCATTGTTGTAACACCCCAAACCCGGCCTAGAAGTTAGGCCCGAATCTGGCGTGTCACATGGAATAACTAGTTTGAGAATCACAGCCTCTTTGTTAAAACCCAAAACACTTAAGCAATTGTTAACTACTTGAAAACGTAATTATTTTTTAAAACCTTCTTGATGGCGAAAGCATATTTGAAATAAGCAATTTACAAAAATGTGATGTTTAGAAAAAGACCTGCAGAAGTATTTTGAAATCGTTGCGGAAACGTAGATAAAATACAAGTATTTTTGAGAGATCGTTTGATGAGTTGAAAATCGAGGTAGTGAGCTTTAAAACCGCGGCTTTTGAAAATATTGCTGATAATTCGAGAGAAAATTTCCGAGTTAAAATATTTGTAAAAGTGTGTTATAAAATCCATTTATTAATCAATTTTGGAAAACCATTATTTATGATTTTAGAAAATCCCCGTTAAAACAATTCAAGCAATATTATAAGTACGACTAAACATAAAGCAATTTAAAACATATCCTAGAGGCCTTATTACAACTTAAACCAAAATAGAAAAATAATAAAATAAACCGAAATAGAAATTTAAAGTTTAATAACACAATTTCTGAAGTATGGCCTCCACCGAGTCATCCATGGGCCCAAGTCCACATTACGGAGCATTACCTACAAGGGTTAAGAAAAAGGGGAGTGAGTTACAAGAACTCAGTGTGAAACCCCTTGCCGTCATCCACTGGGCCTGAACCCATATAGCAACATCTTGGGCCGGAGCCCACTATCATAACAGAACATATATATATATGAAGCAAATGTATGCAACCCAACCCATCCAACCAGTTTCTCCCCCGTACCAACCAGTCTCTCCTGTGGGGATCAAGTCAACCCACCCCGCCAGTCTCTCCAATTTGCAGACAAGCTGCCATTTATAATAATTTTGTTGCTTAGCCACCAGAGTATCATATACGGTAACATAATCGGCACACAGCCTTAATCACGATGGCACAAAGCCATATTTAAATTGGCACATAGCCCATATCAGAATTTGTGGCAATGCCACCGGTCTATACTTCCCTTCATTCAAGTTTCCCATCCCATGCAATATGTGATGATGCAATACACATAATAACATAAAATACCCACATGTATAACAACCATTAGTCTAGTAATTTATATGATGAATCGGCCCATTATTGAGCTTTGTAATTCAGCCCACTAAGGCAGTCTATCAATTCGGCCCATATGGGCATTTCGGTAAATCGGTCCATAAGGACATTTTGGTAAATCGGTAATTTTACCCACTAAGGGTAATTCGGTAATCTCGCAACCCAGGGGTATTTTAGTAATTTACCCTCCAAGGGTATTTTGTAATTTCGCAACCCAGACTTAACTACTAATGTGGGGCATAAAAATTGAAACTGTCCATCTGCGTCATATTGACTAAACTGACTATAACTCGAGTTAGGAAACTCTAAATTTAAATACGTAAATTTTCCTTGAAACTAGACTCATATATCTACTTACTACAATGTTTCCAGAATTTTTGTCTTAGCCGTTTAATACAGTTCATTTTTAAAAATCCCCTTGTTTCACTGACCAACGGTTCTGACCTCTCTTACCCAAAATTCAAATATCTCTCTGTACGGTTTTCATATGTTGCTCCCACTTGTTTATATTGAAAATAGGCTCACTAAGGAATCTATACCTATAAATTATAACTCTTAATTCACCTTGTACAATTTTTAATGATTTTTCCAAGACAAAACAGGGAACCACGAAGTCAATCAGAACCAGTCTCACCAAAATTAAGATATCACAGAATATAAAATTCCTCTTCCTCCTTTGTTTCTTTCATATAAAAATAGACACAGTAATCTTTAATCCGATATCTTTTTCACTTTCTAATTCCCTTTATCCTATTGTTCGTGATTTTTCAAAATCACGTCACTGTTGCTGACCAAACTATTTCATTGCAAAATATGGTTACCACTACTAATATACGTACGCCCGAGTGGCCACGGATGCCAGTTTCCGATTTCCAATTTCCTTCGGTATTTCAACCAAATCATAGAACATTTCATGCAAACTTTCAGAGAGATATGAGATTACCACCATTTCAAACATGTATTCGGTAGGGTACAGGATTACACACCTTATTCAGAATTCGTAACACGATACTCTCGCATGCACCTAAAGGTACAATCGGTCAACAATTAGTCCAAAGCCCAAAATAAAACTTCAACCAAGTATTGCGATTGATTAACAATCTATATCACTTACCAACAATCCGAGTCTCTTATTACGAGGGATAGGTGATCGGGCGATTTGGTTCCTATAGTGACCGATTAGTCCAAACTATTAATCCATTTAGCAACCAATCGAATAATGAACGATATCAAATAATCCATAAAGAATTCCTTACCTTGTTGATAATGGATTCGATTTCCACCACTTGACTTATGACTAGAATGATATTCGGCCACCCACTAAGATCACTACGAAAGAAGATATTGATCACAACATGAAAGTGATGGAGAGAGATATTTCGATAGAGAAACAAAGTAGAGTAACCAAAAATGATGAACTCATATATTCGACTAAAAATGAGATGAAAAGATGGATGATAAGTCACTTACCAACTCGATCAGGAAGAGATTGTCCAAGGAAAAAAGAAAAGAAGTAGTGAAGAGATGGAATGATACTAGATTCGGCTTTGGAAGGAAATCAAACAAGAAGATGTGATCTTAAAGTGATGTCGATTTTAGAGAAGAGGAAAGATTGAAGAAGTGGTTAAAAGAAAAGAATGGGTGATGGATGGATGCTAGATGGTTCGGCTATCAAGGGAAGGTGATGCAAGAGATGAATGTTTCGACCAACAAAAGAGAAAGAAAATTGCACAAATGTGCTAGGAGGTTTTGGCCAAGAGGAAAGGAATTGGAAAAATAAAAAAAATCACCAAAAGGCTAAGAAGAAAAGTAACCTCTCAAGCACTAAAACTTACCAAATGCTTAAAGGATTTTCGGCACTCCCCTTTACCCCCTCAAAACCGTGTACAACAAACCAAAAAGGTCAAATATTTTGGCCATCAAAAACATTCCAAAACATTTTCCTCTCTTTGGGCCAACATGTTCCCTATACTTGCCTTTTCTTTTGATTTCTTTCCCTACCTTCATCCTTTCCTAATATCCTTAGCCACCTTGCCAAAATTAAAAAGTCCAACTTGCCTTATTTACTAGCTTGGCCAACACTTAGGGAAAAAAAATACAAAAATAATAGTCAAAATTTGCATCAAGGGGATTCGAACCTCTTCTCTCCATACTCTTCACTTAATGCCATAACCTCTTTGCCATATGCTTCATTTATGCTAGCACATTACTCATTTAATTCCATAAACATTAAGGTCACTTACTATATCTCCTTAAAGTGCTAAAACATAAATTTTTTTGCTACGGCCCAATTTGAACCCGAAACTTCCTAGAACCCCGTAACTTTCCAAAATCACCTTCTTAATAATTCCAACTTGAAATAATGCCGTTCTCAAATTCCCATAAATTTTAAAATGCTTCTACACTCAAGGTCCAATGGGCCCAATAGGTCCAATTCTACTAGGCTCAAATTTGGGATGTTACAATTCTACCCTCCTTAAAGAAATTTCGTCCTCGAAATTTCCAACCAACTACTAAACGCATCGCTCAAATCACACCACTATGCTTTCGCTGCGCACTCTGATCTTAATAACACTAATGTACTTTTAACATAATCTTGAATCCTCTTTCACACAACCAAACACCTAACCACAGAAGCAAGCAGTTATCTACCACTTATTCCTAAAATTTTCTACATTCAATCATCACGTCCAACCATAACATACCTGACTTGATGGTGATGAAATAATCCCGAGCCTTATGCTCCTTAGACTCGCATCTCAAGCATGCTCCTGACCTCCTCCAGCATTCTCCCGAATGACGCCTTCTGCAATAATCGCAAGCTGGAAAGTTTGGACGTGCCTTAACACGCTTTACGGAATGAGACTGCGACCTACAAGAACCACGATCTCTTTTCTTCTTACAGTCCACGCGCCCAACTCGAAGTTTTCGACCAATTTCTCTAACCTCCTCCACAAGCTCCCTAACTAGCTGAGTCAGCTCATCAATTCTAGCTCGGTCATAAAGACTCGTCTCTCACCATCGGCAATGCCAACACCTCCCTTTCGGGAACATGCCTCGATGCTGAAGATCTAGCCCTAGCACCTTGGCCTCTACCACGTCCACGTCTACCACGTCCACGTCTTCTAGCGTTTATGTTCACTAATGTCGACTTAATCTGATTACGAGTTTTATGAATCAGTATACTATTTTAGTGTTTTATTAAACAATGTTTTATGGAGTATAGGAAGTAAAGTTGTTTTCGCAAAACATATCCTAAAGGCTCAATCTCTATAGTTTTAGCTCCTAAAGCTAAAAGTTCTATAGCATTCTATTTTGTGGAATTTTCCAACCACAGTACTAACACAATAATCGTAAAATAAAAACACATACTTACTTGACTTGGTGCCGGATACCCGTGGTGCCATACTTCCTTTAGAACATGTATTTATAAATTAAAATTCTTAATCAGCTTTGAAAACACTTTTGAACCCAAACCACAGCCGAGTTTTGCAACTGGGCTCTGATACCATAAAATGTAACACCCCAAACCCGGCCTAGAAGTTAGGCCTGAATCTGGCGTGTCACATGGAATAACTTGTTTGAGAATCACAGCCTCTTTGTTAAAACCCAAAACACTTAAGCAATTGTTAACTACTTGAAAACGTAATTATTTTTTAAAACCTTTTTGATGGCGAAAGTATATTTGAAATAAACAATTTACAAAAATGTGATGTTTAGAAAAAGACCTGCAGAAGTATTTTGAAATCGTTGCGGAAACGTAGATAAAATACAAGTATTTTTGAGAGATCGTTTGATGAGTTTAAAATCGAGGTAGTGAGCTTTAAAACCGTGGCTTTTGAAAATATTGTTGATAATTTGAGAGAAAATTTCCGAGTTAAAATATTTGTAAAAGTTTATTATAAAATCCATTTATTAATCAATTTTGGAAAACCATTATTTATGATTTTAGAAAATCCCCGTTAAAACAGTTCAAGCAATATTATAAGTACGACTAAACATAAAGCAATTTAAAACATATCCCATAGGCCTTATTACAACTTAAACCAAAATAGAAAAATAATAAAATAAACCGAAATAGAAATTTAAAGTTCAATAACACCATTTCTGAAGTATGGCCTCCACCGAGTCATCCATGGGCCCAAGTCCTCATTACGGAGCATTACCTATAAGGGTTAAGAAAAAAGGGAGCGAGTTACAAGAACTCAGTGTGAAACCCCTTGCCGGCATCCACTGGGCCTGAACCCATATAGCAACATCTTGGGCCGGAGCCCACTATCATAACATAACATATATATATATGAAGTAAATGTATGCAACCCAACCCATCCAACCAGTCTCTCTCCCGTACCAACCAGTCTCTCTTGTGGGGATCAAGTCAACCCACCCCTTGAGCCTCTCAATTTGCGGACAATTTGCCATTTATAATAATTTTGTGGCTTAGCCACCAGGGTATCATATACGGTAACATAATCGGCACACTGACCTTAATCACGATGGCACAAAGCCATATTTAAATTGGCACATAGCCCATATCGAATTTGTGGCAATCTTTGCGGTCTATACTTCTCTTCATTCAAGTTTCCCATCCCATGCAATATGTGATGATGCAATACACATAATAACATAAAATACCCACATGTATAACAACCATTAGTCTAGTAATTTATATGATGAATCGGCCCATTATTGAGCTTTGTAATTCAGCCCACTAAGGCATTCTATCAATTCGGCCCATAGGGGCATTTCGGTAAATCGGTCCATAAGGACATTTCGGTAAATCGGTAATTTTACCCACTAAGGGTAATTTGGTAATCTCGCAACCCAAGGGTATTTCGGTAATTTACCCTCCAAGGGTATTTTTGTAATTTCGCAACCCAGACTTAACTACTAATGTGGGGCATAAAAATTGAAACTTTCCATCTGCGTCATATTGACTAAACTGACTATAAGTCGAGTTAGGAAACTCGAAATTTAAATACGTAAATTTTCCTTGAAACTAGACTCATATATCTACTTACTACAATGTTTCCAGAATTTTTGGCTTAGCCGTTTAGTACAGTTTATTCTTTAAAGATCCCCTTGTTTCACTGACCAACAGTTCTTGTAATATCCTAAAATTTGAGTATCTGTTGTGTTGGTTTGGGTATGAATTTTGTGTGTTAGCATAGTCTTATGAAGGCTTGATTTTATTTAGGAAGCTAGAATAAATTTTAGTATGGTTTATTTAATGAAGTGGATTAAGTGAGCTTGACACTTAAGTTAATTTAAGTGTTAAATTAAAGCACAAGAGGAGTAAGTGGCAAGATGGTTAAGGAGCTTGAAAGGTTGTTTGAGGTTAGAGGTTCGAGTAGCATGTTTAGCATTTTGAAGGTTTATTTTTGAATCCTAGCATTTATGGACGGTCAACCTTTGTTTATGATAGGTTGGACTCTTAATTTTGGTAAGTTGAATTTTGGTTTAAGGAAAGCTTGAAATTGGGGATAAGAATCTTAAGGTTATGGAAGGTTATCTTAAAGTTATGGTATTATGAGGGGACAAAAGGCATGGAATATGGAGGATGTTTTGGAAACTTTATTCAAGGCTTTAGTGCATGTATGTGGACGGCATGTATGGCTAGGGGGGTGGCCGAATGTAATAGGTAGTTTGGGGGGGAATATTGGCCAATTTTTGTCATTTGAACATCTTTTTGCATTTTTGTTTTCCCTCTCCAAAAACTCTTTCTTTGGCCGAATGTCATTGTGCATTTTGTGCAAATTTAGCTTTCGTTTTAGCTCTTATTTTGTTGAACCAAAAATGCTATTTCCTTTCTTTCATCTTTGCTTTTGAAACCAAAACTTCATTTTGGTATTTTTGCACTTTTCTTTTAGGCAAAATAGGTGTTGGCCGAATCTCATCTCTCCCACATCTCTGTTTTCTTTTCTTGTTGACATTTGATCATAATCACATTTTCTTTTACACTCTCTTGGCCGAATATTTCTCCATCTCAAATACCATTTCTTTTTCATTTGTTCAAAGATAAAAACATCTACTTCCATTCTATTTTTTCTTTTCTTTTTTCACTTCATCATAGCCGAATCTTCTACTTCCTTTTAGTATTATTTTTGGCCGAATATTCAAGGGTAGACTCTCCTTGGTTTTCTTCTATCGATTTTGGATAAAAAGGGGTAAGTGTTCAAGGACGTTTTTCTTTCTTTTCTTTCTCGTTTCTATGATGTTTTCTTGTGGACAAAGGCCGAACCTTTGGGCATTGTTTTGCAAGGTTCTAACCATTTTTTTAGGATTCGATTATTCTCTTAGGCTCATTGGGATTTCGGAAGCAATCGATTTAAGCCATTCCTTTAGCAAATCGAAGTTGGTAAGTCTAGTGGTAAGGATTCTATACTCTTAAAGTTGGTTGAGGAAGCCTAAGGTTATTTGGATTAAGATATGTTGTTGGCCGAATGGTTTTCATTAAAATATTGTGATATGACCGATTGTAGGACAAAGTGATCTAGTGCGGTAGATCGGATCATCGGATTTTAGTATTGCTTTGGTGAAAGGTGTGTATCTTACACACTTTATAACTTGGTTTATATATGTATATTTGTGTGTTATATAACTAATCATATTATGAAAGTGGGTAAATCGATGAGATCTGGATATGATACCATGATGGTATGAATGAGGATTCGGGTAAGTCCGTTTCAATATGTTGTTAATACATGTGGATTGAAAACATGATCTACGATTTATGATATATTCGTTATGAGATACATATCAAAGTTTATTGACATGATTTGTCTATCTATTGCATTGGTATGGTCAATATGAGAGGGGGGAAGATTGATATCGTGTCTTGGACACCAGAGGTTTGGTACCTCCAGTGATTTGGTATCACATTCGTGTCTTCGGACACCAGAGGTTTGGCACCTCATAGCGACTCGTCCCTGTGGTTAATACCACCGTGGGTTGGCCCCACTTTTGAGATATGGGATTGTCGCGGTGATTTGGTATCACACGTGGGTTGGCCCCACAACTTGATGATTCGTGTCTTGGACACGGTGGTTTGGCACCACTAGTGATTTGGTATCACATTCGTGTCTTCGGACACCGAGAGGTTTGGCACCTCATAGCGACTCGTCCACGTGGTTAATACCACCGTGGGTTGGCCCCACTTTTGAGATATGGGATTGTCGCCGGTGATTTGGTATCAAACGTGGGTTGGCCCCACAGATGGATTATTTGTGACTTTGGTCACGGTGATTTGGTATCACATTTATATCGTGACTTGGTCACGGTGGTTTGGCACCACCGGTGGTTTGGTACCACACGGGGTAGAAAAGGAGTTATGGATGGCTATGTTGGGTGCATTATACATATATGTTGCTTTGTTATAATTTGTGTAAGTATGTGGTATTTACCGGGAGAGGAATATGCACTGAGTCTTGGTGACTCACCTTCTCCCTTATATTTTCAGGTGATTCGTGAGATCGCGGATATGGAGCGGATGGACTCGAGGAGGCCATGCAATAAAATTTGGTTTTACATGAACTTCCATTTGGGTACTTTATTTTAATTTGGTTTTCATATTTTATGGATTTGTAATAAGGCTGTTTAATTATGTTTTGGATTATTTTATGTTTTGAATATATTTAAAATATGGCTTATAAATTACTTGGTTAATCTAAAAATTGAGCTCAAAGTTTTCTAAACTAAAAACTCATAATGGTTTTAAAAATCTTACCATCGGGTAATATGAATAGTTCGATAGAAAAATTACAAGTTAAGTGTTTGCAACAAATTAAGTGATTTCCAAAATTCAAGTTTCTATACTCAATTGCAAACGGATTTTCAAAGTGATATTTCAAATTTTCTTAAAAAGATATAAATGTTTTCTATCCTATGATTTATCAACTAAGTTTTAAAGTTTTATGTAATTCAAAGTAAATCTCTCGTTTTAACTTATTTTCGACAAATAAAGAATTTCAAAGAGTTTTTCACAAAATTTAATTGTTAATTCGATTCTTTCAAAAATATTTTCCTTAGTGACATACAGATTCGGTCGTGGCGTATTGACTGGTTTGGGGTGTTACAAATTGGTATCGAGCCAAGTTCAAAAAGTTTTGTGGGCAGGAGGCCCAAAATGTTTTAAAGAATGGATTTTAAAATGTTTTTGTTGAAAATTATATGGTTGGAAAGGCATGGCCCCGAGTCTCAGACATCAATCCATACAGTAAGTACATCAAACTGTTGATTTTGATGATATGATATGATTATGTTGGCATGTTGTATAGTAGTAGGAACTACTCTAGAGACCCAAACTATAGGTTGAATGTACTCATGAAACAATTTATTATTAAAATTATTCATAAAACTGTGCTTTAAAGAAAGTGGAATATTGACTAATGCATAACGCTTTTAAATCAGATAAGTCGAGACTTTAGACATGAGTACTCGTGGTCGAGGTCGTATTACTCGTGGACGTGGTCGGGGTAGGATGGCTGTGTCTGAGCCGTGAGGTCGGTCAAGGATCCAAAATGAGGTACCACTACCCCACCACCAGCAGTTGGAGTTGAGCAACAGGATCAAAGCGGGGATGACGCAGATGTCTCGAGGCGATCTTTGCGAGTTCTTGAAAGGGTATTTGGAATAGGTGGAGGCACGGGAGTTCGAAATCAGTATCGGCGACTCCGATCCAATGGAGCGGAGGTATTTCGAGGTGTTTCTGACGTAGCTCCCAGTGCGGCTGAATTTGGATAGAGGCGACAGAGTGAATCATGGATGACTTGGATTTGAGTGCTGAGGACAAGCTGAAAGGAATCGTATCGCTTCTTCGGGATGAGTCATATCAGTGGTGGCTCGCAGTACAAAATGGTGCTACAGCGGAGGATCTCACTTGGGATTATTTCAAGGCGGCGTATCGGCGGAAATACGTTGGGTCTAATTACATTGATGTGCGGCGTAAGGCATTTCGAGTTTGATCCAAGGTAGTAAGTAAGTCCGTGTCGAATATGAGGCGAATTTTTAAGACCGAGCCGGTATCTTTGGAGGTATTGTGGCATCTGAGCACGAGCGATGTGTTCGATTTGAAGATGGTTTGAGGGACGAGCTGAGATTGTTGATTGCTCCACATCAGGAGCGAGAGTTTGCTGCTTTGGTTGAAAAGGCTAAGATAGCTGAAGGAATCAAGGAATCTGCAAAGCGAGTTTACGCCGGAACAAGCATAAGAGAGGTTACGGATCATCGGGATCAGCCGGTAATTCTCAAAAGAGGGCTAGGCAAAGTGGGCCGAATCGGTGCGGGAGGCACATTCGCCAATCGGGACCAAAGCACGGTGTAACCGATGTGGGAAATATCATTGGGGCGAATGTTGGACCGGAGGGAAAGGATGTTTCGAGTGTGGCTCATTTGGATCATCGTGTGAGAGACCGCCCACGTAAGCTAGCCGGGAATCGACCCGAGGGTCAAGGTCGTGCTCGGTTCGAAATGAGGACCGCCACCACAGAGAGGTCGTGGTAATGGTAGAGGAGGTAATGGTTCTGGTCGAGGCCGAGGAGCGTCCGCGAGAGGTCTTGGCACATCAAGCAAGACACTGGTTTTTGTGTATCTTCGCGAGACGTCGAGAGGAGCGGCGACGACCGGACGTCATAACCGAGACGTTCTTAATCTTTGGTGAACCATATCTTTGCTTTGATAGATGTGGGTTCGACACATTTGTATGTTGCCAGTAACATAGTAGAGACTATGAATCTAGACTCGAGACTACTTCTAGGAAGATGACGAGTGATTTAGCCCTGCGGGTCACTCAGTAGAAGTAAATAAGTTGTATAGAGATGTACCCCTAGAACTCCAAGGGGTAGTGTTCGTAGCTGATCGATGGAATTGCCATTTGAGGAGTTCGATCGATACTTGGGATGGACTGGTTGGCCAAGCACCGAGAGCAAGTTTGGATTTTATTTGCTAAGCGCATGGTTTTGAAGTCGATTGAGGCGAAGAGGTGGTCATGATAGGTAATAGAAGAGATTATCTATCCAACGTGGTATCTGCGTTGAAAGTTGTGAAGTTGGTTAGGAAGGGCTGTGAGGCATTCATGGTCCATGTGTGTGCGTTGGAGGCTAAGGAGTCTAATGTGGGGAATGTCCGCACGGTAAAGGAATATGTTGACGTATTTCTGAAGAACTTAGGGACTACCTCCGGACCGTGAAGTTGAATTTGGTATAGATCTCACATTCTTAAGCGGCGCCAGTGTCTATAGCTCCGTATAGGATGGCACCAAAGGAATTGATGGAATTAAAGGCTCAGATTCAGGAGTTGTTGGATCGAGGTTTCATTCGACCAAGTGTTTCGCCATGGGGAGCGCCGGTACTTTTTGTCAAGAAGAAAGATGGTACGATGCGGATGTGTATAGACTATCGCTTGATTGAATAAGTCGGCGATCAAAAACAAGTATCCTTTGCCGAGGATAGATGACTTGTTTGATCAGCTTAAGGGGGCAGCGATTTTCTCCAAGATTGATTTAAGGTCTGGATATCATCAGCTAAAGGTGAAAGAGGCTGATATCCATAAGACGGCTTTTCACACTCGGTATGGGCACTACGAGTTTCTGGTGATACCGTTTGGGTTGACTAACGCGCCGGCTGCATTTATGGATATGATGAATAGAGTATTCCAGCAGTTTTTAGACCAGTTTGTTGTGGTATTTATAGACGATATTTTGGTATACTCAAAGTCAGAGGAGGAGCATGATGTGCATTTGCGAGTAGTGTTGCAGATTCTGAGGGAAAAGCAGCTGTACGCCAAATTTAGTAAGTGCGAGTTCTGGCTTAGGGAGGTGACTTTCTTGGGTCACGTAGTATCAGCTGAGGGGATTAGAGTGGATCCTTGGAAGATTGAGGCAGTGTTGGATTGGAAGCCGCCTAAGTCAGTGGCTGAGATTCGGACTTTTCTAGGTGCAGCGGGTATTACCGAAGATTTGTAGAGGATTTTCTTTGATAGCAGCACCTATGACCAAGTTATTGAGGAAAGGAGTTACATTTGTGTGGACCGAGAAGCAGCAAGGAAGTTTCGACAAGTTGAAGAAGATTTTGACTGAAGCTCCGGTTTTGATTCAACTTTGAGGCGAGCAAGGAATTCACGGTTTCTTGTGATACATCACATCTTGGTTTGGGATGTGTCTTTGATGCAAGAAGGGAAGGTAGTGGCTTATGCATCTCGTGATTGAGACCACATGAGGTTAATTATCCGACGCATGACTTGGAATTAGCTGCTGTGGTTTTTGCTTTGAAGATATGGAGACATTATTTATACGGAGAGAAGTTGATAGTCTACACGGATCACAAGAGTCTTAAGTATCTTTTGACTCAGAAGGATTTGAACTTAAGGCAGCGTAGATGGATTGAGTTGTTGAAGGACTACGACTGTTCGATTGAGTACCATCCGGGCAAGGCTAACGTAGTGGCGGACGCGTTGAGCCGTAAGGTTGTGTCTGACTTAAGATCGATGCTTTCTCGTCTTAGCTTATATGACGATGGGAGTCTTTTGGCTAAACTGCAAGTCAAGCCGACTTGGTTAGAGCAAATCAAGGAGAAGCAGTTAGAGGATGATGGTTTAAATGATCAGAGGTTGCGGGTTCAGAACGGAGGTTTAGAGGAATATAGTTTGTCCAATGATGGAGTCTTGTGTTTTAAAGGGAGAGCTTGTATGCCGAAGGATGTTGAGTTGAGGCAAAGGATTCTTCGGGATGCACATAATGACCTATATGCTATGCATCTGGAGGAAGCAAGATGTATCGGGATTTAAGAGAGCGATTTTGGTGGCAGTGCAAGCGTGAGGTGGCGAGTTTGTGGGTAAATGTCGACGTGTCGCCAGTCAAAGCGGAGCATCGATTACCGTCAGGTTACTTTAGCGGTGAAGATTCCACAGTGGAAGTGGGAAAGGATCACTATGGACTTTGTCAGTGGATTACCTCGTACACCTAGTAAGAAGGATTCAGTTTGGGTGATTGTGGATCGTCTGACTAAGTCAGCTCATTTCATTCCGGTAAGGATGGATTATTCGCTTTAGAGGTTAGCTAAGTTGTATGTAGCGGAGATAGTGAGGTTTCACGGTGTGCCAGTGTCGATCATCTCAGATAGAGATCCTAGATTTACATCGAGGTTTTAGAGAGCGTTACATCAGGCTTTGGAGTACGCGGTTGGATTTCGATCTGCGCATTTCATCCACGATCGACGGGCGATCGGAAAGGGTTATTGATTTTAGAGGATATTTGAGAGGATGTGTTTTGGACTTCCGAGGCGGTGGGAAGAGTTTTTGCCGTAGAATGAGTTCGCATACAACAATAGTTACCAAGCAAGCATTAAGATGGCACCATATGAGGCGTTGTATGGTAGGAGGTGTCACACGCCTACATGTTGGACAGAGTTGGGTGAGCGTCAGATGTTAGGACCAGAGTTGGTTGCAGAGACTGAGGATAAGGTTAAGATGATTCAGGCTCGTTTGAAGGAAGCCGGATAGGCGAAGTCATATGCCGATCTCAAGCGGAGGATATAGAGTTTGCCGTGGGTGACAAAGTTTTTTACGAAGGTCTCGCCATGGAAGAAAATGTTAAGATTTGGGAGAAAAGGCAAGTTAAGTCCAAGGTTCATTGGACCGTATAAGGTGTTGAGACGAATGGGACCAGTAGCCTATCAGCTCGAGTTGCCATCAGAGCTGAGTCAGATTCACGATGTGTTCCATGTCTCCATGCTTAGACGCTATCGTTCGATCCATCGCATGTTGTGGCGAAGAGAGGAAATAGAGGTGAGCCCAGATCGACGGTAGAAGAATAACACGTGCGATTCTAGATCGAGATGTGAAAGTTTTGCGTAGGGAAGTCCGTTCCTTTAGTGAAGGTTTTATGGAGGAATCATGGCGTGGAAGAAGCTACGTGGGAACCGGAGGATGCGATGAGGCAGCAGTACCCTCAACTCTTTTGAGCAGGTAATTTTGAGGACGAAATTTTTTTTAAGGAGGGTAGAATTGTAATATCCTAAAATTTGAGTATCTGTTGTGTTGGTTTGGGTATGAATTTTGTGTGTTAGCATAGTCTTATGAAGGCTTGATTTTATTTAGGAAGCTAGAATAAATTTTAGTATGGTTTATTTAATGAAGTGGATTAAGTGAGCTTGACACTTAAGTTAATTTAAGTGTTAAATTAAAGCACAAGAGGAGTAAGTGGCAAGATGGTTAAGGAGCTTGAAAGGTTGTTTGAGGTTAGAGGTTCGAGTAGCATGTTTAGATTTTGAAGGTTTATTTTTGAATCCTAGCATTTATGGACGGTCAACCTTTGTTTATGATAGGTTGGACTCTTAATTTTGGTAAGTTGAATTTTTGTTTAAGGAAAGCTTGAAATTGGGGATAAGAATCTTAAGGTTATGGAAGGTTATCTTAAAGTTATGGTATTATGAGGGGACAAAAGGCATGGAATATGGAGGATGTTTTGGAAACTTTATTCAAGGCTTTAGTGCATGTATATGGACGGCATGTATGGCTAGGGGTGGTGAGAATGTAATAGGTAGTTTGGGGGAATATTGGCCAATTTTTGTCATTTGAACATCTTTTTGCATTTTTGTTTTCCCTCTCCAAAAACTCTTTCTTTGGCCGAATGTCATTGTGCATTTTGTGCAAATTTAGCTTTCGTTTTAGCTCTTATTTTGTTGAACCAAAAATGCTATTTCCTTTCTTTCATCTTTGCTTTTGAAACCAAAACTTCATTTTGGTATTTTTGCACTTTTCTTTTAGGCAAAATAGGTGTTGGCCAAATCTCATCTCTCCTACATCTCTCTTTTCTTTTCTTTTTGACATTTGTTCATAATCACATTTTCTTTTACACTCTCTTGGCCGAATATTTCTCCATCTCAAATACCATTTCTTTTTCATTTGTTCAAAGATAAAAACATCTACTTCCATTCTATTTTTCTTTTCTTTTTCACTTCACCATAGCCGAATCTTCTACTTCCTTTTAGTATTATTTTTTGGCCGAATATTCAAGGGTAGACTCTCCTTGGTTTTCTTCTATCGATTTTGGATAAAAAGGGTAAGTGTTCATGGACGTTTTCTTTCTTTTCTTTCTCGTTTCTATGATGTTTTCTTGTGGACAAAGGCCGAACCTTTGGGCATTGTTTTGCAAGGTTCTAACCATTTTTTTAGGATTCGATTATTCTCTTAGGCTCATTGGGATTTCGGAAGCAATCGATTTAAGCCATTCCATTAGCAAATCGAAGTTGGTAAGTCAAGTGGTAAGGATTCTATACTCTTAAAGTTGGTTGAGGAAGCCTAAGGTTATTTGGATTAAGATATGTTGTTGGCCGAATGGTTTTCATTAAAATATTGTGATATGGCCGATTGTAGGACAAAGTGATCTAGTCTTTGTAGATCGGATCATCGGATTTTAGTATTGCTTTGGTGAAAGGTGTGTATCTTACACACTTTATAACTTGGTTTATATATGTATATTTGTGTGTTATATAACTAATCATATTGTGAAAGTGGGTAAATCGATGAGATCTGGATATGATACCATGATGGTATGAATGAGGATTCGGGTAAGTCCGTTTCAATATGTTGTTAATACATGTGGATTGAAATCATGATCTACGATTTATGATATATTCGTTATGAGATACATATCAAAGTTTATTGACATGATTTGTCTATCTATTGCATTGGTATGGGCAATATGAGAGGAGGGGGAAAATTGATATCGTGTCTTCGGACACCAGAGGTTTGGTACCTCGGTGATTTGGTATCACATTCGTGTCTTGGACACCGAGGTTTGGCACCTCATAGCGACTCGTCCACGTGGTTAATACCACCGTAGGTTGGCCCCACTTTTGAGATATGGGATTGTCGCCAGTGATTTGGTATCACACGTGGGTTGGCCCCACAACTTGATGATTCGTGTCTTCGGACACCAGTGGTTTGGCACCACCAGTGATTTGGTATCACATTCGTGTCTTCAGACACTAGAGGTTTGGCACCTCATAGCGACTCGTCCCTGTGGTTAATACCACAGTGGGTTGGCCCCACTTTTGAGATATGGGATTGTCGCCAGTGATTTGGTATCACACGTGGGTTGGCCTCACAGATGGATTATTTGTGACTTTGGTCACCAGTGATTTGGTATCACATTTATATCGTGACTTCGGTCACCAGTGGTTTGGCACCACCAGTGGTTTGGTACCACACGGGGTAGAAAAGGAGTTATGGATGGCTAGGTTGGGTGCATTATACATATATGTTGCTTTGTTATAATTTGTGTAAGTATGTGGTATTTACCCGGGAGAGGGAATATGCACTGAGTCTTGGTGACTCACCTTCTCCCTTATATTTTCAGGTGATTCGTGAGACCGCGGATATGGAGCCGGATGGACTCGAGGAGGCCATGCAATAAAATTTGGTTTTACATGAACTTCCATTTGGGTACTTTATTTTAATTTGGTTTTCATATTTTATGGATTTGTAATAAGGCCTGTTTAATTATGTTTTGGATTATTTTATGTTTTGAATATATTTAAAATATGGCTTATAAATTACTTGGTTAATCTAAAAATTGAGCTCAAAGTTTTCTAAACTAAAAACTCGCAATGGTTTTAAAAATCTTACCATCGGGTAATATGAATAGTTCGATAGAAAAATTACAAGTTAAGCGTTTTCAACAAATTAAGTGATTTCAAAAATTCAAGTTTCTATACTCAATTGCAAACGGATTTTCAAAGTGATATTTCAAATTTTCTTAAAAAGATATAAATGTTTTCTATCCTATGATTTATCAACTAAGTTTTAAAGTTTTATGTAATTCAAAGTAAATCTCAGTTTTAACTTATTTTCGACAAATAAAGAATTTCAAAGAGTTTTTCACAAAATTTAATTGTTAATTCGATTCTTTCAAAAATATTTTCCTTAGTGACATACCAGATTCGGTCGTGGCGTATTGACCGGGTTTGGGGTGTTACAGTTCTGACCTCTCTTACCCAAAATTCAAATATCTCTCCGTACGGTTTTCATATGTTGCTCCCACTTGTTTCTATTGAAAATAGGCTCACTAAGGAATCTATACATATAAATTATAACTCTTAATTCACCTTGTACAATTTTTAATGATTTTTCCAAGACAGAACAGGGAACCACAAAGTCAATCAGAACCAGTCTCACCAAAATTAAGATATCATAGAATATAAAATTCCTCTTCCTCCTCTGTTTCTTTCATTTAAAAATAGACACAGTAATATTCAATCCGATATCTTTTTCACTTTCTAATTCCCTTTATCCTTATTTTCGTGATTTTTCAAATTCACGTCACTGCTGCTGACCAAACTGTTTCATTGCAAAATATGGTTACCACTACTAATATACGTACGCCCGAGTTGTCACGGATGCCGGTTTCCGATTTCCTTCAGTATTTCGACCAAATCACAGAACATTTCATGCAAACTTTCAGAGAGATATGAGATTACCACCATTTCAAACATGTATTCGATAGGGTACGGGATTACACACCTTATTCAGAATTCGTAACACGATACTCTCCGCTGCACCTAAAGGTACAATCGGTCAACAATTAGTCCAAAGCCCAAAATACAACTTCAACCAAGTATTGTGATTGATTAACAATCTATATCACTTACCAACAATCTGAGTCTCTTATTACGAGGGATAGGTGATCGGGCGATTTGGTTCCTATAGTGACCGATTAGTCCAAACTATTAATCCATTTAGCAACCAATCGAATAATGAACGATATCAAATAATCCATAAAGAACTCCTTACCTTGTTGATAATGGATTCGATTTCCACCACTTGACTTATGACTAGAATGATATTCGACCACCCACTAAGATCACTACGAAAGAAGATATTGATCACAACATGAAAGTGATGGAGAGAGATATTTCGATAGAGAAACAAAGTAGAGTAACCGAAAATGATGAACTCATATATTCGGCTAAAAATGAGATGAAAAGATGGATGATAAGTCACTTACCAACTCGATAAGGAAGAGATTGTCCAAGGCAAAAAAGAAAAGAAGTAGTGAAGAGATGGAATGATACTAGATTCGGCTTTGGAAGGAAATCAAACAAGAAGATGTGATCTTAAAGTGATGTCGATTTTAGAGAAGAGGAAAGATTGAAGAAGTGGTTAAAAGAAAAGAATGGGTGATGGATGGATGCTAGATGGTTTGGCTATCAAGGGAAGGTGATGCAAGAGATGAATGTTTCGACCAACAAAAGAGAAAGAAAATTGCACAAATGTGCTAATAGGTTTCGGCCAAGAGGAAAGGAATTGGAAAAATAAATAAAATCACCAAAAGGCTAAGAAGAAAAGTAACCTCTTAAGCACTAAAACTTACCAAATGCCTAAAAGATTTTCAGCACTCCCCTTTACCCCCCTCAAAACCGTGTACACCAAACCAAAAAGGTCAAACATTTTGGCTATCAAAAACATTCCAAAACATTTTCCTCTCTTTGGGCCAACATGTTCCCTATACTTGCCTTTTCTTTTGATGTCTTTCCCTACCTTCATCCTTTCCTAATATCCTTAGCCACCTTGCCAAAATTAAAAAGTCCAACTTGCCTTCTTTACTAGCTTGGCCGACACTTAGGGAAAAAAATACAAAAATAATAGTCAAAATTTGCATCAAGGGGATTCGAACCTCTTCTCTCCATACTCTTCACTTAATGCCATAACCTCTTTGCCATATGCTCTATTTATGCTAGCACATTACTCATTTAATTCCATAAACATTGAGGTCACTTACAATATCTCCTTAAAGTGCTAAAACATAAATTTTTTTACTAAGGCCCAATTTGAACCCGAAACTTCTTAGAACCCCGTAACTTTCCAAAATCACCTTCTTAATAAGTCCAACTTGAAATAATGTCGTTCTCAAATTCCCATAAATTTTAAAACACTTCTACGCTCAAGGTCCAATGGGCCCAATAGGTCCAATTCTACTAGGCTCAAATTTGGGATGTTACAATTCTACCCTCCTTAAAGAAATTTCGTCCTCGAAATTTCCAACCAACTACTAAACGCATCGCTCAAATCACACCACTATGCTTTCGCTGCGCACTCTGATCTTAATAACACTAATGTACTTTTAACATAATCTTGAATCCTCTTTCACACAACCAAACACCTAACCACAGAAGCAAGCAGTTATCTACCACTTATTCCTAAAATTTTCTACATTCAATCATCACGTCCAACCATAACATACCTGACTTGATAATGATGAAACAATCCCGAGCCTTATGCTCCTTAGACCCGCATCTCAAGCATGCTCCTGACCTCCTCCAGCATTCTCCCGGATGACGCCTTCTGCAATAATCGCAAGCCGGAAAGTTTGGACTTGCCTTAACACGCTTTACGGAACGAGACTGTGACCCACAAGAACTGCGATCTCTTTTCTTCTTACAGTCCATGCGCCCAACTCGAAGTGTTCGACCAATTTCTCTAACCTCCTCCACAAACTCCCTAACTAGCTGAGTCATCTCATCAATTCTAGCTCGGTCATAAGACTCCGTCTCAGCCACTGGCAATGCCAACACCTCCCTTTCGGGAACATGCCCCGATGCTGAAGATCTAGCCCTAGCACCTTGGCCTCTACCACGTCCACGTCTACCACGTCCACGTCTTCTAGCATTCATGTTCACTAATGTCGACTTAATCTGATTACAAATTTTATGAATCAGTATACTATTTCAGTGTTTTATTAAACAATGTTTTATGGAGTATAGGAAGTAAAGTTGTTTTCGCAAAACGTATCCTAAAGGCTCAATCTCTATAGTTTCAGCTCCTAAAGCTAAAAGTTCTATAGCATTCTATTTTGTGGAATTTTCCTACCACAGTACTAACACAATAATCATAAAATAAAAACACATACTTACTTGACTTGGTGCCGGATACCCGTGGTGCCATACTTTCTTTAAAACCTGTATTTATAAATTAAAATTCTTAATCAGCTTTGAAAACACTTTTGAACCCAAACCACAGCCGAGTTTTGTAACCGGGCTCTGATACCATAAAATGTAACACCCTAAACCCGGCCTAGAAGTTAGGCCCAAATCTGGCGTGTCACATGGAATAACTTGTTTGAGAATCACAGCCTCTTTGTTAAAACCCAAAACACTTAAGCAATTGTTAACTACTTGAAAACGTAATTATTTTTTAAAACCTTTTTTATGGCGAAAGCATATTTGAAATAAACAATTTACAAAAATGTGATGTGTAGAAAAAGAGCTGCAGAAGTATTTTGAAATCGTTGAGGAAACGTAGATAAAATACAAGTATTTTTGAGAGATCGTTTGATGAGTTGAAAATTGAGGTAGTGAGCTTTAAAACCGTGGCTTTTGAAAATATTGTTGATAATTCGAGAGAAAATTTCCGAGTTAAAATATTTGTAAAAGTTTGTTATAAAATCCATTTATTAATCAATTTTGGAAAACTATTATATATGATTTTAGAAAATCCCCTTTAAAACAATTCAAGCAATATTATAAGTACGACTAAACATAAAGCAATTTAAAACATATCCAAGAGGCCCTATTACAACTTAAACCAAAATAGAAAAATAATAAAATAAGCCAAAATAGAAATTTAAAGTTCAATAACACCATTTCTGAAGTATGGCCTCCACCGAGTCATCCATGGGCCCAAGTCCTCATTACGGAGCATTACCTACAAGGGTTTAGAAAAAGGGGAGTGAGTTACAAGAACTCAGTGTGAAACCCCTTACCGTCATCCACTGAGCCTGAACCCATATAGCAACATCTTGGGCCGGAGCCCACTATCATAACAAAAAAATATATATATATATATATGAAGCAAATGTATGCAACCCAACCCATCCAACCAGTCTCTCCCCCGTACCAACCAGTCTCTCCTGTGGGGATCAAGTCAACCCACCCCGCCAGTCTCTCCAATTTACAGACAAGCTGCCATTTATAATAATTTTGTGGCTTAGCCACCAGAGTATCATATACGGTAACATAATCGGCACACAGCCTTAATCACGATGGCACAAAGCCATATTTAAATTGGCACATAGCCCATATCAGAATTTGTGGCAATGCCACCGGTCTATACTTCTCTTCATTCAAGTTTCCCATCTCATGCAATATGTGATGATGCAATACACATAATAACATAAAATACCCACATGTATAACAACCATTAGTCTAGTAATTTATACGATGAATCGGCCCATTATTGAGCTTTGTAATTCAGCCCACTAAGGCATTCTATCAATTCGGCCCATAGGGGCATTTCGGTAAATCGGTCCAGAAGGACATTTCGATAAATCGATAATTTTACCCACTAAGGCTAATTCGGTAATCTCGCAACCCAGGGGTATTTCGGTAATTTACCCTCCAAGGGTATTTTTGTAATTTCGCAACCCAGACTTAACTACTAATGTGGGGCATAAAAATTGAAACTGTCCATCTGCGTCATATTGACTAAACTGACTATAACTCGAGTTAGGAAACTCGAAATTTAAATCTGTAAATTTTCCTTGAAACTAGACTCATATACCCTCTTACTACAACTTTTCCAGAATTTGTGGCTTAGCCGTTTAATACAGTTCATTCTTTAAAAATCCCCTTCTTTCACTGACCAACGGTTTTGACCTCTCTTAACCAAAATTCAAATATCTCTCTGTACGGTTTTCATATATTTCTTCCACTTATTTCTATTGAAAATAGGCTCACTAAGGAATCTATACATATAAATTATAACTCTTAATTCACCTTGTACAATTTTGAATGATTTTTCCAAGACAGAACCGAGAACCACGAAGTCAATCAGAATCAGTCTCACCAAAATTAAGATATCACAGAATATAAAATTTCTCTTCCTCTTCTGTTTCTTTCATATAAAAATAGATACAGTAATCTTTAATCCGATATCTTTTTCACTTTCTAATTCCCTTTATCCTTTTTTTCGTGATTTTTCAAAATCACGTCACTGCTGCTGACCAAACTATTTCATTGCAAAATATGGTTACCACTACTAATATACGTACGTCCGAGTGGTCACGGATGTCGGTTTCTGATTTCCTTCGGTATTTCGACCAAATCACAGAACATTTCATGCAAAATTTTAGAGAGATATGAGATTACCACCATTTCAAACATGTATTCGGTAGGGTACGGGATTACACACCTTATTCGGAATTCGTAACACGATACTCTCCGCGGCACCTAAAGGTACAATCGGTCAACAATTTGTCCAAAGCCCAAAATACAACTTCAACCAAGTATTGCGATTGATTAATAATCTATATCACTTACCAACAATCCGAGTCTCTTATTACGAGGGATAGGTGATCGAACGATTTGGTCCCTAAAAATAAACGATTAGTCATCACCTCTATACCGTTTAGTAAACTAACCGATCAATGAAAAAGATCTAAAAAGAACCATGATAAATCCCTTACCTTAGAGATTATAAAACCAATTCTCAACGATTGTGCAATGGCTATGGATGAGTCAAAGTTTCGGCCTTCCACAATTACTCGATTGATCAAATGAGTGAGTGTCAACAGGAATGAGAAGGAATGTTAAAGAAGAGATAGAGGGTTCGGCTATAGAGGAAAAATGGACAAGAAAATTCGGCTATCAAGGGAAGGTGATGCAAGAGATGAATGTTTCGACCAACAAAAGAGAAATAAAATTGCACAAATGTGCTAGGAGGTTTTTGCCAAGAGAAAAGGAATTGGAAAAAAATAAAAATCACCAAAAGGCTAAGAAGAAAAGTAACCTCTCAAGCACTAAAACTTACCAAATGCCTAAAGGATTTTCGGCACTCCCCTTTACCCCCCTCAAAATCGTGTACACCAAACCAAAAAGGTCAAACATTTTGGCCATCAAAAACATTCCAAAACATTTTCCTCTCTTTGGGCCAACATGTTCCCTATACTTACCTTTCACTACACCAAAACAGACTTTTAGCGGCGTTTTTAGTGGCGTTTTAATGAAAAACGCCACAAATATTATACTTTAGCAGCGTTTGAAAGAAAACGCCGCAAAAAGTTGAGCAATAGCGGCGTTTATTTCCAAAACGCCGCGAAAAAGGAGAAATAGCAACGTTTTTTTTCAAACGCCACTAAAGACCTGAGCATTAGCGGCATTTTTTTCCCAAACGCCGCTAAAGACCTGAGCATTAGCGGCGCTTTTAAAAAAACGCCGCTAAAGACCTGAGCATTAGCGGCGCTTTTAAAAAAACGCCGCTAAAGACATGAGCATTAGCGGCGTTTTTTTAAAAACGCCGCTAAAAGGTTTTCATATTTTTTTCTTATTCTTTCTTTGAATTATATTTTATTTTGATACATTCACTTATAAGCAATGAAAAAGTTTCATTTTAGTTACTTAATTATGAAAAGTTATAAATTGCTAACTAAACAATTTAGAAGTTTTCATTTAAGTTACAAATTAAGCTATTAAAATTGATTTAGGGTTTAATGTTTAGTATGTTAATTTCATGGTTTAGGGTTTGTTATTTTGGTGTGTGTGTTTAGTGTTTTAAATTTTGTTGTTTGGGTTTATTGTATAGTGTTTAATATCTTAGTGTTTACCGGTATTAAGGTTTAAGTGTTAGTGGTTAGGGGTTTAGGGGGAAATGGTTAATGGGTTAGGGTTTTGGGTTTAAGGTTTATGGTTTATGGTTTATGGGTTTATGGGTTTAGGGTTAAGGGTTTGGGGGGAAATGGTTAATGTGTTAGGTTTCTGAGTTTAGGGTTTATTGTTTAAGTTTAGGATTTTAAGGTTTAGGGTTTAGGGCGTGTTAGCTATATGACCCAAAATCCTGAAACCAAAATCCCTCAAATCAGTTTCCCCTAATTCAAATCCCCAAAATCCCTAGAATCCTATAACCTTGAAGCTATTGGATCCAACCATCGTTTACCGATCCATCCTTTTATTGTGAAACTGTCTTCCCATAACCCCGAATGGTATATGTATCAATTACCCCAATGTTCATTTCTTTAAAATAGGTTCAAATTTTTATTCTCAATTTATATATTAAATAATTTATTATATAATTGTAAAATAGATAATATGAATTTTAATATTAAAATTATCATTATATAGTTTGGGGTTTGGGGTTATATGTGCTAGAGATTAGGGTTTGAAGTTTGGATTTGGGGTTATGTATTGGGATTTGGGGTTATGTATTAGGGTTTGGGTTAAATCTACATAAGATAAATATATATAAATTATTATTTTTAAAAATATTTATATATATCAAAATTAATGGGTTAAATCCCAAAGGCATACATGAACAATAGTTTAGTATGCAATTGTATACTTTAATTTAATTTGATCCAGATATTGTAAAATATTAACACATGCAATTATTATATTGATATAATTAATTAACACCATTTTATTATATTTAGATATGCATGCATAAATATTTATATTAATTCAATATAAAAATATATCGATGTGTTTATTTTTTAAAATGTGTCTGATAAAATCAAAATTAAAGTTTCAACTATACTTAGGGTTGAGAGTGTAATTTTAAGTGTAATTTTAACTAGTTTAATTATATTAATTAAAACGTAATATTTTTAATTTAATATTTAAAATCTTTACAAAAAATTAATAACACATAGAAAAAAATTAAAATAAATAACATAGAAAATATACGTTAAAAATGAAAAAAATGAAAATACAATTATTTAAAATAATAATAAAGAAAAAAATAAAAAAACATATATAGGTTAAAAATGAAAAAAAAATGAAAAATGTATAATAGTGGCGTTTTTGTGAAAAACGCCACAAAATATGGAACTATAGTGGCGTTTTATTAAGAAACGCCGCAAAATATGTTACAAAAATAGGTTTAAATTTTCCCAAAATTTTCCCCAAAAGCCTTAAATTTCCCCCCTAAAATTTCCCCCCAATTCTTAATTTTTTCCCGAATTTAGCATGCGGTTCTCTTTCAATTATCTCCATCTCCCCCAAAACCCTAAAAATAGTTCTCTTTCAATCCCCCCATAGTTATGGCATTCCTTCTCGCTAGATCCAGACGCAGATCCCTCGCCAACCCTTCACTCCTCCACCTTTTCTCCACTTTTTCAAATGACCCAAACAACGATAATGCCTCCACGACGGCAACCACTCCGCCAATAATCCCCTTGATCTCTTCTTACTTTGGCGATGTCAAAACTGGCCAACACCAACCAAGACCCAGAAACCCCACAAATCCTTCGACTCCCAATTCCAAAACCATGTCAGTAAGCGCTTCATTACTGGAAATCCGTAAGAATCTAAGTGCTTTATTACTGGAAATCCGTAAGAATCTCTCCGAGTTCGGCCGACGCGTTCGCATGATTTAAGGGATGGCTTGTACATTTTGAAGGGTTTGTGAAAAAACAGAAAAAATAAATAAGGTAAGTTTTCGACTTAACAGTAGACATAAGGTATTTTGTGTTTGTTTCAATGACTATTAGGTCAATGTGATAAAGCACCAAGTTTGATTGTGAATAATGTGAATGATTGTCATAAGCTTGAAGTCTGAGTTTTGTGATGAAATGGGGTTAAAAGAATCTTATAATTTATGTTTGAAAAACTGTCTCCATGTCCTTTTCAATTTTTTGTTATTAAGAAATTCACATATTTTTAAAGGAATATGTTTTTAATATGGTTGCAGATTCTTACATTTTCAGAATGGGTTTTGTTTTTTTTATCTTTATTTGTGTTGAATGACTCGAAGCAAGGAACAACGAATTGGCGATTGTATCGTGTGTTCGAGCATATGCATTTGTGTGTGTTTCTAATTTTAGTTGTTTCTATACATTTTTGATAGCTTAGGAAGTTTGCTTAGCACTGAATTTGTTCTTGTTTTTTTTCTTTTGTCAAGGTGGGGCTATTGCTGACTTGATTGATTATTTCTTTATGGCATAATCGTAGCTTGCCGCATTGAATTGGGGATGGGATTGTCAGCTTTGTATTGCAAGGTTAAGAACTACTTTATGCATCAACTATATTTAATATTTCTAACAAAAACTTTTTTTGCTGGGTACCATATTTTTGTAAAAAATAAGAATAAGAAAGTTTTGCATTTAATATCAACATAGTTAAAGAAGAGATCCAGAGCTTCTCTTTGGTATGTACTCCTTTCTTCAATCCCATTTCAAAATTTTATAGGAAAAGGGGAAAGCTTTTTAGTTTCATTCTCTTTATCCATTCCCCAATTTCATGTCTTTGAAATTTCTCTTACACTCTTTGTATTTTTAATTAACTTCCTCTGGATCTTTGAGCTACCTGGATGGTTAACATGCTAAATTTGGCCTTCTTAAGACTTTTTTTTCATATCTTTGTACTTGTATACTTTAAGCTCTTTGTCTTAGTCGTATAACATAGTCATTAGGGACTCTTTCCGAATACATCTGATTCATGGTTTCTATAAATCTGAGTAAATGCGTAGCTTTCATTTACCGCTGTGATAAATTATGGGTTTGCCTTAATGCTTGAAACCTAGGCTGATCAATGAAATCAGATTTCAAAATTGCAAAACCAATTGGAATGTTTAATAATGTAGGTTTTATATAAGAATGATGCTTTTTTTTTTTGTTTCTTCCCAGAATTTTGGTCTATTTCGGAGATCTATTTATGTTCCATAATGCCATTTTTAACACTTGGAAATGGTATTCATGATTCCGTATGGGGATTAATAAAAAAATTGAATATGGTTTATATATATTTGTATAGATTGTAGTTTTAATCTATATGAAAGTTTAATGTTAAGCATGAGATAGTTAGTAGCTGCTACAAGCTAGCTTTTCAGTTATTTAATTCTATTTGATGTAAATTCACTATCTTTTTTTGGATTCTAACTTATTCATGCCTATGCTAATTGCTAACTGGTGTTTCACTGACATGGGAAACTGGTTTAACATATAAAAAGGTTAAAATAGAGAAATTTTGGTCGATTCATTTGCATAGATCAAACATGTTTCTTACAGTTGAGTGTCATGCACTGCCTTTGAAGGGTTAAAAGAACGGATCAGATCCATTATTCCATGGAAAATGAAATACAAGAAAGGTGCAGGGTGGATATATATAGAAAATTTCAAGGAAACAATGCTCTATGCAAAATTGAAGAGGTACTCATTTTTTATGACCTTGCTTTTGCTTTATTCTACTTTTGTTTGTTCTCTCTAGACTAATTTCATATATATGTCTTTCAGGGCCTTTTTTTGGGTTCCTTGGGTGATGCAAACAATAAGGGTGCATTGAAAAGCTCCAATGTAACGCATATCTTAACCGTGGCTAACCTATCTCTTCCTTTGTATCCAAATGAGTTTGCTCATAAAATTATCAAAGGTATCATGGATTCTTGCCTGTTCTAGCAAAAATTTCTTAGTTCAGATCGAAGTTTATGCTTTTTAGCAAATAATTTTCCCTTTATCCTTCCAATTCCTTGATAAACAAGCTAAGAAACATGACATCAATGAAAGTTTTAACTTGTCAAATTCTTGGTGTTTTGATAAAATTTGAGGCAATCATGGACAGGGAAGATACGAATCTAATGTAGTATTTCAACGAGTGTTTCAGTTTCATCGATGAAGCTAAAAGACTAGGTGGTGGTGTGTTGGTTCACTGCTTTATGGGAATATCTAGAAGGTGGTTTTCCATACTTATTATTAGGGTTACAACATAACTAAAGATATATGAATTTTTTACTTTTACAGACATTGTTAGAGCATCACTAGTTCAGCTTGCATTAATGTTATTTCGAAACCTTTTATAGTTTGTCACAAATGGGAATTTGCTTATTATATCAACAATATGATTTAAACATTAAAAAGAAGAAAAAGAAAAGCTTGTAGTAGTATCTTTTTGTTTGATAATAGCTTTTATATTATGTTATCTAAGTACATCATGTTGAAAGCTTTTGTTTCTCGAACCTTACAGTGTGACAGTGGTTATTGCTTATCTAATGAAAAAGCATGGTATGAGGTTTTCTCAAGCTTTGGAACACGTAAAGTGTAGACGACCTCAAGCATCTTTGAATTCTGGTTTCATTTTACAGCTGCAAGAATTTGAAAAAGCCCTTCGAGGTTGATCATTGTTCGGTCACTTCCCTAGGCCCTTCAACGTACCTCGATCATGATTCCTTATGTGTCTTGTTCATGAATTTCCATTTTAATACGTATTGTTCATGAATTTTCATTTTAATACGTCTTCAAATTAAATTATACATTTCTAAATTGGATTTGTGGCGTTTCTATAATATTTTAATTTTTTTTATTTTTCATGACTTTTAGCGGCGTTTTTGGGAAAAGCGCCGCTAAAAGTATAATATTTTAATTTTTTTTATTTTTCATGACTTTTAGCGGCATTTTTGGAAAAAGCGCCACTAAAAGTATAATATTTTAAATTTTTTTATTTTTATGACTTTTAGCAGCGTTTTTGGGAAAAGCGCCGCTAAAAGTCATGTTCTTTAGCGGCGTTTTTTGCAAAAGCGGCGCTAAATGTCATGTTCTTTAGTGGTATTTTTAGGAAAAGCGCCGCTAATGGTCATGTTCTTTAGCGGCGTTTCTAGGAAAAGCGCCGCTAATGGTCATGTTCTTTAGCGGCGTTTTTAGGAAAAACGCCGCTAAAGGTCATGTTCTTTAGCGGCGTTTTCTATAGCGGCGTTTTTTGCGGCGTTTGTAAAAGCGCCGCAAATAGTTTTAGCGGCGCTTATAGCGCCGCTAAAGGCCTAAAAAAATGCCGCTAAAAGTCTATTTTGCTGTAGTGTTTTCTTTTGTTTTCTTTCCCTACATTCATCCTTTCCTAATATCCTTAGCCACCTTGCCAAAATTAAAAAGTCCAACTTGCCTTATTTACTAGCTTGGCCGACACTTAGGGAAAGAATACAAAAATATTAGTCAAAATTTGCACATTATGGGATTTGAACCTCTTCCCTCCATACTCTTCACTTAATGCCATAACCTCTTTGCCATATGCTCAATTATGCTAGCACATTACTCATTTAATTCCATAAACATTGAGGTCACTTACTATATCTCCTTAAAGTGCTAAAACATAAAATTTACCTATAGCCTAACTTGAACCCGGAACTTCCTAGAAGCCTCGTAACTTTCCAAAATCACCCTTCTAATAAGTCCAACTTGAAATAATGCCGTTCTCAAATTCCCATAAATTTTAAAATGCTTCTACGCTCAAGGTCCAATGGGCCCAATAGGTCCAATTCTACTAGGCCCAATTTTGGGATGTTACAGGTTCTCAAATCAAAAAATTGATTGAGTCCCTTTCTCAATCCCCAGAAGTGGCATTGGCCTTTTCTCAAATGAAAGAGGAAACTCCTCTCAAACAAATTGCTGGTGAAGCAGCAAAGATTTCAAAAAATAAAAACATTGTTTTACACAAACCAAAATCTCTCAAGAATGTTTTAAAAGAGACATCTCTCGAAGATGTTTTTCCAAAAGAAATAGCAGTGTCTTCACAGACTGCTGCACAAAAATCCTCACAATATTTTCCAAACAAATGTTTTGAAAAAATTCTTGTTATGGAGGAAGGATTTTTAGAAAAACCTCCACATATACTTGCAAAAGAACTCTTCAATGGATGGCAATATAATTATATATTAGTTATTATAATCTTATTTATTAAAAATAAAAGTAAAAAAATTATTTTAGCTATCTTTTAAAAATATTTACAAAAAGAGACAGCTAATTTCAATATTTATAAAAAGAACAACCAAATTTGACAAGTAATTCAATTAAGTACCCAGACTTAAAGAAAAATTGAAAATTGAGCTACAATTAAAACTTGGATCAAAATTGACCCTTTTATTTGAAAAACTAAAAATTTATTTTGCCATTTAGAGAATAATTTATCAGAAGGTTATGTTAAAATCAATTCCCAGGAAAGATTGGAGGGGTCACGAGCGGTCCCGCTTAAGTTCCAATCTCCTAGACATAATTTATTTAAACATACTAATCCTTGAAATATACCCTAAATCATTTATTAAAAAATAAAGTGAGAAAAATTAAATATCTGATAAAATGAACGAGATTTTATCCCGCTCAATTTTATCCCCCAATAATGTTTTAAGCGTTGAGCATTGACTCGAAAATTACCTCATTTACCTTGAAGTTCAACAAATCTATATGGAGAAACTTGGTGAATCGTAAATGGACAGGACCAACGTGATTTTAACTTACCTAGAAAGAACCTTAATCTGAAATTGAATAACAAGACTTGCTGACTTGCTTTAAATTCTCGAACTCGAATGTGCTTCTCATGCCATCTTTTAAGTCTTTCTTTGAATAGTTTGGCATTCTCATATGAGAACATTTGGAACTCTTCTAACTCATTGAGTTGAAGCATCCATTCCTCTTTAGCAAGTTTAAGATCCAAGTTGAGTTGTTGGAGAGCCCAGTAAGCTTTGTGTTCTAACTCCAAGGGCAGATGACAGGCTTTCCCAAAAACTAATCTATAGGGTGACATCCCTAAAGGTGTCTTGTATGCTATCCTGTAGGCCCATAAAGCATCGTTCAGTCTTTTGGACCAATCTTGTTGGTTTGGGGAAACTACCTTCTCGAGTATGCCTTTTATCTCTTTGTTTGCTAGTTCAACTGGCCCATTTGTCTGCGGATGGTAAGCTGTGATAACCTTATGCTTCACTCCATGTTTTTCGAGTAACCATTTCAACCATTTGTTCACAAAGTAGGACCCCTCATCATTGATGATGACCCTAGGAGTTCCAAACCTTGTGAACACATGTTTTTACAAAAACTTCATCACACCTTGGCATCATTTTTCGGTTACGCCTCGGCCTCAACCCATTTTGATACGTAGTCTACTACTACCAATATGTACTTGTGACCAAAAGACGGAGGGAAAGGACCAAGGAAGTCAATACCCCAAACATCAAATAATTCTACCTCAATGATGTTTGTTCGGGGCATCTCATTCAATTGGTGATGTTTCCAACCCTTTGGCACCAATCACAACTCTTTATGTAAGTATACGTGTCTTTAAATAGTGTTGGCCAAAAGAATCTGGATTGGCAATACCTTGGCGCGCAGACGTGTACCTTGAAGTGTCCTCATTTGGGAGGCGTGTGTGACAATGGTATAAAATCTCATATACTTCTTCTTCTGCCACGCATCTCTTGATTATTTGATTTGCGCACTTTCTGAACAAGTATGGTTTTTCCCAGAAATAGTACTTCACATCGTGAAGAAACTTTTTCTTTTATTGATATGACTTATCAAAAGACATCAAACCACAAGCTAGATAGTTAGCAAAATCAGCAAACCAAGGGGTACTATGGATATGATTTACCTTAAGTATGTGTTTATCTAGGAATGTCTCCTGAATGGGTATAAGTGGAGAATTCCCTTCTTCCGGCTCCAATCTAGACAAGTGGTCTGCTACTTGGTTTTCTACTCCATTTTGATCTTGAATTTCTAGATCGAACTCTTGGATTGCAAGTAAATACTTAATTGTAGACAGTCACTTTGGTACCTACAAGATAAGATCAAAACTTCTCAAAAGAAAACACACTAGCAAGTAATTCTTTCTCTGTTATTGTATAATTCAATTGAGCTCCAGTCAGAGTCTAACTTGCATAGTAGATGGGATGGAAAACTTTGTTCCATCACTGGCCCATCACAGCTCCTATCGTGAAGTCACTTGCGTTACACGTCAATTCAAATGGCAATTCCCAATCAGGTGTGATGATGATAGTTGCTGAAACTAACTGGATTTTCAAATCACTGAAAGCTCTTAAACATTCCTCATCAAATTTAAACATCGTGTCCTTCTCCAATAATTTGCATAAGGGTTTAGAAATTTTGGAAAAGTCTTTGATAAATCTTTGATAGAAATCAGCGTGGCCCAAAAATCTCCTAACACCCTTTACAGATGTTGGAGGTGGGAGTTTCTCACTAACATGTACCTTTGCTTTATCTACCTCGATTCCATGTCTCGTTATTCGATGCCCTAGAACAATACCTTCTCGTACCATGAAATGACACTTTTCCTAGTTAAGTACGAGGTTTGTTTCTTAGCATCGCCTTAGTACCTTGGCTAGATTGGCTAAGCAATCATCATATGTATCTCCGAATACTGAAAAATTGTAACGTCCTCGAAAGGGCCTATGCATTTTCAGTTTAATTGTACGAAATGACAAGTCTTAAGCACTATGAATAAATTTTTGGTATTTTTGGAATTCTAGAAATGCATAGAAATGGAAATGAACATTTTTGGAAACTTGAACATTTTGGAAACCTAAACATTTTTGGAAATGTTTCAAAAATGGAAAGTGAACATTTGGGAAACTGGAAATGTAAGAAAAATGGCAAGTTACTGAGCCGATCGAAAATTTTAGGAAACTTAGAAATAATCGAGAAATGCCAAGTTTTAAAGTTTAAAATAGGAAATTAAGGCAAGGGGCCTTAAAAGAAAAAGTTAGTAAAATTTGACACACAAACGGGCTAGTAAAAGTAGCTGAAGATGGCACTTATGGCTTATGGAAATGGCGCCATGTGCAAGAGGCATGGGCACTGGTTCGAGTCACAAGGGAAGCAAATAAATGAAGTTTTATTTTTGCTTCCTAGGCTAAGGGTGGAGCGGCAATTGTTTCTAGAAAAGGGAGGTGTTTTATTTCCATTAATATTGCTTAATAAGGTGATAAATAAAAGCTTTTAATTTAGATTATTTAGAAGAGATAATAATGGATTTAACACTTTTATTTTTAAATAAAGGAGATAATATTATCATAAGAGGAGTAGTGGCCAAGCAAGGGACTCTCCTATTGATAATTTCGGCTAAAGAAGGAGAGTTAAAGGCTATTCTCTCATCTTTTCTAAGCTTTGCCGAAAATTCCATAGCAAAACCCCCTCTGCCGAATTTTCTATTCATCTTTTACTTCTCTCTTTTCTTCGTCTGTCAAGCCAAAGCCCTTTTCTTTTGATCCCTGACCAAAACCTCATAGCCGAATCTCTGTGGCTCTAGGCAAGGAAGCAATCGACTAAGGTATTAAGGTAAGAACAATCAATTTTGTTCTTCTAATTCTTCTAATCGAGATCTAGGGAATAATCTCTTCTGTTGTCTCTTGACCGATTAGTAAAGAAGAATATCAGGATTTCAGATTCAAGGAATTTCGGCTAATCAATAAGAGAGATCCGGGATTCAAGGATTTAAGGTAAGTAAACATTATCTAATCGGCCAAGGGTTACTTTGGTATCTAAAAGTATTTCCTTTTCTTTCCAAAAGTCAGAAACTGATGAAAATACATGTTTTTGGTGGCTAGCCGAATTTAAGGGAGGAATACCACAATTTCGGGATTTAATCAATTCGGCAACAAGGTAGGTAATACAAATCCTACTAGGATTTGGTTTTTAAGACAAATAGGTTTGTTAATATGTTTTAATAATTGGCCGTATATAGGAGTTAAAGATCTAGATCGGTAGATCGTTCTTCGGGATTTCAAGGAATTTATTAAGCGAATCAGGTTTGTACTCACACTAATTTTCAATATATTATGGCAATAATTATTTTAATATATGAATATGCATAAGAAGGAGAATGTGGCTAAGTACCACAAATGTGGTAAAGAATACCCAGGTACGTTTCCTATTTTTGATAGGATTACGAATGTGATATATTTTGAACATGTGAATAGTAACATGAATGAGAAAATAAGTATGTTGTGCATGATAAAATATGTGGGGCATTTCGGGCTATATGTGAAAGGGAAGAAGGTGTTGACTTGGTCTCACCAGCGGAATATGGTGACTACGGTCACAAAATTTGAATATGGTAACTTCCGGTTACATTATCCGAATTTGGTAACCGGTTACATTATTTGAATATGGTGTCTAATGACACAAATTATATGGGCGATGAGCACGTCGATCGCAATGATCGCCTTCGATGGTGTGTAGCGGATGGAGGGTTGACTTAGTAGTCCCCACGGTGTGATTGGCGTGTACGGGTGGTGTGTAGCGGATGGACAAATAGGCTTGGGTTTGGGTTGCATCAGTTTTACATGAATATGTCTTTGATATGAACATGTATGCTGAATTGTTGAATGTTAGTTTGTGTACACATTGAGTCTGTTGACTCACCCGTTGGGAATATTTTTCAGGAGATGATCGATGTAATGGACCGGGTCGGCGGGAGCTAAAGGTGGCCATGCATAGCAAGGAAAAACTTTTATTATTTGGGACTGTTATTTATATAAGTACTTAAATTTTATTATTGTTGGGTTTTGATTGATGTAATAAGGCCATAAGGCCCAAGTGAATTTCTTTATTTTTGCTTTACTATTAGATATTATGTCACGAACTAATTTGGATGTAAGTAAGTACAAAATTATTTTTCTTAAAAATGAACTCTAAAATTCTTTTGTCGCCTTAATTAAATTGGATTTATAAAATTAAATAAATGGGTTTTTAATCTAAGCCCAACCCAAAACGAAGTTTTTCTGAAAATACACAAATTTTCTCTAAGAAACAAAGAATTTTGAAACTGGTTTACTAAAGGAACATACCAGATCCGGTTCGGGCTCGTGGGGCGGTGTGGGGTGTTTGATTTGATATCGAGCCCGATTTTAAACTCTCGGCTTTGTGGGCTAAGGCCCAAAACATTTTTAATTCGAGCCCAAATGATTTTCTTTAAAATAAAGCAGGTGTTACGGCATGGCACCTAAGTCTCCGACCATGATCCACCGTAAGTAACCCTAACTTTATGTGTGATTACGTGATTTATGTAGAAAAGGCATGGAACATAGAATAGAATGATAGGAACATGAACCTTAGGGCTAGATTACTCAAACACGAACCACATAAGACTTAATGCACTAAACAAACCTATGGCTAAGTCACAAAGCTAGGTGTGGTAACCCCTGACGCATGTCTAGGATTGGATCAGGAAGAGCACTGGTATTTAAGCGATCCTAGTGACTCACCTCTTCTTCGCAGAATCCTGCAGTGCGTAGCCGGTTCACCCTAACTCGGAGGGGCTCGCGGTGTGGCAACCTCTGTGCGCATGTCTAGGAATGGTTTCGATGGGAGCTTGGTATTTAAGCATCCGCATGACTCACCTCCTCTCCATTCGAATCCTGCAGTGCGTAGCTTTGGTTCACCCCGACCAAAGAGGGCTCGGTCATAGGCTAAACCTAATGACTAAAACCCGAAAGGGAACTAGCCATTTTTTTAAAAAAAAAAGAACAAAACAACAAAACCCTAGTTTTAAAACTCTTAAAACTTTCTTTTGAGTTTGTGAAAATCATCTTTACAAGATTTTCCTAAAAAAAAATTATTACAAAATTGCCCCTAACTTACAAAATGACCAAAAAGACACCTGGTTTTGAAGATTTTTGCAACATCACCATTTTGGAAAATAAAACTCTCCAAAAGAACCCTCAAAGTTTTACAACTTTTGGAATATCCCTAACTTACTAAATTTTACCAATTTACCCTAATTTTTGGAAAATTACCAAAATACCCCCGAGGTCAAAAATTATCGAACGCATACTGGATTCCAAATTTTTTCCCAAAATTACCCCGGAACTTTAAAATTTCAAAAATACTTTTGAAAAAATCACCGAGGAACTTTCTGTTTTGAAAAATTACGAAAATGCCCCTGTAGGACAAGATTACGAAAATACCCCTGGGTAGTGGAAATACAAAAACAATGAAAACTACAACATTTCTATGAACGAACGAAAGTTCATAATTGTTTGATGGATGGATGAATGAATGAAAGACTGTGTGCTTGTGTGAATACGAAAGAACCACTCCTAAAACTCTTTTCATAAAACTCCTTCGCGGATAATAAGTGGAACAATGACTAATCCATAAAACTTTTAATCGGATCTCGGCGTTAGAAATGAGCTTCAGAGGGCGTGGTCGTCGTGGGACGAGGTAGAGGAAGGATGAGCGTGTCGAGAACCCGTTAGATCGGGTCGGGGTTACGACAATGAGATACCACCGCCACCACCACCCCCAACATTAATGTGGAGCGGCAAGCTCGAGACGGGGAAGATCTTCGTGTCGTAGGTCGTGCTCGCGAGTTTTGGAATTGGTGGTGGTGCGGGTGGAAATTCGGGAACCGAAATCGTGCTCGAACGGCCGAGCTAATGGAGTGAGATGTTTCGTGGAGTGTCGGAGTGTCACCCAAGATACCGGTGATCGGTTGGAAGCGACGGAGCGCATCATGGATGAGCTCGACTTGACCCCGAGGAGAAGTTGAAAGGAATGGTGGCCTTTATTGCGCGATGAAGCGTATCGGTGGTGGTTAATCAGGCGAGATGGTGCTATGGCGGAGGATCGACACAGGAATATGTTAAGGAGGCATTCGGAAGAAATATGTAGGAACCGGTATACTGACGAGCAAAGAAAAGCTTTTACGGGGCTAGTTCAAGGAACAAGTCCGTAGCGAGAATATGAGGCGAATTTACGAGGTTGAGCCGTTATGCTCGAGGGTAGTAGCGATCGAACATAAACGCTGTGTCAGGTTGAGGACGGTGAGAGACGACACGAGGCTGTTGATAGCACCGCATCGGGAGCGGGAGTTCTCTTCTTTGGTGGAAAAGGCCAAGGTGGCCGAGGGAATTAAAGATGCTACCAAACAGTGTGGACAAGAATAAGCCTAAGAGAGGTTTTGGACCATCCTGGAAAGGGTCATAAGAGGCCTAGGGTTGACGGCCACGAAATCAACAAGCTGGTACGGAAGTGGCGATGCTCGCCCTTGTGAGCATTGTGGAAAGAAGCACTTGGGAGAGTCTTTGGAGAAAGACGGGTGGATGTTTCAAATGTGGATCCAAGGACCATATGCTTAAGATTGTCCCAAACAACGGATGAGAGCCGACCGGCGATTCGAGAATGCTAGCGGTGGTAGGCGGACCAGACCTCGGCGAGGTCGTGGTTCGGCTACTTGAGAGGTAATGGTGCTTGGCAGAGGCCGTGGAGCACAGGCCGAGGTGCTACTAATCGCGAAGCAAGGCAACGGGCTTGGTTTATGCGGTTCGCCGAAGGAGGATGGTGGCGCACGGATGTAATAAGCAGATGCGTTTTCATTTCGACAAACCCTATTTTGCTCGATTGATGTGGGCTCGACCCATTCCTATGTTGCATGTAGTGTAGTGGAAACACTAGGCCTAGACTCGAGAACTCTCGATAGACGGATGATGATCGTAGTAAGCCCATTAGGCCAAACCGTAGTGGTAGACAAGATCTTTCGGAATGTACCCCTAGAGATTCTGGGAGTGAACTTTTTGGTGACTTAATGGAGTTACCTTTCTGAGAGTTTGATCTTATACTCGGAATGGATTGGTTAGTAGAACACCGAGCCGTGTTGGATTGTGCGGCTAAATGGATGGAGCTAAGAACCCAGGAGGATAAAGTGGTAGCTATGATCGGAGAAAGGAGGAACTACTTGTCTAACGTGGTTTTACCAAGGCCGAGAAGATGGTTAAGAAGGGTGTAAGGCATTCTTAGCCTTCATTAGTACGATAGGTGGGAAGGAGGAAGGTATTAATGGAGTTAGGACGGTAAGGGACTTCGTGGATGTATTTCGGAGGAATTACTGGAATACCCCCGGATAGGGAGGTGGAATTTGGGATAGATTTGCTACCAGAGAGCAGCTCTGTGTCAATTGCTCCATACCGAATGGCGCCAAAGGAGTTAGTTGAGCTCAAGGCTCGAGATCCAAGAATTGTTGGATCGTGGGTTCATTCGACCCAGTGTGTCTCCATGGGGAGCACCAGTCTCACATTTGTGAAGAAGAAGGATGGAACTATGCGTATGTGCATAGACTACCGTCGATTGAATAAACCGACCATCAAGAACAAGTATCCTTTGCCAAAGATAGACGACTTGTTCGATCGGTGAAAAAAAGGCATTTGTGTTCTCGAAGATAGACCTAAGGTCGGGATATCACCGACTAAAGGTGAAGGAGGCAGATATCCACAAGACGGCCTTTAGGACAAGGTACGACCATTTTGAGTTTGTGGTGATGCCGTTTGGGTTGACGAACGCTCCAGCCGCGTTCATGGATATGATGAACCGGGTTTTCCAACCCTATTTGGATAAGTTCGTCGTTGTGTTCATCGACGATATTTTGGTGTATTCAAGGTCGGAGGAGGAGCATGATGAGCATCTCCGAGTGGTGTTGGAAGTGTTAAGGGAAAAGAAGCTTTATGCCAAATTCAGCAAGTGTGAATTTTGGCTAAAGGAGGTGGCATTCTTAGGACATGTGGTATCCGCAAAAGGAATAAGAGTGGACCCTAGGAAGATCGAGGCGGTGTTGGAATGGAAACCACCTAGGTCCGTGGCTGAAATACGAAGTTTCTTAGGCTTAGCAGGCTATTACAGAAGGTTTGTGGAAGGGTTCTCGTCAATAGCCGCGCCTTTGACAAAGTTGCTAAGGAAGGAAGTACCCTTTGAATGGACAGATAAGCAACAAGAGAGCTTTGAAAAGCTTAAGAAGGTGTTAACGGAAGCTCCAGTGTTAATTCAGCAAGAGGCAGGCAAGGATTTCGTAGTATACTGTGACGCTTCACACACGGGGTTAGGCTGTGTGCTAATGCAAGAAGGAAAAGTAGTCGCTTATGCGTCTCGGCAGTTAAGGCCTCATGAGGTTAACTACCCAACTCATGACTTGGAACTAGCAGCAGTGGTTTTCGCCCTTAAGGTTTGGAGGCACTACCTTTATGGAGAAAGGTCGGTGATCTACACCGACCACAAGAGCCTTAAGTATTTGTTGACTCGAAGGAGTTGAACTTGAGGCGCGAAGGGGTGGAATTACCGAAAGACTACGATTGTTCGATAGAATATCATCAGGGCAAGGAGAATGTGATAGCCGATGCTCTCGAGTAGGAAGGTTGTGTCGGATCTAAGGGTTTTGTTCGCTCACTTAAGTCTATATGATGATGAAGCTTTGTTGGCGAGAATTACAAGTCAAGCCCACATGGTGGTGAATGAGGTGAAAGAGGGCGGTTGGCGGATAAGGATCTAAGTGCTAAGTTACAGACAAGTACTGAGCGGAGAAGTAAAGGATTATGGCGTCATTGATGGTGGAGTCTTGTGCTACAAAGGAAAAGTGCGCATCGAGGGACGGTGAGTTGAGACAAAGGATTCTCGGGAAGCGCATGGTAGCCCTTATGCTATGCATCCGGAGGCATTAAGTGTATAGAGATTTAAGAGAACAATTTTGGTGGCTTTGATCTTAAGCGGGAAGTGAGGGAATTCGTGGGAAAGTGTCCGACGTGTCGCAAGTTAAAGTGAACACCAAGTTCCATCAGATTACTTCAACCAATTGAGATTCCCCAATGGAAGTGGGAAAGGATTACCATGGACTTCGTTAGTGGGCTTCCCTCACGCCTACTAAGAAGGACTCGGTATGGGTGATAGTGGACCGTTTGACCAAGACCGCGCACTTTATTCCGGTGAAGGTTGATTATTCTCTCGAGAAATTAGCCAAGCTATATGTGGCGGAGATCGTAAGGTTGCATGGAGTACCGATGATCGATCATCTCCGATCGAGACCCAAGGTTTACGTCTCGATTTTGGAAGGCACTCCATCAAGCTTTAGGCATTAAGTTAGACTTCTCAACGGCTTTTCATCCACAATCGATCAGGCGATGCGAGCGGGTTATACAAGTGTTGGAGGATATGTTGAGAGGTGTGTGGTGGATTTTCGAGGAAGTTGGGAAGATTACTTGCCTTTAGTTGAGTTCGCCTACAACAACATTTATCAGGCAAGCATACGGATGGCACCATATGAAGCATTATACGGTAGGAAGTGTAGAACACCTACTTGTTGGACCGAGTTAGGAGAACGTCGAGTTTTGGGTCCGAGTTAGTGGTGAAAACGGAAGAGAAAGTTGAGTTAATTCGGGCACGATTGAAGGAAGCCTATGATAGGCAAAAGTCGTCAATGACCTTAAGCGGAAGGAGATAGAGTTCGAAGTGGGAGACCAAGTGTTCTGAAGGTCTCACCTTGGAAGAAGGTAATGAGGTTGATCGCAAAGGGAAGCTAAGCCCAAGGTTTATAGGGCCTTATAGAGTATTGAAGCGAAGTTGGGCGGTGGCATACCGGTTGGAATTACCGCGAGTTGCGGCAAATGCACGATGTTTTCCATGTGTCCATGTTACGTCGTTACCGATCGGATCCGTCCCATGTGGTACCAATCGAAGAGGTGGAGCTAAGGCGGATCTATCCTACGAGGAAGAGCCGATTCGAATCTTGGAGCGAGAGATGAATGTACTACGAAGGAAGTCGGTGCCTCTAGTCAAAGTATTATGGCGCAACCATGGATCGGAAGATGCTTCGTGGGAGTGCAAGAGACAATGCGTCGACAATACCCTCAACTATTTTAGTTAGGAAATTTGGGGACGAAATTTTGTTTAAAGGGTAGAAGCGTAACGTCCTCTAAAGGGCCTATGCATTTTCAGTTTAATTTATGCGAAATGACAAGTCTTAAGCACTATGAATAAATTTTTGGTATTTTTGGAATTCTAGAAATGCATAGAAATGGAAATGAACATTTTGGAAACTTGAACATTTTTGAAACCTAAACATTTTTGGAAATGTTTCAAAAATGGAAAGTGAACATTTCGAAAACTCGAAATGTAAGAAAAATGGCAAATTCTGAGCCGATCGAAAATTTTAGGAAACTTAGAAATAATCGAGAAATGCCAAGTTTTAAAGTTTAAAATAGGAAATTAAGGCAAGGGGGCCTTAAAATAAAAGTTGGTAAAATTTGACACACAAGCGGGCTAGGAAAAGTGGCTCGAAGATGGCACTTATGGCTTATGGAAATGGCGCCATGTGCAAGAGGCATGAGCACAGGTTAGAGTCACAAAGGAAGCAAATAAATGAAGTTTTATTTTTGCTTCCAGGCTAAAGGGTGGACGGCAATTGTTTCTAGAAAAGGAGGTGTTTTATTTCCATTAATATTGCTTAATAAGGTGATAAATAAAAGCTTTTAATTTAGATTATTTAGAAGAGATAATAATGGATTTAACACTTTTATTTTTAAATAAAGGAGATAATATTATCATAAGAGGAGTAGTGGCCAAGCAAGGGACTCTCCTATTGATAATTTTCAACAAAGAAAGGAGAGTTAAAGGCTATTCTCTCATCTTTTCTAAGCTTTGCCGAAAATTCCATAGCAAAACCCCTCTGCCGAATTTTCTATTCATCTTTACTTCTCTCTTTTCTTCGTCTGTCAAGCCAAAGCCCTTTTCTTTTGATCCCTGACCAAAACCTCATAGTCGAATCTCTGTGGCTCTAGGCAAGGAAGCAATCGACTAAGGTATTAAGGTAAGAACAATCAATTTTGTTCTTCTAATTCTTCTAATCGAGATCTAGGGAATAATCTCTTCTGTTGTCTCTTGACCGATTAGTAAAGAAGAATATCGGGATTTCAGATTCAAGGAATTTTGGCTAATCAGTAAGAGAGATCCGGGATTCAAGGATTTAAGGTAAGTAAACATTATCTAATCGGCCAAGGGTTACTTTGGTATCTAAAAGTATTTCCTTTTCTTTCCAAAAGTCAGAAACTGATGAAAATACATGTTTTTCGTGGCTAGCCGAATTTAAGGGAGGAATACCACAATTTCGGGATTTAATCAATTCGGCAACAAGGTAGGTAATACAAATCCTACTAGGATTTGGTTTTTAAGCCAAATAGGTTTTTTAATATGTTTTAATAATTGGCCGTATATAGGAGTTAAAGATCTAGATCGGTAGATCGTTCTTCGGGATTTCAAGGAATCTATTAAGCAAATCAGGTGTGTACTCACACTAATTTTCAATATATTATGGCAATAATTATTTTAATATATGAATATGCATAAGAAGGAGAATGTGGCTAAGTACCACAAATGTGGTAAAGAATACCTGTGCACGCGTTTCCTATTTTTGATAGGATTACGAATGTGATATATTTTGAACATGTGAATAGTAACATGAATGAGAAAATAAGTATGTTGTGCATGATAAAATATGTGGGGCATTTCGGGCTATATGTGAAAGGGGAAGAAGGTGTTGACTTCGGTCTCACCAACGGAATATGGTGACTACGGTCACAAAATTTGAATATGGTAACTCCGGTTACATTATCTGAATTTGGTAACTTCGGTTACATTATTTGAATATGGTGTCTAATGACACAAATTATATGGGCGATGAGCACGTCGACTGCAGCGACTGCCTTCGATGGTGTGTAGCGGATGGAGGGTTGACTTAGTAGTCCCCACGGTGTGATTGGCAGGTACGGGTGGTGTGTAGCGGATGGACAAATAGGCTTGGGTTTGGGTTGCATCATTTTTACATGAATATGTCTTTGATATGAACATGTATGCCTGAATTGTTGAATGTTAGTTTGTGTACACATTGAGTCTGTTGACTCACCCTGTTGGGGAATATTTTTTAGGAGATGATCAGTAATGGACCGGGTCGGCAGGAGCTAAAGGTGGCCATGCATAGCAAGGAAAAACTTTTATTATTTGGGACTGTTATTTATATAAGTACTTAAATTTTATTATTGTTGGGTTTTGATTGATGTAATAAGGCCATAAGGCCCAAGTGAATTTCTTTATTTTTGCTTTACTATTAGATATTATGTCACGAACTAATTTGGATGTAAGTAAGTACAAAATTATTTTTCTTAAAAATGAACTCTAAAATTCTTTTGTCACCTTAATTAAATTGGATTTATAAAATTAAATAAATGGGTTTTTAATCTAAGCCCAACCCAAAACGAAGTTTTTCTGAAAATACACAAATTTTCTCTAAGAAACAAAGAATTTTGAAATCGGTTTACTTAAGGAACATACCAGATCCGGTTCAGGCTCGTGGGCCGGGTGTGGGGTGTTTCAAAAATCATCCATAAACACTTCCAAATACTTCTCAACCATGTCAGTAAAAATAGACTTCATACATCTTTGAAATGTAGCAGATGCATTACATAAACCAAATGGCATGCGTCTAAATGCAAATGTACTGTATGGGCATTTGAATGTTGTCATCTGTTGATCTCCTGGCGCTATTGTAATCTGATTATACCCCGAGTATCCATCAAGAAAATAGTAATAGTCTCGCCCCATGAGTCTATCCAGTATCTGGTCTAAGAACGATAAAGCAAAGTGGTCTTTCCTAGTCGCCTTGTTCAACTTTCGATAATCGATGCAAATTCTCCATCTCGTAATCATTCTGGTTGGTGTTAACTTGTTATTCTCATTCTCGACGACCATAATATCTCCTTTCTTTGGTACGCGCTAGACCGGACTTACCTACGAATTGTCTGAGATGGGGTAAATTATACCTGCATCTAACCATTTAATGATTTCTTTCTTTACCACATCCTTCATGATGGGGTTCAGTCTTCGTTGTCCATCAATCATCCCTTTCTCTCCATCTTCTAGGATGATCTTGTGTATGCATATAGATAGACTAATGCCACGAATATTGACTATGGTCCATTTGATAGCCTTTTTGAATTGTTTCAATACTAGGATAAATTTCTCTTCTTGGTCTTCGGTCAACTCTGCTGAAAAAATCACAGGAAAAGTAGAAGCATTACCTAAATAAGCATATTTTAGATGTGAGGGAACTAACTTTAGTTCTAATTTAGGTGGCTCTTTGATTTTCTATTTTGGTTGGACATAATCCCTACTTTTTAACTTCAAAGACTCAAAGCGAGATTGCAGATTAAATCCCCTTTGACTAGTTTCTACTAAAGCTAATTATTCGTCCCCCTCTTCACCACTTAGAGGGTCTGATGTCAAAATTTGCTCCAATGGGTCCTCAACATAGTTGAGTTCCTTTTCCATTACTAATACCTCTAACTTGGATATTGCAGAACAATCATCAATTTCGTCAGGAAATCGCATAAACTTAAAAACATTAAATGTTACATGTTCGTCCTGAACACGCATAGTAAGCTCGCCCTTCTACACATCAATAAGGATCCTTTCAGTTGCTAGGAAATTGTTTCCTAGGATGATTGGTACCTCTTTATCTGCTTCAAAGTCTAGAATAATAAAATCAATAGGAAAAATAAATTTGCCTACACGTACCAATACATCCTCGATCTTTCCTTCTGGATGTGCTAAAGATCGATATGGTAATTGAAGTGTAATCGTAGTAGGTCTAACTTCACCTATCCCCAACTTTCTAAATATGGACATGGGCATCAAGTTGATGCTTGCACCTAGATCGCATGGGGCCTTACCATAATACGTTGCTTCAATGTTGCAGGGTATGGTAAAACATATAGGATCCTTCAACTTTTGGGGTAGTTTACCTTGAAGATATGCACCGTATTCCTTCGTCAGGGCTACTATCTCAAATTCTCCAAGTCTTCATTTCTTAGATGGGATATCCTTTATAAATTTGACGTAATTCGGCATTTGTTCAAGTGCTTCTATCAACGGAACGTTGATATGAAGTTGCTTGAATACGTCTAGAAAATTTTTAAACTAGACTTTCTACTTCTACTTCTAAAGTCTTTGAGGGTAGGGTGGTGAAAAATTCTTTACTGGAATTGGTTGATTAGTCTTCTGTGGAAATTTTTCATCTAACGAAGTTGTTAGTTTATCAGAACTGACTGGTTTAGAAGTTACCTTATCGGATTTTGCAGCCTCTGGTTTCGGTGAAGCTGGAATTTCAACACTTGGTTGAACTTCTACTGAATCTTGAGTATCAGCTAGCTCTTCTTCAACTTCCACAGTGTTGGGCTCAAATGTCTTTTAGCTTATCAATGTGAATACTTTACAATGCTCTTTCCTCGGATTTCTTGGATTCTCCGTACCACTAGGCAAAGCACCTTGTGGACAATTTTTGAGTTCAGTGGCAAGCTGGCCCATTTGGTTTTCCAGGTTTTTCAATGTGGCTGCTTGGCTTTGGATTAAGGCATCATTTTTGGCTATGTATGCTTTCAACAATTTTTCTAAGCTATTGGAAGATCCGAGCTTAAGGTTGCTTCTAAACTTGTTTGGTAAAAATAAGTATTGAGTCGGTCTAGGTTGGGCATAAGTGTTACTAGGTCTAGCCCTTGGTTACTCAAGAGAAATTTGGTGGTTTCACCAAGATGGGTTATAAAAATTGGATTGCGAGTCCTTGCCTTCCTTAGTTTTGGTTACAGTTACCCATGTAATACATGAATTGCAGGTTTGATGGACATTTTTTGAACAAATGTCCTTCCCACATAATAAACACAGGCTATATTCTCAAATTGATTGGGTGGTGTGTCTTGCAAAACTATTAAATGCATTAGGGGTAAAATTCTTAAGCATTGAAGATATTAAGGATACATGAGATGCAAGTAAAGTGAGAGCTTCCATTTCATGTACTCTAGCGACTCATCTTCCTGATGCTACTCGTTTGGTTGGTCATTGATAATTATTATTGGCAATCCTCTCAATGATTTCATAATTCTCGTTATAAGACTTAAAAAGGAGAGCACCATTACCAGAAGCATCCACTACCAAAGGAGAGCACCATTACCAGAAGCGTCCACTACCATCCTCGTGTGAGCATTAAAACTATTATAGAATGTGTAACAACCCAATTTTGGGGCTAGTCGGAATAGTGGTTTTGGGACCACTAATCCGATTTTGAAGAAAATTATTTTAATAATTTTATATGTGTTATATCAAGATTATATGAGTGCATGAAAATTTTGGTGCATTAATTTTGGTGATTTCATGCTTAATTGTGAAAAAGGACTAAATCGCGTAAAGTGCGAAAGTTTCATTTTACAAGCTAGAGGTGTCTAATAGCTATAGAATATTAAATTGGAGGTCCTTAAAGTGCATTTAGGCCATTGGGGAGGTGATGGCCGGCCATAGGGGACAAATTAGAGGCTTGGTCAATGGTTAGGTGAGTTGGTGACTTAATTGAATAAAATAAGATTAAATAAAGAAATGGCTATCATCTTTTTCATTTCTCTTCTCCTTCCACCAAAATTTTCAGCAAGAAATAGGGGTTTTGAAGCTCAAACTTTCAGCCAAGCTATTCTCTTGCAAGTAAGCGATTTTAGAGGTCTTTCTTGATAATTTTTGTACTTTTGGAACCCCTAAAGCTTAAGCTAGCTAATGAGGGGACTATTTTGCAAAATGGCTGAAAGTCTAAGGATTTTCCATGTGAGTGCTTGTGTTGTTTGCTGGTTTTTTAGGGAAGAAAATGAATTGTGGTTGTTAAATAAACAACTTTTGTGAAAGGTGTTTCCATGAAAACACCTAAAAGGACCTATTTGTAAAGGTTGCAAATTGAGTAGTAAATGCATGAAATTATGGGTATTGTGAATTGTTATAAGAGTAATAAATGTTCAGCTAGGCTTTTTTAATGAAGAAATTTGATGAAAAATGATTTATGAGCCTAGGGGCAAAATCGTAATTTTGCCAAAGTATAAGGGTAAGACGGTCATTTTTGCCAAAGTAGAAATTTTAAAGTGTTTTGATGTATGTAGTGATTAAATGAGTAAATTTTAATATTATAGATCACGAAGAACGTAGAATCAACCTTGACTGGGGAAAAGGCAAGGTTTCAGACTAAATCGCAAACTAACATATTCTTTATCGATGTAAGTTTATGTGTAAACGATACATCCTTAATACATTTGTTTTTACTTATTGATGTATTGTATGGATGTAAATGCTTATTGGTGAGATTGACTGAAAATGGTAGAAAATGGGTAATTCTCGAATGAACCTCAAAATAGAAATGTGAGTTCGTATAATTATTCGTAAATGTGTAATTGTTGGTGGGCTGTATGCAAAACCACCTTGTCATTTATTCACGATAGGCTGTGTGCGATACCATCGTATATATATTATCATTTGGTGGGCTATGTGCGATACCACCGTAATTATCATTGTTGGTGGGTTGTGTGCGATACCACCCTATTATTGATTAATGGTGGGCTGTGTGCAAAACCACCGGTTATCTTGTATCATTTCGAAGTGTTCATCGAGAAACTTGTTTATGTGTAAATTTCATGTGGCTTTGTGGTGATAAGTGCAGGTCATATGTGCAAGTGAATGTGAGTAATGCGTATGATATGTGTTTGGGATGTGGTAAGGCTTGAAATGAGTAAGCCTGATTATGAGGATATGAATTGCTTTTACATAGCATGTAATGTTGATAGATTATTATGTGGTATGATGTTTATTGTTTACATGTAGACTTACTAAGCTTAAAGCTTATTCCCTTCTTTTTTCCCTTGTTTTATAGTGTCGAAGAGCCAGCTCGGGATCTGGAGATAAGCAAAGGATCACCCACACTATCAGCACATCTTGGTATAGTTAGACTTAGCATTTTGAGTATGGCTTGTATAGGGACTTGACTTAGTTGAATGTCATATTGTTTTGGCCAAATATGTTGGCTCATTCAAAGATGAACTTTTTTTTGTATAAGGCCATAGTTGATGGCTCTTTCTTATTAATCCATGAAAAGATGAGGTTATTCATGATTGTGCAAGTAGTATGATGATTTACTTGGTTTAATTATGCATGAATGGGTTGAAGGTTTGATGTGAATCATGTTTATATGAGTTAGGGTGATAGAATGAGCTTGGCAAATAGCCTTGTTCTTGTCCACACGGGTAGACACACGAGCGTGTGTCTAGGCCGTGTGTGACACACGGTCAGCCTCATGGGTGTGTGGTTAGGCAGTCTGCCCCCTTGCATGCTAGGTTTACAAGTCAGTATGCTTAGTAGTAAACACACGGGCAGAGACACGGCCGTGTGTCTCAGCCGTGTGGAAGGCACGACCATGGACATGGGCGTGCACCTAGGCCGTGTGAAGTCTGCACTTGAAATTAGGAATTTAATTCACCACACGGCCGAAGGAAATGAGCGTGTGTCTTGGCCGTGTGACATTTATGGGGAGATGACGTCAGAAACAAAATGCCAAGGTTTTGGCACACGAGCTAAGACACGGGCGTGTCGAGGCCGTGTGAGGGACATGGGCCAGGGACACGAGCATTTGTCCGGCCGCGTGAAAACCCCTGTTGGTTCAAACTTAGAAATAATTCCACACGGGTGTGGAACACGGGCATGTGATATGCCACACGGGCGTGTCCCTTTCTTCAAACGGGCGTGTGGACTATTTAGTGAAAATTTTCTAAGATTTTTGGGAGAGCTTCAAAGGAGCTCGATTTGATCTCGGACTATTCCTAAAGCGTGATTTAAGCCTCGTAGACTTGTTTAAGAGGTGTTAATGAAAGTTTTAAGTTTGGAGAGGGAAGTCAAGTCTCGGAATTATATGATTGATTGCGTATCAGCCTAGTAATGCCTCGTACCCTGTTCTGGCGTTGAATACGGGTAAGGGGTGTTACATTTAGTGGTATCAGAGCTATGGTTTAGTCAGTTCTCGGACTACCGTAGTGTGTGAGAGTCTAGCTATACATGCCATAAAAATATAATGATAGTGTGGTGACTCTTGACAATATTAAATTGTATTTTTGAATAGAAAATGGATCCCGACCGAGCTACTGTTGATGACGCTGCTAGTAATGCGCTGACACTCGCGCAAGCGACCATGCCTGTAGAAAGTAGACCCGAGATTTTGGGTCAAGGAGAAGAGGCTCGGGAAGCCTTTCTCCACATGATGAGTAACTGGTACACTGAGTTTGTACGAGAAAACCCTAATGCTCAACCTCCTCCACCCACACCTATACCTCAGCCAGTCCCCGTGGCTCCTCAAGGTATAGGTTTGGTAAGAATGATCAAACCCCTGGTCGATAAGATATTGATCGTGTCCAAACTAACTATGACAGCGAATAAGGCAAGCGCACCTATCGTTCGGTAGTATAGCTAGGGCAAGACCGAAAATATCGTATCCTCAAGGACCAAGAGTACTAGTAGTTACTATCTTTTTATTATCTAGCCTAAGTATTAAGGGAATCGATGTTTAGTTAACTAATTACTAAACTAAGGATGCTAAGACACAAAGAGTGAATTGGGAAAATACTTTTGGGAAAACCAGTTGATTAAGACAATACCCGAGGAAGAATCTACCTAGACTTCACTTATTACTTAACTCTGAACCAAACAATTTATTCACTTGACTTGATCCGTAGGATTCCCTAATTTATATTATTATCCCTTTCGAGAGTAATAACGTCTAACCCTAGGTTGATTAATTGAAATCTCTTTCTAATTAAAACCCCTAGTGTTGCATTAACTTGACCTATGGACTCCCATATTAGGTTTGACCCTAATCCGGCAGATTTTTGTCATCCTATCTCTAGGGTTGCGATCAACTCCGCTTAACTATGCTTGACCTACTCTTAAATAGGGACTTTTGCTCCATTGCCTAAGCACATCAATACTTGAATTAATATCCTGAAATATTAAAACAAGAATTAAGAACACATAATTAAGAACAAATCAAGTATTTATCATACAGTTCAGCCCTCTCTGGCTTCGCCCACCATCAAAAGCCCTGACAGAAGGCTTCTGTCGATGACCCCTTTAGGTTGCCCTCTAGGGTGTTTATATAGGCTTTCGGAATGCCTTTCTTGGCCCACAAGCACCCTAATCCCAATGGAATTAAAACAGGTCAAGGCAGGGGCATGCCCGTGTGGAACGCCCGTGTGAATCAAGCCCAGGCCGTGTTCGAGTCTGTTAAAGTGGCACGGCCGTGTGGTGAACTCCAGGCTGTGTTGATTTCCTACTTTGGCCCATTTTCTCCGTTTTTGGCTCATTTCCCATTCTTTTTATCCTCCGATGCTCTCCTAAGTATAAAACATGAAATTACAGGATTAGGAGCATCAAATTCCACAATTCAGGGATAAAATCATCCAAAAGTATGCTAAATGTGGAATTAAAATATGTGTATATTACGGTTTATCAAATACCCCCACACTTAAGCATTTGCTTGTCCTCAAGCAAAATCCTCAACTCACAATTAGAATTAACTTTCCTCAATTCATAATTTTGATCAATAATGTTTCATCATAATTCATAGATAATTCATACATGGATAATTTAACTAAAAGAGTCCTAAAGATTCAAACAATCTAAGTCATAAATTTTTGTAGCCCGAAAACATATGTGTTTCCCCTTACCTAAATAAGCACCTTTAATTCAAAATCAACAAGAATTGACATCCTCATTAAGGGTTCACTCAAATCACTCAAGGTGTTTAAGGTTCAAAAATAAGCACTCAAGAGTCAAACATGAAAAGTTAATCCCATATGCTTGCATGAAAATCAAATCTCCACCACTGTAAAATGATATGATACACAAATCAAAAGGTCTTTTATGGGTTGTAACGGGGTTTGGGTTAAAGGTGTGGATAAAGGCTGAATTAGAGGGTTAGTATCTAGACTGAATTGATAAATTACCTAACTAGAAAAATAACTAAAGCTTAAATAATTACATCAATTAATAATTCATCACTAATAACACGTACTTCTTCTCAAAATGTAAAATTAACTGCTTAAGCTCCAATAACAAAGAAGTAATAATGAATAGATTCCCTAAATTTTTTTTATTATGATTGATTTTTTTTAAGAACAAATCACATACAATATTAATAAGATAGAATTTAACAACTAAAGTAAAGAAAATAGTTAAGCAACCAATCAAATCAAATCTCGATATAAGGGTAGTCAAGAGAATGGGTGATAACAAATACAAAGTGGGTTTTGGGTTAATATTAATGGGTGAGTCAATAAGCGGTTTATTGGTCTCAAAGGGGTTCACTAGGGGTTAATTATGAAGGTAGGCTTTTTATGGAGTAAGTGAGTTAGATTCTAGGTGCCTTTATCATCTCTGTATATCAAATCAAAAGTGTGGTCTCGACATGCATGGTCGAAGCAAGTTCTAGAATAACAAATCAATGTTGACACACTCATAATTAATAAAGTGAACACGAAAAATGTATGCTCTAAAGGCTCAAAATCTCACAAAAAATTATGGTTTTTGATGTCAACCTTGAAAATTTCAAACTTCAAAGTAATAATTAAATTTAGGGAAACAACCTATTACAATTTTTTGAATTATGAAAATAGACTTATCATGCTTGATTCTCTAAAGTCTTAAAGTTTAAACCATCAATGCACAATTACCTATGACTTAATCCGAAGCATATCAATGATAATCATAAATTAATAGAAGTTCCATTCTAATAGTAATATGAGAAAATTACTTAAGAATAAGACATAATTCAGGGATTTTCAAATAATACTGTAGTTAACCCCCCACACTTAATATGTACATTTTCCTCAATGTAAAAAGATAGATAAAAGCAATATAGTAATAAAATCATAAGATAGGGAGAGAAGTGAAACTTTCTGAATTTTGGATGGAGTCAATGAAAAGAAACGGTAAAGTTGGAGAGAGGTGAAGATGGGGAGGATACTCCGGTGGTGGTGTGGTCGTTCGTTAACAGCCCCTTAAACCTAAATTAAAGAAATCAAAATATAATAATATAAATCAAAGATGATAAATATAAAAGAAAAGTCATTAAAAATGAAAATAAGAAAAAAATAAATGGACTCAAAGGTCTCACGGGCGTGTCGCACGCCCGTGTAGATTTCTCAGTTTCGATCACGGCCGAATCACACGGCCGTGGCGTTTTATCGGAACCCGTGTTTTGGGATCAGTTTTGTCCTGTTTCCACACGGCCACGGACACGCCCGTGTGCAAGGCCGTGTGGGTAGGGAAACCTGCGCCTAAAAATCTAGTTAGTTTTTAGTTAGATGCTAAAATTCAAAAATATGGACGTTAGTAGGGTTAGTGCTCGGGTTGCCTCCCGAGAAGCGCTTATTTAGAGTCTAAGCTCGACTTACCTCTTATTTTTATGGTCATGGTGGTTTACGGAGTTGAAACTCCTTTTTCTTACTATCAATTCTATCAACATATGGTTTGAGTCGGGTAATATTTACCTTAAAAGTGCCGAAATTAGAATGAGTTACCTCGACCGTTCCGTATGGAAAGACCTTAAGTACCGTAAAAGGAATTTCTCCATTCTCTTTAAGCTTTGAGGTGATAATCCGAGGATCGGTTGAATCTAACAGTACCTGGTCCCCAACCTTGAAATGATTTGTTCCTCCTTTAAGCTCGTCATGGAGCCGCTTTGGTTCATCGTGTATTTTTTATTTCCACTTGTCGTGTGTTCACCATTCATCTAGATCATCGATTTGTAGTCTTATTTCTTCATGATTTGTGCTGTTTGGGTCATATAAACTAGGCCATGGTTCTATCACGTTTTTTCGAGGTGTTTCCTGCAAAGAATGTTGAGCCACAAGGTCATTAACATTAATAGAACTCGTAATATCATCTTGATCACTAGATATCCTAACGGAGTCACGAGCTTGAAAAGTGATCGTTTCATCACCTACACGAAGTGTGAGCTCACCTGTACCAACATCAATTCTAGTTTTAGCAGTTGCTAAAAAGGGTCGCCCTAAAATTAAAGGTGCGTTACTGTCCTCATCCATGTCTAGGACAACGAAGTCAACTAGGAATATATATTTATCGACTTTTACAAGCACACCCTCAACAATTCTCCTTGGAAATCTAATAGTTTTATCTGCTAGTTGAATGCTCATCCTAGTTTGTTTAGGTTTCCCAAGACCTAGTTGCTTAAACATTTTATAAGGCATGACGTTAATACTTGCCCCTAAATCAGCCAAGGCATTGTTAGCATCTAAACTACCAATTAAACAAGGAATAGTAAAACTCCTTGGATCTTTTAATTTGTTGGGTAGTTTATTTTGTAAAAGGGCTGAGCAAACTGCATTTAACTCCACGTGCGACGCATCGTCTAACTTTCGTTTGTTTGCGAGAAGCTCCTTTAAAAATTTCCTTGAATCTGGCATCTGCGAAAGAGCTTCAAGAAATGGTAAGTTAATATGTAATTTCTTTAGAAGTTTAAGAAATTTACCGAATTGTTCATCTGTGTTGTCTTTCTTCATCGCATTGGGGTATGGCACACGAGGTTGGTACTCTGCAATTATCGGTTTTGGTTTATCATGGCTTACTTCAACCTTACCTTCCTCTACCATATTCTCTTACCTCAGTTCTGGTTCATCTAACCCTTCACTATCGTGAACAGTAATGGTATTAATTTGCTCCTTTGGGTTAGTTTCAATGTTGCTTGGCAAGTTTCCTTGTGGTCGTTCTGAGATCAGCTTAGCAAGCTGACCTATTTGGTTCTCAAGCCCTTGAATTGACGCTTGCTGATTTTTAAGTGTTGTTTCGATGTTTTGGAAACGGGGTTCTGACACCGCGATGAATTTCGTTAGCATCTCCTCATGGTTTGGCTTCTTCTCTTGTGGGTAGGGTTGCTATTGAAAGCCTGGAGGGGGTTGTTGTCTTTGATTTCCTTGGCCACCCCATGAAAAGTTTGTGTGGTTCCTCCAACCTGGATTGTAAGTATTACTATAAGGGTTATTTTGAAGTCTAGAAGTATTACCCATATATTTCATCTATTCGCTTTCTATGCCAGGGTTGTAGGGTGGGTATTCTGTATTGCTCATTCCTCCCCCTTTCATATCGTACTGCATCACTGGATGTACCTGCGAAGTCATCAATTTTCTTATTTAAAAGTTCTACCTGATTTGATAGCATGGTTACTGCGTCGAGGTTGAAAACACTAGCGGCTTTTGTTGGCCTGTTCCTTGTAACTTGCCACTGATAGTTATTCAATGACATCTCTTCAATAAACTCATAAGCCGCTTCAAGTGTTTTGTTATTCAGGGTTCCGCCGGTGACTGAATCAACCAACTACCTAGTTGAAGGGTTCACACCGTTGTAAAAGGTTTGAACCTGTAGCCACAAAGGTAACCCATGGTGACGGCACCTTCTTAGTAAATCCTTGTATCTCCCCCATGCATCATAAAGTGTCTCTAAATCCATCTGCACAAAAGAAGAGATATCATTCCTCAACTTAGCCATTTTAGCCGGCGGAAAATATTTTAACAAAAAATTTTCGGTCATTTGATCCCATGTAGTGATTGATCCTCGTGGTAACGAGTTCAACCAATGTTTAGCTTTGTTTCTCAACGAGAAGGTGATCATTGTTTTTGCAATGTCAAAGTCTTAAAATTTATAAAAAGAATTATCAAACCTGGAAACTAACTATGACAATGATTTGAGGCAAGCGCACCTATCGAACAATAGAATAGTTTGGTGGCAAGACCGGAATGTCGAACCCAAAGGAACTAAAAGTACTAATACTAACTTTGTTTTTATTATCTAGCCTAAAATAAAGGGAATTTGTTGTTTAATCTAAATTAATTAACTTCTAAACTAAAGACTCTAAGACAAAGAAGAATGAAATTGGGGAAATACTTGTGGGAAAAACCAATTGATTAAAACAATACCTAAGGAAGAATCCACCTAGACTTCACTTGTTATCTAACTCTAAACCAGACGATTTATTCATTTGACTTGATCCGTAAGATTCTCTAATGTATATTAAACCCTCTCTTGAAGTGAATAACGTCTAACCCTAGGTTGATTAATTGAAATCTCTTTCTAATTACAACCCCTAGAATTGCATTAACTCGATCTATGGAATCCCATATTCGGTTTCACCCTAATCCGACAAAATCTCGTCACCCTATCTCTAGACGTGCGATTAACTCCGCTTAACTATGCTAGATCTACTCTTAGGCAGGGACTTTTGCTCCTCCGCCTAAGCACATCAAACTTGGATCAATATCCCAGAAATATCAACACAAGAATTAAGCACGCATAATTAAGAACAAGTAAAATATTTATCATATAGTTCAGTAAACGATAACAAGAATCATCTAAGTTTCATCCCTCTCAGGTATTTGAAGGTTTAGTTCATAACAATAAAAGAAAACATCTCAGAAGAAAAGATAAAACAAAACATAAGAAATCCCTAAAACCCCCTGAAGGAATTGAAGGAGAGATCCTCCGTCTTGAGTATAATTCCGGCTTCTAGAGATGAATCAACTGGCTATCCTCGAGTGAATCCCCACAAATCTGCCTTCTCTGGCCTAGCAAGATGCCCCTAGACGATAGCCTTGGGCTCCCCCTTTTAGGTCGTACTTAGGGTGTATATATAGGCTTTTGGAATGTGTTTCTTTGCCCCTAAGTATCCCAATCCAAATGAAACTTCTCTTTGCCACGGCAGGGGCACGGCCATGGCACACGCCCGTGTGAATCGTGGCCAGGCCGTGTTGGACTTCATTAATGAGGCACGGCCGTGTGGTCTTGGGTCCAGGCCGTGCCAATTTCATGATCTGGCCCATTTGGCCCGTTTTATGCCCGTTTCTTGTTCTTTTCATCCTCCGGTGCTTCCCTGAATATAAAACATGAAAATAAAGGATTAAGAGCACCAAATTACATAAAATAATGGATAATTCATCCAAAAGTATACTAAATGTGGGATTAAAATATGTTACTTTTACGGTTTATCAAATACCCCCACACTTAAGCTTTTGCTTGTCCTCAAGCAAAATTCTCAACTCATAATTAAAATAAACTTCCCTTAAATCATAATAGTCATTAATAATGTTTCGTTATAATTCAAGGATAATTCATACATGGATAATTCAACTCAAAGGGTTCTAAAGATTCTAACAGTCTAAGTCATACAATTGTAGCACAAAACATAGGTGTTTCCCCTCATCTAAATAATTACCTCTGATTCAAAATCGACAGGGATTGACATCCTCACTAAAGATTCACTCAAATCACTCAAAGTGTTTAAGGTTCAGAATTAAGCACTCAAAAGTCAAACATGAAAAGTTAATCCCATAGGCTTGCATGAAAATCAAATCTCCACCACTATGATATGAAATGATACACAAATCAAAAGGTCTTTAACATGGTTGTAATGGGGCTTGGGTTAAAGGTGTGGATAAAGGTTGAATTAGAGGGTTAGAATCGAGATTGAATTGACAAATTACCTAACCGGAAACAACGAATTGAATATAAGTAATTTCATCAATTGAAAACTAATAATACTAATAATTCAAGCTTCTTCTTCAATATTCAAACGTATAAGCTCATTTAATCACAAAACTAATAATGAATATACTTCGAATTTTTTTATAAGTACATACATAATAAAGGATAAATTACTAAAATAAAAATCATAGTTAGGCAACTAATCAAATCAAATATCGATATAAGGGTAGTTAAAAAGGATAGTGGTAACAAATAAAAAGGGTTTTGGGTTAATATTAGCTGGTAAGTCAATAAATGGGGTTGTAGGATTAAAAAGGGTTCACTAGGTGTTAATTGTGAAGGTAGGCTTTTAGTGGAGTAAGTGGGTTAAAACCTAAGTTCCTTTATCATCTCTGTATATCAAATCAAAGGTGTGGTCTCGACATGTATAATCGATGTAAGTTCTAGAATAACAAATCAATGTTGACACACTCATAATCAATAAAGTGAGCAAGAGAAAAAGAATATGCTCTATAAGGCTCAAAATCTCACGAAAATTATGGGTTTTTGATGTTAGCCTCGTAAATTTCAAACTTCAAGGTAATAATTAGATTCAGGTAGACAACTAAAAAATATTTTCAATTTTTGAAAAATAGACCTATCATGCTTGATTCTCTAGTATCCTTCAAATTTAATCATCAATGCACAATTATCAATGACTTAATCCAAAACACATCAATAAAAATCATAAATCAAAGGGAATTTCATTCTAATCATAATATGAGAAGCTTACTTTAGAACAAGGCATAATTCAGGGATTTTTCAAATAATACTATAGTTAACCCCCCCACACTTAAGATGTACATTGCCCTCAATGTGCAAAGATAGATAATAGCAAAATAATCATAAAATCATAAGATGTGGAGAGAAGTGAAACTTCCTGAATTTTGGATGAAGTTAATGAAAAGAAACCGGATAGGATTGGAAGATGAAAGAAGAAAGACAAATGGAAAAGAAAAAGGAAGAAGGGGGTTAAATAGAAATTATGGATCTGGTGGTCGCCCCCGCCCTTGTACCTTCCTGTGGTGGCCACACTGTTTATGGTTAGGTGCTAAAAGGAAAAAATAAAAGGAAAAATAAAAAAATGTAAAAATTAATGGGGTTAGTGCTCGGGTTGCCTCCCGAGAAACGCTCATTTAAAGTCTTAAGCTAGACTCACCCTATTTTCATTCCTGAAAGAAGGTTCACGGAGCTGAAGCTCCTCTCTCAATTCCTTGAAATCTTCACCATTATAAAGTTTCAGTCGATGGCCATTTACCTTGAATGTTCCTTGAGTTGGATGGGTTACCTCGAATGTGCCGTAAGGAAAAATAGATTTTATCACGAATGGGCCTGACCACCTTGATTTCAGCTTTCCAGGAAATAGTTTGAGCCTTGAATTATACAGCAGGACTAAGTCTCCTACTTCGAATTGCTTTGATTGTTTTAAACGAGCATCATGGCGTCATTTTGTTGCCTCCTTATATAGTCATGAATTCTCATCGGCCTCAGTTCGCCATTCATCTAGTTCGTTTAACTGCATCATCCTCTTCTCACCTACAGTTTTAATATCGTAATTCAAGAATTTTATAGCCCAGTAGGCTTTGTGTTCTAACTCAAATGGTAGATGACAACTCTTTCCGTAAACAAGTTTGTACGGGGATGTCCCTAAAGGGGTTTTAAATGCTGTTCCGTAGGCCCATAAAGCGTCATCTACTTTTACTGCCCAATCTTTCCTATTTGATTCAACTGTTTTTTCTAGGATTCTCTTAAGCTCTCGGTTTGCCACTTCCACTTGCCCACTGGTTTGAGGATGATAAGGGGTAGCTATTCTGTGGTGTGCTCCATATTTTCTTAAGACTTTTTCAAATTGAGTATTGAAAAAGTGAGTGCCCCTATCACTGATGATTGCTCTGGGTGTTCCAAAACGAGAGAAAAGTTTCTTAAGAAACTTTACTACAGCTCTAGCATCGTTAGTAGGTAAAGCTTGGGCTTCCACCCATTTTGACATGTAATCTACTGCTACTAAGATGTATTTGTTTCCGAATGAACTAGGGAACGGACCCATAAAATCAATACCCCATACATCAAATATCTCACATGATAACATATATGTCTGAGGCATTTCATCACGTTTAGAGATATTACCTATTCTCTGACATTTATCACACGAAGCGGCATACCTGTTGGCATCTTTGAAAAGAGTTGGCCAGTAAAATCCTAATTCGAGCATTTTGTGTGCTGTCTTAATCCCGCTGTAATGTCCTCCTGAAGGTCCTGAATGGCAATGTTCTAGGATTTTACTCGCTTCTGCCTTTGTAACGCATCTCTGAATTACTTGATCCGCACATATACGGAAAAGAAAGGGGCCTTCCCAAAAATAGTTTTTTGCATCAGTAAAGAATCGCTTCTTTTGATGATGTGTTAATCTTTTTGGTAAGATGTTAGCAGCTAAATAATTTGCAATATCTGCAAACCATGGTACCTCAGAGTTGGTTATAGAAAAGAGTTGTTCCTCGGGAAACGAGTCATTTATCTCACTTTTGTCGAGCTCTTCGATATGTGGGTTCTCAAGCCTAGAAAGGTGATCTGCTGCAAGATTTTCAGCTCCCTTTTTATCTTGTATTTCCAAATCAAATTCCTGTAGGAGTAAGATCCATCGTATGAGTCGAGGTTTTGCATCAGCTTTAGTTAAAAGATAACGAAGAGCCGAATGGTCAGTGTAAACGACAACTTTAGATAATATTAAATACTGCCTAAATTTGTCAAAAGCAAAAACTACAGCTAGTAATTCTTTCTCTGTGGTGGTGTAGTTTTCTTGTGCAGGTGTCAATGTTCTGCTAGCATAATAGATTGGCTGAAAATGCTTGTCTCTTGTTGTCCCAGAACTGCACCTACTGCAAAATCACTTGCATCACACATTAGTTCAAAGGGTAAATTCCAATCAGGTGCAATTATAATCGGAGCATTTATTAGTTTATCTTTGAGGATATTAAATGCATCTAAACATTCCTGATCGAAATTGAAAGGAACATCTTTTTCTAGTAATTTTGTTAAAGGCTTAGCTATTTTAGAGAAATCTTTAATGAATCTTCTATAGAATCCAGCATGTCCTAAAAAGCTTCTAATAGCCTTAACTGAACTAGGGGGAGGTAATTTTTCTATGGTTTCAATCTTTGCTTTATCTACCTCAATCCCTTTACTAGAAATCTTATGTCCTAACACAATCCCTTCTCTAACCATAAAGTGACATTTTTCCCAATTCAAGACAAGATTCGTCTCCTCATATCTTATTAGAACTTGTTCTAAATTTTTAAGGAAAAGGTGGAAAGAATTACCGAATATCGAGAATTCATCCATAAATACCTCCATAATGTCTTCTACAAGTTCATCAAAGATGGCCAACATGTAGCGCTGAAAAGTAGCAGGAGCATTACATAATCCAAAAGGCATTCTACGATAAGAAAACATACCGTATGGGCATGTAAATGTTGTCCTCTCTTGATCTTCAGGAGCTATTGGGATTTGGAAGTAGCCGGAGAGTCCGTCCAAGAAGCAGTAGTATATATGCCCCGACAATATTTCTAACATCTGATCTATAAAGGGCAGAGGGAAGTGATCCTTTCTGGTGGCGTCGTTCAGCTTCCTATAGTCTACAGACTCTCCAACCTATGACTGTTCTAGTAGGAATCAATTCATTCTTTTCGTTGGTTACCATAGTCATGCCGCCTTTCTTCGGAACTACCTGCACAGGACTTACCCAAGTGCTGTCAGAAATAGGATAAATTATTCCTGCATCTAGAAGTTTAATTACCTCGGCTTTGACAACTTCTTTCATATTGGGGTTTAACCGTCTCTGAGGTTGCACACATGGTTTATACTCATCTTCCATTAAAATTTTGTGGGTGCAAAATGATGGGCTTATTCCTTTAATGTCTGACATTTTCCACGCTATGGCACTTTTGTGCTTCCTTAGTACCCTTAGCAACTCTTCTTTCTTCTTGGGTCCTAGTTTCGAAGAGATGATCACTGGTAGCGTAGAATTATCCCCCAAGAATACATATTCTAAATGCTTTGGTAATTGTTTTAGTTCTAGCTTGGGCGGCTCATCAATAAAGGGTTTCTGTTTTAATTCATCATTAATCTTGATGTCCTCTATTTTCATCTGTCTAGAAGATGATGCATTGGGATTCTCTTCATCAGTATCGTCATCTTTCCCCTCACCTTGTGAAAGACACAGTTCCATCGTGTCACTGTGCATGATTTCCTGCAAAGATTCTTGAAAAATGTGATCAGTGGAATCAACAAAGTAACAAGAATCATCTTGTTCTCTAAAATATCGCATGGCATCATGAGTTTGGAAAACAATTTCCTCATCTCAGGCCCTTAGTGCAAGTTTACCATCACCAACATTAATGACAGCCCTAGCAGTAGCTAAAAAGGGTCGTCCCAAAATTAAAGGTACCTCTACGTCCTCATTCATGTCGAGCACAACAAAATCAACAGGGAATATAAATTTATCTACTTTTACCAAAACATCTTCAATAATTCCCCTAGGATACTTAACAGATCTGTCAGCTAACTGAATACTCATCCTAGTGGGTGTTGGTTCCCCGAGACCAAGTTGCTTAAACATTTTATAAGGCATTAGATTAATACTGGCACCTAAATCAGCTAATGCTTTTTCTATGCTCAAACTACCAATCAAGAAAAGAATAGTGAAACTTCCTGGATCTTTCAATTTTGTTGGCAGCTTGTTTTGGATGATGGCTGAGCATTCTTCATTAAGTTCTACTGTTGAAATTTCCTCGAACTTCCTTTTATTTGTTAGAAGCTCCTTTAAAAATTTTGCATATGTTGGCATCTGCGAAATAGCTTCAAAAAAAGGTAAGTTAATATGCAGCTATTTGAAAAGTTCAAGAAATTTACCATATTGTGCGTCTAAGCGGTCTTTCTTTAGCTTTGCTGAGTATGGAATTATTGGTTTGATTTCCTCACGGGTTGGTGTTATCTTTGCCTTCTCGGTTTCATGTGGTACCTCTTTCTTTGTTTCGACTAACTCCCTTCCACTTCTTAGTGTCACTGCCTGTACCTGCTCTGTTTCCCTTGGTAAGCTTTCTAATCGTGTTTCAGAGATTAACTTAGTGAGTTGCCTGATTTGGTCCTTGAACTCTCGCGTCAATGCCTCGAGTTTTGCTTCTATCTTTTGGAAACGTGTTTCTGTATTTTGGGAACGTATTTCTGAGGCTGCTATGAAGTTTGTCAGCATCTCTTCAAGGTTTGGCTTCTTTTCCTGTGGGTAGGGCTGTTGTTGGATGTTTTGGGAAGGTTGTTGCCTTTGATTTCTTTGACCGCCCCATGAGAAATTGGGGTGGTTCTTCCAACCTGGATTATAAGTATTACTTTAAGGGTTATTGTTAGATCAGAAATTATTACCCATATAGTTCATTTGTTCGCTCTCCATGCCCTGTCTGTAGGGTGGGTACTCAAGATTCAGCACTCCTTCACTTGCGTCGCACTGCATAACTGGATGTGCCTGCGAAGAACCATATAAACCATCAATTTTTTATGTAGTAATTCTACGGTTTGAAAGCGTCATCCTTTGCATCGATGTTGAAAACTCCAGCTGCTTTGGCTGGCCTTGTCCTTGTAACTTGCCACTGATAGTTATTTAGTGACATGTCTTCTATAAACTAAAATTATCTGCCAAAAGCAATTAGAGGAAAAATTAGCAAAGTAAAAAAATAAAAATAAAAATAAAAAATAATAATGAAAATAAATTGCAATAAAAAAAAATTGGCTAAAGTAATAAAAATTGAGCATTCTTAATATTTTAGTTCCCCGGCAACGGCTCCAAAAACTTGATCGTTGTTTTCGCGATGTCAAAGTCTTAAAATTTATAAAAAGAATGATCGAACCTGGAAACTAACTATGACAACGATTTGAGGTAAGCGCACCTATCGAGCAGTAGTATAGTTTAGTGGCAAGACCGGAATGTCGAACCCAAAGGAACTAAAAGTACTAATACTAACTTTCTTTTTATTATCTAGCCTAAAATAAAGGGAATTTGTTATTTAATCTAAATTAATTAACTACTAAACTAAAGACTCTAAGACAAAGAAGAATGAAATTGGGGAAATACTTGTGGGAAAAACCAATTGATTAAAACAATACCTAAGGAAGAATCCACCTAGACTTCACTTGTTATCTAACTCTGAACCAGACGAATTATTCATTTGACTTGATCCGTAAGATTCCCTAATGTGTATTAAACCCTCTCTCGAAGCGAATAACGTCTAACCCTAGGTTGATTAATTGAAATCTCTTTCTAAATAAAACCCCTAGAATTGCATTAAATCGATCTATGGAATTCCATATTAGGTTTCACCCTACTCCGGAAAAATCTCGTCACCTTATCTCTAGGCGGGCGATCAACTCCGCTGAACTATGCTAGATCTACTCTTAGGCAGGGACTTTTGCTCCTCCACCTAAGCACATCAAACTTGGATCAATATCCCAGAAATATCAACACAAGAATTAAGCACACATAATTAAGAACAAGTAAAATATTTATCATATAGTTCAAGAACGCGATAACAAGATTCATCTAAGTTTCATCCCCTCAGGTATCTGAGGGTTTAGTTCATAACAATAAAAGAAAACATCTCAGAAGAAAAGATAAAACAAAACATAAGAAATCCCTAAAACCCCTTAAAGGAATTGAAGGAGAGATCCTCCGTCTTGAGTATAATTCTGGCTTCTAGAGATGAATCAACTGGCTATCCTCGAGTGAATCCCCACAAATCTACCTTCTCTGGCCTAGCAAGACACCCCTAAACGATAGCCTTAGGCTCCCCTTTTTAGGTCGTACTTAAGGTGTATATATAGGTTTTTGGAATGTGTTTCTTTGCCCCTAAGTATCCCAATCCGAATAAAACTTCTCTTTGCCACGGTAGGGGCACGGCCATGGCACACGCCCGTGTGAATCGTGGCCAGGCCGTGTTGGACTTCATTAATGAGGCACGGTCGTGTGGTCTGGGGTCCAGGCCATGCCGATTTTGTGATCTGGCCCATTTGGCCCGTTTTAAGCCCGTTTATTGTTCTTTTCATTCTCCGGTGCTTCCCTGAGTATAAAACATGAAAATAAAGGATTAAGAGCACCAAATTACATAAAATAAGGGATAATTCATACAAAAGCATACTAAATGTGGGATTAAAATATGTTACTTTTACGGTTTATCAGAAGGGAAACAACCAAAGGCGAATGGCATCATCAGAAATGCCATTGATTTTGAAAGTGTCGTAAAACTAAAGAAAATTTGCTAAGTGGTTTTTTGGATCCTCATCCTGCAAACCATTAAACTGAACAAATTGTTGAATCATCTGTATAGTGTTAGGTTTTAGTTCAAAATTATTTGCAGCAACAGCAGGTCTAACAATACATGATTCAGTTCCTGTTAAATTAGGATTAGCATAATCATACATAGTTCGAGGAGGAGGATTTTCGGCAAGCACAGGAGGAAGTGGATTATTCTGGGGATCAGCCATCTCTTTCGTGTTATTAGTATCATCCTCTTGCTCTTCTTGTATGTATCATAGGCTTCGCCTTATCTCTCTTCGGTTTCTGCGAACGGTTCCTTCTATATACTATCAAAGAGTAATGGTCCTAACGGGTTCCTTCTAGTCATAAACTAAAATTACCTGCCAGAAGCAAATAAAATGAAAAATTAGCAAAGTTAAAAAAAAATAAAAAATAAAAATAAATTACAAATAAATAAAATGACTAAAGTAATAAAAAATTATTTTTCCTAAAATCTTAGTCCCCGAAAACGGCGCCAAAAACTTGATCGTGTCCAAACTAACTATGACAACGAATAAGGTAAGCGCACCTATCGTTCGGTAGTATAGCTATGGCAAGACCGGAAATATCGTATCCTCAAGGACTGATATGCGATGTCAGAGTCTTAATATTTATATAATGAATGATTGAGCCTAGAAACTAACTGTGACAATGATTAAGGCAAGTGCACCTATCGAACAGTAGTATAGCTTAGTGGCAAGACCGGATTGTCGAACCCAAAGGAACCAGAAGTACTAATACTAACTTTCTTTTTATTATTTAGCCTAAGAAACAAGGGAATTTTTTGTTTAAACTAAAATTAACTAACTACTAAGCTAAATACGCTAACACAAAGAGAACAAATTTGGGAAAATACTCGTGAGAAAAACCAATTGACTAAGACAATACCCGAGGAAGAATCCACCTAGACTTCACTTGTTATCTAACTCTGAACCAGATGATTTATTCACTTGACTTGATCCGTAGGATTCCCTAATGTATATTAATCCCTCTCTCGAGGCGACTAACGTCTAACCCTAGGTTGATTAATTGAAATCTCTTTCTAATTAAAACCCCCAGAATTGCATTAACTCGATCTATGGACTCCCATATTAGGTTTGACCCTAATCCGGCAGATTTTCGTCACCCTATCTCTAGGCGCGCGAGCAACTCCGCTTAACTATGCTAGATCTACTATTAGGCAGGGACTTTTGCTGCACCACCTAAGCACATCAGTACTTGAATCAATATCCTAAAATATCAAAGCAAGAATTAAGAACACATAATTATGATAAAATCAAGTATTTATCATATAGTTCAGCAAACGATAACAAGATTCATCTTAAGTTTCATCCCCCTCAGGTATCTGAGGGTTTAGTTCATAATTATAAAAGAATACATCTCAGAAGAAAAGATAAAACAAAACATAAGAAAAACCCTAAAACCCCCTGAAGGAATTAAAGAGAAGATCCTTCGTCCTGAGTATGAATCCGGCTTCTTGAGATGAATCAACTAGCTTTCTTCGAGTAAATTCCACAATTCTGACCTCTCTGGCTCGGCTCCTTGGCCTAGCTAGACGCCCCCTTGAAGGTTGGCGTCTAGGGTGTTTATATAGGCTTTTAGAATGGCTTTCTTTGCCTCTAAGTACCCTAATCTTAATAAAATTCTTCTTTGTCACGTCTGGGACACGCCCATGGCACACGCCTGTGTGAATCGTGGCCAGGCGTGTTCGAACCTGCTGTAAGAGGCACGGCCGTGTGGCTTGGGCCCAGGCCATGTGCATTTCTTTCTTTGGCCAATTTGGTCCGTTTTAAGCCCGTATTCTGTTCTTTTCATCCTCCTATGCTATTCTGAGTATAAAATATGAAATTAAAAGATTAAGAGCACCAAATTCCATAATTCAAGGGATAAATCATCCAAAAGCATGCTAAATGTGGGATTAAAATATGTTACTATTACGGTTTATCAAGGACCAAGAGTACTAGTAGTTACTATCTTTTTATTATCTAGCCTAAGTATTAAGGGAATCAATGTTTAATTAACTAATTACTAAACTAAGGATGCTAAGACACAAATAGTGAATTGGGAAAATACTTTTGGGAAAACCAGTTGATTAAGACAATACCCGAGGAAGAATCCACCTAGACTTCACTTATTACTTAACTCTGAACCAGACGATTTATTCACTTGACTTGATTCGTAGGATTCCCTAATTTATATTATTATCCCTTTCGAGACTAATAACGTCTAACCCTAGAATGATTAACTAAAATCTCTTTCTAATTTAAACCCCTAGTGTTGCATTAACTCGATCTATGGACTCCCATATTAGGTTTGACCCTAATCCGGTATATTTTCGTCATCCTATCTCTAGGGTTGCGATCAACTCCGCTTAACTATGCTAGATCTACTCTTAAACAGGGACTTTTGCTCCACTGCCTAAGCACATCAATACTTGAATCAATACCCTGAAATATTAAAACAAGAATTAAGAACACATAATTAAGAACAAATCAAGTATTTATCATACAGTTCAGAAAACAATAACAAGATCCGTCTTAGGTTTCATCCCCCTCAGGTATTTGAGGGGTTTAGTTCAGGTTTAATAAAGAATACATCTTAGAAGAAAGTAAATAACAAAACATAAGAAAAACCCTAAAACCCCCTGAGGGAAATTGAAGGGAAGATCTTCCGTCTTGAGTGTGATTTCGGCTTCTGGGATGATTCAACTGGCTGTCTTCAAGTAATTTCTTGTGTTCAACCCTCTCTGGCTTCGCCCCCCGTCAAAAGCCCTGACAGAAGGCTTCTATCGATGACCCCTTTAGGTTGCCCTCAAGGGTGTTGATATAGGCGTTCAAAATGCCTTTCTTGGCCCACAAGTACCCTAATCTGAATGGAATTAAAACAGGTCAAGGCAGGGGCACGCCCGTGTGGAACGCCCGTGTGAATCGAGCCCAGGCCTTGTGGTGAACTCCAGGCCGTGTTGATTTCCTACTTTGGCCCATTTTCTCAATTTTTGGCTCATTTCCCGTTCTTTTCATCCTCTAATGCTCTTCTAAGTATAAAACATGAAATTATAGGATTAGGAGCATCAAATTCCATAATTCAGGGGATAAAATCATCCAAAAGTATGCTAAATGTGGGATTAAAGTATGTGTATATTACGGTTTATTAGATACGAAAATAAGGGGCCGACAAATTTAGAGCCAACATAGATGATGACCCTGAGAGAGCGAAGTTCTAGCTTGAGAACTCTATGCGGGTATTCGATGAACTCTCTTGCACGCCTGAGGAGAGCTTAAAATGTGCTGTGTCATTGTTAAAGGACTCAGCATATCTTTGGTGGAAAATGCTGACAACTGTAGTACCAAGGGAGAGAGTCACATGGGACTTCTTCTTAGAAGAGTTTCGAAAGAAGTACATAATCTAACGATTCGTTGACCAGAAACGAAAAGAGTTTCTTGAATTGAAGTAAGACAAGATGACTGTGGCAGAGTATGAGTGCGAATTTGTTAGGCTCAGCAAGTATGCAGAAGAGTGTGTGTCTACGGGAGCTATTTTGTGCAAAAGGTTTGAAGATGGGCTAAATAAGGATATTAGATTGCTAGTTGGGATCTTAGAATTGAAAGAATTCATGGTTTTGGTCGATAGAGCTTGCAAGGTTAAAGAGTTGAATAAGGAAAAGAGAAAATCTATGATTGAGGCCCGAGATGCAAGGAAGAGGTCGATAAGTAAGTTGTTTCAAACCCAATCAAAGAGGTCCAAGGAAATGAACCCTCAGACAACTGCTTTAGCTGGGTATTCACACCGAGATCAAGGTAATACATATTCGGGCTCGAGAATTCGAGCCACCTTGATGGCAAGCATGGGTAATGCAAAGTCAAATAAATCGGAGTGTCCGAATTATGGTAGACAACATAATGGAGAGTGTTGGGAAAATAATTGAACTTGCTACAAGTGTGGTTCACCAGACCACTTTATTCGGGACTGTCCGGAGAGGGATGAGAAAAACAAAAATCAAGAAGTAAGAGCGAGCAATGTACCTTCGAGGGGTAGACCACAAAGGAACCTGGGGAGTGGGACTAGTAGTAGAGGTGCGCCTAGAGATTCTGCTGTGAGATCAGAGGGCAGAGCACCTGGAAAGACTTATGCCATTTGCGCTCGCGAAGAAGCATCATCTCCAGATGTGATAATGGGTACTTTTTCTCTTCATGATATCTCTGTTGTGGTTGATTGATCCGGGGTTTACCCATTCTTATATTTTCATGAAATTGGTATCTAGTATGAGTATGATTATTGAATCTACAAAATTTGTGGTAAAAGTGTCAAACTCGTTAGGTAAACATGTGCTAGTTGACAAAGTGTGTAGGAATTGTCCCTTGACAATTAGAGGTTATTGTTTTCTAGCTAATCTCATGCTGTTGCTGTTTGATGAATTTGACTTGATTCTTGTTATGGATTGGTTGACCGCACATAATGTTTTAGTAAACTGTGGTAGTAAGTTTATTGAATTGAGAAGTGTAAATGGAGATGTTATTCGGGTTAAGTCAGGTAAATCGGATAATATGCGTGTAGTGATTTCGTCTATGGTAGCTGATAAATACTTGAGAAAAGGGTATGAGTCCTATCTCGCCTTTGTGTTGAATACTCAAGAGTCAGAGGTAAAGATTGAATCTGTGCCTGTGGTGTGCGAGTATCCGGATGTGTTTTCAGAAGAGCTACCCGGATTGCCTCCAGTTAGAGAAGTCGAGTTTGGCATCGAGTTAATTCTGGGTACAGCACCTATTTCAGTTGCCCCGTATAGGATGGCACCATTAGAGTTGAAAGAGTTGAAGGTTCAGTTGCAAGAGTTAACAGATAAAGGTTTTGCAAGACCGATCTATTCACCGTAGGGTGCTCCGGTACTTTTTGTGAAGAAGAAAGACGGGTCGATGAGATTGTGTATAGACTACAGACAACTCAACAAAGTGACAGTGAAGAATAAGTACCCTTTGCCAAGGATCGACGATTTATTCAACCAATTGAAAGGAGCTATGGTGTTTTCTAAGATAGACCTAAGGCCTGGCTATTACCAGTTGAGGGTTAAGGAGCAAGATGTGCCGAAAACTGCATTTCGGACGAGGTATGGCCATTTTGAGTTCCTTGTCATGCCATTGGGTTTAACGAATGCTCCTACGATCTTTATAGATTTAATGAACCGTATTTTCCGATCGTATTTGGATAAGTTTGTAGTTGTTTTTATCGACGACATACGAATTTATTCTCGGGATGAGAGTAAGCATGCGGAGCACCTAAGAACTGTTTTGCAGACTCTAAGAGATAAGAAGTTGTACGTTAAGTTTAGTAAGAGCGAGTTTTGGCTCCGAGAGGTCAGATTCTTAGGACGCATTGTGCCGGGTGATGGCATTAGAGTTGATCCGAGTAAGATCTCGGCTATTGTAGAGTGGAAACTATCGAGGAATGTGTCAGAAATTAGGAGCTTTTTGGGTTTAGCGGGTTTAGCGGGTTACTACAGACGGTTCGTTAAAGGGTTTTCTATGAATGCTACACCGATAACGAGACTGCTACGTAAAGATGTTACGTTTGAGTGGACAGACAAATGCCAACAAAGTTTTGAGAAACTGAAAGCTTTGTTGACTGTAGCTCCGGTGTTAGTACAACCTGAGTTAGGAAAGGAGTTTGTGGTCTATAGTGATGCGTCATTAAATGGTCTTGGCTGTGTGCTGATGCAGGAGGCTAAAGTAGTGGCTTATGCCTCGAGACAACTAAAATCGCATGAAAAGAATTATCTAACTCACGATTTGGAGTTGGCTACGATCGTTTTCGCTTTGAAGATTTGGCGTCATTATTTGTATGGTGAAAAGTGTCGAATCTTTACTGATCATAAAATTTTGAAGTACCTGATGACCAAAAGGATTTGAATTTACGGGAACGGCGGTGGCTCGAATTACTAAAGGATTATGAGCTGGTAATCGATTACCACCCGGGGAAAGTGAATGTGGTTGAGGATGCCTTGAGCTGAAAATCACTGTATGCTTTGAGAGCTATGAGCACGAGCTTAGCATTATCTGATGATGGAGCTATATTGGCCGAGTTGAGGGCTAGACCATTATTTCTTCGGCAGATATGTGAAGCTCAAAAGAATGATAGTGAAATGCAAGTTAAGAGAGCTCAATGTGAGTTGGGAAATAACTCTGACTTCCAGGTTGGTGCAGATGATTGTTTGATGTTTCGTGATAGAGTTTGTGTACTTAAAAATGAGGAGTTGATTCGGAGAATTTTTCATGAGGCACATAATGGTTATTTGTCAGTACATCCGGGCAACACAAAAATGTATAATGATTTGAATAATTTGTATTGGTGGCCAGGTATAAAAACAGATATCTCCGAGTTTGTTACAAAGTGTTTGATCTGTCAATAAGTGAAAGCCTAGCATCAAGTACCTTCAGGACTACTTCAGCTTGTGATGGTTCCCGAGTGGAAGTGGGACTGAATCACGATGGATTTTGTAACGGGGTTACCTATGACTCCAAAAAAGAAAGATGCTGTGTGGGTCATTGTTGATAGATTAACAAAATTGGCTCACTTTATACCGGTGCGTATTGATTACTCACTCGACAAGTTGGCAGAGCTGTATATTGTTGAGGTTGTGAGGTTACATGGAGTGCCTGTATCCATTATCTCGGATAGAGATCCAAGATTTACTTCGAGGTTTTGGAAAATGTTGCAAGAAGCCTTGGGTACGAAATTGAATTTTAGTACTGCGTTCCACCTGCAAACTGATGGCCAATCCGAAAGAGTAATTCAAGTTCTAGAAGATATGCTCTGATGCTGTGTGTTAGAGTTTGAAGGTAGTTGGGAAAGATATCTACCTTTGGTTGAATTTGCCTACAACAGCAGTTATCAGTCGAGTATACGGATGGCACCATATGAAGCCTTATATGGACGCAAGTGTCGGACTCCCTTGTATTGGATAGAGCTTAGTGAGAAGCAAATTCACGGGGTTGATCTAGTTAGAGAAACCGAGGAGAAAGTGAAAGTGATCCGTGATAGTCTGAGGGCTACTTCAGATCGACAAAAGTCATACACGGATTTAAAAAGGAAAGAAGTTGAGTTTTAGGCGGGTGATAAAGTATTCCTGAAAGTATATCTGTGGAAGAAAGTATTGAGATTTGGTCGAAAGGGCAAATTGAGTCCGCGATTCATAGGGCCGTATGAGGTTATTGAAAGGATTGGACCAGTAGCTTACCAGTTGGCTTTACCGGCAGAGTTAGAGAGAATACACAACGTGTTTCATGTGTCGATGTTGCGATGATATCGTTCCGATCCTTCACATGTGATTCCTCCGACTGAGATTGAGATACGACCAGATATGACCTATGAAGAGGAACCAATTAAGATTTTGGCTCGAGAGGTTAAACAGTTGAGAAACAAAAGTATAGCTTTAATAAAAGTGTTGTGGAAAAAACATGGTGTAGAAGAGGCTACGTGGGAACCGGAAGAAGCCATGAGAGAACAGTACCCAAACCTCTTTATCGGTAAGATTTTTGGGGACAAAAATCTTTAAAGGGGGGAGAGTTGTAACAACCTGATTTTGGGGCTAGTCGAAACAGTGGTTTCAGGACCACTAATCCGAGGTTAAAGATTTTTTTTTTTTATAATTTTATGTGTTATATCAAGATTATATGAGTGCATGAAAGTTTTGGTGCCTTAATTTTGGTGATTTCATTCTTAATAGTGAAAAAGAACTAAATTGCATAAAGTGCAAAAGTTTCATTTTACAAGCTAGAGGTCTCTAATAGCTATAAAATATTAAATTGGAGATCCAAAGTGCAATTAGGCCATTGGGGAGGTGATGGCCGGCCATAGGGGACAAGTTAGAGGCTTGGTCAATGGTCAGGTGAGTTGGTGACTTAATTGAATAAAATAAGATTAAATAAAGAAAAGGCTATCATCTTTTTCATTTCTCTTCTCTTTCCACCAAAATTTTCAGTAAGAAATTGGGGTTTTGAAGATCAAAATTTTAGCCAAGCTATTCTCTTGCAAGTAAGTGATTTTAAAGAATCTTTCTTGATAATTTTTGTACTTTTGGAACCCCTAAAGTTAAAGCTATCTAATGATGGGACTATTTTACAAAATGGTTGAAAGTCTAAGGATTTTCCATGTGAGTGCTTGTGTTGTTTGCTGAGTTTTTAGGGAAGAAAATGAATTGTGGTTGTTAAATAAACAACTTTTGTGAAAGGTGTTTCCATGAAAACACCTAAAAGGACCTATTTGTAAAGGTTGCAAATTGAGTAGTAAATGCATGAAATGATGGGTATTGTGAATTGTTATAAGAGTAATAAGTGTTCAGATAGGCTTGTTTAATGAAGAAATTTGATGAAAAATGATTTATGAGCCTAGGGGCAAAATTGTAATTTTGCCAAAGTATAAGGGCAAAACGGTCATTTTTGCCAAAGTAGAAATTTTAAAGTGTTTTGATGTATGTAGTGATTAAATGAGTAAATTCTAATATTATAGACACGAAGAACACGGAATCAACCTTGACCGGGGAAAAGGCAAGGTTTCGGACTAAACTGCAAATTGACATATTTTGTATCGAGGTAAGTTTATATGTAAACGATACATATGTTTTTACTTATTGATGCATTGTATGGATGTAAATGCTTATTGGTGAGATTGACTGAAAATGGTAGAAAATGGGTAATTCTCGAATGAACCTCGGAATAGAAATGTGAGTTCGGATAATTATTCGTAAATGTGTAATTGTTGGTGGGCTATGGCGATACTACCTTGTCATTTATTCATGATGGGTTGTGTGCGATACCATCGTATATATATTATCATTTGGTGGGCTATGTGCGATACCACCGTAATTATCATTGTTGATGGGCTGTGTGCGATACCACCCTATTATTGATTAATGGTGGGCTGTGTGCGAAACCACTGGTTATCTTGTATCATTCCAAAGGGTTCATTGAGAAACTTGTTGTAAATTTCATGTGGATTTGTGGTGATAAGTGCAGGGAATATGTGCAAGTGAAAGTGAGTAATGCGTATGATATGTGTTTGGGATGTGGTAAGGCTTGAAATGAGTAAGCCTGATTATGAGGATATGAATTGCTTTTACATAGCATGTAATGTCGATAAACTATTATGTGGTATGATGTTTATTGTTTACATGTAGACTTACTAAGCTTAAAGCTTACTCCTTTCTCTTTTCCCTTGTTTTATAGTGTCGAAGAGCCAGCTCGGGATACGGAGATAAGCAAAGGATCACCCACACTATCAGTACATCTTGGTATAGTTAGACTTAGCATTTTGAGTATGGCATGTATAGGGACTAGACTTAGTTGAATGTCATATTGTTTTGGCCAAATGTGTTGGCTCATTCAAAGATGAACTTTTTTTGTATAAGGCCATAGTTGATGGCTCTTTCTTATTAATCCATGAAAAGATGAGGTTATTCATGATTGTGCAAGTAGTATGATGATTTACTTGGTTTAATTATGCATGAATGGGTTAAAGGTTTGATGTGAATCATGTTTATATGAGTTAGGGTGATGGAATGAGCTTGGCAAATAGCCTTGTTCTTGTCCACACGGGTAGACACACTGCGGGCGTGTGTCTGGGCCGTGTGTGACACATCATCACCTCATGGGCGTGTGGTTAGGCGATGTGTCCCCTTGCATGCTAGGTTTACAAGTCAAGTATGCTTAGTAGTAAACGCACGGGCAGAGACACGGCCGTGTGTCTCAGCTGTGTGGAAGGCATGGCCATGGACATGGGCGTGTACCCAAGCCGTGTGAAGTCTGCACTTGAAATTAGGAATTTAATTAGCCACACGGTCGAAGGACACGGGCCTGTGTCTTGGCAGTGTGACATTTATGGGGTGATGACATCAGAAACAGAATGCCAAGGTTTTGGCACAGGGGTTAAGACACGGGGATGTCGAGGCCTTGTGAGGGACACGGGCCAAGGAAACGGGCGTGTGTCCGGCCGTGTGAAAACCCCTGTAGGTTCGAACTGAGAAATAATTCCACACGGGTGTGGACCACGGGCATGTCATATGCCACACGGCTGTGTCCCTTTCTTCACACGGGCGTGTGGACTATTTAGTGAAAATTTTCTAAGATTTTCGGGAGAGCTTTAAAGGAGCTCGATTTGATCCTGAACTATTCCTGAAGTGTAACACCCCTAACCCGTATCCGTCGCCGGACTAGGGTTAACGGCGTTACGGGAGAGATCGAAAACATTTACAGAAATGTCATACAACTTTATATCAACCTCAAACATAGTGTCCCCTTAGTAGGTCATCGAAACCTAAAACATGCTTATAAATCGGGTCGGGACTAAACCGGAACACATACATAATTTCACGGAAGTTTAAAACTTTTCTAAGTTTCAGGGGTTACACGCCCGTGTAGGCAGGCCTTGTGCCTCCCACGGCTGCTGAACACACCCGTGTGTCCTCCCCGTGGTTGAATCTGACTTTACTCCACAGCCACCAAGCACACTCGTGTACCTTGGCCGTGGTCGAATATGACTTTACATCCACGGCCACCAAGCACGCCCGTGTACCTTGGCCGTGGACTCATAAGCCATATACTGACTTTTTCACACGGCTACTAGACATGTCCGTGTGTCTTGACCGTGTACTCCTAGGCTAGCTACTGACTTAGCCCCACGGTCACTAGGCACGCCCGTGTGCCACAACCGTGTGACATTATAGGCCATTTGCAAGGCCAAAATGCCACCCACTTAGGGTCAATTCTACAAGAAATTTACGAACACATTTCATGCACAAATAACAACCATAACATACTAAAATAACCATTCAATCTATACATTCAAAAACCAATCTAAACTATGCCAACTTACAAGACTAAAACTCATCTCATCACAAGCATAATTCATCCATTACTTACTCAAAACTTGACCATTTCGTGTGTCATCTAACCATGCCAAAAACATGCTTCACACATCACATTCATTTAAGCAAATTCTCAACTCATATCTAGCCAAATCACATGGCTAAGTTCATATAACAAACTTATATCAAATACTAGCCTATACATGCCATATCTAGCTATATACATTTCCAAAATGTACCAAACACAAGTTGAGTAGTGTGATGACGATCCTCAACGGTCCTGAGCCTTCAGTAGCTTTGACGACCTATAAAATAGAGAAAACACACACAAAGTAAGCTTGCTAAAATCTTAGTAAGTCATAATACAAATAAACTCAACATGTAGAGCATATAAGCATGTAGAAACATTGGTACAATTCATATTCATAGCAAATTTCTCACATATATGCTTTGATCCATATTCGTGGCCATATTTTCCACATTCATAACCATTCTTACATCTCATTCACATTCTCATATTCAACCATACTTTTCATCAAATCAAAGTCATATAGGTACTTACCTTTTATACACACTTAGTGTACATACCAAACGTACCTGAAACGAATATACATTCACGTAATAGTTTATAGCTCGAATTTGCCCGTTGAACCATTCGGAATCTAATGGGATACTCAGAAACTCAGAATGATCATACAATGCCAACGTCCCAGACGAGGTCTTACATGCACTCAAATATTGATGCCACTGTCCCAGACATGGTCTTACATGTAAAGCTCATATCAATGCCAACGTCCCAGACGTGGTCTTACACATAAAGCTCATATCGATGCCAACGTTTCAGACGTGGTCTTACACATACAACTCATATCGATTTCAACGTCCCAGATGTGGTCTTACTCGAATATCAAATCAATGCCAACGTCTCGGACGGGGTCTTACATGATAAAACAGAACAGACACCTATGTCATGACATAGCTAATCCTATAAATTCCTAGGTTCATACGGGACTTCTTGGACAATGTCACTATATTGATCTTATCTCGGAATTCATGTACATAACATCTCGTAAGCATTCATTGTTATCAATAGTCATATGAACATACATAATTTAATACGAATACGTTTATTTGCATAATGACTTACCTCGAATTCGATTTATCGGAAATGGAAACGGTTACTCAGTTACTTTCGCCTTCCTGCGGTCTAAGTCTGTTTTCCTCGGTTCTTGATCTATACATATTCAGAATTAACCCTTTTATTCACTAACTAATTCAATTCAATCCAAGGACACACATTTGGGGCTATTTTCAAATTAACCCTCACATTTGCACAATTTATCAATTTAGTCTATTTTTCTCAAAACATCAAATACACAAATTCATCATACATCCATGTTTAGCCGAATGCTTATGTATATCATACAAGCCCATATTTTACATCAAATTTGCAATTTAGTCCCTCAAGTTACTATTTTCTCAATTTAGCCCTAATTAGCTAAATTCATCAAAATTTCAAGAACAAAACATGTTCATCTAGCTCCAATCTTTCATTTAACACCATAAATCATCACAAAGCTCAACATATCATCAATTGCATATCTCACAAACATCATCTATACACAAAATTGAGACATGGGCTTGATAGTAGACAAAGCAACGATTGCAAAAACGTAGAAATTATCAAAAACCGACTAAAACATACCTTGAATTTGTGCCTCAATCTAGCCGAATGTAAAAAGCTATTCTTATTTCTTTTCTTTCATGCATTCGGTGGAAGAACATAACATTAAAGCTTATTTCAAGCTTTTGATTAATTAATATTATGATATAAACTAATTTACCATAATAAACTTTCATAATAATATATATAACACATAGTTACAAGGTCATTTATGACCTTTAACAATCCACCAACTTATGAAAGGCTTAATTGCCAAATGAGACCTCCATCTTTTCAAAGCCACAACATATAAGTGCTTTAACATATAACATGCAAATTTCACATTTAATGCAATTCAATCCTTTTGTCAAATTAAACACACAGACAGATAAATTATCTTACGAAAATTTAGCACATGCTTAATCACTTATCAGAGGCAAAAAAAATAATATTAAAATATTATACGGACTCGAATTTGTGGTCCCGAGACCACTATTCCGACTAGTGTTTAAACTGGACTATTACAATTCTCCCCACTTAGGGATTTTCGTTCCCGGAAATCTTACCGTTAAACAAAGTCAGATATTGCTGTCTCATCGAATCTTCCGGCTCCCACGTTGCCTCTTCAATTCCGTGTCGATTCCATAATACTTTCACTAACGAAATTTTCTTATTTCTCAACTCTTTTACTTCACGAGCTAAGATACGGTTAGGTTCCTCTTCGTATGACATATCAGATCGAATTTCAACTTCAGATGGGGCAATCACATGTGACGGATCGGATCGATATCTACGGAGCATTGAGACATGAAATACATTATGTATCTTTTCTAGCTCGGAAGGCAACAACAATCGATATGCAACAGGTCCAACTCGCTTAATAATTTCATACGGCCCGATGAATCTCGGACTCAACTTGCCTTTACGTCCGAAACGAAGTACTTTCTTCTATGGTGACACTTTCGGAATACTTTGTCGCCGATCTTAAATTCTATATCTTTTCGTTTTAAGTCCACATAAGACTTCTGACGATCAGATGCTGCTTTTAAACAATCTCGGATCAATTTCACTTTATGTTCTCAATCTTTTACCAAATCGACCCCATGTAGCTTATTTTCACCAAGCTCAGTCCAATACAGAGGTGTACGACATTTACGACCGTACAAAGCTTCATATGGTGCCATTTTGATGCTCGTCTGAAAACTATTATTGTATGCAAATTCAATCAATGGCAAATACTGTTCCCACGAACCATTAAACTCAAGTATACAGCATCTTAACATATCTTCAAGAATCTGAATAATCCGCTCAGATTGACGATCTGTTTGCGGATGAAAAGTTGTATTGAAATGCAGTTTCTTGCCTAAAGCTTCTTTCAATTTCTTCCAGAACCTCGATGTAAACCTCGGGTCCCTATCTGACACAATAGATAGTGGCACCTCGTGCAATCTAACAATCTCAGAAATATAAACCTCAGCTAATCTATCAAGTGAATAGTCAGATCTTACCGGAATAAAATGGGCAGATTTCGTCAATTGATCAACTACGACCCATATCGCATCTTTCTTTCTCGGAGTCAGAGGTAATCCAGAAATAAAGTCCATTGTTACTCTATCCCATTTCCACTCGGGAATCAGATTCGGTTGTAGCAACCCAGACGGAACTTGATGTTCAGCTTTGACTTGCTGACATATTAAACATTTTGAAACAAAGTCAGAAATATCACGCTTCATATCAGACCACCAATAGTGTCGCTTCAAATCATGGTACATTTTAGTACTCCCCGGATGAACAGATAGACGACTGTTATGTGCTTCACTCAAAATCAACTGAATCAATTCTGGATTTCTCGAAACACAGATACGATCTCGGAATCCCAAGCAATCATCAACAACTCGAAATTCAGATTCATAATTCGAATCACACTGAGCTCGTTTCACTATCAATTCATTATCAACTTTCTAAGCATCACATATCTGTTGTAAGAACAATGGTTTTTCTTTTGATTCAACTATCATAGAACTATCTTCAGACAGATTTAATTGAGCATTCAAAGCACGTAATGCAAACAATGATTTTCTACTCAACGTATCAGCAACAACGTTTGCTTTACCCGGATGATAATCTATCACAAGTTCGTAATTCTTTAGCAAATCTAACCATCTTCTCTGACGTAGGTTCAAATCTTTCTGGGTCATCAGGTATTTCAATCTTTTATGATCTGAAAATACGTGACATTTCTCACCATACAAATAATGATGCCAGACCTTAAGTGCAAACACAATCGCAGCTAACTCAAGGTCGTGCGTCGGATAGTTCTTTTCATGAGGCTTCAATTGTCTCGAAGCATAAGCTACAACTTTGCCTTCCTGCATCAAAACACATCCCAGACCGTTTAACGAAGCATCACTGTATATAACAAATTATTTACCTAATTCTGGCTGTACAAAAATTGGAGCTTCAGTTAACAGATTTTTCAACTGATCAAAGCTTTTCTGACACTTATCGGACCATTCAAACCCTTTATCTTTTTAAAGCAATCTAGTTAACGGAGTAGCTATCACTGAAAATCCTTTCACAAATCGACGATAATAACCAGCCAGCCCCAGAAAGCTACGGACTTCAGATACATTTCTCGGAGGTTTCCAATCCAGAATAGCAAAAATCTTGCTCGGATCAACTCGAATCCAAGAAGCTGACACAATATGTCCCAGAAAACTAACTTCACGCAACCAGAATTCACATTTGCTGAATTTCGCATACAGTTTCTTTTCTCGCAGAGTTTGCAATATGATTCTCAGATGCTCAACATGTTCAGCCTCATCACGCGAATAAATCAAAATGTCATCAATGAATATAACAACAAATCGATCTAGGTACGGTCTGAAAATTCTGCACATCAGATCCATAAAAATAGCAGGACCATTTGTTAGTCCAAATGGCATAACTAAAAACTCGTAATGCCCGTACCTCATTCTGAAAGCAGTTTTCGGTATATCTGAATCTTTTACTCGCAACTGATAGTAACACGATCTCAGATCTATCTTCGAAAACATAGTAGCTCCTTTTAACTGATCAAACAAATCGTCAATCCTGGGCAACGGATATTTGTTCTTTAATGTCACTTTATTCAACTGACGGTAGTCAATGCACATTCTCATCGTGCCATCTTTCTTTTTCACAAACAGAACGAGAGCACCCCAAAGTGAGAAACTCGGTCTAGCAAACCCTCTGTCAGTCAACTCTTGCAACTGTGACTTTAATTCTTTCAACTCTGTTGGTGCCACTCTATACGGAGCTATCGAAATAGGTGTAGTGCCAGGCAACAATTCAATACCAAATTCAACTTCACATATCGGAGGCAAACCCGATAGTTCTTCAAGGAATACATCAGAAAACTCACAAACGACTGGCACTGAATCAACTTTCTTTTCAGACACTTTCGAATTAATTACATAAGCAAAGTATGCTTCGTAACCCTTTTTCATATAACTATTAGCTTTCAATACAGATATCACAGCAGGTAATCCATTTAGGTCATTAGACTCAACTCTGACTATTTCATCATTCAGACATCTTAAATCAATAGTTTTTCTCTTACGATTCTAAACATCATGCAATGTCAACGATCCATACCTGAATTATATCAAACTCATCAAATGGTAATAGCATCAGATCAGCAGGGAAACAGATATCTCGAAACATTAACGGGCAATTCTTACATACTTTGTCAACAATGACACTTTTACCTAAGGGGTTCGATACTTTTATAACAAACTCAGTAGACTCTACAGGCAAAGTCTTACTGAACACTAAATTCATGCATATATACGAATGCGTAGAACCAGGGTCTATCAATGGAATCACAGAAGTATCATAAAGAGTAAAAGTACCCGTTATAACATCTGGAGATGAAGCTTCCTCACAAGCTCGAATAGCATATGCTCTGGCAGGCGCTCTAACTTCAGATTTTGCAACAGTATCTCTCGTAGTTCTTTGACTATTATTGATATTTCTTACATTCTTCGAAGGTCTACCTCTCACAGGTGCATTATCAGATCTCAGATTCTGAACAGTCTCTGGCTCGACAGGCTCAGGGCAATCACGAATAAAATGATCAAGCGATCCACATCTGAAACAAGCCTTGTCATTCATTCTACAGTTTCCCGAATTCCTTTTTCCACACTGCTTACATTCCGGTTTCTCGGATCGTACATTTCCAACACTTTCCACTGAAGTTGCTAGAGCTTTGGAGCTCATTTGTGATCTATGTCGATTTCTATTTTAATATCCCATATTAACTCTCGAACGGCTTTGATCATCTCTAAATTTCTTTGAAGCAGACTGAAATGATCTACTCTGAAATCTCTTTCTCACTTCTCGAGCTTCTGACTCAGCTTTCTTTTTATCTTTCCCAAGTGCCTCAGCTTTGCATTCTCGATCAACAAGTACAACAAACTCTTTTATTTCTAAGATCTCGACAAACAAATGGATATCTTCATTAAGGCTATCTTCGAATCTTTTACACATTATTGCCTCAGTAGATACACATTCACGAGCATATTGACTCAGTCTGACAAACTCTCGTTCATATTTCGTAACAGACATACGACCCTGTTTCAAGTCCATAAATTCCTTCCGTTTCTGATAAATAAACCTCTCACTAATATATTTCTTCCGAAACTCAATCTGGAAGAATTCCCATGTCACCCGTTCCTTTGGAACAACAAAGATCAATGTTTTCAACCATTGATAAGCTGCATCTCGGAGCAAAGATACAACACACTTTATGCATTCTTTCAGAGTCAAAGACATCTCATCGAATACCCGGATCGTGTTTTCTAACCAAAACTCTACCTTCTCGGCATCATCATTATTAGTAGCCCGAAACTCTTTAGCCCCATACTTACGGATTTTGTCAACCGGAGGCTTATTCAACAGACACAGATACATAACCGGTGGCACAACTATAGTCTGAGGGGATTAAGCGGGGCGGGGTTGTGAAAGCAATTATCGGGTTATTCTTTACTAATTGAGTGAACCATGCACTCATCATCTGGAAGAAAGCTTGTTTAGCTTCTCCCTCATGACTACTCGTAGCCGGTCTCGGATTAGAGGGCGCTGTCCCTTGTATGGGAGCAGGCGCATTACTTTTTACGTCGTCAGTTACGGCTCTTTCGGGATCCATTACTATACAGAAATAACATTTTATATGTCAGGATTCATCACACTATCACAATTCAGAAATATGGCATGTATAGCTAGACTCTGACATGCAACATTAGTCCGAGAATCGGCTAAACCCTAGCTTTGATATATTCCTGAAGTGTAACACCCCTAACCCGTATCCGTCGCTGGACTAGGGTTAACGGTGTTACCGGACAGATCGGAAACATTTAAAGAAATGTCATACAACTGTATATCAACCTCAAACATAGTGTCCCCTTAGTAGGTCATCGAGACCTAAAACATGCTTATAAACTGGGTCGGGACTAAATCGAAACACATACAAAATTTCACAGAAATTTAAAACTTTTCTAAGTTTCAGGGGTTACACGCCCGTGTGCCTCCCACGGCTGCTAAACACACCCGTGCATCCTCCCCGTGGTCGAATCTAACTTTACTCCACGACCACCAAGCACGCCCGTGTACATCGGCCGTGGTCGAATCTGACTTTACATCCACGGCTACCAAGCACGCCCGTGTACCTTGGCCGTGGACTCATAAGCCATATACTGAATTTTTCACACGACTATTAGACACATCCGTGTGTCTTGTCCGTGTACTCCTAGGCTAGCTACTGACTTAGCCCCACGGTCACTAGGCACGCCCGTGTGCCACAACCGTGTGACATTATAGGCCATTTGCAAGGACAAAATGCCACCCACTTAGGTTCAATTCTACAATAAATTTACCAACACATTTCATGCACAAATAACAACCATAACATACTAAAATAACCATTCAATCTATACATTCAAAACCAATCTCAACTATGCCAACTTACAAGACTAAAACTCATCTCATCACAAGCATAATTCATCCATTGCTTACTCAAAACTTGACCATTTCGTGTGTCATTTAACCATGCCAAAAACATGCTTCACACGTCACATTCATTTAAGCAAATTCTCAACTCATATCTAGCCAAATCACATGGCTAAGTCCATATAACAAACTTATATCAAATACTAGCCTATACATGCCATATCTAGCTATATACATTTCCAAAATGTACCAAACACAAGTTGAATAGTGTGATGATGATCCTCAACGGTCCCGAGCCTTTAGTAGCTTTGACGACCTATAAAACAGAGAAAACACATACAAAGTAAGCTTGCTAAAAGCTTAGTAAGTCATAATACAAATAAACTCAACATGTAGAGCATATAAGCATGTAGAAACATTGGTACAATTCATATTCATAGCAAATTTCTCACATATATGCTTTGATCCATATTCTTGGCCATATTTGCCACATTCATAACCATTCTTAAATCTCATTCACATTCTCATATTCAACCATACTTTTCTTCAAATCAAAGTCATATAGGTACTTACCTTTTATACACACTTAGTGTACATACCAAATGTACTTGAAACGAATATACATTCACGTAATGGTTTATAGCTCAGATTTGCCTGTTGAACCGTTTAGAATCTAATGGGATACTCGAAAACTCAGAATGATCGTACAATGCCAACATCCCAGACGAGGTCTTACATGCACTCAAATATTGATGCCACTGTCCCAGACATTGTCTTACACGTAAAGCTTATATCGATGCCAATGTCCCAGACGTGGTCTTACACATAAAGCTCATATCGATGCCAACGTTCCAGACGTGGTCTTACTCAAATATCAAATCAATGCCAACGTCCCGAATGTGGTCTTACATGATAAAACAGAACAGATACCTATGTCATGACATAGCTAATTCTATCTATTCCTAGGTTCATACGAGACTTCTCGGACAATGTCACTATATTGATCTTATCTTGGAATTCATGTACATAACATCTCGTAAGCATTCATTATTATCAATAGTTATATGAACATACATAATTTAATACGAACACGTTTATTTGCATAATGACTTACCTCGGATTCGATTTATCGGACATGGAAACGGCTACTCAGTTACTTTCGCCTTCCCGCGGTCTAAGTTCGTTTTCCTCGGTTCTTGATCTATACATATTCAGAATTAACCCTTTTATTCACTAACTAATTCAATTCAATCAAAGGACACACATTTGGGGCTATTTGTAAATTAACCCTCACATTCGCATAATTTATCAATTTAGTCTATTTTTCTCAAAACATCAAATACACAAATTCATCATACATCCATGTTTAGCCGAATGCCTATGTATATCATAAAAGCCCATATTTTACATCAACTTTGCAATTTAGCCCCTCAAGTTACTATTTTCTCAATTTAGCCCTAATTAGTTAAATTCATCAAAATTTCAAGAACAAAACATGTTCATCTAGCTCCAATCTTTCATTTAACACCATAAATCATCACAAAGCTCAACATATCATCAATGGCATATCTCACAAACATCATCTATACACAAAATTGAGACATGGGCTTGATAGTAGACAAAGCAACGATTGCAAAAACGTAGAAATTATCGAAAACCGACTAAAACATTCCTTGAATTTGTGCCTCAATCTAGCCGAATGTAAAATGCTATTCTTATTTCTTTTCTTTCATGCATTCAGTGGAAGAACATAACATTAAAGCTTATTTTAAGCTTTTCATTAATTAATATTATGATATAAACTAATTTACCATAATAACCTTTCATAATAATATATATAACACATAGTTACAAGGTCATTTATGACCTTTAACAATCCACCAACTTATGAAAGGCTTAATTTCCAAATAAGACCTCCATCTTTTCAAAGCCACAACATATAAGTGCTTTAACATATAACATGCAAATTTCACATTTAATGCAATTAAATCCTTTTTGTCAAATTAAACACACAGACAGATAAATTATCTTACGAAAATTTAACACATGCTTAATCACTTATCAGAGGCACAGAAAATAATATTAAAATATTATACGAACTCGGATTTGTGGTCCCGAGACCACTATTTTGACTAGGGTATAAATCGGACTGTTACATGAAGCGTGATTTAAGCCTCGTAGACTTGTTTAAGAGGTGTTAATAAAAGTTTTAAGTTTGGAGAGGAAAGTCAAGTCTCGGAATTGTATGATTGATTGCGTATCAGCCTAGTAATGCCTCGTACCCTATTCCAGCGTTGAATACAGGTAAGGGGTGTTACAGAATGTCTCAAGTTGGATGCAATACAGGATTCCATGATGAGGACACTTCCATAATAGTTCTTTGCACCTTTCCTATACCTCATACAAGGATTCGTCATCCATTTGTTGGAAAGTAGTGATCTCATTCCTCAACTTAGCATTCTTGCTAGGCATGATATACTTCATGAGGAATCTTTCTGCTAAATCTTGCCATGTGGTAATAGAATGTGGTGGCAATGAGGTTCAACCAGGCTCGAGCTCTGTCCCTTAGTGAATATGAGAATAACTTTAATCATAGTGCATCTTCAGGTACTCCAGCTAGCTTGGAAGAATTGCTCACCTCCATAAACAATCTTAAGTGAAGGTGAGGATCCTTGGTAGGCATTCCACTGAATTGGCCCACTATATGAAGCATCTAGAACATGACTGGCTTCAGCTCGAATTGTTGTGCCTCTATTTCAGGTCTCCAAATACTTGGATTAAGATCATGAAACATTGGCACGACATATTGTCATAGATCTCTATCCCTATCATCAGCAATAAGGATAAGATTTTGAGAAGAGTTTGCTTTGTTTCCTTGATTCAAATTTTCGTAGTTCATCTCTTCGGTCCTTTTCTGAACTGCTTGTCTTCTTCATTGTCAAAAAGTTATTTGAATCTCAGGGTCTACGGGGAGTAAATTGATAATTTGATCAATACTGATAAACACCTGAAACTACACAGAAAATGGGGAGTAAATTGATAATTTGATCAATACTGATAAACACCTGAAACTACACAGAAAAAATTAACTAAGTTAAAATTGAATAGAAAAATAAACCAAAATGCAAAATTAACAAATTCAGAAATAATGATTTTTAAAAATAGTCCCCGGCAACAACGCCAAAAACTTGGAAAGATGGAAATGTGCAAGTGTACACAATTGCAACAAGTAATAAAGTGACAAGTAAATGTCGAGTTATTATACCCACAAGGACTATGTAAGAAAATATTTATGAAATGCAATTAAAAACACTTTAGCGAAGGAAAATCGTTTGTTTTGAAAAAGGGTTTTAAAAAACTAGATTTTAACTAAGTAAATTAACTAAGAAAATTAAAAGATAAAATTTCCAATGCATGATTTCTAAAACAAAACAAGTTTAATCAATATGACATAATTGTGTTAGATCAATTACATTTCTTAACTTAATATTACTAAAACAATGTTCATGTTGTTACGAATAAATTCACGGAAACTTGGTAATTTGTTAACTATAGCACATACAGACTTACTAAATTAACTAATCTCTTGAACATATCACTATGCCAATTCAAACAATTAATCAATTTAAATAAGCAAGTAACAGATTAAGTGAGGTAACAATATATTCCTACATTGAAGCAGCTTAATCACAATAATCTTGCAAGTTATGCAAGGCTAATGTACCGTTTAATACCTTCACTATTTTAACCCTCAGCTACCTTAGAAGATTAAACATGCATTGATTAAGTATTGTGTCAATTAATTACAAATAATCAATTCATTATTTACATTACAATTGTAATGCAAGAATAACATAATCATGGTTTTACTTAATAAACAATTTACCAAGACCTATAACAATACAAACATAATTTTAATAACTTAAGTGAACGAAATGAAATCAACCTAACACGAATTAGATTTAAGTCATGTTAATTAAATTTAGAATAACAACAAAACAAATATTCATATACATGTTCATAACAAAAACAATAAAAATTAAAGGATAGGAAACTAGAATCAAATCCGGTGTTTCTCTGAAGCTTGACTAGTTTGCTCTGCTCCTCCTTCTCCGTTTGTTCTTGTTGATCTGAGGCTTCTACAAGCACTTGAATGTTGCTACCAGTGGTGGTTGAAGGGCCCTTTTCCAAGAGGGGAAATCGGCAAGGGAATGAAAGGGAAAAATGGAAAGCAAAGGAATGTTTTGAAGAGAGAAAATGAGAGAGAAGTGAAGAATGAAAGGTGTGAGAAGTGTATTGAAATGATCAGCAAAGGGGGTATTTATATGTGGTATTGACTGCTAAAAATAGCAAAAAATCAGCAGCCATAGACCCCCTTGGCCGGCCACAAATGTGGCAAGTTTGAAGGTTTAAAATTTGCTAAATTTAGCTTGGGGTGAATTTGTAAAAGCACAGAAAGTGGAAGGGTTTGAATGTAATTTCAAGAAAACTTCAAGGTCTGATTTGCAAGCCAGATAATTAGAAAATTTGAGCTGATTGGTTCAGCATGTTGGACGATTTTCGGCAGCCCATTTGCTCGGTTGGATCAATTTTTCGGTTAGGCACAATTAGGCCTCCTTTCATAATTTAATTAATAATAATTATTTCACCCAAAATAAATTGGATTAAAATTCAAATTAAATATATTATGTATTAATATTCATCATTTGGACCATCTTAGGCTGAAAATTAATTAGCCTCAATGCTTCAAAAATTGCTTCACGGTTTTGTGCTTCTAGCAATATCTGTTGAGCCAATTTTCACCTTTATGCAAATCTGTCAAAAATAAATCAAAATTTATTATAAAATTAATTAAAATTCAATATGTTAATAATTTAAGTATAATTTAATTATTTTATAATTATATTATAATTTTCGACAAGAATTACTACAAAACTGAATGTATTTGAGATATATTTCCGTGTTTCCATAGTGCGAGACCAATGGAGGGTGTTCGACGAAGGTGTGGTTTTTTACATGGTATCGAAGTTGGTTCCATTAGATCAAATGGAGGATTACCACTAGGCTGGTGACCATAGGATAATGTGACATTGTGGAGTTACTTATAGCACTATGTTGATGTTGAGATTTTTATTGACTATGAGCACGTTACTTGGTGCTTTATAGGGTTTTATGGACATCAAAATGAAAGGTTTAGGGGTGAGACTTGGGATCTTTTACGCAATTTGGGCAGTGATCAGAGTCTTCCTTGGCTGGTAGTCGGGGATTTTAGAAAGATCATTTTTTCTTTTGAGAAAAGAGGGGGTCGAGTTCATAGTGAACGACATATGACCAATTTTTTATTTGTTCTTTAGGATTGTGAGCTTACTGACTTGGGTTTCATAGGGCGCTGGTTCACTTGGGAGTAGGGTCGCCTAGCTTCGACCAATATCCGAGAACGATTGGATAGAGGGTTTGCTAACTTTGAGTGGTGACACCAATATCCTGACTATGTTGTTGTCCATTTGCCTCATTCTACTTCTGACCATTGCCCAGTGTTGGTTGACACTCTGAGCTGAATGGTGTTTGGATTACTCTTTTGAGAATGACCTTCGAGATTATTGATTTACTATTACCTCTGATTTGCTTTCCAAGCTCAAGGGTTTAGGCAAGAGACTTTTACTTTGGAATCGGGCGCAGCAGGGTGCGTGGAAGGAAACAAAGGAAAAGTTAGAAGCCTATTTGGCCGCATTGTATATGTAGGAACCAAATGATGCCACTCTTACCGAATTAACAGATGTTTAGCTAGGGTTAAATTTGGAAGGAGATCAGGAAGAGATCTAATGGAAGCAACAGTCGTGTCTTAGTTGGTTGTTGTATGGTGACAGGAACACGACATATTTGCATAATATGACTTCAGTTTGAAAGCATAATAATATGGTTAAGGGTCTCAAGATAGATTCGGGTAATTGGGTATCGGATAATGAGGGTCTCATTAATTTGGCCACTACGTACTTCAGGGATTTGTTTACTGTGTTAGATGGGGGTGATACAAATAGGATATTTTCCACTATTGAGCATCGAGTTTTAGATGAAATGAACTCAAAGTTGCTGCAACCTTACATGGCTGAGGAGATTTGGATGGCTGTTAAAGATATAGCCCCTTTGTTTGCTCCAGATATTAATGGCTTTCAAACCTTGTTCTATCATAAATATTGGCATATTTTTAGGGGAGGAAGTGACCATGTTTTGCCTTTCAATGATTTGGGGTGAGGTTGCAATGGACATAATCAATCAAACACACATAGTTTTGATCTTGAAAGTTTCTAAGTCGGAGTCTATCACTTAGTTTTGACCCATTAGCTTGTGTATTGTATTGTATAAAATCATTGATAAGGTACTTGTGGATCATATGAGGGATTGTTTAGATTATTGTATTCATGAATCTTAGGGCATTTTCAACCTCGACCGGCAAATTTCTGATAATGTGTTGGTTGCTTATGAGATCTTGCATCTATTAAAGACTAGGCGTTGGGGAAAATCTGACCACTTTCTTTAAAGCTCGATATGAGCAAGGCATATGACAGGGTTGAATGGGATTTTTTGGCTTGTATGATGATTTGATTAGGGTTCCATGTGGACTGGGTGAACCTACTCATGCACTGTGTTGGCTCGGTTTCTTACATGGTGGGGCTTAATAGTCTACGGGGTGCCTACTTTGAGCCTTTTAGGGGAGTTCGATAGGGCGATCCTCTGATGCCTTATCTTTTCTTGATATGTGCATAATGTTTCTTAGCTTTGTTGGAGTAAGCAAAACACCTGGGGACCATGGCAGGGGTTCTTATTGGTCACTCAGGTTTGATGCTTAATCATTTGTTCTTCACCGATGATTGTATCATCTTTGCTTCAGCTTCAAGAGAGGGGGTTGAAGGAGTTCTCCGTGTGGTTTCTGAATATGAGTAGGCATCTGGACAACGGGTGAATTTCGAGAAGTCTCTCCTCTATTTTGGCTTGAATGTTAAGGTTGAGGATAAGGACCAAGTGGGTATAATTCTTCGTATTTGTATGGCTTGAAGCCCAGAAATTTATTTGGGACTACCTATGATGATGGGTAGGAATAGACATCGGGATTTTTAGCACTATGTGGATAGGTTTCATAAGCGTCTAGACAGTTTGAATATGTGTTTGCTTTCGATGAGGGGTAAGGAAGTATTTATCAAGGAGGTTATGTAGTCGATCCCAGTTTATGCCATGCAATGCTTTCTCCTACCTCTTAAATTATGCCAAACTTTAGAAAGTGTGCTCAATGCATTTTATTAGCGTAATAGTAGATCACGTAAAGGAATTCACTAGAGTATGTTGCAACATTTATGCTTGCCGAAAACGGATGAGGGTTTGGGATTCTATGATTTTGTGAGTTTTAATGTGGTGTTATGACAAGGCAAGGTTGGCGCCTTTTGACACAACCCGATTGTTTGTTAACGCGGATGTTAATAGCATGGTATTTCCCAAATGGATGTTTCAATTTGGCAAGGTTAGGAACTTACCCATTTGTTACCTGGCGTAGTATGCTTGTAACACCCCATACCCGAGTCCGAGGCTAAGACCGGATACGAGACATTACTATGCTTGAACTTTCTTAAACATGTACTTACGGGCTATAAAATTTCGTTCCGAATTAAAAACTTCTCTTTCTTAGTCAAATCAGACGTTTCATGGGCCTACGAGGCCTTAGACTTTCATCCCAAACCTTTCAAAACTCATTTGGAAACTTTCTCTCGAAATAGGGGTCACACGTCTGTGTGACTTGGGACACGCCCGTGCACCCCTAAAACATGCCCGTGTCTTTCACCCGTGGAGGATACTGGCAAAATCCACACGGCCTGGACACGCCCGTGGCCCCCGCCCATGTGCCAAACCTTGGTATTCGACTTATCCACACGCAGTGCGTACACACGCCGTGTGTGCGCAGCCCGTGTGACAATTGAATTTCTAAGTGTCAAGTGCAGACTTCACACGGCCTTGGCACACGCCCATGTGCCAACCGTGTGTATCACACGGCCTGAACAAACAGCCGTGTGACCAGCCGTGGTCTAATCTGACTTAAGATACTAAGGTGCGGAGACACACGGCCTAGACACACGCCTGTGTGTGTCTATCCGTAATGGCACTTAGAGGCTATCTTACAAATCTTTTACTACTCTTGTTTGCATACATTCATATACTTCTTCAAAACATTCTCAAATCATCAATTGAAACTCATAAATTAACACATTTTGTTAATGAAAATAAAGTTTTCCTCTCATACACTTTGGGAGAATTGTTCCCACAACATTTACAACAACTTAAGCCATCATCACTTTGGCTATACACAACCATTCTATAAATTCTCTTAGGCCAACAACATTTGGCTACAACAATTAGACTTCATCAACTTTAAATGAATCCCTATACATGCCATGACTCTTAAGGACTTGATACCTCATACCGTGTGTGTATGCGCTCGATAGTGTGAAAACATCTCCGCGGTCTCAACCCGAGCTAAGTAATGAAACCTATAAGAGACGAGAAAAGTAAAGGAGTAAGCAATAATTCTTAGTAAGTTCATCTGCATAATCTGAAAAATATTAATATTCACTGAATATACATAACCCCAAGGCAATATGCCGAGTTTTTCTCATCAATACATGGTTACTTACTCAATCATTCTTGAATCTTACTCATTCTATCTCTTACCACATTTCTACCATGCCACAAGCCAATTCACTCGTTTAATTAGCATACATTCCTGCACTGATCATAACAAGATCATACAAAACAACACATCAAGCATTTTCAATAAGTCGCTCATACTACAAATCTCTCGGTGGTTACGCACTTAGCCCACCATTGAATCTCTTATAGGGTGGTATTGCACACAGCCCACCAATCATTTATACCTATGGTGATTTCGCACTTAGCTCACCAATCATTTATAAGCGATGGTATCGCTTACGACCCATCGATTACTAATCAATCGGTGGTAACGCGCACACATAGCCCACCAATCATTTATAAGCGATGGTATCGCATTTACACCCATCGATTACTAATCAATCGGTGGTAACGCACTTTGACCCACCAATAAATAATATAGTTGATGGTATCGCACATAGCCCATCACTAACCATTTATAAGGTGATATCGCACATAGCTCACTGTTATTTACATTCGTGGATAAAAATCCACAAGTATATCTCTATTTCAAATGTTCATTCGAGAACATCCTCACATGCTTCTATTCTTACTTAACTTTCTACGGTACTCGTTATCATTCACACAGTACATCAATAAATCTGTCTCATGCAACTAAGGTGCATCAACTACACATACCCCACTAGGGGTTCTCATATATTGAATTCATCTCAATTCAGTTCTACACATACTTGTGCTACTCATGGTACAACCACATACATTCAACATATACATTGAATCATTTGAATTGTTAAATAACTCTCTTGAGTCTCATGCACATAGTTCTCATTATCATCATACCCCAATTGGGTCTTACATACACTAACATATCGATGCCACGTCCCTGACATGGTCTTATACGAATTCTTACACCAAGGCCATATTCCAATATGGTCTTATTCGAGACTTTAACCATTGTCCTATCGTACTATACACCTTTTCCATTTCTCTAAATTTAATTCCATTGACATCTCATCAAGAGACATTTCATACATTCATATAGTAATATACATTCCATACAACATTGGAATACTAAATCAGCTCATACGTAATTGCAACATTCGCACATGAACTTACCTCGATGTCGAAAGAGCCGAAAAGGACTTTTTGCCCACATTTCTCTTTTCATCCGTTCTAGGTCCGAAACTCATTTCTTTGATCTAGAACAATGAAATTTACTGATTTAATCACTCATAAATCATGATATACCATAATCTAAACTTTAGGCAAAAATGACTATTTTGCCCCTACACTTTGGCAAAATTACTATTTTGCCCCTAGGCTCGTAAATAAATTTTCATCACATTTTCTTGTTAAACAAGCCTAGCTGAACATTTAATCCTCTTACATCTATTTTCAATTCCACCAATTTCATGCTTAAATGAACAAATTACAACTTTTGCATTGTAGTCCCAATTAGGTGTTTTCATGACAACACCTTTCACAAAAGTTGTTTCTCATCATCCTATCATTCATTTTCTTCCATAAAAACTCATCAAACAACATTAAATCTATCATGGAAAGTCCCTAGACTTTCAACCATATTGCAAACTAGTCCCCTCTTTAGAAAGCTTAAGCTTTGGGGACTCCAAAAGTACAATTTTCTTCAAGAAATACCATCAAAATCACTTACTTGAGTGGAGAATTGCTTGCTGAAATTTTAAGCTTCAAAAACCCCTCCCATGGCTCTATTCTTGGTGGAGGAAGAGAAGAAATAAAAAAGATGATAGCTTTTCTTTTTGTCATATTTTATTCATCTTTTCTCACCAAATTTTGACTAAGCATTAAATGCTCTTGTCTCCCATACCACATGGCCGACCATCACACTTCAAAATGGCCTATTTCCACTTTAAAGACCTCTAATTTACAAACCATAGCTTTTTGGTACCTCTAGCAATTAAAATAGAACTTCTGCACTTTATGCGATTTAGTCCTTTTTCATATTTTAGCTAGAAATCGCTAAAATTAAGGCACCAAAATTTTCATGCATCCTTATAAACATGTTATAACACATAACATATCATGAAAATAATTTTCTCTAACCTCGAATTAGTGATTCCGAGATCACTGTTCCGACTAGCCCCTAAGTCGGGCTGTTACACTGCTTGGTGCGAGAGGGTTGCTACGACTTGGAACTGGTTGACGGATTGGTACGGATGCTTCAATGAACATCTGGAATGATTCTTAGGTACCTGGGCCATGTGATGGGAAAATCTCATGTTAGGCCATTGATATTCATTACACTCTGGTGGCTTAATTAATTTCTCATGATACTTGTACCTCGCGAGAAAAGGCCGTTCGCACAATTGATTTAGGGGACCAAGTCGATCGGATTCTGACCATCTCGCTTGCTCAGTCTAGACCTTCAGATGCAATAATTTTACGATATGATCGGTTTGGTTCCTACTAGGTCAAGAGCGGTTACAAATTGCTTCTCTCTCAGAAACTACAGTCGCTGGGAGCTTTCAATGTACAATGTCCTACTTCTACAACTTTATTTTATAAGTGTCTGTGGGAGATGCCTATCCTAAGAAAAATTAAAACACATATTTGGAAGAACTATAACAATTTCCTCCCTACATTCTCCAAACTAATCCAATGGCGCCTACCAACATCTAACCTCTATCCTCTCTATGGTGAATCCGAAGAGTCTGTGGACCATTTGCTGAGGTTTTACTCCATTACTCGCCAGCTCCTGACCATGTTAAAGATCAATCTGGTCCCTCCTGATGCTTTTTCTGACTACAGAAATTGGTTAGAGCACGTGTTCCAAACATCAAGTAAGGAAAATCGATAAATCTTAGCTATTACCTATTAGGCTATTTGGTTTTCATGCAATTAGTTAATTCATGATGGGGGTCGACAAACTGTGCAAGAATTGGCTTGTTTCGTACTAGGGCGCTTCAAGCAATTCAATGTAGTAGTTCTGGCCATAGCTCCTATAACAGCCCGACTTAGGGCCTAGTCGGAATAGTGGTGCGAGACCATAAATCTGAAGTAAAAATATGGGTTTTATGATTTTTATAAGGCTTAGGAGATGTTTGCATGATTGTGTGAAAATTTCATGGAGAAATTTTATTAATTAGTGATTCATTGGTCCAATAAGACTAAATTGCAAAGAATAGAAAATATGATATTATAGAAGATTCAAGTATGAAATAGAATTATAAAAATTTCTAGAGGTCCTTATTTAGCAATTAGACCAATATATTTGATGATGGACAAAAATGGACATGGGAAAGAAAAATATCAAGAAAGGACCATTAAGGGCATTTTTGTCATTTGGTTAATAAAAGAATTAAAAGGGAAAAATAAGCCAAAAAACTTGTCCATCTTCTTCCTCTTGGCCGAATTTTGCAAGGAGCCATTGTAACACCCTGAATTAGGGGTTATTTGTAATTTAAATATTTTCCCATGTGTGTGCTTGAAGAATTAAATTCTAGAAGTATTAAGCATGTTCTAGGGCCTAGAGCTAACCCCGAGCTAGGTCGGACTTGGAACTAAAAATTTATTTTTAAGTATCTTAAATGAGGAAGCTAGGAGATAGGGGTAAATTTGAAATTTGGGAGAAACATGTCACGAAATAAGGCAGTAGCAAAGTGGTAACCTAGCGCCCTTAAGAGTTGGAGGAGAGAATGGGCGCAGTCGCATGATTTGAGTGGTCTGGAGCAGCGTTTTTGCATTTTATTTTCTATATATACGGTGATGGGCTTAAGTAGGAAGGCCTTATAATTAAATAAAGGAGGTTTGTGACACGAAAGTTAGGTTCGGTGAAGTGGCAAGGGGCGTGGCTTAAGGGCCTTGGTATGAGGTCTCGGGTTCGAGACATGAAGGAAGCAAGGAGTTTTATTTTTGGGCTTTAGGCATTGAAGGAGTAAGGGCCAGGAAGAGGGCTTATATTTAAATGGTGGGGTAACGTGACATGAAAGTCAATTGGGAGAGTTGGAAAGGGGCGTTAAGAGAGGGCTGCGATGGGGTCGCGGGTTCAATCCAAAGAAGCTGCAATTTGGTTTTATTTTTTTTCTTCAAGGCTGGCATGAAAAGGAGAATTGGCCTGCACATGGTTCTTTGTTTGTTTATTTGGAAAGAAATTGATGGGCACATGGGTATTTGGAAAATTAGGATAAGCTTAGTATTTGTTTTGATTTTTAATTCTATTTGGAGTGGGGATAGATATGAGTTGTTTTATTTTTTTATTTTTATTTTGAAAAGGTGATAAAAGATAGGATGATGGGATAATTGATGTGTTTTTTTTTTATTTTTGAATAGGTGTCAATAGGAAATATAGGCACTTGGTTTATTCAAATTATTTTCAAATGGTTGGCTAGGAGTGTTTCAAGGAAATTGATGGAATTTTAAACTCCTTAGAGTGGAGTGGACGGCAAGGCAATTGGGGGGAGGGATAATGCCGAATTTTCTTGGCCTTTTTCTTCATAATTTTGGCTAGTTCATCTTTTTGTTTTTCTTCTTTTTCTTCTCAAAAACCTTAGCCGAAACACCTATTCCACTCTTTCTTCACTCTCTTATTCCACTCAAATCGAATCCTAAGCAGCCATAAATTGATTTTTCCTTCTTTTCTATAGCTGAATATACTCCTCTTTGGTGTGCCGAATCTCCCCTTGTGCATTGCCTAAATTACTCAAAAAATTTCAGCCTTCCATCTTGTGTTAGCCGATTCTCTAGGGGCTGTCAAATTTTCTCTTGGAGTTCTTCAAGTAGCATAGTTTGGTGTCGAATATTGGTGTGACTTGTCGAATCCATCTTTAAGGAGGCCATAACCGGTTGTAGGAGCTTTCGGGATTTAAGGATTATTCGGCCAAGGCTAATAAAGGCTTACGGGATTTGAATTATTTTTGTAAGTGATGGTAAGATTCGGCCTTGGACCATAGTTCGATTTTTGAGCGCTAGTGATTCTTGGGATCTCTAGTTTAGCCATTTGGTTAATAGATCTAAGAATTCATATGTTGACCGATTGTAGGAAGAAACAACGTCTCGGGATTTTGCTAGTATATTCGGGATTGCTAGTAAATAGGTGTGTAAGATCTCTATACACACTTCATTAATTTACATGTTTGTTATTATTTGCCTTAGATCTTTTGGTTGTGGTTAGTTTGTGGCATAATCATGGATTTCAGTGTAAGTCCCCTAACTTGTAATTTTTATATGTTTTCATGCCATCACATGATGTTTAATACTATGACATGATATATGAAATTTGATGTGTAAGCATGTGATGGTGGGATTGATGAGAGGAGGGGATGAACTATGGATCATCGTCAGTGGTTTTGACCACAAGATGGGTTGGCCCCATCAGATTATTGTGACCTATGGTCATCGGTGGTTTTGACCACAACAATTGATTATTTACGACTAAGTCCTAGTGGTTTGGTACCACCAGTGGTTTTGACCACATTTGATATATTGTGACCTATGGTCATCGGTGGTTTTGACCACACACGATGGGTTGGCCCCATCATTTAAATTGTGACTTTAAGTCATCAGTGGTTTTGACCACACGGGGTAGAAAAGGAGTATGGATGGCTAGTTGGGTTGCATGAGCATGTTTATTAATGAATTGTGTATGAGATATATTTTCCGGGTGGGGGATTTACACACTGAGTCTTGGTGACTCACCCCTTCCCTTAACATTTTGTAGATGAGTAGATCGCGGAGATGGAGCCGGATGGACTCGAGGTGGCCATGCAGTGGAAATTTTAATTAGATGAACTTGGATTTTGTTTTATTTTATTTAATGTTGGTTTTATTTTAATTAAGAGTTAATAGGGCCTCCTAGATATATTTTTATTATTCTATGTTTTGGATTAATTTGTTTAAACTATTTCTTAACATTAAATTAAGTACACATGTTTTCTAAAATTTAATCGTAAAATATTTTATCGTGCCATCGCACACACTGAATCAGTAACAATCGACTTAATGAATATTTTTTAAAATAAACCTAAGCATGTTTTTTTTTTATATACACCTCAAGTGTTTTAAATCGAACACTATCTTTTATCAAAAAGTTAATTTAATTTAAAGGGATTTTTAAAAAATACTCTCTCTCAGCACACCAAATTCGGTCGTAGTGTTTGGGCCGGGTTTGGGGTGTTACAAAATTGGTATCAGAGCCCAGTTCAAAACTCAGCTGTGGGGGCCCAAGGCCCAAAATGTTTTGTTTTTATGTTAGTAGGCCTTATTGGAATGATTTGAAACTGTTTTGGCTTGAACAGCATGGCACCGAGTCTCCGGCACCTATCCGCCCAGGTAAGTACTCCTAACTTCTGTATGAATTATTTTCTGTAGAAGGGTAGGAAGCATGGAACGTAGATAGTATGATAAGTGCTTTAAACTTTAGGACTAGTTACCCCAAAAAAAGACATAAGACTTTAAAAGCCTAATTAAACAAACCTACGACCAAGTCGCCGAAAGTTAGGGGTGTGGTAACCTTGGTGCGCATGTCTAGGATTGGATCAGGAAGAGCTTGGTACTTAGCGGTCCTCGTGACTCACCTCCTCTTCGCGGGATTCCTACAGTGCGTAGCTTCGGTTCACCCTAACCAAGAGGACTCGGTCTAAGGCTAAACACGTTAAATAAAACCCGAAAGGGGTTAGCCATGTTTTAAGGAAAACTCTAGTTTTAAAAATCATTAAAATATCTCTTTTAAATAGTAGGACGAATCTAGTTTGGATTTTTTTTTAAAATATTCTTGATTTATCAAAATTACCAAAATACCCCTGGTTTTCAAAATTCTGCTATACCCCCAATCTGTCAATTTTCGAAAAGCACCCTCCAGTTTTGTGAAATTTTAAAATGTTCTGAATTGTTAAAGTTTTAAAATTTCTCTGGTTTATTACGAAAATACCCCTATAGGAAAATGACGGAAATACCCCTAGGTTAGAAATGGGCGTAAATGTCAGAAGAGTGAATAAGTATGAAAGGTATTAGGGAATGGATGAGCCTTACGTGGTGAACTAGGGTAGAAGATTTAAAACTTTGTGTGATCGAAAGAATCTCTATTAAACTCTCCTCATAAAATTTCTTCGCGGATAACCAAGTGAAACACGTACTAATCCATAAAATTCTTAAGCGGATAAACGCATTCGTTAGAATGAGTTCAAGAGGTCGTGGACGCCCGCCGGCGTGGCCGTGGAAGGGGTAGGATGACCTTGTCGGAGCCAAAGCAAGGTCCTGGTCACAGGTGCGGAAATGAGATGCCGGGATCTGTCGGCGTGGAAGCCGAATTTCAAGATCGGACGGGTGGTAATGATGTCGTATCTCAAGTGTAGACGGGTATTGGAAGCGAGTTCTTCGAGGCGGGCGCGGTGGTGGAGCCCGTAAATCGGTGGTTGAACGACTCGGGCTAACGGAGCGAAGTATTTAGGGAGTTTCGGAGTGGCACCTAAGTCGCGGTGAATCTTGGTTGGAAGCAATGAAAGGATCATGGATGACATAGATTTTCTGGTGAGGAGAAATTAAAGGGTATAATTTCTTTGCTTCGGGATGAGTCATATCGGTGGTGGCTCACTGTAAGGGATGGAAGCAGTGGAGAAAACCTCACCGGGAATTTTCAAGGATGCCTATCAAAAGAAATATATCGGAACTAGCTATGTAGATGCACAATGGAAGGCTTTCTTGAACTGGCTCAAGGCAATAAGACGATGGCGGAGTATGAGGCCGAATTCCTTCGGTTGAGTAGGTATGCTCGTGGTATTGTGGGTACCGAGCATGAATGCTTTGTGTTAGATTCGAGGATGGGGTGAGAGATGAGCCGAGGATGATGATAGCTCCACAACAGAACGAGTTTCTTTGTTCTTGTGGAGAAGTCTAAAGTTCTTTGAGGAGTAAGACAGTCGTTAAGCGGAACCAAGAACGGAATTGGAATAAGAGGAGCTCGGAACCTTCAAGGTTCTCGGGTAATGAAGCAGAAGAGGACGAGGTTTGATGGGTCGGATCAAGTCGCTAGGCTGCTCACGCCAATACCCAATGGCCGCCACAATGTGCTCGGTGTGGCAAGCCTCACAAGAGGTGAGTGTTGGAGTGGTAATCGAGGGTGCTTTGAGTGTGGATTGTTCGATCACCGTGTAAGGGATTGTCCTCGGAAGTTAGCTAAGAATCAACCGGAGGGTCGTAACCGTGCTCGGGTTAGAAATGAAGGACCACCACAGAGGGTCGAGGTGCAGCTAGAGGTAATGATAATGGTAACGGGCGTGGCCGAGGTGCTGAAGGTGCAGAGGCGAGGCAACCAAGGTTGGTTTATGCAGTTGGCCGTCGAGAGGAGAAAGATGTGCCAGACATGACAACGGGTAAGTTTCTTATTTTCGGAATACCCTCATTTGTCTTGGTTGTGGTTACGTTAGTTCATTCCTATGTTGCTAGTAAAGTGTATGGAACTTGGATTATGAACGTAGGGAATGTTTCTAGAAAGTACGATAGTTCTTTAAGATCAAAATACGTAGCAGTAGCATAGTGTGATGGGTTAAGGATGCATGATTGGACGATAGTAAGTAATTTTGAGGATGAAATTATTTTAAAGGGGTAGAATTGTAACACCGAATTAGGGGTTATTTGTAATTTAAATATTTTCCCATGTGTGTGCTTGAAGAATTAAATTCTAGAAGTATTAAGCATGTTCTAGTGGCCTAGAGCTAACTTTGAGCTAGGTCGGACTTGGAACTAAAAATTTCTTTTTAAGTATCTTAAATGAGGAAGCTAGGAGATAGGGGGTAAATTTGAAATTTGGGAGAAACATGTCACGAAATAAGGCAAGTAGCAAAGTGGTAACCTAGCGCCCTTAAGAGTTGGAGGAGAGAATGGGCGCAGTCGCAGATTTGAGTGGTCGAGAGCAGCGTTTTGCATTTTATTTTCTATATATGCGGTGATGGGCTTAAGTAGGAATGCCTTATAATTAAATAAAGGAGGTTTGTGACACGAAAGTTAGGTTGGTGAAGTGGCAAGGGCGTGGCTTAAGGGCCTTGGTATGAGGTCTCGGGTTCGAGACATGAAGGAAGCAAGGAGTTTTATTTTTGGGCTTTAGGCGTTGAAGGAGTAAGGGCCGGGAAGAGGGCTTATATTTAAATGGTGGGGTAACATGACATGAAAGTCAATTGGGAGAGTTGGAAAGGGGCATTAAGAGAGGCTGCGGTGGGGTCGTGGGTTCGATCCAAAGAAGCTGCAATTTGGTTTTATTTTTTTCTTCAAATTTGGCGTGAAAAGGAGAATTGGCTCGCACATGGTTCTTTGTTTGTCGATTGGAAAGAAATTGATGGGCACATGGGTATTTGGAAAATTAGGATAAGCTTAGTATTTGTTTTGATTTTTAATTAATTTGGAGTGGGGATAGATATGAGTTGTTTTATTTTATTTTTTTTTATTTTGAAAAGGTGATAAAATATAGGATGAGAGGATAATTGATGTGTTTTTTTATTATTTTTGAATAGGTGTCAAGAGGAAATATAGGCACTTGGTTTATTCAAATTATTTTCAAATGGTTGGCTAGGAGTGTTTCAAGGAAATTGATGGAATTTTAAACTCCTTAGAGTGGAGGGACGGCAAGGCAATTGGGGGAGGATAATGCCGAATTTTCTTGGCCTTTTTCTTCATAATTTCGGCTAGTTCATCTTTTTGTTTTTCTTCTTTTCTTCTCAAAACCTTAGCCAGAAACACCTATTCCACTCTTTCTTCACTCTCTTGTTCCACTCAAATCGAATCCTAAGCGACCATAAATAGATTTTTCCTTCTTTTCTATAGCCGAATATACTCCTCTTTGGTGTGCCGAATCTCCCTTGTGCATTGCCTAAATTACTCAAAAAATTTCAGCCTTCCATCTTGTGTTAGCCGATTCTCTTAGGGGTGTCAAATTTTCTCTTGGAGTTCTTCAAGTAGCATAGTTTGGTGCCGAATATTGGTGTGACTTGTCGAATCCATCTTTAAGGGAGGCCATAACCAGTTGTAGGAGCTTTCGGGATTTAAGGATTATTCGGCCAAGGCTAATAAAGGCTTACGGGATTTGAATTATTTTGGTAAGTGATGGTAAGATTCGGCCTTGGACCATAGTTCGATTTTTGAGCGCTAGTGATTCTTGGGATCTCTAGTTTAGCCATTTGGTTAATAGATCTAAGAATTCATATGTTGACCGATTGTAGGAAGAAACAACGTCTCGGGATTTCGCTAGTATATTCGGGATTGCAAGTAAATTGGTGTGTAAGATCTCTATACACACTTCATTAATTTACATGCTGTTATTATTTGCCTTAGATCTTTTGGTTGTGGTTAGTTTGTGGCATAATCATGGATTTCAGGTAAGTCCCCTAACTTGTAATTTTTATATGTTTGCATGCCATCACATGATGTTTAATACTATGACATGATATATGAAATTTGATGTGTAAGCATGTGATGGTGGGATTGATGAGAGGAGGGGATGAACTATGGATCATCGTCCGTGGTTTTGACCACAAGATGGGTTGGCCCCATCAGATTATTGTGACCTATGGTCATCAGTGGTTTTGACCACAACAATTGATTATTTACGACTAAGTCCTAGTGGTTTGGTACCACCAGTGGTTTTGACCACATTTGATATATTGTGACCTATGGTCATCAGTGGTTTTGACCACACGATGGGTTGGCCCCATCATCAGATTTGTGACTCTAAGTCATCAGTGGTTTTGACCACACGATGGGTTGGCCCCATCATTTAAATTGTGACTTTAAGTCATCAGTGGTTTTGACCACATGGGGTAGAAAAGGAGTATGGATGGCTAGTTGGGTTGCATGAGCATGTTTATTAATGAATTGTGTATGAGATATATTTTCCGGGTGGGGGATTTACACACTGAGTCTTGGTGACTCACCCCTTCCCTTAACATTTTGTAGATGAGTAGATCGCGGAGATGGAGCCGGATGGACTCGAGGTGGCCATGCAGTGGAAATTTTAATTAGATGAACTTGGATTTTGTTTTATTTTATTTAATGTTTGTTTTATTTTAATTAAGTTGTAATAGGGCCTCCTAGATATATTTTTATTATTCTATGTTTTGGATTAATTTGTTTAAACTATTTCTTAACATTAAATTAAGTACACATGTTTTCTAAAATTTAATCGCAAAATATTTTATCGTGCCATCGGGCACACCTGAATCGGTAATAATCGACTTAATGAATATTTTTTAAAATAAACCTAAGCATGTTTTTTTATATACACCTCAAGTGTTTTAAATCGAACACTATCTTTTATCAAAAAGTTAATTCGGCTTAAAGGGATTTTTAAAAAAAAAATACTTTCTCTGTAGCACACCAAATTCGGTCGTAGTGTTTGGGTCGGGTTTGGGGTGTTACAGCCATAGCTAGGGTTTCTTCAACTTCCAAGCTTGATAGTAAGTGCATCCTAGCCCCGTTTTTAATGTTCTTCGTATTTTTGAGACCCTCGTAGCTCAGTTTAGCTATTTCTAGCTATATTTTGAGCTAGGGTTCATGTTCAAAAATTTACCGATGTATGACATGCATGTATTTTGATGTTTTATGAAAGAATATGAAAGTTTGATGTATGATAAACATCTTTTCCTAAGTGGTTTTCATGAAAAATGCATAAAAAGGACCAAATTATAAAAGTTGTAAAAATTGTCATACATGAGTGAAATAGTGGAAATTGAAGGTTGCTATAGTAGAAAATATGATTCGGCTAGGCATGAAATGCAAGAAAGTTGAATAAAAATCATTTTACGAGCTTAGGGGCAAAAGTGTAATTATGTTAAAGTTTAGGGGCAAAATCATAATTTTGCCAAAATATGAATTATGAGTCGATTTAGTCAATGCAGGTATTTAGCAAGTGAAAATATTATTATAGATCAAGAAACACGAATCCTGAATCGAAACCGAGGCAAGAACAAAATCGAGGACTAAATTGAGCATCGATACACATTTTGAGAATCGAGGTAAGTTTGTATGAAGTTAAAGTTTCATAATGTTTTGATATTTGAAACTGTATCATATTATGATAATGTATGTCATTTCTATGAAATTCAAGTGAGGAAGCCTCGATGAGGAAATAGTGAGAATAAGCTAAGTTAAAGTCCCGGTTAAAGTTCCAAAATAAGGATGATACCTATGTATTCATATGAGAATAGGAAGGTCCCGTAAAAGACCATGTCTGGGACGTGGCTTCGGCACCAAAGAAAGATCTCGTATAAGACCATGTCTGGGACATGGGATCAACATCGAGCTTTGAGATCTCGTATAAAACCATATCTGGGACGTGGCATCAGCATCAAGAAGTGATCCCATGTAAGACCATATCGGGGATATGGCGTTGGCATCAAGATTTATGCATGATGAGTTTGAATATCCTACGATAATCTGATTAGTTCACGGGCAAAAGAGCTAAGTATGTAAAATGATATAGAGCCAAAATCCGTTTATGGATAACCTTGAGTTTCATTCATGATAAGAATGATGAAGATTTGAGTTTATGTTCATGTTAGTATATGTGCTAAGTTATGTGATAAGTGATATAGGTACCATGAGAAAATACAAGTTATGAACCCATAACGTAACATGAGATGGGTAAGAATAAGTATGAGTAAGTATGGCTGAGTATGCTTATGCATACGAGACTTGTGTTGCTATTGTTTCAATAAATGGATACCTTTGGCGTAAGCAATTATGATTTTTTTAGAATTTCATGCAAACTTACTAAGCTATATGCTTACCCCTCTCTTTTCCCTTTTCCTTGTAGTTTCACCAAGTTAGCTCGGGGATCACAGAACGTCGGAGCTTGGATCACACTATCAACTATTCTTTCGGTATAGTAAATTTAATTCATTTTGAGTATGGTATGTATAGGAAATTGATCGTTTTGTGTCATGTCATGTTGAAGGCCAAAGGGTTGGCTATTAATGTTTCACACTCATTTTGTAAAGGGCCATGGTGAATTGGGAAATATTGTCAAATTTATGTTATAAAGTTGGTAAGTTTAATGAAATGAATGTTCATGCAAGATAATGAGTAGAAATGTGGATGGAATGAATGATAATTTAGGGATTTTTAATGGTTTGATATTGCCATGTTATGAGCTATTTGTGTTGAAATGAATGTGTTTATATTTCAGGGTGGCAAAAAGGCTTGGAAAATAGCCTATAAGTGTGCACACGGGTAGACACACGGGCGTTTGTCTAGGCCGTGTGTGACACATGGTCAGCCCCATGGGTGTGTTGATAGGCCGTGTGTCCCCTGCATTTTAATTGCGAGAATTTCAATCGTCACACGGGCCAGCACACGGGCGTGTGCCTAGGCCGTGTGCTCCTTAAGGGGTTGCTGACATCATAAATAAAATACCCCTAGTTTTCACACACGGGCGAGGACACAGACGTGTCGAGGCCATGTGAAGGACACGGGCCAAAGACACGGGCGTGTGTCCGGCCGTGTGAAAACCCCTGTAGGTTCGAATTGAAAATAAATTCTACAGGGGCTAGGGACATGGGCGTGTGTGACCACACGGCCTACCCACACGGGTGTGTCCCATGTCACACGGGCGTGTGACCCCTGTTTAGGCAAAAAATTTCAAAGAGTGTAAAAGTTCCCGGTTGAACTCCGGAACCTTCTGGATGTATGTATAAGGCCTCGTAGGCCCATGATATGTATGTTATGATTAAGAAAGAAAAGTTTTAAGTTGGAATGAAATTTTATAGCCCGTTATTACATGTTCAAGCAAGGTCAAGCATGGTAATGCCTCGTATCCAGATTCGACGTCAGACACGGGTAAGGGGTGTTACATTTAGTGGTGACAGAGCTACGATTTAGTCGATTCTCGGACTAACGTAGCGTGAGTATGAGTCTAGCTATACGTGCCATACGTAAGAGTAATTGTGTAATGATAGTGTGACGACTCCTGACGATTTGAATTGTATTAATTATATAATTAATTGATCCTAATCCTGATCGAGCTACAGTCGATGATGCTGCAAGTAATATGCCGGCTCCCGCGTAAGGGATCGCGCCAGTAGTGAGTAGACCCGAGACTTTGGGTCAGGGAGAAGAGGCCCGGAAAGCCTTTCTCCGTATGATGAGTAATTGGTACACAGAGTACATTTGAGCAAATCCTAATGCTCCAACTCCTTCACCCCCCTATTCCTCAACCTACCCCTGTAGCTCCCCAAGTGGTAGAAGTGGTAAGAAGAGAAACACCTTCGGTTGATAGAATCCGGAAACAAGGAGCTGAGGAATTCCGAGCTAGTAAAGATGATGATCTAGAAAGAGCCGAATTTTGGCTAGAAAATACCATCAGGGTATTTGATGAATTATCTTGCACGCCTGGAGAGTGCATGAAGTGTGTGGTTTCTCTTCTGAGAGATTCCGCTTATCAGTGGTGGAATACCCTTGTGTCAGTTGTACCAAGGGAAAGAATTACATGGGAATTTTTCCAAGAAGAATTTCGAAAGAAGTACATAAGTCAAAGATTTATTGACCAGAAGAGAAAGGAATTTCTTGAACTGAAACGAGGTAAGATATCGGTGACTGAGTACAAGCGTGAGTTTGTAAGGCTCAGCAAGTACGCTTGGGAATACGTGTCCTGCGAATCCATCATGTGTAAGAGGTTTGAGGACGGACTAAATGAAGATATCAAATTATTTGTTGGTGTCCTCGAGTTGAAGGAATTTGTTGTGTTAGTGGACCGGGCTTGTAAGGCCGAGGAATTAGTAATAGAGAAAAGAAAAGCTGAGATGGAGTCTCGTGACTCAAGAAAGAGACAATAGAGTAAGTCATTCCAGTCCTCATCCAAGAGGTCGAGAGATTTTCCTACCCAATCAGCTACTTCAGCTGGGTTTTCAAACAAAAGTAAGAGCAAGCAGTACTCGGGGTCTAAAGCCCAGACCACATCAGTTGCTAGTGTTGGCAACGCCCGACCGAGTAGACCGGAGTGTCCACAGTGCAGCAAACGTCATTCCGGTGAATGTCGAGCAAATGAAAAGGCTTGCTTCAGGAGTGGGTCTCTAGACCATTTTATTAGAAATTGCCCTGAGATGGATGAGAAAGAGAAGCCTCAAGATGCGAGACCGGGAGGCACTGCTAGGGGAAGAACACATAGAAACCCGGGAAGTGGAAAAGTAGTAAGAATATGCACAAAGAGCAGGCTACAAGATCTGAGGGTAGAGCGCCCACGAGGACCTATGCCATTCGCGCTCGCGAAGAGGCATCATCTCTTGATGTGATTACGGGTACATTTTCTCTCCATGATACTAAAGTTATTGCTTTAATAGATTCGGGATCTACCCATTCATACATTTGCATGAAATTAGTATCTAGAATGAGTATGCCCGTAGAGTCTACAAAATTTGTGATAAAGGTGTCTAATCCTTTAGGCAAAAGTGTGATAGTTGATAAGGTATGTAAAGATTGCCCATTAATGATTAGAGGTCATTGTTTTAAGGTAAATCTCATGTTATTGCCATTTGATGAATTTGATATAATTCTTGGTATGGACTGGTTAACCACTCATGATGTGACAGTAAATTATGGAAAGAAATATATTGAATTGAGATGTGAAAATGGGGACACTCTTCGTGTTGAATCAGATGAACAAGACAGATTACCTGTAGTGATTTCTCATATGTCGGCTAAGAGGTATGTAAGAAAGGGGTATGAAGCATATCTTGCTTTTGTTATGAATGCTAAAGAAACTGAGTTAAAGATTGAATCAGTGCCGATAGTTTGCGAGTACCCAGATGTATTCCCAGAAGAATTGCCAGGGTTACCTCCGATTAGAGAGGTTGAATTCGGTATTGAGTTAGTTCCTGGTACAACACCTATATCAATCGCTCCATACAGAATGGCTCCAACCGAGTTGAAGGAATTGAAGGCACAGTCACAAGAATTAACAGACAAAGGTTTTGCAAGACTGAGTTATTCTCCATGGGGTGCTCCAGTGCTATTTTTGAAAAAGAAAGATGGTTCCATGAGATTGTGCATAGATTACCGACAGCTTAATAAGGTAACTATAAAGAACAAGTACCTTTTGCCAAGGATTGATGATCTGTTTGATCAATTGAAGGGAGCCACTGTGTTCTCTAAGATAGATTTGAGGTCGGGATACTACCAGTTGAGAATAAAGGACTCAGACGTGCCTAAGACGGCTTTTCGAACGAGGTATGGGCACTATGAATTTTTAGTCATGCCTTTCAGTTTGACAAATGCCCCTGCGGTGTTCATGGATTTAATGAACAACAATTTCCAACCATATTTAGATAAGTTTGTTGTGGTTTTTATTGATGATATATTGATATATTCCTGTGATGAGAGTGAGCATGCTGAGCACTTAAGGATAGTTTTACAGATTTTACGAGATAATCAGTTGTATGCCAAGTTTAGTAAAAGTGAATTTTGGCTCAAGAAAGTTAGATTTCTGGGACACATTGTCTCGGGAGATGGGGTTCGAGTTGACCCAGGTAAGATCTCAGCTATTATTGATTCGAAACTGCCGAAAAATGTGTCTGAGGTTAGAAGTTTTCTGGGCCTAGCTGGCTATTATCGGCAGTTCGTCAAAGGATTCTCCATGATAGTTACACCGATGACAAGATTATTACAGAAAGATGTAAAGTTCGAGTAGACAGAAAAGTGCCAGCAGAGTTTCGAGAAATTAAAGGCATTGTTGACAGAGGCTCCAGTTCTAGTGCAACCTGAACCGAGAAAAGAATTTGTGATCTACAGCGATGCATCCTTAAATGGATTGTGATGTGTGCTTATGCAATAAGGCAAGGTTATAGCTTATGCCTCTAGACAATTAAAGCCACATGAGAAGAATTACCCGACACATGATTTAGAGTTGGCGGCCATAGTATTTGCATTGAAGATTTGGAGACACCATTTGTATGGTGAGAGATGTCAGATATTCACTGATCATAAAATCCTAAAGTACTTGATGACTCAAAAGGAATTGAACTTAAGGCAATGAAGATGGTTAGAGTTGATAAAAGATTATGAGTTAGTCATTGACTACCACCCGGGGAAGGCGAACGTGGTCGCTGATGCCTTGAGTAGAAAATCCCTATTTTCCTTGAGGGCTATGAATACACAGATGACTTTGTCTGATGATGGTTCCGTTCTAGCTGAGTTGAGGGCTAGACCGATGTTCCTTTAAGAGATTTATGAGGCTCAGAAAGGTGACAGTGATTTGCAAGCCAAAAGATTTCAGTGTGAGTCAGGTATTGAGTCCAATTTTTTGATCAATTCAGACGGATGTTTAATGTTCAGGAACCGATTATGTGTACCGAGGAACGATGAGCTTATTCGTAAAGTTTTTCATGAGGCACATAATGGATGCCTATCTGTGCATCCGGGTAGTACCAAGATGTATAATGATTTGAAGAAATGGTATTGGTGGCCAAGTATGAAGAAAGATATTTCTGAGTTTGTTTCAAGATGCTTAATTTGTCAAGAAGTAAAAGCCAAACATCAAGTACCCTCGGGTTTGCTCCAACCTATAATGGTACCTGAGTGGAAATGGGACCAAGTTACCATGGATTTTGTAATGGGTTTGCCGTTGACACCGAGTAAGAAAGATGTTGTATGGGTTGTAGTCGATAAACTTACGAAGTCAGCCCATTTTATACCTATACGAGTTGATTACTCCCTTGATAAGTTAGCAAACCTATATGTTTCAGAGATAGTAAGGCTTCAAGGAGTACCATTATCAATCATTTTGGATAGAGATCCGAGATTCACGTCCAGATTTTGGAAAAAGTTGCAAGAGGCCTTGGGCACAAAGTTGAATTTTAGTACGACTTTTCACCCCCAAATCGACGGTCAGTCGGAGAGGTTGATAGAAGTACTTGAAGATATGCTCCGATGTTGTGTTCTTGAGTTTCAAGGCAGTTGGGAAAAATACCTACCGTTTTTGATGTTTTTCGTATTTTTGAGACCCTCATAGCTCGATTTAGCTATTTCTAGCTATATTTTGAGCTAGGGTTCATGTTCAAAAATTTACCGATGTATGACATGCATGTATTTTGATGTTTTATGAAAGAATATAAAAGTTTGATGTATGATAAACATCCTTTCCTAAGTGGTTTTCATGAAAAATGCATAAAAAGGACCAAATCGTAAAAGTTGTAAAAATGGTCATACATGAGTGAAATAGAGGAAATTGAAGGTTTCTATAGTAGAAAATATGATTCGGCTAGGCTTGAAATACAAGAAAGTTGAATAAAAATCATTTTACGAGCTTAGGGGTAAAAGTGTAATTATGTAAAAGTTTAGCGGCAAAATCATAATTTTGCGAAAATATGAATTATGAGTCGGTTTAGTCAATGCATGTATTTAACAAGTGAAAATATTATTATAGATCAAGAAACACGAAGCCCGGATCGAAACCGAGACAAGAACAAAATCAAGGACTAAATCGAGCATCGATACACATTTTGAGAATTGAGGTAAGTTTGTATGAAGTTAAAGTTTCATAATGTTTCGATATTTGAAACTGTATCATATTATGATAATGTATGTCATTTCTATGAAATTCGAGTGAGGAAGCCACGATGAGAAAATAGTGAGAATAAGCTAAGTTAAAGTCCCGGTTAAAGTTCTGGAATAAGGATGATACCCTATGTATTCATATGAGAATAGGAAGGTCCCGTATAAGACCATGTCTGGGACGTGGCTTCGGCATCAATGAAAGACCTCGTATAAGACCATGTCTGGGACATGGCATTGACATCCATGTACGATCTCGTATAAGACCATGTCTGGGACATGGCATCGACATCAAGCTGTGAGATCCCGTATAAGACCATATCTTGGATGTAGCATCGGCATCAAGAAGTGATCCCATGTAAGATCATATCGGGGATATGGCGTTGGCATCAAGATTTATGCATGATGAGTTTGAATATCCTACGATAATCTGAATAGTTCACGGGCAAAAGAGCTAAGTATGTAAAATGATATAGAGCCAAAATCCGTTTATGGATAACCTTGAGTTTCATTCATGATAAGAATGATGAAGATTTGAGTTTATGTTCGTGTTAGTATATGTGCTAAGTTATGTGACAAGTGATACAGGTACCACGAGAAAATACAAGTTATGAACCCATAACGTAACATGAGATGGGTAAGAATAAGTATGAGTAAGTATGGATGAGTATGCTTATGCATACGAGACTTGTGTTGCTATTGTTTCAATAAATGGATACCTTTGGCGTAAGCAATTATGATGTTTTTAGAATTTCATGTAAACTTACTAAGCTATATGCTTACCCCTCTCTTTTCCCTTTTCCTTGTAGTTTCGCCAAGTTAGCTCGGGGATCACAGAACGTCAAAGCTCGGATCACACTATCAACCGTTCTTTCGGTATAGTAAAGTTAATTCATTTTGAGTGTGGCATGTATGATCGTTTTGTGTCATGTCATGTTGAAGGCCAAAGGGTTGGCTATTAATGTTTCACACTCATTTTGTAAAGGGCCATGTTGAATTGGCCAATATTGTCAAGTTTATGTTATAAAGTTGATAAGTTTAATGAAATGAATGTTCATGCAAGATAATGACTAGAAATGTGGATGGAATGAATGATAATTTAGGGATTTTTCATGGTTTGATATTGCCATGTTATGTGCTATTTGTGTTGAAATGTAACACCCCAGACCCAGTCAATACGACACAACCGAATCTGGCATGCCACGAAGGGAAACGTTTTGAAAAAAATTGAGTTAACGATTAAATTTTAGTGAAAAACACTTTGTTGTTCTATGTTTGTAGAAATCAGGTGTATAATACATTTAAAACTAATAATTTACTTTGAAATTCCGTAAATAAATCTTTAAAACTATGTTGCAGATCCATAGATTAGAAAACCTTTTATAATTTTTTAAAGAAACCCAAGCGATTATTTTAAAAACCGTTTCTAATTGAAATTTGGAAACTTAACTTTTGAAAAATAGTATGAGTTATCGAAAACACTTAAGTTGCCATTTATTAACAAGAGATTTGTATTACCCGATGGTAGGGATTGAAAACCATTACGACTTGTAGTGTAGAAAACCTTGCGCTCATATTATTAAATTAATCAAGTGATATACTTAATCATGTTTAGAATAAATCCAAAGCATATAAATAATCCAAAAACGTAATTTAAATGGCCTTATTACAAACCCAAAATAAAAATAGAACCAAATTTAAATAAAGTAAAGTGTCCAAACCAAAGTTCATATAGAACCGAATTTATTTAATGCATGGCCACCTCGAGTCTACCCGGCTCCTCATCCGCGATCTATGAATCACTGAAAAGATAAGGGAGAAGGTGAGTCACCAAGACTCGGCATATATCCTTTCCCGATTAATACATCATACTTACACAATTTATAACCAAGCAGTATATAAATATAATGCACCCAAACCTAGCCATCCATAACTCCCTTTTCTACCCCGTGTGGTACAAAACCACTGGCTGTGCCAAACCACTGGTGACCCAAAGTCACGAATAATAAAGTTGTGGGGCCAACCCACGTGTGATACCAAATCACTGGCGACGATCCCATAATATCGAATGTGGGGCCAACCCACTGTGGTACTAAGCCACTAGGATGAGTCGCTATGAGGTGCCAAACCTCTGGTGTCCCAAAGACACGAAATAACTGTGGTACCAAACCACTGGAGGTGCCAAACCTCTGGTGTCCCAAAGACACGGATATCAAATCCTTCCCCCTCCTCTCATATCACCCAAACCAATGTAACAATTAAACAAATCATGCCATTATACTTTATTAGAATTCACTTAGCAAATATATCATAATTCATATCATCATGCATCATATTGTAAAAGTCATATCGAAACAGACTTACCCGATTCATTGCTCATACCCTTACGGTATCATATCAAGATCTCACAGTTTCCAACTTTAATAACATGATCAGTATATAAATAAATATATATTACGAATTATAAAGTGTGTAAGATACACACCTGTCACTAACGAAAGTTCTAAATCCCGAATACCCGATCTACCGCACTAGATCTCCTTGTCCTACATTCGGCCAAACCACAAAACCATTAACAAGGCCATTCGGCCATACCAATAAATCTTAGTCTCATTAACCTTTGGTTTTTCTCAACAACTTAAATAATATTGAACCAACATGAATCCTTACCACTTGACTTACCAACTTCAATTGCTAAAGAAATAGGGCTTAGATCGATTGCTTCCAAAATCTCGAAGAGCCTAAAAGAAAATCGGTTCCTATGAATAGTTAGAACCTTGCTAACAAATGCCCAAAAATTCGACCTTTGCCCTCATAAGAAATGATAGAGAAAAGAAAAGGAAAATCGGCCAAGACACTTACCTATCTTCCAAAACGGATTATAGAAGAACCCAAAGAAAATCTACCCTTGATGATTTTCGGCCAATATAACACCAAAAGAGAAAAAGAAGATTCGGCTATGGTGGAGAAAAAGAAAGGAAAATAAAAGTGAAAATGAAATAGGAGAAGGAGGATTCGAAAATAAAAGAAAGAAGAACATGGAAGGAGAAAATAGAATGAGGATGGATGTTTTTAATTTTGAGCAAAAGTGAAAGAAATGAGATTTGGGAAGGAGGAAGATTCGGCCAAGAGAAAGTAAAAGGAAATGTGGTTTTGAGCAAATATCAAAAGAAAGAAAAAGAGAGATGGGAGAAAGAGGTTCGCCAAACACCTTGTTTGCCGAAAAGAAAAGTGCACAAAGTGCTAAGTGTGGTTTCGGTTTCAAAAGGAAAAATGAAAGAAAGAAAATAGAATTTGGTTCAAACAAAAATGAGAGCTAAACCAAAAGCAAAATTGCACCTAATGCCTAAGGTACATTCGGCTAAGGAAGAAAATTTTGGAGAGGAAAAGAAGAAATGCCAAATGGTGCACAAAATGCTAAAATTGACCAACCAATTCCCCCCAAACTTCCTATCAACATTCGGCCACCCCCCTAGCCACACATGCCGTCCACATTCATGGACTAATGGCCTTAGATTAGTTTCCAAAACACTCTCCATCATCCAAGCCCTTTGTCCCCCCATCCTTCCATAAATCTTAAGATTCTTATCCCAAAATACAAGCTTTCCTAAACTAATATTCAACTTGTCATAAAAATTGAAAGTCCAACCTTCCATAATTAGGGCTTGGCCGACACTTAATGTTAGGATGCATAAAAATAAAGTCTTCCAAATGCAATCCATGCTATTCGAACCATTTCCCTCGAGCAACCATCCATGCGCCATAACCACCTTGCCACAACTCCTCATGTGCTAAATTTAACACTTAAATTAACTTAAGTGTCAAGTTCACCTAATCCACTTCACTAAATTTAATACTAAGAATTATTCTAGCTTCATAAATAAAATCAAGCCTTCTCAAGACTATGCTAACACACAAAATTCATACCCGAGCCAACACAAATAACAAGATGATGCTCTAATTTTTAGGATGTTACAATTCTACCCCCTTAAGAAAATTTCGTCCTCAAAATTACCTGATCAAAAGAGTTGAGGAAACTACTGTCTCATCACATCCTCCGGTTCCCACGTTGCTTCTTCTACGCCATGGTTCCGCCATAATACCTTCACTAATGGAACTGACTTCCTGCGCAACACTTTCACATCTCGATCTAGAATCGCAGACCTGGTTCCTCTTTCACCGTCGATCTGGACTCACCTCTATTTCTCTCATCGCCACGACATGCGATGGATCGAACGATAGCGTCTAAGCATGGAGACATGGAACACATCATGTATCTCGACTCACTCGATGGCAACTCAAGGCGATAGGCTACCTGGTCCCACTCGCCTCAACACCTTATACGGCCCAATAAACCTTGGACTTAACTTGCCTTTTCTCCCAAATCTTAACACTTTCTTCCATGGTGAGACCTTCAGAAAAACCTTGTCACCCACGGAAAACTCTATATCCCTCCGCTTGAGATCGGCATATGACACGCCTATCCGAAGCTTCCTTCGTGACGAGCCCGAATCATCTTAACCTTATCCTCGCCTCGCAACCAACTACGGTCCTAACATCCGACGCTCACCCAACTCTGTCAAAGCATGTAGGTGTGCGACACCTCCTACCATACAACGCCTCATATGGTGCCATCTTAATGCTTGCTCGATAACTATTGTTGTATGCGAATTCACTAATGGAAAAAACTCTTCCCCAGTGCCTCTGAAATCCAAAACACAACCTCTCAACATATCCTCTAAAATCAGATAACTCTTTCCGATCGCCCGTCGATTGTGGATGAAATGCCGTCATCGAAATCCAACCGCGTACCCAAAGCTTGATGTAACGCTCTCCAAAACCTCGACGTAAATCTAGGATCTCTGTCTGAGATGATCGACACTGGTACACCATGCAACCTTACTATCTCCGCCACATACAACTTAGCTAACTTCAAGTGAGTAATCTACCCTTACAGGAATGAAATGAGTGACTTAGTCGGGACGATCCACAATCACCCAAACCGAGTCCTTCTTACTTGGCGTGAGGGTAATCCACCGACAAAGTCCATAGTGATCCTTTCCCACTTCCATCGTGGAATTTTCATCGGTGAAGTAACCTGACGGCAATTGATGTTCCGTCTTGACTACGACACGCCGGACATTTATCCACAAACTTCGATTACCTCCGCGCTGGACTTGGCCACCAAAAGCGCTCTCTTAAATCCCGATACATCTTGCTACCTCCGGGATGCATAGCGTATGGGCCGCTATGTGCGTCCGAAGAATCCTTTGCCTCAACTCAACATCCTTGGCATACAAGCTCTCCCTTGAAAACACAATACTCAAAGCCTTTGGACAAACTATAATCCTCTAAACCACCATTACGAACTCGCAACCTCTAATCATTCAAACCCTCATCCTCTAGCTGTTTCTCCTTGATCTACTCTAACCAAGTCAGCTTGACTTTCAATTCTGCCAAAAGACTCCCATCGTCATATAAGCTAAGACGAGCAAACATCGATCTTAAGTCTGATACAACCTTACGGCTCAATGCGTCTGCCACCACGTTAGCCTTGCCCGGATGATACTCAATCGAACAGTCGTAGTCCTTCAACAACTCAATCCATCTACGCTGCCTCAAGTTCAAATCCTTCTGAGTCAAAAGATACTTAAGACTCTTGTGATCCGTGTAGACTATCGATTTCTCTCCATACAAATAGTGTCTCCATATCTTCAAAGCAAAAACCACTGCAGCTAATTCCAAGTCATGCGTCGGATAGTTAACTTCATGTGGTCTCAACTGTCGAGATGCATAAGCCACTACCTTCCCTTCCTGCATCAACACACATCCCAAACCAGTATGTGATGCATCACAGAAAATCGTGAATTCCTTGCCTGCCTCAGGTTGAATCAAAACCGGAGCTTCAGTTAGAATCTTCTTCAACTTGTCGAAACTTCCTTGCTGCTTCTCGGTCCACACAAATGGAACTCCTTTCCTCAATAACTTAGTCATAGGTGCTGCGATTAAAGAAAATCCCTCTACAAATCTTCGGTAATACCCGCTTGGACCTAGAAAACTCGAATTTCAGACCATCGACTTAGGCGGCTTCCAATCCAACATCGCCTCAATCTTCCGAGAATCCACTCTAATCCCCTCAATCGATACTACGTGACCCAAGAAAGTCACCTCCTAAGCCAGAACTCGCACTTACTAAATTTGGCATAAAGCTGCTTTTCCCTCAGAATTTGCAACACTACTCACAAATGCGCATCATGCTCCTCCTCTGACTTTGATTATACCAAAATATCGTCTATAAATACTACGAAAAATTGATCCAGAAACTGGAATACCCGATTCATCATGTCCATGAATACTACTGCGCGTTAGTCAACCCAAACGGCATTACCGTAAATTCGTAGTGCCCATACCGAAAAGTGCGAAATGCCGTCTTATGGATATCACCTCTTTCACCTTTAAATGATGATACCCGGACCTTAAATCAATCTTGAGAAAACCATCGCCTCTTAAGTCGATCAAACAAGTCATCTATCCTCGGCAAAGGATACTTGTTTTTGATCGTCACTTATTCAATCGGCGATAGTCTACACACATCCGCATCGAACCATCCTTCTTCTTGACAAAAGTACCGGCGCTCCCCCAAGGCGAAACACTTGGTCGAGATAAAACCTCGATCCAACAACTCCACGAATCGAGCCTTCAATTCCACTAATTCCTTGGCGCCATCCTATACGGAGCAATAGACACTTGGACGACTCAGGGTAACAAATCTATACCAAATTCAACTTCACGATCCGGCGGTCCTAAGTTCTTACGGAAATACATTAACATATTCCTTTACCGTTCGGACATTCCCCAGAGTAGACTCCTTAGCTTCCAACGCACACACATGAACCACAAATGCCTCACAGCCCTTCTTGACCAACTTCACACGACTTTCAGCGCAGATACTACGTTGGATAGATAATCTATTCTATTACCTATCATAACCACCTCTTCGCTCTCAGCTGACTTCAAAACCATGCGCTTAGCAGCGCAATCCAAACTTGCTTGATACTTGACCAACCGGTCCATCCCAAGAAGTAGATCGAACTCCTCAAACGGCAATTCCATCAGATCAGCTACAAACATTACCCCTTGGAGTTCTAGGGGTACATCTCTATACTGACTTATTTACTTCTACTGGTGACCTAGAGGGCTAAGAAATCATCATCTTCCTAGAAGTAGTCTCAGAGTCTAGTTTCATAGTCTCTACTATGCTACTAGCAACATACGAATGTGTCGAACCCACATCTATCAAAGCCGTATATGGTACACCAAAGATTAAGAACGTACCGGTTATGACGTCCGGTGCGTCGCCCTCCTCTCGATGCCTCGCTGCATACACCAAACCAGGCTGTCTTGCCTCAGTGTTGCCTGCACCTCTGCCCGATGCTCCGCGGCCTCGACCAGAACCATTACCTCCTCTACCATTACCACGACCTCTCTGTGGTGACGGTCCCTCATTTCTGAACTGAGCATGACCTTGACCCTCAAACTGATTCCTGGCTAGCTTACGTGGACAGTCCCTCACACGATGATCCAGTGAGCCACACTCAAAACATCCTTTCCCTCCGGTCCAACATTCGCCCCAATGAAATTTTCCACATCGGTTACACTGTGCTGGTCCCTGATTAGTAGTAACAGGCCTCCCAGATTGATTCGGCCCACTCTGCCTAACCCTCTTCTGAGAATTACCGGCTGACTCGGATGATCCAAAACCTCTCTTATGTTTATTCCTGCCGTGACTCTGCCTTACAGATTCCTTTATCCCTTCAGCTATCTTAGTCTTTTCGATTAAGCGCGAACAAACTCTCGCTCCTGATGTGGAGCAATCAGTAATCTTAGCTCGTCCCTCAATCCATCTTCGAACCGGACACATCGCTTGTGCTCCGAAGCCACGATACCTCCAGCATACCGGCTCAATCTTAAAAATTTAGCCTCATATTCTGATACAGACTTACTCCCCTGGACCAAACTCAGAAATGCCTTACGCTGCGCATCAATGTAACTAGACCCAACATTCTTGTAATATCCCGGGTTAGGGGGTTATTTTGTTGTTGCATGAAATTGCGTGTGTTTAGTGTGCTGCGTGGCTATTTCTATGTTTTGGGGGCTTAATTGTGGTCTAGGGGTGTGCCTGAGTAGGTAGGAAAATTTTTGTTTTAGGCCTAAGTCAGGGGAGCTGATGGAGCTGGGATATAAGAGTTTTAATTGGTGTTTTGTTGCACAAATAAGGAGCTAGCTTAGTGGCAAGCATGCGTTACTTGGGGAGCTAGGTGTGGCGTCAACTGCATGGGGTGGAGGTCTAGTGTTCGAGCTGCAAAGACCTCACATTTTTGGCTTCATTTTGGACGGCATAGGAGGGAAGAGTTGGATGAAGTTCAAATTCCTCCTTTGACTTGGTCTTCACTTTCAAATGAAAGGTGGAGAGTGATTGTAGGAGGAAGACTTGGTCTTGTTGTTTGAATGTGGGGAGTGGAGTGAATGGAGGGATTTTGGCCGAATTTGTGGGGTGTTGGAGTGGGGGTGTGGACGGTTTGGTAAGGGGAAGTGAGGTGTGCCGAAATGCACTTCTCATTTTGTGCATTTTCGGCCAAAAGCATTTGTGAAGCCATTTTTTTCTTTTTGTCAAAAGCAACCCGAAACTTCAGAGAGTTTTTCTCATTTCTTCAAACTGAATGACCAAACCCCTATAGCCTTGCCGAAATTTGCATTTCTTTTCCTTAATTTTTGTGTGTGGCCGAATGTTCAACCCCATTTCTTCTTCTTTTGTTTAATTGTGTTAAAACCGAAACTCTCTCTTCTCCAACATTCTTTTTTTTCTCTTCTTGAAACATTGGTAGCCGAATCTTACCCTCCCAAAAACACTTTCTTCATCCATTTCTCTTCAAACCGAAAGTCCCCACTCTCTACTCATCGTTTTATTCTTGTCTTTTGTTCAAAGCTCAAGCCGTTTGCATTCGTTTGTTCCTTCCATTCCTCTTGGCCGAAAGTCTTCTCTCTCTCTTAGTAGTTCCTTGGTGGCCGAATATCGGTGAAGAGTGGTTTTGGTTGGTTGTTCAATCTTTGAACAAGGTAAGTGGGGGTGCCGAATGGCCATATTTTCTCTCTTTTGTTCTTTTTGGTTACGGTTTGGGTGAGGGCCGATTATGGTCATTTTGGAAGGATTCTAATCTCTCGTTATAGGATCCTTGGATTTTGGAAGCAAGCAAGAGGAGTTGTCGTCTTCTGTTAATTGACCGGTAAGTGATGGTGAGATATTGTGCATGGGTTATTCGTTTAGTTTTGATTAAGTCTAAAAGGTTTCTAAAAGATTAACCGTTCTCTTTTCAAGGTGTAGCCGATTGTGGAAAGGGACCATTAGTGGTTCGGGTATTGGTTAGGAAGCAAACCAATAGTAAGGTAAGGGTGATTCGACAAACCCTTTTTGGTCTAGATGTTGTTGGCCGAATGTGTAGATGCCTAACCCTATGTTTTGGCCGATTGTAGGAGCTAGTACTCGAGGGGCTTAGATCGCACATCAGGATTTTTTTAGACTCGTATTACTGTGTGTGTAAACTAACACGCGATACCTAGTAACGTTATTAATAAACCTGTTTGCCTGTTAAAAACTATACCGAGTATGACGGATAATTGGATACCCAAACGGGGTATGTGTACGTATCGGGTAAGTCTAATTTATTACAAGTTCTATTATGGATACCTTGGGTATTATGATCTATGATATGTATGCTATGAGATGTAATGCTAGACATGTTGGCATGATATGCATGACTTGTATGATATGCATGATCACATGAGTTGGTATGTTGATGGGTGATATGAGAGGAGGAGCAAAGTGATATTTTGTGCCGACGAGCACCAGTTGTTTTGGTAACACAACTTTGTGACTTTGGGTCACCAAAGTGCTTTGGTAGCACATTTGTGTCTTTGGGACACAGAGGTTGGGCACCTCATTGCGACTTCCCCCCGTGGTTGACACCACCGTGGGTTGGCCCCACTTTGAGATATGGGATCGTCCGCTAGTGATTGGGTATCACACGATGGGTTGGCCCCATCATTCGATTATTGTGACTACGGTCACCGGTGCTTTGGTAGCACATTTGTGTCTTTGGGACACCGGAGGTTGGGCACCTCATTGCGACTCGCCCCACGTGGTTGACACCACCGTGGGTTGGCCCCACATGAGATATGGGATCGTCGCTAGTGATTGGGTATCACACGATGGGTTGGCCCCATCATTGGATTTGTGACTTCGGTCACGATTGCTTTGGTAGCACAAACGTGTCTTTGGGACACCAGTGTTTTGGTAACACATTGTGACTATATGTCACCGGTGGTTTGGCACCACCGGTGGTTTGGTACCACACGGGGTAGAAAAAGGAGATACGGATGGTTAGGACCGGGTTGCATTAATTATGTTGCTATGTATGATGTGTGTTAGCATGTTGTTTCATCGGGAGCGGGATTTATGCACTGAGTCATTCGACTCACCCTCTCCTTTGACATTTCAGGTGACCCGTAGACGCGGACATGGAGTCGGGGTGGACTCGGGGTGCACATGCCATGCTTTAATAAAAGTTTTGCTCAGACTATTCACTTTGGGTACTTTAGCTTATTTATTTTTATTTGAGATTTAATTTGGATTTGTAAAAGGCCTTTAAATTATGCTTTATGATGGTTATGTTTTAATTAGATTCTCAACCTGCTTAACAAATAACTTGGTATGAAATATCACTAAAAATTTGGTAAGATAATGTTTTCAAAACTATAACGCAATGTGTTTTAAACTATACCATCGGGTATCTCGCTATGTTTTGCTATAAAGTAAACTCAAATGATTTTTCAAATCAAACTCGATATTCTACTAAGTCAAAAATGTTTCAAAATAGCACTAAGAACCTATTGGGAATGCTAAATGAAATCAACTCGTTTTAGCTATATACTTTGGATAAGTTTTCAAAATCTAATCAAGCAAGCCTACTCAAATTTTCCTCAAGTTCACTATGTTTTCACCCCGCTTTTAAACGAAAAAAATCTGATCTCTCAAAGACATTTTTCCCCGTAACATACCAGATTCGGTCGTGGTGTCTTGTCCGAGTTTGGGGTGTTACAATTCTGATACGCTGCCTTAAAATAATCCCAAGTGAGATCCTCCGCTGCAGCACTATTCCGCACCGTGAGCCACCACTGATATGACTCATCCCGAAGAAGCGACACTATCCCTTTCAGCTTTTCCTCAGCATTCAGATCCAAGTCATCCATGATTCGCTCCGTCGCCTCTAACCAATACTCTGCCGTACTGGGAGCCACACCTGAAACACCTCGAAATACCTCAGCTCCATTGGCTCGGAGTCGCTCAGATACGGATTTTCGAACTCCCGCGCCTCCACCTATTCCAGCTACCCTCTCAAGAACTCGCAAAGATCGCTCGAGATATCGTATCATCCCCGTTTGATCCTGATGCTCAATTCCAACCGCTGGTGGTGGGGGTGGTGGTACCTCATTTTCGGATCCTTGACCAGACCTCACTGGCTCAGACACAGCCATCCTACCTCGACCGCATCCACGAGTAATACGACCCCGGCCTCGAGTACTCATGTCTAAAGTCTCAACTTATCTGATTTAAAAGTGTTATGCATAAGTCATTATTCCACTTTCTTTAAAGCACAGTTTTATGACAATTTTTTAATAAGAGGTTGTTTCGCGAGTACATTCAACCTATAGTTTTGGGTCTCTATAGTAGTTTCTACTACTATACGGTCATGCCATCATCATTATAATCATATCATCAAAAGCAACAGTTTGAGATACTTACCTGGGCAGATCGGTGCCGAAGACTCGATGCCATGCCTTTCCAACCATATAAATTTAAACAAAGCATTTTAAGACCATACTTTAAATCATTTTGGGCCTCGGGCCACAACAGAGCTTTTGAACTTGGCTCTGATACCAATTTGTAACACCCCAGACCCGGTCAATACGACACAACTGAATCTGGCATGCCACGAAGGAAAACGTTTTGAAAAAAATTGAGTTAACGATTAAATTTTAGTGAAAAACTCTTTGTTGTTCTATGTTTGTAGAAATCAGGTGTATAATACATTTAAAACTAATAATTTACTTTGAAATTCCGTAAATAAATCTTTAAAACTATGTTGCAGATCCATAGATTAGAAAACCTTTTATAATTTTTTAAAGAAACCCAAGCGATTATTTTAAAAACCGTTTCTAATTGAAATTTGGAAACTTAACTTTTGAAAAATAGTATGAGTTATCGAAAACACTTAAGTTGCCATTTATTAACAAGAGATTTGTATTACCCGATGGTAGGGATTGAAAACCATTACGACTTGTAGTTTAGAAAACCTTGCGCTCATATTATTAAATTAATCAAGTGATATACTTAATCATGTTTAGAATAAATCCAAAGCATATAAATAATCCAAAAACGTAATTTAAATGGCCTTATTACAAACCCAAAATAAAAATAGAACCAAATTTAAATAAAGTAAAGTATCCAAACCAAAGTTCATATAGAACCGAATTTATTTAATGCATGGCCACCTCGAGTCTACCCGGCTCCTCATCCGCGATCTATGAATCACACTGAAAAGATAAGGGAGAAGGTGAGTCACCAAGACTCAAAGTGCATATATCCTTTCCCCGATTAATACATCATACTTACACAATTTATAACCAAGCAGTATATAAATATAATGCACCCAAACCTAGCCATCCATAACTCCCTTTTCTACCCCGTGTGGTACCACACCACTGGTGGTGCCAAACCACTGGTGACCCAAAGTCACTATATCCAATATTGTGGTGCCAAACCACTGGTGACCCAAAGTCACGAATAATAAAGTTTTGGGGCCAACCCATGTGTGATACCAAATCACTGGCGACGATCCCATAATATCGAATGTGGGGCCAACCCGCTGTGGTACTAAGCCACTAGGATGAGTCGCTATGAGGTGCCAAACCTTTGGTGTCCGAAAGACACGAAATAACTATGGTACCAAACCACTGGAGGTGCCAAACCTCTGGTGTCCCAAAGACACGGATATCAAATCCTTCCCCCTCCTCTCATATCACCCAAACCAATGTAACATTTAAACAAATCATGCCATTATACTTTATTAGAATTCACTTAGAAAATATATCATAATTCATATCATCATGCATCATATTGTAAAAGTCATATCGAAACGGACTTACCCGATTCATTGCTCATACCCTTACGGTATCATATCAAGATCTCACAGTTTCCAACTTTAATAACATGATTAGTATATAAATAAATATATATTATCGAATTATAAAGTGTGTAAGATACACACCTGTCACTAACGAAAGTTCTAAATCCCGAAGACCCGATCTACCGCACTAGATCTCCTTGTCCTACATTCGGCCAAACCACAAAACCATTAACAAGGCCATTCGGCCATACCAATAAATCTTAGTCTCATTAACCTTTGGTTTTTCTCAACAACTTAAAGAATATTGAACCAACATGAATCCTTACCACTTGACTTACCAACTTCGATTGCTAAAGAAATAGGGCTTAGATCGATTACTTCCAAACTCCCGAAGAGCCTAAAAGAAAATCGGTTCCTATGAATAGTTAGAACCTTGCTAACAAATGCCCAAAAATTCGACCTTTGCCCTCATAAGAAACGATAGAGAAAAGAAAAGGAAAATCGGCCAAGACACTTACCTATCTTCCAAAACGGATTATAGAAGAACCCAAAGAAAATCTACCCTTGATGATTTTCGGCCAAGATAACACCAAAAGAGAAAAAGAAGATTCGGCTATGGTGGAGAAAAAGAAAGGAAAATAAAAGTGAAAATGAAATAGGAGAAGGAGGATTCGAAAATAAAAGAAAGAAGAACATGGAAGGAGAAAATAGAATGAGGATGGATGTTTTTAATTTTGAGCAAAAGTGAAAGAAATGAGATTTGGGAAGGAGGAAGATTCGGCCAAGAGAAAGTAAAAAGGAAATGTGGTTTTGAGCAAATATCAAAAGAAAGAAAAGAGAGAGATGGGAGAAAGAGGTTCGGCCAAACACCTTGTTTTTAGAAAAGAAAAGTGCACAAAGTGCTAAGTGTGGTTTCGGTTTCAAAAGGAAAAATAAAAGAAAGAAAATAGAATTTGGTTCAAACAAAAATGAGAGCTAAACCAAAAGCAAAATTGCACCTAATGCCTAAGGTACATTCGGCTAAGGAAGAAAATTTTGGAGAGGAAAAGAAGAAATGCCAAATGGTGCACAAAATGCTAAAATTGACCAACCAATTCCCCCCTAACTTCCTATCAACATTCGGCCACCCCCCTAGCCACACATGCCGTCCACATTCATGGACTAATGGCCTTAGATTAGTTTCCAAAACACTCTCCATCATCCAAGCCCTTTGTCCCCCCATCCTTCCATAAATCTTAAGATTCTTATCCCAAAATACAAGCTTTCCTAAACTAATATTCAACTTGTCATAAAAATTGAAAGTCCAACCTTCCATAATTAGAGCTTGGTCGACACTTAATGTTAGGATGCATAAAAATAAAGTCTTCCAAATGCAATCCATGCTATTCGAACCATTTCCCTCGAGCAACCATCCATGCGCCATAACCACCTTGCCACAACTCCTCATGTGCTAAATTTAACACTTAAATTAACTTAAGTGTCAAGTTCACCTAATCCACTTCACTAAATTTAATACTAAGAATTATTCTAGCTTCATAAATAAAATCAAGCCTTCTCAAGACTATGCTAACACACAAAATTCATACCCGAGCCAACACAAATAACAAGATGATACTCTAATTTTTAGGATGTTACATGAAATGAATGAGTTTATATTTCAGGGTGGCAAAAAGGCTTGAAAAATAACCTATAAGTGTCCACACGGGTAGACACACGAGTGTTTGTCTAGGCCGTGTGTGACACACGGTCAGCCCCATGGGTGTGTTGATAGGTCGTGTGTCCCCTGCATTTTAATTGCGAGAATTTGAATCGTCACACGGGCCAGCACACGGGCGTGTGCCTAGGCCGTGTGCTCCTTAAGGGGTTGCTGACGTCATAAACAGAATACCCCTAGTTTTCACACACGGGCGAGGACACGGGCGTGTTGAGGCCGTGTGAAGGACACGGGCCAAAGACACGGGCGTGTGTCCAGCCATGTGAAAACCCCTGTAGGTTCAAATTGAAAATAAATTCTACATGAGCTAGGGACATGGGCGAGTGTGACCACACGGCCTACCCACACGGGCGTGTCCCATGTCACACGGTTGTGTGACCCCTGTTTAGGCAAAAATTTTCAAAGAGTGTAAAAGTTCTCGGTTGAACTCCGGAACCTTCTGGATGTATGTTTAAGGCCTCGTAGGCCCATGATATGTATGTTATGATTAAGAAAGAAAATTTTTAAGTTGGAATGAAGTTTTATAGCATGTTATTACATGTTCAAGCAAGGTCAAGCATGGTAATGCCTCGTATCCGGATCCAGCGTCGAACATGGGTAAGGGGTGTTACAGCTCCTCCGTGCTCGACTCAACGACCCCTCTGGTGTCTGCCCGATCCTGGAGTCATCAAATTTAATTTTGATGCATCCTTTAATGTTTCGAGGCATGCTTCTATTTCAGGGATCTTGGCACGAAATGAAAGAGGCTAGATAATTGGTGCCTGAACTTTCCCGCATGAATCGATGGTGGATGCTTTTGTTGCCGAAGCCCAAGCATGTGAGCAGGCTGTCCTTCTAGTAGCCAATCTTAGATTTCGTCATGTGGTTATCAAAGGGGACTCCCTTACTGTAATCAAGAAATTTGTCTCAGTTTCTATGGATCGCTCAACTCTCGGCCTGATCATCATTGATATTAAGCTCACAGTAGGTTATTTTTCAGAGGTTACCTTCTTTCATATGCGATGATGGGAAAATGGTGCAGCTCATGCATTGGCTCGAGAGGGTCGTCTGTTGGCAGAGCCCCATTGCTGGATCGAGGAGGCGCCAAATGTTGTTTAACAGGCAGCCAAGGCAGATTGGTTGGTATGGGTGTCACACTCTTAACTCTATTCTTCCTGATGTGCTCGTATTGCCTGATCCTTTGTTCATCGGGTTTTCTTTCTGTCTGCACTTCTACTATCCTTTGTGTATATGATTGCAGATGAGTGGCTGGTGCTCATTAAAAATCCTCCTCCATTTGGATCCGTCGCTTCGTTTGCAAGAAGGGCTGTCTTTTGTTTTGTTCCTGTTGCTAGGGTTTTTAGGTTGTAATTTGGGTTTTCTTTTCTTTTCTTTTTTTTTTTTTGGTTTTTGGACTGTTTGGTTTTGCTTGTTACTTTCTTTTTTTTAGACTGGTTGTTAGGCCTCTTGTGGGCTCCTCGTGCCCCCTTCTTGTGTTAATGGATTCCAGTTGTTTCTTTTTTTAAAAAAAAATGTTGTATTGATAGTTGTTTTAATGATTTGAGAATATTGAATTAAAATCAAAATTTCATGTATAAAATTATATAAAATCATAGTTCATATATAACATTGTACATTTGACAAATGTTCATGTAAAGTTTTAATATTTATCCCTTTTCTTTAAGAAACTTAGCCTTATTTTTTAAAATACTATTATTACTAGGAACCATGAATAATAATACAAAAACATGACATAGTACAAACAATAAATTAGTACAAACTAATGCACCAATTTGGTTTTTTTAATCATTTAAACTTGCCTCTTTGTTTCATGGAATATCTATATTAAATAGTTAGACTATTTATCTTATTTATTCTTTTTATATATTTTTTATTTAATCATTGTTTTAAAAAAATACTAGAAATCTTATCACACGTATTGTAACAGCCCGATTTAGGGCCTAGTCAGAATAGTGGTACGAGACCACGAATCTGATGTAAATTTATGAGTTTTTAAGGTTCATGCCATGCTTGCATGTTAGTGTGAAAGTTTCATGAAGCAATTTTGCTAAATTGAGGTTGAATGGTCAAAAAGGACCAAATTGCAAAAGTTGCAAAATATGAGTTTCTAGAAGCATTTTGTATGAAATAGCTTTAGAATAGAAATTATAAGTCCTTAAATAGTAATTTGCCCAAATCATAAATTTTGGACAAAATTGGACATGAGTTAGTAAAATAGAGAATTTTTAAGAGAAGGGCATTTTAGTCATTTGTCTATTAAATGATTTATAAAGGAAAAAGATGAAAAAAATCACTATCATCTTCTTCCTCATTGCCGAAATTTTCAAAGAACCCATAGCTAGGGTTTGTTCATCTTTCAAGCTTGCTAGTAAGTTTATCTTAGCCCCATTTTTAATATTCTTCGTATTTTTGAAGTTCTCGTATTATGAATTAGCTATTTTTAGCTATAAAGTGAGCTAAGATGCATGTTCAAAAATCTACCCATGAATGATATGCTTGTTAAATGATGTTTTATGGAATTTTATGAGAGTTTGATGTTAGATAAACATCTTTTTCTAAGTGAATTTCATGAAAAATGAGCATAGGGACTAGTTTGTAAAAGTTATGAGATTGTTCATACATAGTAGAAATAGTGAGAATTGTGGATTGTCATAGTAGAGAAAATGAATCAGCTAAGCATGAAGTCTAAGAAAGTTGAATGAGAATTATTTTACGAGACTTGGGGCAAAAGTGCAAATATGAGAAAGTATAGGGGCAAAATAGTAATTTTTCCAAAATATGAGTAAAGAGTCAATTTAGTCAATGTGAGTATTAAATGATCTATTTATGACTATAGATCAAGAAAAACGAAGCCCGGATCGAAACCGAGGCAAGAACAAGGTCGAGGACTAAATTGCATACCTAGCTACATTTTGTATATTGAGGTAAGTTTGTATGATTTCTAAGCTTTATGATTTATATCATTGAATTGCTTAGTATAATGTACAATGTTATTATGAAAATGTTTAATGTTATGTTAAACAAAGAAATTAATGAGATCAAGCATGAGAAAGCCCTTATTGAAGTTGAATAGCTTAGGATACTCGATCTACCACATGAAACAAGAAAGTCCGTATAAGACTAAGCCGAGGCATGGCATCGGCAAGCAAGCAAGTTATCATGTAAGTCCAAGGCAAGCTTGGCATTGAGAAGTTATCATGTAAGTCCAAGGCAGGCTTGGCATTGAGAAGTTATCATGTAAGTCCAAGGCAAGCTTGGCATTGAAAAGCTATCAAAAGAAAGAGATTTCAAGTAAGTCCAAGCCAAGGCTCGGCATTGACCAGTTCGTGAGCAAAGATACCAAGTAAGACCATGTCAAGACATGGCAATGGTAAGTTCCAAAGGGAACTCACGAGAAAGACTTTGTATAAGTCCATGTCAAGACATGGCCTCGAAACTAAGATGAGATTTAGTATCCTCGGTTATTCATATAAATTCATCGGGCAAACGAGTTAAGCTCCATTGAGATAACAAGAAAGCTAAGTAAGCAAAGTTATTATTAATTGAAAATGAGTATTATTCATGTTATGAATGATGAATTAGAAATTATGAATATTATGTTCAAGTATGCTGATCAAAGTGATCAAGTGATATAGGTACTTTGTTTGCCTATCAAGTATGAGACTAGTAAGTTTCATGAGATATGTAAGAATCAAGTATGAGTAAGTAAGCTTTATAGCTGAATTTATGATACCATTGTTTATATCAAATGGTCTATATTAAGTAAGAATGTTGCTATGTGCATTATGCAAACTTACTAAGCTAAACGCTTATGTCCTTCATTCTTTCTTTCCATGTAGTCCCGCCAAGCTAATATGGAGTGTAACATCCCGAAATTGGGCCTAGTAGGATTGGGCCCAATGGGCCTTGAGTGTAGGAGTGTTTAAAATTTTGAGAACAAGAGAATGGCATTATTGCAAATTGGGCTTATTAGTTAAGTGAACTTGGAAGGTTACGAGGTTTCTATGAAGTCTCGGGTTTAATTGGGCCTTAGGAAAAAAATTTGGTATTTTAGCACTTTATGGAGAGATGGTAAGTAGCTTCAAGACTTATAGAAATAAATGAGTAATATGCTTGCATAAATGAGAAATTGGTAGAGAGGATATGGCGCCACATGATGTACTTTGAGGGAAGAGGTTCAAATCCCATTGTGTGCAAACTTTAACTATTATTTTTGCACTCTTTCCTTAAGTGTCGACCAAGCATGTAAATAAGGCAAGGTGGACTTTATTTTTGGCAAGATGGCTAAGGAAAATAGGAAAAGGATGAATGTGAGGAAAGAAATCAAGAGAAAGGGGAAAGTAGGGGGAACATGTGGCCTTTTTCAAGGGATGTATTATGGAAAGGGTGGTTGGCAAAATTTTGACTATTAGGGACATGAATGTGGACGGTTTTGGGGCTAAAGGGGGTGATAGCCGAATTTTGCTAGGAGTTTTTGGCAAAGCTAGTGCTTGAGAGGTTCTTCTCTTTAGTTTTTTTGTATCATTCTCTTTCTCTCCAAATTTCCTCTTCTCTTTGCCGAATTTTCAAGCCTTTAGTGTGCATTTTTGTTTCTTCTTTTCTTCCTTGCTGCCGAAAGTACCTAAGCCATGGAGATCAAATTGTTCACTCATTTTCCTTTGGAAAAACCAAACCCTTCATTTCTTCTTTATCGTTCTTCTCATCCGTATTAACACTCACTCCTTTGATCAATCGGTAAGTGGTTCTATTCAAACATTTTTTTATTTTTTTCTTTCTCCTAGCCGAATATATGTCTTGGCATGGGATGGTCCTTTTAACCGAGACCATCATTTTATTCTACCCTCTCAAACGAGATTATTTTCTCTTTTTCGTAGTGTTTTAAGTGGGAGATCGTGTATTGTTCTAGCCGAAGTCAAACGGTGGAAATTGGATCCAATATCGATAGGGTAAGGGGGTTCATTTTGGATTTTCTGTTATATCTCTATTTGGCTATGTTGCAAATCGGATTGAAGTTTCGACTAATCGACTATATGTTTTAGGGAAAAATCACTTGATATATTTCTACCTTCGGATATAGTGGTAAGTGATTCAAGTGTAAGTGATACGAAATCTTTTGGAAATTCGAGGCTAACTTTTGGTTGGTATTGTTCTAGGTCATCGACGAGTGGTTCTTTAGGAAATCAAAATCAGGTGTGTAATCCCGTACCATCCGAATACATGTTTGATATGGTGTGTAATTTCACATCTCTCTGAAATTTTGTATGAAATATTCTGTGAATCGGTTGGAATACCGAATAAAACTGAAAACTGGCATCCGTGATCACTCGGGCGTGCGCATGATCGTAGCGGTAATCGTATGTTGTAATAAAACAGTTTCGGTCAGAAACAGTGATGCGTATTTGAAAAATCACGAAAAATAGGAGAAAAGGAATTACAAAGGGAATAAGGTATCAGATTAAAGCTTACTGTATCTATTTTAATATGGAAGAAACGGAGAAGGAAAAGGATTTTTATATTCTGAGATATGTTAATTTGAGTGAGACTGGTTCTGAATGACTTCGTGGTTCCCTGATCTGTCTTGGTAAAATTGTATAAAATTGTACAAAGTGAATTAAGGGTTATAATTCATATGTATGGATTCATTAGTTAGCCTATTTTCATTAGAAATAAGTGGGAGTAGTATATGAAAAACGTATAGTGAGATATTTGAAATTAAGGTAAGAGAGGTCAGAATCGTTGGACAGAGAAACAAGGGAAACTTTAAGGAATAAACTGTACTAAATGGTTAAGTCAAAAATTCTGAAAAAATTATCGTAAGAATATATATGAGTCTAGTTTCAACGAAAATTTACGGATCTAAATTTTGAGTTTCCTAATCCGAGTTATGGTCAGTTTAGTCAATATGATGCAGATGGACAGTTTCAATTTTCTATGCTCAAATTAGTAGTTAAGTCCGGGGTTGCCGAATTACCAAATAACCCTTGGAGGGTAAATTACCGAAATACCCCTGGGTTACGAGATTATCGAATTACCCTTAGTGGGTAAAATTACCGATTTACCGAAATGTCCTTATAGACCGATTTACCGAAATGTCTTGATGGACCGATTTACCAAAATGTCCTTATGGACTGATTTACCGAAATGTCCTTATGGACCGATTTACCGAAAATGCCCCTATGGGCTGATTTGATAGAATGTCTTAATGGGTAGAATTGCAAAGTGTTATAATGGGTCGGTTTATCGTAACAAATCTCTGAAGTAATAATTGTTGTTTATATTTGTAAATATGATGCCTTACTATGAATGTTGCATTTACATAATTTTGCATGGGATGGGAAACTTGAATGAAGAGAAGTATAGACCGGTGGCATTGCCACAAATTCTGATAACGGCTATGTGCCAACCTAAATATGGCTTTGTGCCATCGTGATTATGGCTTTGTGCTAAACGTATTTACCGGGGCTATGTGCCTAACATATGAATTAACGACGTGTCGATCAATTTTTTTTTTTACCGAGGCGTGTGTCGATTATATTACCGTATATGATTCGGTGGCTCACCACAAATAGTATAAATGGCGACTTGATTGCAAATTGAGAGGCTGGCGGGGTGGGTTGACTTGATCCCCACGGGAGAGATTGGTTGGTACGGGTGGAGAGTTAGACAATTTGGTAGGATGGGATGGGTTGCATTCATTTAATTTATTTATTATTTGTTTATGGGCTTTGGTCCAAGATAATTGTTATATGGGTTCGGACCAGTGGATGTGATAAAGGGATTTCACTCGAGTTCTTGTAACTCACCCCCTTTCTCTTAACCCTTGTAGGTAATGCTTGATGATATGGACTTGGACTATGGATGACTCAAGGAGGCCATACTTGAGAAATGGTTTATTTGGACTTTAGACTTCTTTCTCATTTATTTTATTACTTTACTATTTTGGGTTAAATGTTGTAATAAGGCCTCTGGACTATTTTTATTTTTTCTTTTTGGTTGGGATGTTTTTATTATTTTTCTTAAATTGTTTAAAAAGGGGAATTTTCTAAAAACTTAAACAATGGTTTCCAAAATCGATTAACAAATGAATTTTCAAAATAAACTTTTACAAATATTTTTATCACGGATATTTACTCTTTCGAATTTTCAACGTCGTTTTCAAAAGTCACGGTTTTGTAAGGTCATTAGTTCAAATTTATCGATTTATCAATCAAATCTTTAAGGTTAGTAGTATTTTATCAAATCAAACTTGTTTTCTTGATTTTTAACAAAGCAATATTTTAGTACGAACAAAAGGGTTTAACATGTCTTGCTCGTGTGACATACCAAATCCGCTCATAACGCATGGGCCGGGTTTGGGGTGTTACATCGAGGATCACCATCATCGGAGCTCGAAGCACACTATCAATTGCTATTTTGGTATAGCCAAGTTGTTTTATTAAGTATGGCATGTATAGGAAGCATTACATTTTGAGTAAATGTTTTTAGAAGAGCCAAAGTATAGGCTATTAAGTTTGTTATTCTTTTGTATATGGCTAAGTGATTGGCCAAGTGTATATGTTTATAATTATCAATGAAGCATGTAATATTATTCATGAATGTTGTAATATTGAGTTGTTGAAATGAGTATGAATTGGATCTTAATTTCAGGGTGGCAATTGGCTTGGTAAATAGCCTCTAAGTGCCCACACGGTTGGACACACGGGCGTGTGTCTAGGCCGTGCGTAACCTGCACCTTTGCATCTTAAGACAGAATAACAAGTTGTATTACACGGTCTAAGTCCACGGGCCTTCTATGGCCGTGTGAAATAAGTCAGTATATCAAGATATAGTACACGATCTAAGTCCACGGGCGTGTCTTGGCCGTGGGCAAATTGGCAGAATACTGAGTTTTTAGGCACGGTCTGGGGACATGGGCGTGTATGTCTATCCACAGGCGTGTCTTATCTTACACGGGCGTGTAACCCTTGTTTCAAAGAAAAGTTTTTCAATTGGGTTCCGAAAGTTTATCAGCACAAGTTTATGGCCTCGTAGGCCCATGAAATGTACGAGTCGTTTAAGAATGAGAAGTTTTAATTTCGGAACGAAATTTTATAGCCCGTAATGTCATGATTAAGCAAGTTCAAGCATGGTAATGTCTTGTATCCTGTCTGAGCCTCGGACTCGGGTATGGGGTGTTACACGTATATACGTGTGGAAATCATAAATTTAAAATGCAAATGAAATTTGTATGATATTAAAATAAAAAAAATATATTAAATTATGAGTAAAACGAAATTTAAACACTTAAATACACCAAGTTAAGAATACTAAATGAATAGAATTGTTTATCAGGGTCCTCAATATGTTGGTATAGAGTTAACTTGTGACACCAACTCAATCAAATTCATCATTAATACTAGATTTTATCACACCCACGTTATGGGTGAACAAATTTATTTTATGCTAAATATATACATATTTATAAAAAAATTATCAAGAAATGATTATTAGTGGAGTGCCACGGGTTTTTTATATGAATTTATTGGTCGTATTTGATGCCAAAATAATGTTTTTCAGTTATTTTATTTGAAGATTATATAAAAGTATGAAAAAATTCCTTATAATAATAATTACCCTTTAAAATAAGGATATTTCAGTAATTTCACAGCGAGTTGGTGTCGAGTTGACTCATGACACCAACTCAGTCAACCACTTTGTATGTAGTATAGACTTAGTCATCCATTTTATATATAGTATAGATATATATAATTATAACTAGAAATTCTTTCACACGAGTATGCTTGTGAAAACCAAGAACATAGAACATAGATGTGTGTTTGTAAATAATTAACCATAAATAATAAAACGTATGGGTTAAAACTAATTAATAATAACATACGAAATATGAAAAATATTAAAATGAAAAAAATAGATTAAATTATAAAAAAAGATATGTATATACAATTGATGGAAGTAATAAAATATGCATATTAAATTATTCAAAAAATTATATGCATATTAAAATAAAAATGTATAAAAAGTATCAAACTAAAGCTTTAGTTGAGTAGTAAATTTAAGGTTTTATTAATGTAATTGACATGGTTTTAAATCCCACTTTTTTGCATATTTTTATTTTTTTCTTACATAAAAAGAGTAAAATATCCTCATATAATATAACTTATTTAATTATGGAAGGATGTTTCTGTGATTTTTCTAACCGAGTTGGTGTCAATTGACTCGTGACAATAACTCAGGTTGGTGGTTAATAATTGTATGTATAGATATACAAATGATGGAGATAATAAATTGTGCATATTAAAATAAAATGTATAAATGTATTAAAATAAATCTTTGGTCAAGTGGTAAATTTAAAATTTTATCAATATAATTGTTGAGGGTTCAAATCTTACCACATGCTTTTTTAATTGTTTGTTAAACTAAAATAAGTACCATCAAATAATATAACTCATATTAAATAGGAAAGACATTTTCGTAATTTCTCTAATCGAGTTGGTGCCCAATTGACTCGTGACACTAACTCAGCCAGGGGTTTTGTCGCTTGTGAAATGATATGCGATTTGTGCAAGTATACACGTCGAATTAAGTATTAAAGTGATGAGTGAGTATCATTCCCACGAGGATCAGATTGAGGCACTAAAGTGGTCAAGTTATTATAGTAAAATGCGATCAATGCTATGTTATGGCAAAAACAACGATAAGTATGCAGTGACAACTAAAGGAATAGTGATGTATGTAATATGTGGAACTAATGAATACTTGGAAATGCTATGGCAAAACAAGAGTAGGAATGTAATGACAACTATGAGAATAACTACGTGAATGATATGCAATGAATAAATAAACGACTAAGAATGCTATGGAAAAGCTACTACGAATAAGATAAGGGATACGCAATGTTGAATCAGAAGGTCGGGTGTACTAAGAATCTACTTTTACTATCAGCAATGCCTCAGTAAAATCATACTTAACCTACTGTCCAGAAGAGTTCTAAAGTGACCTACTTATTCCGAAAGCAGAAACCCCAAGTTACCTTGCCTGTGTCTTAGGCCTTTAATATGGTACCCCTGTATTGTTTTCCTTCTATATGAACACTGCTTTATGTCTAGAGTCTACTACAAGTACCTATCGAGTACTTGCCCATATCATTCAACCACAATCCAACTAATGTAACCTTTTTAGAATTTAGATTAATTTAAGGGTATGTTGCACAGTCAACTATGTCTAGGGATTGCTCACATACATTGTAAAGAATAAAATAATTGAATGAAACAGTAAAATAACTCAGATTTATACTGCAGCCATTAAAGACAATTAATGTTTCATCAAAGTAATCCCAACCCTATGATATTTAACTCATAGGTTGGCAAATAAAATTCAACTGAAACATCGTTTTCATCACTATAATTCACGAAAGAACATATGATAAATATTGGAAGAATGTCGGGAAGGCAGTGTTCGCTTTGTCCAATCCACACTCTAACTATGCAGTGTTCTAAGGTGGCTGAGAGGGGTTGCCTGTGTCTTTCCTCTTCATGTCTCTATTCAGCCACTATCTTCTAATTTTCCTAAGGATCTCTACCTGCAGTTTCACGCCCTAGGGTTTCCTCCTTTGCTTTTTTTTAATTGCTTTGTTTTTCTTTTTCAGGATAATTCCAATAGCCCCAAGACTTATCTTGTCTTCTTTTCTTAGTAGATTTATCTGGTACAAGTAAAGTTGGGCTGAAACTGATATGCGCTGAATGCTGACTGGACACATTCCCGGCATTGCCACTGCATACTTGCTGGCAATCTGACCACCCTTTTGCCCCGAAAAAACTTCACTCCTTTATTTCTTGGTCCTCATCCTTCACCTGTCAATACCACAAAACGCAGCCCTTCCACGAGCAATTTAAAGCACCTAATATTTAAACACAACCCAAGTTCTAATGCAGTGCTAAAAAATACTAATGAAATGTCCTAAAATGCAACTAGATGTACTTAAGTACAGGTAAGTAACTAGGTCCCAAGGCATAAAATATAACTCTTTTCAAAAGTTATCAGGCTTAAATAATAGTAAAGATATACAATTGATGAAGGTAATAAAGTGTGCATATTTTGTGAAATATTCGAATGATATGTAAGTGTACATAGTCATTAACAAGTAATAAAGAAGTAAATAAAAAATATCGTATCCACATGGACTATATAAGCAATTATTGTGAAAATAAAAACTTAGCGAATTGGTGATGAAAGTAATTAGGAGTAGAATGACTTAACTAATAAACCTAAAATTATCTAAGTATGCAAAAACTAATTGAAATATAAACATAGAATATTAAACAACAATTCAAAAGTTTAAATTACTATGACATGGAGGTGTTAGATTAATTGCCTTCTTTAACTTAAAATTATTAAAACAATGTTGATGATGTTACGGAAGAAAACCATGGCAATTTGGCTATTTATTAAACCATGAAGTCATACTTATTTATTTATTAAGTTTTTCTAGTATATTTCTATGTTTAATCAACTTGACAATCTCATAAGTAGGCATCATATCATGTGAAGTAACAATGATATATCTATACCAAAACAATTTAATCACATTAATCTTGTAACACCCTAAACCCGACCCGATCGCTGAGCCCAAGTAACAGGACTCTATACCACCGTCTCATCATCAACAAAGCATAATACATCTCACTGTCATGCGATTAACATCATAATCAAATAACTATATGGGGTTTAAGTCTAATCTCCCCTAGACGAGGTTAACAAACAATAATCAACCTTATAACAAGTTGAAGGCATGCTTAAAGGCCATTTAACGTAAATTTATAAAAGATCACGTAGTTATCGATACTCATTCGATGGTATTAATATTTTTACTCCGAGTATCGATACTCAAGAGATGGCATCGATACCAAAATGAGTTACTAACTTCCTGCACATTCAAAAAATCATGGAGGTATCGATACTAAATACCCGATTATTGATATCTGTAACGCCCCAAAATTCTTATTTCTATTTTTGTGAAAAAGTGACACAATTGTGTATCTTCTTCAGTGGTTAAGTGTTCTAGGATGGTGTGAGAGGTCCCAAGTTCAAGCCTTAGCTTTAGCAATTTTTGTTATTTTTGGAATTAAGCCCTATCTTTGTTTAGTGAGCTTATAATTAGTTGCCAGTAATCTTATATCAAAATGGGCCTATTGGTCTGGTGGTTAAGTTGAGTGTTAGATTGCTAGAGGTCTTGTGTTCGAATACCTGCGTGAGCGAGGGTGTTTATTTTTGTTCGGTTCGGTAGGAGAGTTTGATGGAATTTGGAACTCTGAGAAGTGGGTTAGTGGGAGAGTAAATTTAGGGATTTGGGGGTTATCTGAGATTTCTATACTTTCTTTTTGCAAAATTTTCTCTTTCTCCTCCTAAGGAAAATTTCTGATGTTAGCCTTCGCTGCTATTCTTCCTTTGTCCCACTTTCGATTTTTGTTTGCTCTTGTCGGCTGTTGCACCTTCGTTCTTGTTATATCAATTTTCTACGTACGTTGGGTAAGTAAGGCTTTATTTTGTTTATAACTTGCATCTTTCCATCGTTCATTGGGGTTGTACGGTTGTTTTGGGCAGCGGCATATCAGGTAGATCGTGTTTCTTCTCCTACGGAATCGTAGTTAGTCGCTCAGAGAGTTAGGTAAGCGAAAAGCGTTGATTTAAATTATGGTTGGGTTTGAATTCTCGGTTTAACCGTGTTTTAAGTCTGATTCTGAGCTTTGATATTCCGATTTTAGGTTCTGGTGGTCTCGGGATTGTAATATCGGTGAAAACAAACCATGTGTGTACCCAAAAACGTAGAAAACGGGATTCAGCAAAAGTCAAAATTGCAAACTATCGATGCTACACGGGCGTGTGGTCGCCCGTGTGGTAGGCCGTGTGTGATAACACAGCCGTGTGATCGACGAAGGCCAGACCGTGCACAAGACACAACCGTGTGATGGCCGGGGTGTAGCCGTGTGGGCCACACGGGCTAAACTGAACTGGGCGTGTGGGCCCACACGGACACGCCACACGGGCGTGTGATATCTGGGCCAGGTCGTGTGATCCACACGGGCAACGCCAATCTGGGCGTGTGGGCCCACACGGGTAAACCACATGGGCGTGTGGGTCCATTTAGCTAAAATGTTTTCTAGGGTTGCACAGGTCACCCAAGACGACTGTAACACCCCAAACCCAGCCTAGAAGTTAGGCTCGAATCCGGCGTTTCACATTGAAGTGTTTTTGCGAAAACCTTATTTTCATTGAAAACCCTTCTAGAGAAAAGTTAAGTAAAATCCATTTTGCTTTCAAAACGAGGTGTAGCCAAAAACCATTTCCTTGTTACTATGTAAAAATTTCCTTTGACAGCGGAAGCTCGTTTTTAAAAAACAATTATTTTCAAAAAAACTTGAAATATGCTTAAAAGAATTAAATTCAAGTTCCGTTTCAAAATTACAAAGCCTAGTGGAAGTAATGGAATAATAACTAGAGGAAAAACCTTATTACAATCCGAAATAACTTAAAATAAACAACTTAAAATCCAGAATTTAGATATTAAGGAAAACAAGTCTAACCGTCTTGCTAGTTGGCCACCTCTGAGTCCCTCCATCCGTCGAACCGCCTACTGAGGATCACCTGAGGAAAATAAAAGAGGGAGTGAGTTTTTGAAAACTCAGTGTGTACGACCCTCGTCAAACAAATAGCATACATATCATATTATTAACATAATAATATCATACATGCAATGCAATGCAATGCAAACCCTCCCCAAATAATCCATCTGGTACACATAATCTCCGTCCAACCGAAACACTTCTGTGGGGATTTCTAAATCGTCCCACCACCCATCCGATACACATCAAGGGTAGCCTGATTGCGATACTACCTAACATTGCAGCAAAGCTGCCAATCATATAATAGGCTTAGAAAGCCATCGGTGGATCCACAGTTGTCAAGCAACCATGCGATCCTCATATACTTCCTCCGTTCCATAATTCCTACCCCATATGCAACCTAAACAGAATATCATATGAATGCAGCAAATGTACATGTAACATCTATAAATCTTACAATCAACACATAGGGGTATTTTAGTCATTTCACAAATCAAGGGTATTTCGGTAATTCTACCCTACAGGGGTATTTCAGTAATTTTTAACAGTATGGGTCTTAATTATGAACCTTGGCCCGTCAACATGTCCTCACGGCTAAAGTGAACAGACACTACGCACCAGGTAGCATTCCAGAGAAGAGGAGGTGGGTCACTAGGACCGCTTAAGTACCAAGCTCTCCCTAGATCCAATCCTAGACATGCATATGTCCATTGCCACACTCTACCCTAGCGACTTGTCCACAGGCATGTTTGATTATTAAGTTGAGTTTTATGCTGTTTAAGAATTCATCAGAACTAAACCTAGAGTCCATTAAAACCCTAGCATGCATTTCTAAAATCCCATAAGGCCCACTAAGCCCAATCATGTCCATATAGCCCATTAAGCCCAATAATATATATGTAGCCCATTAGGCCCGATAATAATCAAATCATACAACCATCCATATCAATCCATCATTCAATTTCACATATCAACTCTTGCCGAATTGGGCCCAAGAGCTCGATAAGCCCATTTAGCCCCTTTTGGCTTGGTTGTCCAAACAATGGCTCGAGACCATGAGATCACTCTCTTGGTCCCGGTAATCATATCAGTGTTTCCACACGAATGTTTGCGCACTCGTGTGGTTGCCGGTGCCAACCTTTCAGCTTTTCAGCATTCTGGTTTTTCGGTATTTCAGCTTTTGTCGATTTGTTGTGTGTGAAGTGTATGTACACACCTGGTAAATGAGACGTGTTACACTATTCTCAGCCTTGAACCTACAACAAATACCAACCTCCAATCAATCACACACTTAACCACAATATTTACCAAAAACTGAAGCCTTACCATAACCTTACTGTGTGCCACCAGTCCTAATAGCCCTTTCTTAGCTACCACTAACGAATATCCCCTAGATCTGCATCAATCTTAATCGTTAAAGACAAAATAATAGGTGACTTGTATCCACTTAAGTCACCCTTTCCCTTACTATAGACTATTCGACCAACTTATCCCAAAATTAAGAACACTTACCCCAAAGCCGAAACGTATGGATAGCTTTTCGGCAGAGACTTGTAGATCCAAGCTTCATTTTGATTTTTCCAAGATTCGGTCCACCAAAAATAAAAGGAATGATGCTAGCATGACAGAGATTTGGTCACTATAGTATTTGGCACAAGGTTTGGGGCGATGAAGAAATCGACTTCAAGAGCAAAGGTTTTCGGCTTTTGAAGTTACGAATATTTGGTCCCCAACAATTGAGATGAAGGTGGGACGGCACAAGCAATGGAGAAATAAGAGAATGATATTTGATTTAAGGCTTTAGGAGAGAAGAAAAGAAAACACATAAGGAAGAGGTGAGGTCTAGAATAGAAAAAGTGGAGGAGAATTCGGCAGAGCACTATAGTTGCTGAAATAGCACAAAGGGAATTCCAATTGCCGAAATAGCACAGAGGGAATTTGGCACCCCCTATTTATACACAAACCGAAACTCTGCGAAGTCCCATTCGGCTCCAACTCTTCCCCATCTCATCTTCTCATTTTTCTCCCTGCTAACTCCCCAATCCTTTTCCTAAATTTTCTCTCCTGATCACTCTCCTTAGAGTCCATCACCACACCACTTCCAACCTTCTAGAAGGCCAAAATCAAACTCCTAAAAAAAATACTAAGCTAGGATTCGAACCTAGGATCTCCTTGCTGGCCTATACGCCACCTTTCTATACCCTAAGTGGCGTCACTTAGCCACTCCACCACAAGGCTCTTTAATGCCATTTTTCCCTATTTTTATCTAAAAGCCCAACTACTCACCGCCTTGGTTCCTTTAATAATTAACTAAAAAATCCTTCTCCTAAAAGTTTTAACCCAGAACTTCTCCAACACCCCTAGACACTCCAAGTTTATTAAACCCTTAAAGCCAACATGTCATTTGTCATTTTCTTGCTTTAAAAAAAATTATGAGTCCCAAAGCCCAAAGCCCAATTCATCTAGGCCCAAATTCGGGGCGTTACATCGACTATGAACCTACTGTAGGGTCGGTAAGCGCTACTTAGACCCTAAATTATGTGACCTGAATATATATTGTATGTATTGAGCATGTTAAATTTATGCATGTTTACTGATCCATATGTATGACCGATAACTGACTTGTAGTAAGTATGCATGTAATTTTGTATGTCTACATTGAGCATGTTTAGTTGCATCTGCATTGGGGTGGGATGATTGATTATTGGAGGAAGTGTACTGAGAGGCTTTCATGCCTATTATCTGGCAGCTCAGCTGCAATATTACTGATATGTGCCGCATTCGGTATGACTTGGTGTGTAGGGATGGTCGGAGATGGTGTGTAGAGGCTGGTGGGTAGGATACTGATTTTTGTTACTGTATGCATACTGTATCTGAGATGGGCTAAGGCCCTAATTTATGTCTGACACTGTATCTGAATGGGCTAAGGCCTATACGATGAATCGGACCAGAATGGGCTTAGGCCCTGCATCGCATTAGACTGATAACTGTAGTTTGACTGTATGCATGTCTTCTATGGGGATTACACACTGAGTTTACGTAAGCTCACCCCTTTCTGTTTTATCTGTACAGGTAATCCCCAGACTTAAATGGATCGGAATGGCGGAGGACTTTTTTAGTTGTTACTATTGTTCTTAATTATGTATGAATGTTTAAATTTTAGTTTCCTTCAATTTATTTACCTTTATCTCAATTCATTTCTTACTATATTTTGCATGGATAATGTTAGAATTAAGTGACTTAGAATTAAGTGATCTGAATCCTTATTTAAATAAAATGCAATTGTAAAATAAAATAAAAGAAAAATCCCTATAAAACTACACTTCTTTTATTTTATTTTAGAATAAGGTTTTTTTAAACCTTATTAAACTCCATCTATTTGATATTGATTAGAATAAGGTGTTTCAATCTTACTACACTCCTATTAGAATATGGTTTTACAAGCCTATAAATAGACATAGTTTATTCCTCTTGAAATTATTCGAATTCGACATAGTGAATTTTCTTCTCCTCTACCCGTGGTTTTTTCTCGAAAAGGGTTTTGATAAACCATAAAAGTAACATATTTTAAGCCCACATTTAGCATGCTTTTGGATGAATTATCCCTTATTTTATGTCATTTGGTGCTCTTAATCCTTTGTTTTCATGTTTTATACTCAGGGAAGCACCGGAGGATGAAAAGAACAAGAAACAGGCTTAAAACGGGCCAAATAGGCCACATCACAAAATTGACACGGCCTGGGACCAAGACCACATGGCCGTGCCTCATCAACGGACTCTACACGACCTGTCCACAATTTACACGGGCGTGTGCCATGGCCGTGCCCCTGCCGTGACAAAGAGAAATTTCACTCGGATTAAGATACTTAGGGGCAAAGAAACACATTCCAAAGCCTATATAAACACCCTAAGTATGACCTAAAAGGGGGGAGCCCAAGGTTGTTGTCAAGGGCCGTCTTGCTAGGCCAAAGGAGGCAGATTTGTGGAGGTTTACTTGAAGATAGCCAGTTAATCCATCTCAAGAAGCCGAAATCATACTCAAGACGGAGGATCTCTCCTTCAATTCCTTCAGGGGGTTTTAGGGATTTCTTATGTTTTGTTTTATCTTTTCTTCTGAGATGTTTTATTGTATTGTTATGAACTAAATCCTCGGATACCTGAGGGGGATGAAACCTAAGATGAATCTTGTTATCGTTTGCTTTGAACTATATGTGTTCTTAATTCTTGTGTTGATATTTTCGGGATATTGATTCAAGTTTGATGTGCTTAGGTGGAGGAGCAAAAGTCCCTGCCTAAGAGTAGATCTAGCATAGTTAAGCGGAGTTGATCGCGCGCCTAGAGATAGGGTGACAAGATTTTGTCGGATTAGGGTGAAACCTAATATGGGATTCCATAGATCGAGTTAATGCAATTCTAAGGGTTTTAGTTAGAAAGATATTTCAATTAATCAACCTAGGGTTAGACGTTATTCGGTTCGAGAGAGGGTTTAATATACATTAGGGAATCTTACGTATCAAGTCAAATGAATAAATCGTCTGGTTCAGAGTTAGATAACAAGTGAAGTCTAGGTGGATTCTTCCTTGGGTTTTGTCTTTATCAATTGGCTTTTCCCACAAGTATTTTCCCCAAATTCATTCTTCTTTGTCTTAGAGTCTTTAGTTTAATAATTAGTTAATTTAGATTAAACAACAAATTTCCTTTACTTTAGGCTAGATATGAAACACCCCAAACCCGGCCCACGAGCCCAGACCGGATCTGGTATGTTCCTCGAGTAAAACATTTTAATTTCATGTTTATTACTTCGGAAAATTTGGGGTGGTTTTATAAGAATACCGAGTTGTTTTGGGGTTTAATCTTTAATTCTAAAATCGTTTGTGTTTAGGTGTCTAAACATTAAAAATTTATTTTTAAGAAAAATTGCTTAAACTTTAAGTTGATAAAATTTGTATTATACTAAATAATTAAAATGCATGCATAAACAGTTTCATACTAGTGGCCTCATTACATCAATGGTAAAACCCGAAATGAAATTCAAACTTAAAGTTCAAAATAAAATAAAGTAGAATAAAAGCTGAGCTGAGCATGGCCACCATTAAGCTCCTGCCGACCCGGTCCATCACTGAGTGTCACCTGAAAAGATATCCCACTACGGGGTGAGTCAAACAGACTTAGTGTGTACAGCCAACACTAAATCCCAACGATTTAGGCATAACAATTCATACATATACAAATAGCAATTATATATAATGATGCAATCCCGAACCCAAACCTAGATAACCATCCGCTACACATCACCCGTACCAACCATCACACCGTGGGGATTACTAAATCGACCCACCCATCCGCTACACATCATCGAAGGCGATCATTTGCGAGACGGCGTGCTCATCGCCTCTTATATATTGTGGCATAGCCACCGGATAATATATTTTGTGACATAAGTCACCACATTCGATTATTGTGACATGAGTCACCACATTCGGATTATGTGACCGAAGTCACCACATTCAGATATTGGGGTATAAAACCACCAATCACTTCCCCTTTCATAATCACCCATATGCCCCATGTCATACAAATCATACAATTATCAAGGCTTAGGCCTTATTTCACATTCTTATCAATATTCACATACATGCCATATTCCACATGTTCATAACATTTATTAACATGATGTTAAGATTACGTACCTGAGTACCTTGTACCATTGCATGGTACCTTTGGCCACATTCATATTATTATAAACACACATAACTAATTTAAGCCGTAATCTAATAAGGTTTAGTGTGGGGTACACACCTGGTATACTTAGCGAGTTCACTAAAATCCCGAAAGCTTCTATTAACCACTGTCGATTTGCACTATAAGCCATGGTTAGAATTGGTCACACTTAAATACCAAATATGGCCTATGGCCGAATATTAGCAACTACCTACCTTGCTTATCTAAAGCCCGAATTGCTCGCTAGCTCCTGAAGTTGTTGAGATTCCTATATGTCACATGTTAGATTCGGCTATAACCAATAAATCCATAAAGATGGCCTTTGGCTGAATTGCACATATCACTTGCCTTGATAAATCGAATCCCGAATAAATCCTTGATGCTTCCTTACTTCCGGCTACACACAAAAGAACACATGTAACACCCCAAACCCGGCCTAAACGTTACGACCGAATCTGGCATGTCACATGAAAGGAATACCTAAAAACTGTGCATTCGTTAAAAAGCTCATATTCTTTATAGTTGTGGTGAGAAATCGAGTTTAAGTAATTTTGAATAAGAAATGGTTTATTATCATTTTAGGGAAATCCCATATTGATCATTTAATAATAAACAATAAACAAATTGAAAGCTGAAACCAAATAAAATACCCAAGGCCTTATTACATAATAAAAACTCAAATAAAAATAAGTCCAAATAAAAGAAATGAATTACGAGTAAACATATGTATGGCCTCCACGAGTCCACCTCAGCTCCCAAATCCGCGATCTAATGACTACCTGCAAAATTTAACTAAGGGGTGAGTCATCGAGACTCGAAGTGTGTAAATCCCCATCCAATGTGCCCTTACACAATTTCATATGAAAATATGCATATCATGCACCCAAACCTAGCCATCCAATGCTCCTTTCTCTACCCGTGTGGTACCAAACCCTTTGGTGGTGCCAAACCACCTGGTGACCCAAAGTCACGATATCCATAATTGTGGTGCCAAACCACTGGTGACCCAAAGTCACGAATAATCCAATGATGGGGCCAACCCATCGTGTGATACCAAATCACCGGCGTCAATCCCGTATAATCGGTGTGGGGCCAACCCATCGTGGTGCTAAGCCAGCTGGGACGAGGACGCTATGAGGTGCCAAACCTCTCCGTGTCCCAAAGACACGAATGTGATACCAAATCACCGGTGACCAAGTCACGAATCCAATGATGGGGCCAACCCATCGTGTGATACCAAATCACCTGGCGTCAATCCCGTATAATCAATCGTGGGGCCAACCCATTGTGGTGCTAAGCCACTGGGGCGACGGCGAGGTGCCAAACCTCCGTGACCCAAAGTCACAATAATCAATCTTTGGTACCAAACCCTTTGGTGGTGCCAAACCACCGTGTCCCAAAGACACGGATATCATATTCCCCCTCCTCTCATCATACCCATGCAATATGACATAATAATTCGTGTATGCAGTATGTCATGTATGCTAGACATATATCAAATATAAGTATAACATGAATTACCATCATAATCAGATAGACATAAAACAACATAATCACCCTAATCAACCTCTAAGGGTATAACCGTAATTTTACCTACCAAGGGTATATCGGTAATTTACCCACCAAGGGCATTTTCGTAATTTACCCACCAAGGGCATACCAGTAATTTACCCACCAAGGGCATTTTCGTAATTTACCCTTCAGGGGTATTTTTGTAATTTACCCACTAAGGGTATTTTCGTAATTTCGTACCTGGAATGGCCTTTCCAAAGGCCCAGTGTCGCCCCGAGCGACCCAACTACCATTTCTGGTTGAAATGGACTATTGGGCCTAAAGCCCAATTTCGGCCCATTCGGGCCCACACGCTCGTGTGGCCCACCTAACATAAATCTAGCCACGTATATGAGATTCACCTAGTCTAGTTCACTATATACTACACCATCATACATTTTACTCTATTGGGCCCACGGGCCCATTGGGCCCCCTTCGGCCCATCGCGGCCCAAGCAGCCCCAACCCACAAGAATACTACTGATGGCCTCAACTATCACGTCGAAGCCCCACACGTGCGCTCGCACGCTCGTGTGGCTACTATTACCGTGATCGGCACTTCAGCATTTGCCGCTCTACAGCTAGAGTAGAGAGAGTTACACACCTGATAGGAATCTGGTGCTAATTCGCGCTCCGACCACTCCTGTGCCCAAACGCCCTCCAAGGTGTATTCATCCTCCTCCTAGAATGCTCTTTATATAGCTAGCTCTTCACCTTCCTTCTTTGTATCTTTCCGATGTGGGATCCCTTCGTCAGTAGAGTTTAAATTCAACTGAAACTCTTGCCGTCCAATCCGCAAAATAAATACTCCATTGCTTGTCATGAGATTCGAACCCAGGCTCCCTTGCAACATAATCCACACCGCTAACCACTTGGCCACAAGCTCCTCTTGTGTCTAAAGCCATGCGCAACTAAATTTGAATCTATAGCCAAATTCTAAGGTCCAAGTAAAAAGAAAACCAAAATGCAAGAGCCAAGACTTGAACCTTGGACCTCCTTTCTTCCCTGTGGCGTCACCCCCTTATCTCTTATGTGGCGTCACTTTGCCACTACACCACACACTCCACTTGTGTCATTTTTCTCCACATTTTATTCTTAAGGCCTACCTGCCAACTTCCAGGTTTTTTTTTTTTTTTTTCACCTAAAACCAAAATTTCCCCAAAGCTAATATTTGATCCCGGGACTTCATAGAAGCCCTCTAACCTTCCAAAATAACTTACCTAATAAGTCTAACTTGCATTAATGCCGTTCTCAAAAATTTTAAACGCTACTACGCTCAAAGCCCATTGGGCCCAATCCTACTAGGCCCAATTTCGGGATGTTACAACACATCACTATGGCCTTAAAGAACATTCGGCCAACCTTAGAAATCAAGGCCAACCCTTGATTTCGTCACACTAAATGAAGATGAGAGGAAACCGATTGCCTAAGGAAGGAAATACCTACCACTATACAAGCATCCACAGAGAATCGGCTTCTAGATCCCAAGGAGAAAGATTTGGCACTTCATGGTGAAGAAAGAAAACATAAAAGTGGAAGGAGTTTAATGTTCCGGAGGATTCGCCACAAATGAACTAGATCAAGGTTTTGGCTTGAGGCTTTGAGCAAGGAATAGGAATTAAGCCCCCTTTAAGATTCGGCTATGGTTCTAAATGGCAAGGAGTGTTTGGCTATCTCGAAAACAAGTATGAAGAATCAAGGTTGAGAGAACAGTAAAAGAATAAGAAGAGAAAAGTTAGGAGAATTTTGGCAATGGTGTCAAAGGAAATTCGGCTTCAATTGTCAAAGAAGAAAAGAGAGAATAAAAGATGGACACCCCAAAATTTGGCATTATCCCTTTTCTATGCTTCAAAACCGATTAAGCAACCCCAAAGAGTCCCACATTCGGCCATTGCTTCATTCTCTCATCATATCCCATCTTTTTCTCCTATATTCTCTCCATGCTACTCACTCAAAATAATTTGAATACGTCCAACCTTTATCTCCTCTTCCTAGCCGAACTTTAAAAGAAAATCAAGTCTTTATCCTCACCTTTTTGAGTCCCATGCTGTCCAATACTTCTCTCCTCCTTGACGCCAACATGCAAAAATAAAAGCCACACTCCCATGCTGCCAACATGATTCGAACCTCCTCCCTTCTCCCTTGCTTGAGGCGTCACATACCAAGGCCCTAAGTGGCGCCTCCAAGCCACTTTACCAAGCCCATTCTTGTGTCATATTTCCCTTACATTTTCTCTTAAGGCCTATCGGGCTTAGCTTCCCTTTTTAAACTTGAAATCTAATAATTTCTAAGGCATTTGCCTATATTCCTAAGTTCTAAAAATCCATAAAACACATTCAACACACACACAGGCATGTTACTTCATATAATTAAGCAAAAATGCATAAACCATAAATCCGGATGTTACAGTTCTACCCTTAAAATAATTTCGACCTCGAAATTACAGCTAAAATAAGTGAGGGTATTCTTTGTCGCATTGCTTCTTCTCCGCTCCCCACGAAGCTTCTTCCGATCCGTGATTACGCCATAACACTTTGACCAAAGGAACCGACTTCCTTCGCAACACTTTCACATCTCGTTCCAAGATCGAATCGGCTCTTCCTCATAGGACAAATCGGCCTTAATTCCACCTCTTCAATCGGAACTACATGAGATGGATCCGAACGATAATGACGTAGCATGGACACATGGAATACGCGTGTATCTACGCAACCTTCAATTCCGAAGGCAAATCTAACTGGTATGCCTTTGGTCCAACTCGCTTCAATACCTGATATGGTCCTATAAACCTTGGACTTAACTTCTCTTTGCGACCAAATCTCATCACCTTCTTCCAAGGCGATACCTTAAGAAACACTTGATCTCCCACATTAAATTCTATTTCTTTCCTCTTAAGATCTGCGTAAGACTTCTGCCTGTCAAATGCTTCCTTCATTCGTGCGCGAATTATCTCAACTTTCTCTTCAGATTCTGCCACAATCTCTGGACCCAAAACTCGTCGTTCCCCCAATTCCGTCCAACAAGTAGGAGTGCGACACTTTCGTCCATACAGCGCTTCATACGGTGCCATCCGAATACTGGCTTGATAGCTGTTGTTGTATGCAAATTCCGCTAACGGCAAATATTCTTTCCAACTTCCTCTGAAGTCTATCACACAACCTCTCAGCATATCTTCCAACACTTGGATTACTCGTTCAGACTGCCCGTCCGACTATGGATGAAAAGCCGTAGTGAAATCCAATTTAGTACCCAAAGCCTGATGTAGAGCCTTCCAAAACCGAGACGTAAACCTTGGATCCCTATCTAAAATAATTGATAGTGGCACTCCATGCAACCTCACAATTTCCGCCACATATAACTTTGCTAACTTCTGCAAAGAATAATCAACTCTTACTGGAATGAAGTGCGCGGACTTGGTCAACCAGTCCACTATCACCCATACCGAGTCCTTCTTAGTAGGCGTAAGGTGAAACCCACTAACGAAGTCCATGGTAATTCTCTCCCACTTCCACTGCGGAATCATTATCGGTTGAAGCAATCCTGACGGAACTTTGTGTTCAGCCTTAACTTGCTGACACGTTAAGCACTTGCCGACAAATTCTCAGAACTTCCTTCTTCGGACCAGCCACCAAAAACTGTTCCCTTAGATCCATGTACAATTTAGTACCTCCAGGATACATAGCATAGGGGCTACCATGCGATTCCTGAAGAATCCTCTGTCTTAACTCCTTGTTCCTCGGCATACAGACCTTACCCTTAAAACACAACACTCCTTCGTTATTAATACCATAATCTTCCAACTCTCCACTCTGCACTTGCTGCAACTTAGCACTTAAGTCCTCATCCACTAACTGACTTTCCTTTACCTCATTCAGCCATGACGGCTTAACTTGCAACTCTGCCAGCAGACTTCCATCGTCATACAAGCTCAGATGTGCAAACATTGCCCTCAGATCCGACACCACTTTTCGACTTAAGGCATCTGCCACTACATTCGCCTTGCCCGGATGATACTCTATGGAACAATCATAATCCTTCAGTAATTCCACCCACCTTCGCTGTCTCAAGTTCAGCTCCTTCTGAGTCAACAGATACTTAAGACTCTTGTGGTCCGTGTAGATCACTGACTTTTCTCCATAAAGGTAGTGCCTCCACACCATAAGAGCAAAGACCACTGCCGCCAGTTCCAAGTCATGCGTCGGGTAGTTAACCTCGTGTGGCCTTAATTGCCGAGATGCATAAGCGACTACCTTCCCATCTTGCATCAATACGCATCCCAATCCTGTGTGAGAAGTGTCACAGTACACCACAAAGTCCTTTCCTGCCTCCGGTTGAATCAAGACCAGAGCTTCAGTCAAAACCCTTTTAAGCTTCTCAAAGCTCTCATGTTGCCTATCTGTCCAAACGAAAGGTACCTCCTTTCTCAACAACTTTGTCAACGGTGCGGCTATTGAAGAAAATCCTTCCACAAACCTTTTGTAGTGCTTTGCAAATTCTAAGAAACTTCGAATCTCAGCCACAGACTTAGGTGGTTTCCAATCTAGTACTGCCTCAATCTTCTTAGGGTCCACCCTTATTCCTTCTGCAGACACTACATGCCCTAAGAATGCAACCTCCTTAAGCCAAAACTCGCACTTGCTGAATTTGGCATATAGCTTCTTCTCTCTTAACACTTGCAACACTTTCCGAAGATGCTCGTCATGTTCTTCCTCAGACTTGGAGTATACTAGGATATCGTCGATGAACACAACGACGAACCGATCCAAGTAGGGTTGAAAAACGCGGTTCATCATATCCATGAACGCGGCTGGGGCATTCGTCAAACCAAATGGCATCACTACGAACTCATAATGCCCATATCTTGTCCGAAAAACTGTCTTATGGATATCCGCTTCCTTCACCTTAAGCTGATGATATCCGGACCTTTAGGTCTATCTTTGAGAATACCGCTTTGCCCCTTAAGGTCGATCAAACAAGTCGTCTATCCTTGGCAAAGGGTACTTGTTCTTGATGGTCAGCTTATTCAACTGACGATAATCTATGCACATACGCATAGTCCCATCTTTCTTCTTCACAAACAAGACCGGTGCTCCCCATGGAGACACACTGGGTCGAATGAACCCACGATCAAGCAACTCTTGGATTTGAGCCTTGAGCTCAACTAACTCCTTCGGTGCCATTCTATACGGAGCGATAGATACTGGCACCGTTCCATGCAGCAAGTCAATTCCAAACTCCACCTCCCCCGTCCGGGGTATTCTGTAACTCATCCAGGAAAGACATCCACAAACTCCTTTATTGTTCTAACTCCACTAACTCCCCTTCTTTGGCATCCAACGCCCTAACAAAAGTCGAAATGCCTTGCACCCTTTCCGAACCATTTTATCAGCCTTTAAGTTAGAGACTACGTTAGACAAGTAGTTTCTTCTTTCTCCTATCATAATTATCGCCTCATCCTCCAAGGCGTCTTTAACTCCATTCATTTAGCTGCACAATCCAATATAGCTCGGTGTTCTACTAGCGATCCATGCCAAGTATGAGATCGAATCTCTCGAAGGAAGTTCCATTAAGTCGGCAGAAAATATCACTCCTGAATTTCTAAAGTGCGCTCAGAAAGATCTTATTCACCACTACAGTTTGGCCTAATGGGCTTACTACAGTCATCTCCCTATCAGATAGTTCAGAGTCTATGCCTAGTATTTCAACTACACTACATGCAACATAGGAATGGGTCGAGCCCACATCAATCAAAGCAAAATAAGGCTTGTTCGCTATAAGGAACGTACTAGTTATGACGTCCGGTGCGTCTTCGTCCTCCTTCCGGTGAACCGCATACACTAGACCCGGCTGTCTTGCCTCGACATTGCCAACACCTCAGCCTGGGGTCCCACGTCCTCTTCCAGCACCATTACCTCTGTTATTCGGACCATGACCCCGCTGAGGCTATTGTCCCCCTCTTCCAGTCTGATTAGAACCTTGACCTGTTGGTCAGCCCCCGTCTATTTTTATAGGACAGTCCTTAATCATGTGGTCCTTGGATCCACACTTAAAGCATCCTCCTGTCTTCTTCCAACACTCTCCTAAGTGCCTCTTCCCACACTGATCACAAGTACGATACTGCCCTCCTGTCACAACTTGCTGACCTCGTGGCCTATCAACTCTAGGCCTCTTCTGCGCATTCCCAGATGACCCAGACGATCCAAAACCTCTCTTTTGCCTATTCTGATCAAAGTTCTGCCTTACAGAGTCCTTAACTCCTTCGGCCACTTTAGCCTTCTCCACTAATACGGCAAATTCCCGCTCCTGCTGCGGAGCTATCAATAACCTTAGGTCATCCCTCAGGCCATCCTCAAACCGGACACATCGCTCATGCTCCGTAGCCACGATACCTCGAGCATACCGGTGAACCTTAAGAATTCAGCCTCAGACTCGCACGGACTTGTTCCCTTGAACCGACCCTGTAAATGCCTTCCTCTCGTGCATCGGTATAACTAATTCCAACATACTTCTTCTGCACGCCACTTTAACATACTCCCAAGTGAGATCCTCATTTGTGGCACCATCCTCGAATCGTGAGCCACCATTGATATGCCTCATCGCGAAGTAGCGACACCATTCTTTCTTTCTCCTCGTGGTCGGATCCCACTCATCCATAATTCGTTCGCCGCTTCCAACCAATACTCACCGTCATTGGGTGTCACACTAGATACACCATGAAACACCTCAGCCCCATTGGCTCGAGTCGCTCGGCACTGATTTACGAGCTCCCATACCTCCACCTGCTCCAGCCACCATCTCAAGCACTCGCAGCATTGCCTGCGAGCATCGCATCCTCCCCGCCCGATCTTGCTGCTCAACACCAACAGCTGGTTGTGGGGGTGGTGGTACCTCATTTTCGGACCCTTGTCCAGACCTAACGGGTTCTGATACGGTCATTCTGCCTCTACCACGTCCTCGCACATTACGACCACGTCCCCTAGAACTCATGTCTACGATCGCGCTTTAATCTAATTAAGAAATTTTTATGCATTAGTATTTTGTTCCACTAATTATCCACGAAGAAATTTTATGAAAGAAGTTTAGAAGTAGTTCTTTCAATCGATCAAAGTTCCAAGTCTTCTGTCCTAATTTAAAGGAGCACATTCATTCAACACACATTCATCATTCAAACATTTTCGTCCTATTCCTATCCCAGGGATATTTTCGTCATTTCACCTACAGGGGTATTTTGGTAATAAATCGGGTTTAATTTAAAAATTTGTAAATCAGGGGTAATTTCGTAAATTTTCCAATTCAGGGTTCTTTGGTGATTTTATGAAATAAGGGTATTTCGGTAAATTTTTTTTCCAAACTAGGGTGTCTGGTCCCTTTCGGGTTTTAATTATAGGGTTTAGCCCATCAACGAGTCCTCAAAACTAGGGTGAATAGTCACCACGCACTAGGTAGGATTCAATGAAGAGGAGGTGAGTCGCTAGGATCGCTTAAATACCAAGCTCTCCCTAAATCCACTCCTAGGCATGCGCACGCCTATTGCCACACCCTAACTCGACTAAGGTGAGCAGTCATACTACGCACTGTAGGATTCCAAAGCGAAGAGGAGGTGAGTCACTAGGACCGCTTAAATACCAAGCTCTTCAGGATCCAATCCTAGACATGCGTACGACGGTTACCACACCCTAGTCTTGTGGCTCGTTAACGGGTTTGTTTAGTGAAATTAAGTCTTATGAAAGTTTAAGAAGTGGTTTAAACTAAGCCTATAGTCCATCAGAGTCTATTTAAACTAGTCTACGTCCCATAAAGCCCATAAAGCCCACATGTATATCACACAATGGTTTAGGGTACTTACCTGGCGGACTTGGGTCGGAGACGCAGGTGCCATGCTGAGCTAACAGACCTGTTATCCTTTAAAAAGCCCATTTTTAGAAAATGTTTTGGAGCCCAAAAACCCCAGAGCCGAGTTTTGAACCATGCTCTGATACCAAATTGAAACACCCCAACCCGGCCCACGAGCCCAGACCGGATCTAGTATGTTCCTCGACTAAAACGTTTTAATTTCATGTTTATTACTTCAGAAAATTTGGGGTGGTTTTATAAGAATACCGAGTTGTTTTGGGGTTTAATCTTTAATTCTAAAATCGTTTGTGTTTAGGTGTCTAAACATTAAAAGTTTATTTTTAAGAAAAATTGCTTAAACTTTAAGTTGATAAAATTCGTATTATACTAAATAATTAAAATGCATGCATAAACAGTTTCATACTAGTGGCCTCATTACATCAACGGTAAAACCGAAATGAAATTCAAACTTAAAGTTCAAAATAAAATAAAGTAGAATAAAAGTCGAAAGTGAGCATGGCCACCATTAAGCTCCTGCCGACCCGGTCCATCACTGAGTGTCACCTGAAAAGATATCCCACTACGGGGTGAGTCAAACAGACTCAGTGTGTAAAGCCAACACTAAATCCCAACGATTTAGGCATAATAATTCATACATATACAAATAGCAATTATATATAATGATGCAATCCCGAACCCAAACCTAAATAACCATCCACTACACATCACCCGTACCAACCATCACACCGTGGGGATTACTAAATCGACCCACCCATCCGCTACACATCATCGAAGGCAGTCGCTGCAGACGACGTGCTCATCACCCTTATATATTGTGGCATAGCCACCGGATAATATATTTTGTGACATAAGTCACCACATTCAGTTATTGTGACATGAGTCACCACATTCGGATTATGTGACCGAAGTCACCACATTCAGATATTGGGGTATAAAACCACCAATCACTTCCCCTTTCATAATCACCCATATGCCCCATGTCATGCAAATCATGCAATTATCAAGGCTTAGGCCTTATTTCACATTCTTATCAATATTCACACACATGCCATATTCCACATGTTCATAACATTTATTAACATGATGTTAAGATTACGTACCTGAGTACCTTGTACCATTGCATGGTACCTTTGGCCACATTCATATTATTATAAACACACATAACTAATTTAAGCCGTAATCTAATAAGGTTTAGTGTGGGGTACACACCTGGTATACTTAGCGAGTTCACTAAAATCCCGAAAGCTTCTATTAACCACTGTCGATTTGCCCTATAAGCCATGGTTAGAATTGGTCACACTTAAATACCAAATACGGCCTATGGCCGAATATTAGCAACTACCTACCTTGCTTATCTAAAGCCCGAATTGCTCGCTAGCTCCTGAAGTTGTCGAGATTCCTATATGTCACATGTTAGATTCGGCTATAACCAATAAATCCATAAAGATGGCCTTTGGCCGAATTGCACATATCACTTGCCTTGATAAATCGAATCCCGAATAAATCCTTGATGCTTCCTTACTTTCGGCTACACACAAAAGAACACATCACTATGGCCTTAAAGAACATTCGGCCAACCTTAGAAATCAAGGCCAACCCTTGATTTCGTCACACTAAATGAAGATGAGAGGAAACCAATTGCCCAAGGAAGGAAATACCTACCACTATACAAGCATCCACAGAGAATCGACTTCTAGATCCCAAGGAGAAAGATTTCGGCACTTACTGGTGAAGAAAGAAAACGTAAAAGTGGAAGGAGTTTAATGTTCCAGAGGATTCGGCCACAAATGAACTATATCAAGGTTTCGGCTTCGAGGCTTTGAGCAAGGAATAGGGAATTAAGCCCCTTTGAGATTCGACTATGGTTCTAAATGGCAAGGAATGTTCGATTATCTCGAAAACAAGTATGAAGAATCAAGGTTGAGAGAATAGAAAAGAATAAGAAGAGAAAAGTTAGGAGAATTTTGGCAATGGTGTTAAAGGGAAATTCGGCTTCAATTGTCAAAGAAGAAAAAGAGAGAATAAAAGATTGACACCCCAAAATTCGGCATTATCCCTTTTCTATGCTTCAAAACCGATTAAGCAACCCCAAAGAGTCCCACATTCGGCCATTGCTTCATTCTCTCATCATATCCCATCTTTTTCTCCTATATTCTCTCCATGCTACTCACTCAAAATAATTTGAATACGTCCAACCTTTATCTCCTCTTCCTAGGTGAAATTTAAAAGAAAATCAAGTCTTTATCCTCACCTTTTCAGAGTCCCATGCCGTCCAATACTTCTCTCCTCCTTGACGCCAACATGCAAAAATAAAAGCCACACTCCCATGCTGCCAACATGATTCGAACCTCCTCCCTTCTCCCTTGCTTGAGGCGTCACATACCAAGGCCCTAAGTGGCGCCTCCAAGCCACTTTACCAAGCCCATTCTTGTGTCATATTTCCCTTACATTTTCTCTTAAGGCCTATCAGGCTTAGCTTCCCTTTTTTAAACTTGAAATCTAATAATTTCTAAGGCATTTGCCTATATTCCTAAGTTCTAAAAATCTATAAAACACATTTAACACACACACAGGCATGTTACTTCATATAATTAAGCAAAAATGCATAAACCATAAATCCCGGATGTTACAAGATAATAAAAATAAAGTTAGTATTAGTACTTTTAGTTCCTTTGGGTTTGACAATCCAGTCTTGCCTTAACTATACTACTATTCGATAGCTGCACTTGCTTCAAATTGTTGTCATAGTTAGTTTCCAGGTTCGATCATTCTCATTATAAATTTTAAGACTTTGACATCGCAAAAAACAACAATCAGGTTTCCACGTAAAATCTGTGTGTTCTTTATTTTTATTTCTCTTTTCTTTGCGATATATTTGTCATTACCGACGTTATATTTTTCACAAATTGGTATCGGAGCTTTCAGGTTTTTCATCTCGATCACGATAATGGCGTATTTGAAGTATGAAATTTCACTGTTGGATCGCAACACCAGATTCGCGTTGTGGCAGATAAAGATGCAAGCAGTTCTTGCACAGATGGACTTAGAGGAAGCCCTGCTAGGGGTAGATAGAATGCCTTCGACATTGACGGAGGAAGAGAAGAAGCGCAAGGATCGAAAGGCGTTAACACAGTTACATCTGCATTTGTCTAACAAAATTTTACAGGATGTGATGAAGGAGAAGACCGCCGCTACATTATGGAAGAGGCTGGAACAAATATGTATGTCGAAAACTCTAACCAACAAGTTGCATATGAAGCAACGTCTTTATGCTCATAGTTTGGAGGAAGGTGCGTCTGTGCACGAACACTTAACAGTGTTTAAAGAAATTCTCTCAAACTTGGACATGGAGGTTTAGTATGATAAGGAAGATCTAGGGTTGATTCTACTTTGTTCGTTGCCCCTGTATTATTCAACCTTTAGAGACACGATTTTATATAGCCGCGAGTCTCTCACAGTTGATGAGGTTTATGATTCTTTGACCTCGTATGATAAGATGAAGCATCTTGTGGTTAAAATCGACTCTGAGGGAGAGGGTCTCATTGTTCGTGAGAGACAAGATCGGCATGCTGATGATGATCGTGGAAGGAAACAAGAACGGAATCCTCGCGGTAAATCTAAGGGTAGATCGAAGTCTTCAAACAGAGGTAAAACTTGTAACTTCTGTAAGAAGAAAGGGCACATTAAATCTGAGTGCTATAAGTTACAAAATAAGATCAAAAGGGAGGCTACGAATCAAAAGGGAAAACAACCAGAAAATTTTGGTGAAGCCGATGTTGTAGAAGACTACAGCGATGGTGAACTTCTAGTCGCTTCTGTCAACAATTCTAAAGTGAGCGATGATTGGATCCTTGATTTGGGCTGCACCTTCCACATGAGTCCCAATCGGGATTGGTTTACAACTTATGAAACAATGTCTAAAGGTGTTGTTTTGATGGGAAATAATGCTTCTTGTAAAATCGCAGGTGTTGGAACAATTAAAGTTAAGATGTTTGATAGAGTTGTCAGAACACTTAGTGACGTATGACATGTTCCAGAATTGAAGAGAAATTTAATTTCGTTAAGTACTCTTGATTCAAAAGGGTACAAATACACATCTGAAAGTGGGGTTTTGAAGATTTCCAAAGGTTCCCTCGTTGTAATGAAAGGGCAGAGAAAGACTACCAAGTTATATGTTTTGCAGGGTTCTACTGTTATTGGTGATGCAGCTGTCACTTCCTCTTCCTTGTCAGATGATGATATTACTAAACTTTGGCATATACGCCTAGTGCATATGAGTGAGAATGGCATGGCAGAATTGAGCAAAAGAGGACTTCTTGATAGGCAAGGAATTTGCAAACTGAAATTCTGTGAGCACTGCATTTTTGGGAAGCAAAAAGAGTTCAATTCACCAGAGGAATCCATAACATGAAGGGAACGTTAGAGTATATTTATTTTGATCTGTGGGGGCCATCAAGAGTGCCTTCGAGAGGTGGAGCTAATTATATGCTAACTTTTATTGATGATTTTTCTAGAAAAGTTTGGGCGTTCTTCCTGAAGTAGAAAAGTGATGTGTTTTTCGCATTTAAGTCTTGGAAAACTATGATTGAAAAACAGATGGGAAAACAAATAAAATACCTCCGTACAGACAATGGCTTAGATTTTTGTTCTAGTAAGTTTAATAAACTGTGCAAGTCAGAAGGTGATCGCTGTGAATCAGAGCTTTAAAATTTATAAAAAGAACGATTGAACCTGGAAACTAACTCTGACAACGATTAAAGGCAAGTGTACCTATCGAACAGTAGTATAGCTTAGGCAAGACCGAATTATCGAACCCAAAGGAACTAAAAGTACTAATACTAACTTTCTTTTTATTATTTAACCTAAAATACGTGAAGTTGCTTTTAATCTAAATTTAATGAATTACTAAGCTAAGGACACAAAGACGAAAAAAAACTAAAATTGGGGAGATAACTTTTGAGAAAAACTCGGTTGATTTAGACGGTTGCCTCGGGAAGAATCCACCTAGACTTCACTTGTTATCTATCAACTGAACCATATGATTTTATTTACTTAGTTTGATCCGTAAGACTCCCTAACGTATATTAAACCCTCTCTCAAGGCGAATAACGTCTAACCCTAGGTTAATTAGTGGAACTCTCGTTCTCTTATAATAACCCCCTAGAATAGGAGTAAATCGATCTATGGACTCCCATATTAGGTTTCACCCTAATTTAGCAAAATCTCGTCACCCTATCTCTAGGCGTGCGATCAACTCCGCTTAATTATGCTAGATCTACTCTTAGGCAGGGTCTATTCCTCCTCCACCTAAGCACATTAAATTTGGATAAAGCTCACATAATTAAGAACAAACTAAGTATTTATTATATAATTTAGAAAATAATAACAAGATTTATCATAGATTTCATCCCCTTCAGGTATCTGAAGGGTTTAGTTCATAACTAAATAAGAAAACATCTCAAGAGAAAAGATAAAACAAAACATTAGAAATCCCTAAAACTCCCTGAAGGAATTGAAGGAGATATCTGCCGTCTTGAGTAGAATCCCGGCTTCTTGAGATGGATCAACTGGCTATCTTCGAGTGATTCCCACAAATCTGACCTTTCCGGCTTGGCTCCTTGGCCTAGCTCACCGCTTTCTTTTTAGCTGACCCTTAGGGGGTTTATATAGGCTCTTGGAATACGTTTTTTTTCTCCCTAAGTATCCAAATCCGAGTGAAATTGCTCTTTTCAGCGACAAGGACACGGCAATGGCACACGCCCGTGTGGATCGTGGCCAGGCCGTGATCGGACTTCTTTAATGAGACACGGCCGTGTGAATCGAGGGAAGACCGTGTTCTAGATGATCAGTGAGGCACGGCCATGTGGGCTAAGGTTCAGGCCGTGTCGATTTCTTCTTTGGCCCATTTTGGTCCGTTTTGAGCCCATTTCTTGTTCTTTTTATCCTTGGGTGCTTTCCTGGGTCTAAGACATGAAAAGAAAGGATTAAGAGCACCTTTTTACATAAATCAAGGGATAAATCATCCAAAAGCATACTAAATGTGGGATTAAAATATGTTACTATTTCAGTTTATCAAATACCCCCACACTTAAGCTTTTGCTTGTCCTCAAGCAAAATTCTCAACTTACAATTAAACGAACTTTCTATAATTCATAATTCCTATCAACAATGTTTTATCATAATTCATAGATAATTTACACATGGATAATTCAACTTAAAGAGTTCTAAAAATTCAAATAGTCTAAGTCATAGATTTTGTATCTAAAAAATATAGGTGTCTCCCTTATCTAAATAATTACCTTTAATTCGAAATCGACAAGGATTGACATCCTCACAAAAGATCCACTCAAATCACTCAAAGTGTTTAAGGTTCAAAATTTAGGCACTCAAAAGTCAAACATGAAAAGTTAATCCCATAAGCTTGCCTGAAAATCAAGTCTCCACCACTATAATATGAGATGATGCACAAATCAAAAGGTTTTTAACAGGGTTGTAACGGGGCTTGGGTTAAAGGTGTGGAATAAGGCTAAATTAGAGGGTTAGAATCGATACTGAATTGACAGATCACCTAACTAGAAAAAATAAACTGGTAAATAAATAATTACATGAATTGAAACTTTGAAACTAATAATACGAGCTTCTTCTTCAATATTTGGAATTCAAATGTATAAGCTCACTTAATCACATCACTAATAAAAACTAATAATGAATATACTTCGTTTTTTTTTAAGAACAAATCAAGTAATAATAAAGAACTTTAACAACTGAAATATAGAACATAGTTAGGCAACTGCTCAAAATCAAATCTCGACAAAAAGGGAGTCAAGGAATGGTGACACAAATATACAAAGGGTTTTGGGTTAATATTAGTGGGTGAGTCAATAAAAAGGGTTGTTAGGATCAAAGGGGTTCACTAGAGGTTAATTGTGAATGTAGGCTTTTTAATGGAGTTAGTGGGTTAAAACCTAAATGCCTTAATCATCTATGTATATCAAATCATAGGTGTGGTCTTGATATGCATAAACGAGGCAAGTTCTAGAATAACAAATCAATGTTGACACACTCGTAATCAAAAAAGTGAGCAAGAAAAAGAATATATGCTCTATAAGTCTCAAAATCTCATAAAAAAATATGGGTATTTTTGACATCAACCTCGTAAATTTCAAATTTCAAAGTAATATTTAAACTTAGGTTAACAACCTAGAAAATTTTGAAAAATAGACTTATCATGCTTGATTCTCTAGTATCTTAAAATTTAATTATCAATGCACAATTTACAATGACTTACTCTAAAACATATCAATAAAAATCATAAATCATGGAAATTTCATCCTAATTAGTAATATGAGAAAATTACTTAAAAATAAGACTAAATTCAGGATTTTGAGAATAATGAAAAAAGTTTGGCACGTCTAAGATTCACCCCCCACACTTAAGATGTACATTGCCCTCAATGTACAAAGATAAATATGACATTTTAAGGGATAAATCAAAAGAGAAGGGGAAAGAATACTCCCTGAATTTTGGATGGATTCCTTGGAGTGGATGGTGGAGGTTGTGGTGTCTGATAACTTGTGTAGGAGTGAATTGCTCCTAGTGATGTTTTTAAAACTGCTAAGTCATTAGTTAGAAATCTTGGAGGCGTAATTAAATAAATGTTAGGAATACTCGAAGGTTAGATGTGGATGATAATCTTGATAAAAATTGTCAATGTATGAGGAAAATGTTCAAACTTAAGACAAATCGAAATTAAAATAACGAGAAAATAAAAGTAAAAACTTAAAATAAGGAAAAGAAAATCTAGATAAAAGGACTCAAAGGTCCTCATAATCGGCCGGGTCTTGTGGTGGTGTTGGTGATGAGATATGGAGGTGCTGGCATATCTGTTGGAGGGTGGCCTCTATCCCATCAAAACGTCGAGTGTTGTCAACGAAATACTGCTCGAATTGGTCGAGGCGTGCAGAGATATCTGACAATGAGGTTGCTGCATGGGAAGGCCGCTGGCTCGGAATCGGTGCCTCCTGTGATGGTGGTGGGACATCATCAGTAATGTCCTCGGGCTCCCTCTCGTTTGTGGTTGTCACTAATCGGTATTGAGGGGGGTCAGTCCCTCGACGATGTTTAATCATCCTCATGTGTAGCATCGTCTGGATGCCCTGAGGTACCATCTGCCCAATCATCGTGAGGGAGGATCTCTGGTCGTCGGTGTTAAGGAGGCTGAAGTGTCGAGCCAATCGTGTTATATATGGGCCCATCGATAGAATTCCCTTCCTGTGCGCCTCTGTTTGATGCTGCATTGCACCGGTAATAAAGTATGCAAGGTCGAACACGTGTCCTTCTGACATGCATGATAAGTAATATACATCGTGTCGATTTACCACGCCGGTGCTCTCACGACGGCATGTAATGGTGTGAGCGAGAATGGCGTGGATGTACCTCAAGTATGGGGCGAGAGCTGTCGCCTTGGATCGACTAGGGTCGTAGACGCCAGTGATGGGGTGTAATCTGCGCCAGCAGTAGAAGGGAGTGCAGTGGAGCTGTCGGTTTAACTCGGAGAGTGGGTTTGCTTCTATAAATTTTGGTGTATAGAGTCTGAGTGCCAAGCCGAATTGCGGTACGCTCATTCGACGTACTGTGCCCCTAAACAGAATTGGACTGTACCCGGGTCGTCGAACTATGCCATCACTGTCTGCAAGGTGAAAGTTGTGTAGAATTCTAATGTGAGCTCCAAGTATGTGGGCTCGTTGATTGAGAAAAATTGCTCCCACGGGTCGGTCGAGATGAGGGCTCGAATATTAGTTGCGAGCCCGACTTGTTCCAGTGCGTCCCAATTGATGCACCTACCGGTGCTGAGGGGTCTATCCCGGATTGCCTTGTAACGCTCTTCCTGAGCTTCCTAAGAAAATCAGAGGAATTGGTGTCGAAGCTCGGAAGAAGCACTTGCTGAGGATGATCCGGGGCCCTTTCTTTTCTTGCTTGGGGCGGTTGTGGATCGTTTTGGTCGTGATGATGACATGGTATCTGAAAAAAAGTTTGTACCAAAATGTAATCCAGGTTCAAGATATTCGAATAAGCAACCAATTCAGAATAAGAATTTGTAATAGCATAAATGAGAAATAATTAATAGCACTATCACTATGATATCCATGAATGAAATATTGAAATAAACATGAGAAAAATCACACTTAAAACTAAGCAAAAATATAAAAATAACAGTCAAATAACTAATAGCACTTATCACAATGATATAATAGACATGAGAAAAATCATACCTAAAACCAAACAAAAAGTACAAATAACATGAAATTTAGCAAACTTTAGTTAAGAAAGTGAAATAATGGAAGGAACCAGGGGTGATAGTGGTGGTTTTCTGCCGGACACGGGATGAGCACGGCGGTGGCGTGAGTTTTGCAGCACGAACACGGTGGTGGCAGGGGCGTGGAGTTTTTTGTAGTGTGTTTTTAGGGAAGAAAAGGGAGTTAATGAGGTTTTGGGAAGGTGGGGAATATGGGTGTGGCCGGATTTTGGGAGGAAGAATGTTGAAAATTTTTTTTAGGGTAGGTTTTGGGAAAGTGACGGTTTAATTTGGTTAAATAGGGGAGGGGACACGGGCTGGTGCCACGTCCGTGCTCTGTTTTAAAGTGCCCATGTTTTTTGCAATTTAAAATTTTGGGCGCCTTCAGATGTTTGGCCACGGCCGTGGGTGTTTGTGGGACGCCCGTGTTCATATTCACACGGTTATGTAGAACAGGTGTGTTCTGCCCGTGTTCGACAAGTCAGAATGTTGGCATGGTCATAAGGCATGGCCGTGTTTAGTTCGTGCTTTAACAAGTTAGTAACCTCGCACAGGTAGTCGGCACGGGCGTGGGATATTATCGCAGCCCGTGTTGAGGAAAGTAATTCTTCTTTGTCGTGCACGGCTGCTGGCACGCCCATGGTTTATCCCCTGGCTTCCGCACGGCCACGGGCACGCCCGTGTGGTCTAGAACCTGCACTTTATTAGATTAATTAGTATGAAGTTAGATATTGAACAGTTAAAAGTATAATGTTAGGGAAGTTAGTGCTCGGGTTGCCTCCCGAGAAGCGCTTGTTTATAGTCTTAAGCTAGACTTTCCCTGTTTTCGGTTCTAAAAAAAGGTTCATGGAGCAGAAGCTCCTCTCTCATATCTCCAAAACCTGCACCCTAATAAATTTTGAGTCGGTGACCATTTACCTTTAATGTGCCTTTAGTAGGGTGAGTTACCTCGATTGTGCCGTATGGAAAAATTGTTTTGATCATGAATGGGCCTGACCATCTTGATTTTAGCTTCCCAGGAAATAGTTTAAGCCTCGAGTTGTATAACAGGACCAAGTCCCCTACTTCAAATTGTTTAGACTTCTTTAGGCGAGCATCGTGGCGTTGCTTTGTTGCTTCCTTGTACAGCTTCGAGTTTTCGTAGGCCTCAGCTCTCCATTCATCTAACTCGTTTATCTGCATCATTCTTTTCTTTCCTGCATTTTTACTATCGTAATTCAAAAACTTTATGGCCCAAAAAGCTTTGTGTTCTAACTCGAATGGTAGATGACAGCTTTTTCCGTATACAAGTTTGTATGGGGATGTCCCTAGAGGTGTTTTAAATGCTGTTCTATAGGCCCATAGGGCGTCATCTACTTTCAATGCCCAATCTTTTCTATTTACTTCGACCATTTTCACTAGGATGCGCTTAAGTTCTCGGTGTGCTACTTCAACTTGCCCACTGGTTTGAGGGTGATATGGGGTAGCTGTCCTGTGATGTACTCCATATTTCTTTAGAACTTTGTTGAATTGAGTATTACAGAAATGAGTGCCCCTATCACTGATGATAGCTCTAGGTGTTCCAAATCGAGAGAACAGTTTCTTGAGAAACTTAACTACTACCCTAGCATCATTGGTAGGTAAAGCTTCCGCTTCTACCCATTTTGACATGTAATCAACTGCCACTAGGATGTATTTATTTCCAAATGAACTAGGAAATGGTCCCATAAAATCAATACCCCATACATCAAATATTTCACATGATAACATATATGTTTGAGGCATTTCATCTCGTTTAGAAATATTACCTGTTCTTTGGCATTTATCACACGAAGTACCATACCTGTTGGCATCTTTGAATAGAGTGGGCCAATAAAAACCTGATTCGAGTATTTTATGTGCTGTCTTAATGCCACTGTAATGTCCTCCTAAAGTTCCTGAATGGCAATGTTCCAGGATTTTGCTTGCTTCTTCTTTCGTAACGCATCTTCGAATTACCTGATCCGCACATATGCGAAAAAGAAAGGGATCTTCCCAAAAATAGTTCTTTACATCAGCAAAGAATCGCTTCTTTTGATGATGTGTTAGTCTTTTTGGTAAGATGTTAGCAGCTAAATAATTCGCAATATTTGCAAACCATGGTACCTCAAAATGTGTTATGGAGAAGAGTTGTTCTTCGGGGAATGAGTCGTTCATCTCATTTTCATCGAGCTCTCTGATATGTGGATTTTTGAGTCTAGAGAGGTGATCTGCTGCAAGATTCTCAGCTCCCTTCTTATCTTGTATTTCCAAATCAAATTCTTGTAAGAGCAAAATCCATCGTATGAGGTGAGGTTTTGCACCAGGTTTGGTTAAAAGATAACGAAGAGCTAAATGGTCAGTGTAAACGACAACTTTAGACAATATTAGATACTGCCTAAATTTTTCAAAAGCAAAAACTACAGCTAGCAATTCTTTCTCTGTGGTGGTGTAGTTTTCTTGTGCGGGTGTTAGTGTTCTGCTAGCATAATAAAATGGCTGAAAATACTTGTCTCTTCGTTGTCCCAAAACTGCACCTACTACAAAATCACTTGCATCACACATTAGTTCAAAGGGTAAATTCCAATCAGGTGCAATTATAATCGGAGCATTTATTAGTTTATCCTTAAGGACATTAAATGCATCTAAGCATTCCTGATTGAATTTGAAAGGAACATCTTTTTCTAGTAATTTTGTTAAAGGCTTCGCTATTTTAGAAAAATCTTTAATAAATCTTCTATAGAAACCTGCATGTCCTAAAAAGCTTTTAATGGCCTTAACTGAACCTGGGGAAGGTAATTTTTCTATGGTTTCAACTTTTGCTTTATCTACCTCAATCCATTTACTAGAAATCTTATGTCCTAACACAATCCCTTCTTTAACCATAAGGTGACATTTTTCCCAATTCAAAACAAGGTTTGTTTCTTCACATCTTATTAGAACTCGTTTTATATTTTTAAGGCAAAGTTGGAAAGAATTACCGAATACAGAGAAGTCATCCATAAATACCTCCATAATGTCTTCCACAAGTTCGTCGAAGATTGCCAACATGCAACGCTGAAAAGTAGCAGGAGCATTACATAATCCAAAAGGCATTCTACGATAATCAAACGTACCGTATGGGCATGTAAATGTTGTTTTCTCTTGATCTTCTGGAGCTATTGGGATTTTGAAGTAGCCGGAAAGTCCGTCCAAGAAACAGTAATACATATGCCCGAATAGTCTTTCTAACATTTGATCTATGAAGGACAGAGGGAAGTGATCTTTCCTGGTGGCATCGTTCAATTTCCTATAGTCGATACAGACTCTCCATCCTGTAACTGTTCTTGTAGGGATTAACTCATTCCTTTCATTGGGCACCTGTAACAGTCCGAATTTGACCCTAATCGGAACAGTGGTTTTGGGACCACGAATCCGAGTCCAAAAAAATTTTTAAATATTATTTTTTGTGTTTATTATATGTGAATTATTATGTGTGAAAGTTTCGTACGAAAATTTGATTGTTTGTGTGCTTAATTAAATAAAAGGACTAAATCGCGTAAATGGTAAAAGTAGCCGTTTATTAAATTAAGTGGCTAAATTGATTTGTCTTCTTTTATAAGTGTATTTAAGTTGCAAATTTACCTTTTTGCATGTAAGTGGGCGGCATAAGGTTATAATTTCACGTTAATATGTTTTTTTTATATAATATAATTATAAGATAAAATGTAATAAAATATGTTAATAATATTATAATAAAAGACATGTGTTTCTCCACTAATCATTTCATTCTTCTTCACCAAAACTAAAGAAGAAAAAGAAAGAAAAACATAAGTAAAGTTTCGGCCATGGTTTTGGTTTAATTAAAGGTTAGTTTTCGATTCGTTTTTGATAATTTCTACGCTTTTGTAATCGTTGCTTTGAGAGCTTTAAAACCCATGTCTCAATTTCATGAATTGATGATGTTTGTGTGAAATGCCATTGATGCTATGTTGAGTTTTATGATGTTTTATGGTGTTAAATGATAGATATATAATTGATGAACAAATTTTGTTCTTGAATTTTTGATAAATTTAGCTAAATAGGGCTAAATTGAGAAAATGAATTTTTGAGGGATGAAAATGCAAAATAAATGAAATGCATGGATTTATATGACTATATTGAAGATTCGGCCTAACTAGGTTGTTGTGAAATTTTTCTTAATTTGTGTTTTGTGCAAATAGGACTAAATTGTAAAAGTGTGAAACATTAGGGGTAAAATGGTAAATTGCCTATTTATGTGTTTTGGGACTAAATTGAGATAAAATGTGCTTGAATGAGCTTAATTTGATTATGTTTAGATCAAGAACAAAGAAAAACGGACTTGGATCGGGGAAAGGCGAAAGTTATCGAATAGCCGGTTCTTGTCGTCTGACGATATTCGAGGTAAGTCTTTAAGCAAGTTAATACTATAAATATTGTTCGTAACCTAGTTATATGCTGAATTTTGAATTATTGGATTGAAATGTAGACATAGCCGAATGTGACATATTAAATTTATCAATGAAAGGTAGTTAAATTAAATTGAATTCATTGTGTGAAAGTGATATGAATTATGTGTTATATATGTGATTTTAGTAAAATGTATGTGTATGCGAGATGGTGGAATAATATCAATTCGGGCTTTGAGCCTAGCAGCTTGTCTTGTGGTGAATTATATCGGGCTTATTGCCTAGCAGGCCTTGTGCCGGTGAATTATATAGGGCTTATTACCTAGCAGGCCTTGTGCCGATGAATTATATCGGGCTTATTGCCTAGCAGGCTAAATGCCGGTGTTTAAATTTCAGACCTCGGGTCTAGCAGGCCTAGTGCCGGTGTGCGATTCAGGCTGACGCCTAGCAGGTTTTAAACCGGTGATGAAATTTCAAATTATATATGTATGTTGATATTACAAGTTATATATGTATGTTCGGCCATACAGGTAAGTGCCTACAAGTTATTAAATTGATCTTCTATATTAGATCAATAAGGTATGTATATATGTGTTGAATTGTCGAACGCAAATGATAATAATTGATCCTGTATATTCGGCTTTATACTTATGTTTATGTGACCATGTTGGGATTACCTTGATGCCATGTATACGAATGAATGAAATGTCAAATGAATATATATAGATATGTGATTGTGTTTTCTTGTATATGAAATTACTAAGTGTAAGTATATACTTACTTGTGTATATGTGATCCTATTGAATTAAATGTATCGAAAGTATTAGTAGTTGGAGAAGTGCTATTAATTTATATTTGAATTATATGATGAGCTAATAAATTGAAGATTAAAGATAAAATAATTACAATAATTGAGCTAAAAGAGGTATTTGTATTCGGCATTAGTAGACCAATAAGTTTTAAGCTTTAAATTTTATGGTATGATGTATGTTATTGAAAATGATTGAATGAACATTTGATTGAATACATTTGCTTAAGACTTACTAAGCTAGTAAGCTTACTGCGTGTGTGTTCATTGTTTTGTATTATAGATTTAGACCAAGCTACGGGCTCAGGGGATCACAAGCAAAGTCATCCACATTATCAATCTATTTTGGTACTTTTGAGTTTGGTTTTGAACTAAAGGCATGTATAGACTAGACTATGTTTTGAATTAATACACTTTGTCCTTGTATATGTTATGGCCATGCGAAAATGGCTAAATATGATGTTTAAAGCTAATTATAGTCGGTCATGGCATGCAAATGAGATGTGTTTATCATGTTTTGTTATAGTACGTGTTTAATTATGTTTGATGGTGATTGATACTCATTTTAGTAAAATTCTAATGACATATGCGAATGATAAATGGGATATGTTTGTTTTATATGAAAATTTTTGGCATGAAGTAGTGTATGTGGCTTAAGGTTATTATAGTAATAAGTGTAAAATGATAGGTATATGTCGAATAGGTATTTAGGTGGTTTGATGATGTGATTCGGTAGGAATGATAAAACATGCAAAAGTTGATATGATCTATATAAGTTATATTAACTGTTTGTGTATGAAGTTTTATGCTATGTATTTAAATTGACATATTTGCAATTGGTTCAAACATGCGCATATACATTTAGTTTAAGCTTTGGTATTTCGAGCAAGAAAGGATATATATATTGTTTTAGTTGAATGTGAGTTTGTTATTATGGATGTATTGATCTTAGAGTTGTTAAAAAATATATATATATATATATGCAGATGTACGAAATTGGCTTAAATGGATTGGGATAAGTTATTAATGTTTAAGTTTGCGATGGTGGTACAAACTTGAAATGCATTTGTCCATGTTTTTAATAACAGTAAATAAATGATACGATTTGTGTTAAGCATAGTAATGCCTGTAACCTTAATCCGGCAACGGACACGGGTTAAGGGTGTTACATTTGATTGGTATCAGAGCTTACGATTTAGTCGATTCTAGGACTACCGTAGCACGTGTGAGTCTAGCTATACATGCCTTAATTTTATAATATGATAGTGTGGTGACTTCTGACATCTGAAATGTGTTTTATAAAGTAAATGGATCCCGACAGAGCCGTAGCGGATGATGTTGAGAGCATAGTGCCTGATCTCGCACATGGGTCAGCGCCGGTAGACTCTCGACCTATCTCGGGTAGACATGAGGGGGAGGCTAAGCAAGCCTTTTACCAGATGATGAACGAGTGGTTTACACAATACATCCGGACTAATCCAGCTGTGCAACAACCTCCACCCCCGAATAATCCATCTCCGATACCTTCAGCAACTCCGATGATAAATCCGATGAGATCTAGCAGGCCTCCCATTGATAAAATCAGGAAACACGGGGCCAAAGAATTTAAAGCTAATGATGATGACGACGCGGAACGAGCTGAGATGTGGCTTGATAATACTATCCGTGTGCTCGACGAGCTATCATGTACTCCAGATGAATGCTTGAAGTGTGCTATATCCCTATTAAGGGACACCGCATATCACTGGTGGAATACACTAGTATCGATGGTTCCGAAAGAAAAAGTGACTTGGGATTTCTTTCAGACCGAGTTCCGTAATAAATATATCGGTCAGAGATTCATTGATCAGAAACGAAAAGAATTTCTGGAATTGAAATAGGGTCGAATGACCGTGACTGAGTATGAACATAAATTTGTTAGACTGAGCCGATATGCCTGTGAATGTGTGTCAACTGAAGCCATTATGTGTAAAAGGTTCGAAGACGATTTGAATGAAGATATTAAGTTGCTAGTCGGCATACTCGAGATTAAAGAGTTCGTGGTGCTTGTCGAACGAGCTTGCAAAGCCAAGAGCTTGGGAAAGAGAAAAGAAAAGTGAAATGGAAGCTAGAGACATCCGTAAAAGATCATCGAGTAAGACTTTTCATTCTATATCCAAGAAGTTCAAAGATGAATCCGCCGACATAAAGCTACTTGGACTTATCTAGACGAGATCGACCTCCTGTGGGTTCCCGAGCTACTCGATGGCGGTGTTGGTAATGTTCAGTGAGAATCGGGTTGAGTGCAAGCATTGTGGTAAATGGCATTCGGGAGTTGTAGATTTCGTGATCGGTCTTGCTTTAAATGTGGATCGTCGGATCATTTTATTCGGGAGTGCCCGATGCTAGGCTGAGCAAAAATACGGCTCGAATACCGGATCGAGTAATGTATCAATGCGTGGCGCATCACCCGAGCATTTCGGAAATGTAAGTGGTAGTCGAAAGGAACCAAAGACAACTGCAGTTCAATCGGAGGCTCGTGCACCTTCTAGAGCATATGCTATACGTGCGAGGAGGATGCTTCCTCCCGGATGTTATTACCGGAGTACTTTCACTCTTTATGATACTATCGTGATTGTATTGATTGATCCTGGTTCGACTCATTCATATGTGTGTGAAACTTTAGTATCCGATAAGACTCTGCTGTTGAGTCTATCGAGTTTGTGATTCGTGTATCAAACCCCTTGGGTCGATATGTTCTGATTGATAAAGTGTGTAAAAGTTGCCCGTTGATGATTCGGGATTCATGCTTCCCATCTGATTTAATGTTGTTGCCTTTCAACGAGTTCGATATAATTTTGGGAATGGATGGATAACTTTGCACGATCTTTGTTGTTAATTGCAAAAGAAAGACCATTGATTTGAGATGTCGAAGCGGTGAAGTTATCCGAATTGAATCTAATGACTGAATGGGTTACTGGCGATAATCTCTCGATGTTAGCTCATAAGCATGTGAGAAAAGGGTGTGAAGATTACTTGGCTTATGTGTTGGATAGTAAAGTTACTGAGAAGCAGATTGAATCCGTACCAGTTGTGTGCGAGTATCCAGATGTGTTTTCTGAAGAACTACCGGGTTTACCACCTGTTCGAGAAATAGAGTTTGGTATCAAATTAGTACCGGGGATGACTTCGATTTCAATAGCTTCGTATCGGATGGCACCTACAGAATTAAAAGAGTTGAAACCACAGTTGCAAGAGTTAACAGATAGAGGCTTTGCACGACCGAGTTTCTCTCCTTGGGGTGCACCAGTTTTATTTGTGAAAAAGAAAGACGGGACTATGCGAATGTGCATCGATTACCGATAGCTCAACAAGGTAACTATAAAGATTAAATATTCGTTGCCACGGATTAACGATTTGTTTGATCAGTTGAAAGGGGCTTCAGTGTTTTCAAAGATAGATTTGAGATCGGGCTGTTATCAGTTGCGAGTCAGAGATTCCGATGTGCCAAGGACTGCTTTTCGAACGAGGTACGGACATTATGAGTTTTTGGTTATGCCTTTTGGACTTACTAATGTACCTGTTATTTTTATGGATCTGATGAATCAAATTTTCAGATAGTATTTGGATCGATTTGTGGTAGTGTTTATAGATGATATTCTGATCTACTCCAGAGATGAAACCGAGCATGCTCAGCATCTGAGACTGGTGCTACAAACTTTGCGAGATAACCAGTTGTATGCAAAGTTTAGTAAGTGTGAGTTACAATTTGAATGAGGTCGATTTTTAAGGTCACGTTGTTTCAATTGTCGAGCATTGGGTTGATCCGAATAAAATATCGGCTATACTTGATTGGAAACCACCAAGAAATGTTTCAAATTTGAAGCTTTTTAGGACTTCTTTGGTTACTACTGAGGCGATTCGTGAAAGGTTTTTCTATGATAGCCACACCTTTGACAAAGCTATTACAGAAAGATGTCAAATTCGAATGGACAGAAAAATGTCAGAAAAGTTTCGATCAATTGAAAGCTCTTTTGACCGAGGCTCCAGTGTTAGTTCAGCCTGAATCGGGTAAAGAATTTGTTGTGTATAGTGATGCTTCTTTGAATGGTTTGGGTTGCGTTTTAATGCAAGAAGGCAAAGTAGTAGCCTATGCTTCGAGATAGTTGAAGCCACATTAAAGAAATTATCCGACACATGATTTGGAGTTAGCCGCCATTGTATTCGCGTTAAAGATTTGGCATCATTATCTATTCGGTGAGAAATGTCATGTCTATTCTGATCATAAAAGTTTAAAGTATTTGATGACTCAGACAGATTTGAACTTGAGACAACGCAGATGGTTAGAGTTGTTGAAAGATTACGAATTAGTGATTGACCACCATCCGGGGAAAGCCAATGTTGTTGCGGATGCCTTTAGTCGAAAATCATTATTTGCTCTTCGTGCGTTAAACGCACATATGGTTATGTCTGATGATGGTTCGATAATAGCCAAATTGAAAGCAAGACCGTTGTATATTCAACAAATTTATGATGCTCAGAGAGTTGACAAAGATACGATGGTAAGACGAGTTCAGTGTGAAAGTAATGCAGAATCAGAGTTTCGAATTAATGAAAATGACTGTTTGAACTTCAAAGACGAATATGTGTTCCGAGGAATGTGGATTTGATTCAAATGTTGTTGAATGAGGCTCATAATAGTCGATTGTCGGTACATCCAGGTAGCACGAAAATGTATAATGATTTGAAACAGTTCTATTGGTGGCCTGGTATGAAACGGGACATATCCGAAGTGCTTAATTTGTCAGCAAGTAAAAGCCAAACATCAGGTGCCTTATGGGTTACTTCAGCCGATCATGATACCTGAATGGAAATGGGATAGAATTGCTATGGATTTTGTATCTGGTTTGCCTACAACCCCAAGCAAGAAAGATGCAGTCTGGGTTATAGTGGATAGACTAACCAAATCAGCTCATTTTGTTCCGGATTAAATGACGGACTATTCGCTCGATAAATTTGGTGAGTTGTATGTATCTCAAATTGTGAGATTACATGGTGTGCCGATTTCCATTGTTTCGGACAGAGACCCGAGATTCACATCGCGGTTTTGGAAGAAATTGCAAGACGCTTTAGGTACCAAACTACACTTTAGCACAGCTTTTCACCCGCAGACAGATGGTCAGTCTTAACGAATCATTTAGATACTTGAGGACATGTTGAGATGTTGCATTCTCGAGTTTGAATGTATGTGGGAGCGATACTTACCTTTGATTGAATTTTCTTATAATAACAGTTTTCAATCTAGTATCAAAATGGCACCTTACGAAGCTTTATACGCCGCAAGTGTCGCGTACACCATTATCTTGGACCGAGCTCGGTGAAAACAAGATGCACGGGGTTGATTTGATTAAAGAGACTGAACAAAAAGTGGCAGTAATTCGAGATAGTCTGAAAGTTGCATCAGATCGCCAAAAGTCATACGCAGATTTGAAACATAAAAACATTGAGTTTCAGGTCGGTGACCGGGTATTTTTGAAAGTTTCTCCGTGGAAGAAAGTACTTGATTTGGTCGAAAAGGCAAATTAAGTCCGAGGTTCATCGGACCGTATGAGATCATTGAGCGTATTGGGCACCGTAAACATAGATTAAAGTTGCCCTCTCGAACTAGAAAAGATACACAACGTATTTCATGTTTCGCTGGTTCGTAGATATAGATCTGATCCGTCACATGTGGTTACCCCGTCTGAGATTGAAATTTGATCTGATATGACGTACGAGGAGGAATCGATTCGTATCTTAGCTCGTGAAGTGAAAGAATTGAGAAACAAGAAAATTCCATTAGTAAAAGTACTATGGAATCGACATGGAATAGAAGAGGCTACGTGGGAGCCTGAGGAGTCAATGAGGCAACAATATCCAACTTTATTTAACGGTAAGATTTTCGGGGACGAAAATCCCGAAGGGGGGAGAGTTGTAACAGTCTGAATTTGATCCTAATCGGAACAGTGGTTTCGGGACCACGAATCCGAGTCCAAAAAAAATTTAAATATTATTTTCTGTGTTTATTATATGTGAATTATTATGTGTGAAAGTTTTGTATGAAAATTTGATTGTTTGTGTGCTTAATTAAATAAAAGGACTAAATCGCGTAAATGGTAAAAGTAGCCGTTTATTAAATTAAGTGGCTAAATTGATTTGTCTTCTTTTATAAGTGTATTTAAGTTGCAAATTTACCATTTTGCTTGTAAGTGGGCGGCATAAGGTTATAATTTCACGTTAATATGTTTTTTTTATATAATATAATTATAAGTTAAAATGTAATAAAATATGTTAATAATATTATAATAAAAGACATGTGTTTCTCCACTAATCATTTCATTCTTCTTCACCGAAACTAAAGAAGAAAAAGAAAGAAAAACATAAGCAAAGTTTTGGCCATGGTTTTGGTTTAATTAAAGGTTAGTTTTCGATTCGTTTTTGATAATTTCTACGTTTTTGTAATCATTGCTTTGAGAGCTTTAAAACCCATGTCTCAATTTCATGAATTGATGATGTTTGTGTGAAATTCCATTGATGCTATGTTGAGTTTTATGATGTTTTATGGTGTTAAATGATAGATATATAATTGATGAACAAATTTTGTTCTTGAATTTTTGATAAATTTAGCTAAATAGGGCTAAATTGAGAAAATAAATTTTGAGGATGAAAATGCAAAATAAATGAAATGCATGGATTTATATGACTATATTGAATATTCGGCCTAACTAGGTTGTTGTGAAATTTTTCTTAATTTGTGTTTTGTGCAAATAGGACTAAATTGTAAAAGTGTGAAACATTAGGGGTAAAATGGTAAATTGCCTATTTATGTGTTTTGGGACTAAATTGAGATAAAATGTGCTTGAATGAGCTTAATTTGATTATGTTTAGATCAAGAACAAAGAAAAATGGACTTGGATCGGGAAAGCGAAAGTTATCGAATAGCCGGTTCTTGTCGTCCGACGATATTCGAGTAAGTCTTTAAGCAAGTTAATACTATAAATATTGTTAAGTAACCTAGTTATATGCTGAATTTTGAATTATTGGATTGAAATGTAGACATAGCCGAATGTGACATATTAAATTTATCAATGAAAGGTAGTTAAATTAAATTGAATTCATTGTGTGAAAGTGATATGAATTATGTGTTATATATGTGATTTTAGTAAAATGTAATGTGTACGAGATGGTGGAATAATATCAATTCGGGCTTTGAGCCTAGCAGGCCTAGTGCCGGTGAATTATGTAACATCCCCAAACCCGGCTCAATCACTACGACCGAATCTGGTTATGTCACTGCGGAAAAGACGGTGGAAAATCCTTGTTAACATCGAATAAAACAGTAAGACTAACTTTTTTTTATAAACCCATGTACTTTTAAAAGTATTCTTTAAACTTTGGTATTATGAAAATGTCCACATTAAAAACACTTTATTACTCATATATATAACTATATTGAATAAATAGGGTGCTAATATAAAAATCAATTTCACAAAGTAAATCAAATTAATCAAACCATAATTAAATTAAAATAAATAGTACCAAAAATAATAATAAATAGTTCCAAGGCCCTTATTAAATCAATATTTAAACCCAAATACTTAATATAAATAAGCTAAAAAAAATGTTTAAACTCTTCTTTCTGCATGGGCCACCCTGTGTCCTCTCCGATCCCGGTCCAATTCTACGCATCACCTGAAATGGTTAAGAGAATAGGGTGAGTCCACTGACTCAGTGCATAATCAAAACACATAATCCATACGTATGGGCTTGGCCCATAACCATACCGTTCTCATAACAAGTCATGCAAATATGCATCTCAGCCCAACCTACTATCCAACCGTAACACCAACCTTGGCAGACTCCCTGCCTAAGGCCGTGGCTAATCCACCACTGATCACATCGTGATCCATAAACCTTACCTTGGCAACTCGCTGCTCAAGGCCGTGGCTAAGCCACCGATCAACCAAAGTGATCCCAAAACCATAATCCGCTACGGTGATGCACATAGCCATCAACCGCCGAGATGGGCACCTAGCCAACATCTCCCTTGAGGTAGCACAAAGCTAACCATCAAGCGCTAATGTAGCCGAGGCTAACATTAGACCACGTACATCATATGTACACTCATTCCTTCATCGATCAAGTCCACCTCCCATGTATGTATGCATAAGTATAACATATCAGATTATAACAAAAGAGTAAGCATCACATGTTGATCATCATATCATGTGTATATCATAAACAACTCACCATTCAAGCCATTATAATCGGCCATCACACATCACGCATATGTAAACACATTAGCAAACCAAAACCACAGAAATAGTGCGATGATTACGCACCTTATCACTTGCAGTTCTAAGCTTTCGATCTCTATGCTATCACTCAACGAAACAACAGCTATCTGCCTATAACTATCCCCCGCTGCTGGCCCACACCCCGGTGGCCAATCCCGAACCGCCGAGACAGCCCTCTTCTTGAACTTGGGATAGGGACTTTCCCTTGCCCACTCACGGTAGTTGTTGCCTCCATCGAACACTTAATCGAACAACGATTAAACCCCGAGTCATAAACCAAGTAACAAAACTTACTAAATATTCTTACCCAAACCACTTACCAAGCTATTAATCCAAGATGATATCTTCCAAGACTTCAGAGGCTCCCCACCAATTCGGCTACCACAAGAGATAAGATTCGGCTTCACTGACTTGCAACCACAGCAGAGAGAATGAGAGGATGGATGATTCGGCAAGGCTCCTAGATGGAGTTTGGAATATTCGGCAATGGCAGGCTCTAAAGGTGATCTCGGTTTAAGCAAGGTTTAAAAGAAAAGCATGAAGGGAGAGGGAAATAGGTACACAAAGGGTTATGCCCACTTTTGGTTTCGGCTACAAGAAATGAGATGGAAAGGGGTTTGCTTTGACTCACTTTCGGCAAGAGACTAGGGGAAGAATAAATAAAGAAAAGGGGAAGAACTTTCGGCAAGGGAGAAAACAAATGGTGAAAGAAAAAAAAAATGACCAAAGGTGAGCACCTCCCCCCCTATTTATACTACTAAAACGGCTAACAACTCAACCCCACCAACTCCCAAAAATCCTCCTACTTTCACTCTATACCAACCCTTCAAATATTCAAAATAACCTCCAACTCATCTCTTCTCCTAGCCATCCATTCAAAAAGGTTTGAATGAGTCAAACTTTAATCCTTCCTTCCTAGCCGAATTCAAAAAAGGAAGACCAAGTCTTCATCCATCTTTTAAGCCTTCAAAAACCGCCCACCACCTCACCAAAATGACGCAAAAACAAAGCCCCATCTGCTGCCCTTGCGAATCGAACATGAGACCCCTTCGGCTCCCCCTTGAGGCGTCACTTTCCCATGCCTTATGTGGCGCCTCCTTGCCACTCTGCCAAGCCATTCTTTGTGCCAAAACTTCACCAAATTTTCTCTTAAGGCCCCTCTATCCAAGCTCCTTTTAACCCCTAAAACAAAAAAATTTCCTAAGGCTTTCCACCACCACCTAGGGTTCTCAGGACCCTAAAACTACCCAACCACACACTGAAGTGTGCCAACACCTGAGCTATGCACCAAAAGCCTAACCCCTAGAACCAGGGTGTTACAATTCTACCCTCCTTAAAATAATTTTGTCCTCGAAATTACTTGGCTAGACTAACAACCCACTACGCTATAGCTGCGCACTCTGATCTCAAAGAACCAACACATTTCTAGGCACAATATCTAAGTCTAAACCCAAGGTTCCAAATAATTTACGAGCAACAAAACACCCAACTACCAAAACGAACCAAACAACAAAGAATATTCCAAGCATGGGAAACTTACCCGCTGACACATCCGGCACATCATTATCCTCCCTCCGACGGACCGCATAAACCAGACCTGGTTGTCTTGCCTCCGTGCCACCATTACCGCGGTTTACTGCTCCACGACCTCGGCCGGAACCATTTCCTCCATGGTTTGTACCCGACCTCTTGTAAACTGGCGACCACCTCTGCTGGTTGCACATAACCTTGGCCTTACTGTTCGAGTCCTATTCGGATTACGGGGCGATCCTTAACTGAGATGAGTCTTGGACTTGCATCTAAAGCATTCGAACCCGATTCCAAAGACTCGCCAACATGATACCTTCCACATTGAGCACACGGACGATCCGGATTTCCGTGGTGGCTTAGCAATCTGAGCAGAGTCTCGACCCTCGGTCTTTTCTGAACCCTCTCAAACACTTCTGGCGATCCAACACTTCTCTTATCACGGTTTCTTTCTCTGTTGTGCCTCTCAGCCTCCTTGACCTCCTCAGCTATCCGAGCTTTCTCCACTAAAACGGCGAAGTCTCTTTCCCGTTGCGGAGCAATCAAAACTCGCAGCTCATCCCGTAGCCCATCTTCAAATCTGACGCATCTCTCATAATCAGTTGCCACGATTCCTCGAGCATACCGGCTCAAACGCGAAACTTCGACCGTACTCGCTATCGATTTGCTACCTTGCACCAGATTGAGGAACGCCTTCCTCTGAGCATCCACATAGCTTGCTCCGACATACTTCCCTTCGAACTTGATCTTAAAGTAACCCCAGTCCACTCGATCCGCAGGGGTACTTTCCTTAACAGTGAGCCACCACTGGTAGGCTTCATCTCGCAGCAATGAAACAACACCCTTAAGCTTCTCCTCGCGATCAAGTCTAAGTCGTCCATAATCCTTTCCATCGCTCCGGCCCAAGACTCGCGCCACGTTTGGAGCTACCCCGGACACTCCTCTGAAAACCTCGGCTCCATTCGCCCTAAGCCTTTCGGGCACTGACTTCCTAGTCCCACCGCCCCCATTGGCTCCTACTACTCGCTCAAGCACCCGCAAAGATAGCTGCGAGCATCTTTGCGTCATCTCCTCCAGTCTGATCCTGCTGTTCCACCTCAACAGCTGGTGGCGGCACATCGCTCTCTGACCCATGGCGAGACCCAACCGGTTCCGATACTGATATCCTGCCTCTAACGTCCACGAGTATTGCGACCACGCCCCCTAGAACTCATATCTAGCGCCTCGATTTAGTCTGTTTAAAAAGTTTTATGCATTAGAAATTCTTGTTTCACTGTTTATCCACGAGCAATTTTATGGAAAAAAGTTCTAGAAGTGGTTCTTTCGAGCAATCAAAATTTCATTCCCAACCCAGGGGTAATTTCGTAAATTTCCACAAACCAGAGTATCTTAATATTTGAAATTCTGAGATTTTGGTATTTTACAAAGTAAAAATCATTTTATCAAAAGTTGAGGGTAATATGGTAATTTTATCACACAGGGGCATTTTTGTAAATTTTGCGAGTAGGGGTATTTTAGTAATTTTGTAAATCGAGAAAACGTCTTTCAAAATCAAATTTAGGATTTACAAACCAAAGGGGCAAATTGAAAATTTTAAAACTAAAGGTTTGAAAAACAAAGAAGTTTAATCCCTTTCGGGTTTTAATGATTGATTTAGCCTATGAACAAGTCCTCTTGGTTAAGGTGAACCGTAGCTACGCACTGGTAGGATTCTGCGAAGAGGAGGTGAGTCACGAGGATCAGCTTAAGTACCAAGCTCTTTCAGATCCGATCCTAGACATGCGCACCAAGGTTACCGCACCTTAACTCGGTGACTTGCTTCACGGGTTTGTTTAAGAGCTTTAAGTTTTATGCATATGTTTGAGTAGACTAGTCCTAGGGTCCAATAGTCCTAATTTCTAATCTACGAGCCCACCCTAAGCCCATAATAATTCATATAGACAAATCACTTCAAGAAGGTCCGAAGTACTTACCTGGTGGACTTCGGGCCGGAGGTACAGGTGCCATGCCAGAATAACCTGAAAACCCTTTTTATAAAAGCCCACATTTCAAAAACCCATTTTAAAAACTGTTTCGGGCCCAAAACCCTCAAAGCCGAGTTTTGAACCGGGCTCTGATACCAATTTGTAACATCCCCAAACCCGGCCCAATCACTACGACCGAATCTGGTTATGTCACTGCGGAAAAGACGGTGGAAAATCCTTGTTAACATCGAATAAAACAGTAAGACTAACTTTTTATATAAACCCATGTACTTTTAAAAGTATTCTTTAAACTTTGGTATTATGAAAATGTCCACATTAAAAACACTTTATTACTTATATATATAACTATATTGAATAAATAGGGTGCTAATATAAAAATCAATTTCACAAAGTAAATCAAATTAATCAAACCATAATTAAATTAAAATAAATAGTACCAAAACTAATAATAAATAGTTCCAAGGCCCTTATTACATCAATATTTAAACCCAAATACTTAATATAAATAAGCTAAAAAAATGTTTAAACTCTTCTTTCTGCATGGGCCACCCCGTGTCCTCTCTCGATCCCGGTCCAATTCTACACATCACCGAAATGGTTAAGAGAATAGGGTGAGTCCACTGACTTAGTGCATAATCAAAACACATAATCCATACGTATGGGCTTGGCCCATAACCATACCGTTCTCATAACAAGTCATGCAAATATGCATCTCAGCCCAACCTACTATCCGACCGTAACACCAACCTTGGCAGACTCCCTGCCTAAGGCCGTGGCTAATCCACCACTGATCACATCGTGATCCATAAACCTTACCTTGGCAACTCATTTGCTCAAGGCCGTGGCTAAGCCACCGATCAACCAAAGTGATCTCAAAACCATAATCCGCTACGGTGATGCACATAGCCATCAACCGCCGAGATGGGCACCTAGCCAGCATCTCCCTTGAGGTAGCACAAAGCTAACCATCAAGCGCTAATGTAGCCGAGGCTAACATTAGACCACGTACATCATATGTACACTCCTTCCTTCATCGATCAAGTCCACCTCCCATGTATGTATGCATAAGTATAACATATCAGATTATAACAAAAGAGTAAGCATCACATGTTGATCATCATATCATGTGTATATCATAAACAACTCACCATTCAAGCCATTATAATCGCCATCACACATCACGCATATGTAAACACATTAGCAAACCAAAACCACGTAAATAGTGGGATGATTACGCACCTTATCACTTGCGGTTCTAAGCTTTCGATCTCTATGCTATCACTCAACGAAACAATGCCTATCTCGCCTATAACTATCCCCATTCTTTGGCCCACACCCGGTGGCCAATCCCGAACCGCCGAGATGACCCTCTTCTTGAACTTCGGGATAGGGACTTTCCCTTGCCCACTCTGGACCGGTTGTTGCCTCCATTAGAACACTTAATCGTAACAACGATTAAACCCCGAGTCATAAACCAAGTAACAAAACTTACTAAATATTCTTACCCAAACCACTTACCAAGCTATTAATCCAAGATGATATCTTCCAAGACTTGAGGCTCCCCACAATTCGGCTACCACAAGAGATAAGATTCGGCTTCACCGACTTGCAACCACAAGAGAGAGAATGAGAGGATGGATGATTCGGCAAGGCTCCTAGATGGAGTTTGGAATATTCGGCAATGGCAGGCTCTAAAGGTGATCTCGGTTTGAGCAAGGTTTAAAAGAAAAGCATGAAGGGAGAGGGAAATAGGTACACAAAGGGTTATGCCCACTTTTGGTTTCGGCTACAAGAAATGAGATGGAAAGGGGTTTGCTTTGACTCACTTTCGGCAAGAGACTAGGGGAAGAATAAATAAAGAAAAGGGGAAGAACTTTCGGCAAGGGAGAAAACAAATGGTGAAAGAAAAAAAAAATGACCAAAGGTGAGCACCTCCCCCCCTATTTATACTACTAAAACGGCTAACAACTCAACCCCCACCAACTCCCAAAAATCCTCCTACTTTCACTCTATACCAACCCTTCAAATATTCAAAATAACCTCCAACTCATCTCTTCTCCTAGCCATCCATTCAAAATGGTTTGAATGAGTCAAACTTTAATCCTTCCTTCCTAGCCGAATTCAAAAAAGGAAGACCAAGTTTTCATCCATCTTTTAAGCCTTCAGAAACCGCCCACCACCTCACCAAAATGACGCAAAAACAAAGCCCCATCTGCTGCCCTTGCGAATCGAACATGAGACCCCTTCCAGCTCCCCCTTGAGGCGTCACTTTCCCATGCCTTATGTGGCGCCTCCTTGCCACTCTGCCAAGCCATTCTTTGTGCCAAAACTTCACCAAAATTTCTCTTAAGGCCCCCTCTATCCAAGCTCCCCTTTAACCCCTAAAACAAAAAAATTTCCTAAGGCTTTCCACCACCACCTAGGGTTCTCAGGACCCCTAAAACTACCCAACCACACACTGAAGTGTGCCAACACCTGAGCTATGCACCAAAAGCCTAACCCCTAGAACCTGTGGTGTTACAATTCTACCCTCCTTAAAATAATTTTGTCCTCGAAATTACTTGGCTAGACTAACAACCCACTACGCTATAGTCTGCGCACTCGATCTCAAAGAACCAACACATTTCTAGGCACAATATCTAAGTCTAAACCCAAGGTTCCAAATAATTTACGAGCAACAAAACACCCAACTACCAAAACGAACCAAACAACAAAGAATATTCCAAGCATGGAAACTTACCACGTGACACATCCAGGCACATCATTATCCTCCCTCCGACGGACCGCATAAACTGACCTGGTTGTCTTGCCTCCGTGCCACCATTACCGCGGTTTACTGCTCCACGACCTCGGCCGGAACCATTTCCTCCATGGTTTGTACCCCGACCTCTTGTAAACTGCGACCACCACCTCTGCTGGTTGCACATAACCTTGGCCTTCTGTTCGAGTCCTATTCGGATTCTGGGGACAGTCCTTAACCAGATGAGTCTTGGACTTGCATCTAAAGCATTCCCGAACCCGATTCCAGCACTCGCCAACATGATACCTTCCACATTGAGCACACGGACGATCCGGATTTCCGGCGGCTGGCTTAGCAATACGAACAGGAGTCTCGACCCTCGGTCTTTTCTGAACCCTCTCAAACACTTCTGGCGATCCAACACTTCTCTTATCACGGTTTCTTTCTCTGTTGTGCCTCTCAGCCTCCTTGACCTCCTCAGCTATCCGAGCTTTCTCCACTAAAACGGCGAAGTCTCTTTCCCGTTGCGGAGCAATCAAAACTCGCAGCTCATCCCGTAGCCCATCTTCAAATCTGACGCATCTCTCATAATCAGTTGCCACAATTCCTCGAGCATACCGGCTCAAACGCAGAAACTCAGCTTCGTACTCCGCTATCGATTTGCTACCTTGCACCAGATTGAGGAACGCGTTCCTCTGAGCATCCACATAGCTTGCTCCGACATACTTCCCTTCGAACTTGATCTTAAAGTAACCCCAGTCCACTCGATCCGCAGGGGTACTTTCCTTAACAGTGAGCCACCACTGGTAGGCTTCATCTCGCAGCAATGAAACAACACCCTTAAGCTTCTCCTCAGCAGTCAAGTCTAAGTCGTCCATAATCCTTTCCACTGCCTCCAGCCAGTACTCTGCCACGTTTGGAGCTACCTCAGACACTCCTCTGAAAACCTCGGCTCCATTCGCCCTAAGCCTTTCGGGCACTGACTTCCTAGTCCCACCGCCCCCATTGGCTCCTACTACTCGCTCAAGCACCCGCAAAGATAGCTCGCGAGCATCTGCGTCATCTCCTCCAGTCTGATCCTGCTGTTCCACCTCAACAGCTGGTGGCGGCACATCGCTCTCTGACCCATGGCGAGACCCAACCGGTTCCGATACTGATATCCTGCCTCTACCACGTCCACGAGTATTGCGACCACGCCCCCTAGAACTCATATCTAGCGCCTCGATTTAGTCTCATTTTAAAAAGTTTTATGCATTAGAAATTCTTGTTTCTTTGTTTATCCACGAGCAATTTTATGGAAAAAGTTCTAGAAGTGGTTCTTTCGAGCAATCAAAATTTCATTCCCAACCTGGGGTAATTTCAGTAAATTTCCACAAACCGAGTATCTTAATATTTGAAATTTTCGAGATTTTGGTATTTTACAAAGTAAAAATCATTTTATCAAAAGTTGAGGGTAATATGGTAATTTTATCACACAGGGGCATTTTTGTAAATTTTGCGAGTAGGGGTATTTTAGTAATTTTGTAAATCGAGAAAACGTCTTTCAAAATCAAATTTAGGATTTACAAACCAAAGGGGCAAATTGAAAATTTTAAAACTAAAGGTTTGAAAACAGCAAGTTTAATCCCTTTCGGGTTTTAATGATTGATTTAGCCTATGAACAAGTCCTCTTGGTTAAGGTGAACCGTAGCTACGCACCAGGTAGGATTCCTGCGAAGAGGAGGTGAGTCACGAGGACTGCTTAAGTACCAAGCTCTTTCAGATCCGATCCTAGACATGCGCACCAAGGTTACCGCACCTTAACTCGGTGACTTGCTTCACGGGTTTGTTTAAGAGCTTTAAGTTTTATGCATATGTTTGAGTAGACTAGTCCTAGGGTCCAATAGTCCTAATTTCTAATCTACGAGCCCACCCTAAGCCCATAATAATTCATATAGACAAATCACTTCAAGAAGGTCCGAAGTACTTACCTGGTGGACTTCGGGCCGGAGGTACAGGTGCCATGCCAGAATAACCTGAAAACCCTTTTTATAAAAGCCCACATTTCAAAAACCCATTTTAAAAACTGTTTCGGGCCCAAAACCCTCAAAGCCGAGTTTTGAACTGGGCTCTGATACCAATTTGTAACATCCCCAAACCCGGCCCAATCACTACGACCGAATCTGGTTATGTCACTGCGGAAAAGACGGTGGAAAATCCTTGTTAACATCGAATAAAACAGTAAGACTAACTTTTTTTTATAAACCCATGTACTTTTAAAAGTATTCTTTAAACTTTGGTATTATGAAAATGTCCACATTAAAAACACTTTATTACTTATATATATAACTATATTGAATAAATAGGGTGCTAATATAAAAATCAATTTCACAAAGTAAATCAAATTAATCAAACCATAATTAAATTAAAATAAATAGTACCAAAACTAATAATAAATAGTTCCAAGGCCCTTATTACATCAATATTTAAACCCAAATACTTAATATAAATAAGCTAAAAAAAATGTTTAAACTCTTCTTTCTGCATGGGCCACCCTGTGTCCTCTCCGATCCCGGTCCAATTCTACACATCACCTGAAATGGTTAAGAGAATAGGGTGAGTCCACTGACTCAGTGCATAATCAAAACACATAATCCATACGTATGGGCTTGGCCCATAACCATACCGTTCTCATAACAAGTCATGCAAATATGCATCTCAGCCCAACCTACTATCCAACCGTAACACCAACCTTGGCAGACTCCCTGCCTAAGGCCGTGGCTAATCCACCACTGATCACATCGTGATCCATAAACCTTACCTTGGCAACTCGCTGCTCAAGGCCGTGGCTAAGCCACCGATCAACCAAAGTGATCCCAAAACCATAATCCGCTACGGTGATGCACATAGCCATCAACCGCCGAGATGGGCACCTAGCCAGCATCTCCCTTGAGGTAGCACAAAGCTAACCATCAAGCGCTAATGTAGCCGAGGCTAACATTAGACCACGTACATCATATGTACACTTCTTCCTTCATCGATCAAGTCCACCTCCCATGTATGTATGCATAAGTATAACATATCAGATTATAACAAAAGAGTAAGCATCACATGTTGATCATCATATCATGTGTATATCATAAACAACTCACCATTCAAGCCATTATAATCGGCCATCACACATCACGCATATGTAAACACATTAGCAAACCAAAACCACAGAAATAGTGGGATGATTACGCACCTTATCACTTGCAGTTCTAAGCTTTCGATCTCTATGCTATCACTCAACGAAACAATGACTATCCGCCTATAACTATCCCCATTCTTGGCCCACACCCGGTGGCCAATCCCGAACCACCGAGACAGCCCTCTTCTTGAACCGGGATAGGGACTTTCCTTGCCCACTCGGTGGTTGTTGCCTCCATCGAACACTTAATCGAACAACGATTAAACCCCGAGTCATAAACCAAGTAACAAAACTTACTAAATATTCTTACCCAAACCACTTACCAAGCTATTAATCCAAGATGATATCTTCCAAGACTTCAGAGGCTCCCCACCAATTCGGCTACCACAAGAGATAAGATTTGACTTCACCGACTTGCAACCACCACAGCAGAGAGAATGAGAGGATGGATGATTCGGCAAGGCTCCTAGATGGAGTTTGGAATATTCGGCAATGGCAGGCTCTAAAGGTGATCTCGGTTTGAGCAAGGTTTAAAAGAAAAGCATGAAGGGAGAGGGAAATAGGTACACAAAGGGTTATGCCCACTTTTGGTTTCGGCTACAAGAAATGAGATGGAAAGGGGTTTGCTTTGACTCACTTTCGGCAAGAGACTAGGGAAGAATAAATAAAGAAAAGGGAAGAACTTTCGGCAAAGGAGAAAACAAATGGTGAAAGAAAAAAATGACCAAAGGTGAGCACCTCCCCCCCTATTTATACTACTAAAACGGCTAACAACTCAACCCCCACCAACTCCCAAAAATCCTCCTACTTTCACTCTATACCAACCCTTCAAATATTCAAAATAACCTCCAACTCATCTCTTCTCCTAGCCATCCATTCAAAAAGGTTTGAATGAGTCAAACTTTAATCCTTCCTTCCTAGCCAATTCAAAAAAAGGAAGACCAAGTTTTCATCCATCTTTTAAGCCTTCAAAACCGCCCACCACCTCACCAAAATGACGCAAAAACAAAGCCCCATCTGCTGCCCTTGCGAATCGAACATGAGACCCCTTCCAGCTCCCCCTTGAGGCGTCACTTTCCCATGCCTTATGTGGCGCCTCCTTGCCACTCTGCCAAGCCATTCTTTGTGCCAAAACTTCACCAAAATTTCTCTTAAGGCCCCCTCTATCCAAGCTCCCCTTTAACCCCTAAAACAAAAAAATTTCCTAAGGCTTTCCACCACCACCTAGGGTTCTCAGGACCCCTAAAACTACCCAACCACACACTGAAGTGTGCCAACACCTGAGCTATGCACCAAAAGCCTAACCCCTAGAACCAGGGTGTTACAATTCTACCCTCCTTAAAATAATTTTGTCCTCGAAATTACTTGGCTAGACTAACAACCCATTACGCTATAGCTGCGCACTCTGATCTCAAAGAACCAACACATTTCTAGGCACAATATCTAAGTCTAAACCCAAGGTTCCAAATAATTTACGAGCAACAAAACACCCAACTACCAAAACGAACCAAACAACAAAGAATATTCCAAGCATGGGAAACTTACCCGCTGACACATCCGGCACATCATTATCCTCCCTCCGACGGACCGCATAAACCAGACCTGGTTGTCTTGCCTCCGTGCCACCATTACCGCGGTTTATAGCTCCACGACCTCGGCCGAAACCATTTCCTCCATGGTTTGTACCCCGACCTCTTGTCGCTTGCTGACCACCTCTGCCTGGTTGCACATAACCTTGGCCTTCTGTTCGAGTCCTATTCGGATTCTGGGGACAGTCCTTAACCAGATGAGTCTTGGACTTGCATCTAAAGCATTCCCGAACCCGATTCCAGCACTCGCCAACATGATACCTTCCACATTGAGCACACGGACGATCCAGATTTCCGTGGGTGGCTTAGCAATCTGAGCAGAGTCTCGACCCTCGGTCTTTTCTGAACCCTCTCAAACACTTCTGGCGATCCAACACTTCTCTTATCACGGTTTCTTTCTCTGTTGTGCCTCTCAGCCTCCTTGACCTCCTCAGCTATCCGAGCTTTCTCCACTAAAACGGCGAAGTCTCTTTCCGTTGCGGAGCAATCAAAACTCATGACTCATCCCGTAGCCCATCTTCAAATCGACGCATCTCTCATAATCGGTTGCCACGATTCCTCGAGCATACCGGCTCAAGCGCGAAACTTCGGCCGTACTCGCTATCGATTTGCTACCTTGCACCAGATTGAGGAACGCGTTCCTCCGAGCATCCACATAGCTTGCTCCGACATACTTCCCTTCGAACTTGATCTTAAAGTAACCTTGATCCACTCGATCCGCAGGGTACTTTTCATAATGATGAGCCACCCTGGTAGGCTTCATCTCGCAAACAATGAAACAACACCCTTAAGCTTCTCCTCGGCGAGTCAAGTCTAAGTCGTCCATAATCCTTTCCACTGCCTCCAGCCAGAGTACTCTGCCACGTTTGGAGCTACCCCAGACACTCCTCTGAAAACCTCGGCTCCATTCGCCTAAGCCTTTCGGCACGCGACTTCCTAGTCCCACCGCCCCCATTGGCTCCTACTACTCGCTCAAGCACCCGCAAAGATAGCTCGCGATCTCGCATCATCTCCTCGACCGATCCTCATTGTTTCCACCTCAACGGTGGTGGCGGCACATCGCTCTCGACCCATGGCGAGACCCAGCGGTTCGGATCATCGATATCCGCCTCTACCACGTCCACGAGTATTGCGACCACGCCCCTAGAACTCATATCTAGCGCCTCGATTTAGATACATTTAAAAGTTTTATGCATTAGAAATTCTTGTTTTCTTTGTTTATCCACGAGCAATTTTATGGAAAAAGTTCTAGAAGTGGTTCTTTCGAGCAATCAAAATTTCATTCCCAACCCAGGGGTAATTTCGTAAATTTCCACAAACCAGAGTATCTTAATATTTGAAATTCTGAGATTTTGGTATTTTACAAAGTAAAAATCATTTTATCAAAAGTTGAGGGTAATATGGTAATTTTATCACACAGGGGGCATTTTTGTAAATTTTTGTAGTAGGGGTATTTTAGTAATTTTGTAAATCGAGAAAACGTCTTTCAAAATCAAATTTAGGATTTACAAACCAAAGGGGCAAATTGAAAATTTTAAAACTAAAGGTTTGAAAACAGCAAGTTTAATCCCTTTCGGGTTTTAATGATTGATTTAGCCTATGAACAAGTCCTCTTGGTTAAGGTGAACCGTAGCTACGCACCAGGTAGGATTCCTGCGAAGAGGAGGTGAGTCACGAGGACTGCTTAAGTACCAAGCTCTTTCAGATCCGATCCTAGACATGCGCACCAAGGTTACCGCACCTTAACTCGGTGACTTGCTTCACGGGTTTGTTTAAGAGCTTTAAGTTTTATGCATATGTTTGAGTAGACTAGTCCTAGGGTCCAATAGTCCTAATTTCTAATCTACTGAGCCCACCCTAAGCCCATAATAATTCATATAGACAAATCACTTCAAGAAGGTCAGGAAGTACTTACAGTGGACTTGGGTAGGAGGTACAGTGCCATGCGAATAACACGAAAACCCCTTTTATAAAAGCCCACATTTCAAAAACCCATTTTAAAAAGCTGTTTTGCCCAAAACCTCAAAGCCGAAGTTTTGAACCGGGCTCGATACCAATTTGTAACATCCCAAACCCGGCCCAATCACTACGACCGAATGCGGTTATGTCACTGCGGAAAAGACGGTGGAAAATCCTTGTTAACATCGAATAAAACAAAGATAAGACTAACTTTTATATAAACCCATGTACTTTTAAAAGTATTCTTTAAACTTTGGTATTATGAAAATGTCCACATTAAAAACACTTTATTACTTATATATATAACTATATTGAATAAATAGGGTGCTAATATAAAAATCAATTTCACAAAGTAAATCAAATTAATCAAACCATAATTAAATTAAAATAAATAGTACCAAAAATAATAATAAATAGTTCCAAGGCCCTTATTACATCAATATTTAAACCCAAATACTTAATATAAATAAGCTAAAAAAAATGTTTAAACTCTTCTTTCTCGCATGGGCCACCTGTGTCCTCTCAGATCCGGTGCAATTCTACGCATCACTGAAATGGTTAAGAGAATAGGGTGAGTCCAGCGACTCGATGCATAATCAAAACACATAATCCATACGTATGGGCTTGGCCCATAACCATACCGTTCTCATAACAAGTCATGCAAATATGCATCTCAGCCCAACCTACTATCCAACCGTAACACCAACCTTGGCAGACTCCCTGCCTAAGGCCGTGGCTAATCCACCACTGATCACATCGTGATCCATAAACCTTACCTTGGCAACTCATTTGCTCAAGGCCGTGGCTAAGCCACCGATCAACCAAAGTGATCCCAAAACCATAATCTTTCACGGTGATGCACATAGCCATCAACCGCCGAGATGGGCACCTAGCAAGCATCTCCTTGAGGTAGCACAAAGCTAACCATCAAGCGCTAATGTAGCCGAGGCAAACATTAGACCACGTACATCATATGTACACTCCTTCCTTCATCGATCAAGTCCACCTCCCATGTATGTATGCATAAGTATAACATATCAGATTATAACAAAAGAGTAAGCATCACATGTTGATCATCATATCATGTGTATATCATAAACAACTCACCATTCAAGCCATTATAATCGACCATCACACATCACGCATATGTAAACACATTATCAAACCAAAACCACAGAAATAGTGCGATGATTACGCACCTTATCACTTGCAGTTCTAAGCTTTCGATCTCTATGCTATCACTCAATGAAACAACAGCTATCTGCCTATAACTATCCCCCGCTGCTGGCCCACACCCCGGTGGCCAATCCCAAACCACCGAGACAGTCCTCTTCTTGAACTTCGGGATAGGGACTTTCCCTTGCCCACTCTGACTGGTTGTTGCCTCCATCAGAACACTTAATCAGAACAACGATTAAACCCCGAGTCATAAACCAAGTAACAAAACTTACTAAATATTCTTACCCAAACCACTTACCAAGCTATTAATCCAAGATGATATCTTCAAAGACTTCAGAGGCTCCCCACCAATTCGGCTACCACAAGAGATAAGATTCGACTTCACTGACTTGCAACCACAGCAGAGAGAATGAGAGGATGGATGATTCGGCAAGGCTCCTAGATGGAGTTTGGAATATTCGGCAATGGCAGGCTCTAAAGGTGATCTCGGTTTAAGCAAGGTTTAAAAGAAAAGCATGAAGGGAGAGGGAAATAGGTACACAAAGGGTTATGCCCACTTTTGGTTTCGGCTACAAGAAATGAGATGGAAAGGGGTTTGCTTTGACTCACTTTCGGCAAGAGAGTAGGGGAAGAATAAATAAAGAAAAGGGGAAGAACTTTCGGCAAGGGAGAAAACAAATGGTGAAAGAAAAAAAATGACCAAAGGTGAGCACCTCCCCTATTTATACTACTAAAACGGCCAACAACTCAACCCCCACCAACTCCCAAAAATCCTCCTACTTTCACTCTATACCAACCCTTCAAAGATTCAAAATAACCTCCAACTCATCTCTTCTCCTAGCCATCCATTCAAAAAGGTTTGAATGAGTCAAACTTTAATCCTTCCTTCCTAGCCGAATTCAAAAAAGGAAGACCAAGTCTTCATCCATCTTTTAAGCCTTCAAAAACCGCCCACCACCTCACCAAAATGACGCAAAAACAAAGCCCCATCTGCTGCCCTTGCGAATCGAACATGAGACCCCTTCCAGCTCCCCCTTGAGGCGTCACTTTCCCATGCCTTATGTGGCACCTCCTTGCCACTCTGCCAAGCCATTCTTTGTGCCAAAACTTCACCAAAATTTCTCTTAAGGCCCCCTCTATCCAAGCTCCCCTTTTAACCCCTAAAACAAAAAAATTTCCTAAGGCTTTCCACCACCACCTAGGGTTCTCAGGACCCCTAAAACTACCCAACCACACACTGAAGTGTGCCAACACCTGAGCTATGCACTAAAAGCCTAACCCCTAGAACCAGGGTGTTACAAATTATATCGGGCTTATTGCCTAGCAGGCCTTGTGCCGGTGAATTATATAGGGCTTATTTCCTAGCAGGCCTTGTGCCGGTGAATTATATCGGGCTTATTGCCTAGCAGGCTAAATGCCAGTGTTTAAATTTTAGACCTCGGGTCTAGCAGGCCTAGTGCCGGTGTGTGATTCAGGCTGACGCCTAGCAGGTTTTAAACCGGTGATGAAATTTCAAATTTGCAAGACATAAAATTTTCTAGCTAAGTAATCATCGAGGAAGTAAGTTGATATTACAAGTTATATATGTATGTTCGGCCATACAGGTAAGTGCCTACAAGTTATTAAATTGATCTTCTATATTAGATCAATAAGGTATGTATATATGTGTTGAATTGTCGAACGCAAATGATAATAATTGATCCTGTATATTCGGCTTTATACTTATGTTTATGTGACCATGTTGGGATTACCTTGATGCCATGTATACGAATGAATGAAATGTCAAATGAATATATATAGATATGTGATTGTGTTTTCTTGTATATGAAATTATTAAGTGTAAGTATATACTTACTTGTGTATATGTGATCCTATTGAATTAAATGTATCGAAAGTATTAGTAGTTGGAGAAGTGCTATTAATTTATATTTGAATTATATGATGAGCTAATAAATTGAAGATTAAAGATAAAATAATTACAATAATTGAGCTAAAAGAGGTATTTGTATTCGGCATTAGTAGACCAATAAGTGTTAAGCTTTAAATTTTATGGTATGATGTATGTTATTGAAAATGATTGAATGAACATTTGATTGAATACATTTGCTTAAGACTTACTAAGCTAGTAAGCTTACTCTGTGTGTGTTCATTGTTTTGTATTATAGATTTAGACCAAGCTACGGGCTCAGGGGATTGTCAGCAAAGTCATCCACATTATCAATCTATTTTGGTACTTTTGAGTTTGGTTTTGAACTAAAGGCATGTATAGACTAGACTATGTTTTGAATTAATACACTTTGTCCTTGTATATGTTATGGCCATGCGAAAATGGCTAAATATGATGTTTAAAGCTAATTATAGTCGGTCATGGCATGCAAATGGGATGTGTTTATCATGTTTTTTTATAGTACGTGTTTAATTATGTTTAATGGTGATTGATACTCATTTTAGTAAAATGCTAATGACATATGCGAATGATAAATGGGATATGTTTGTTTTATATGAAATTTTTTGCATGAAGTAGTGTATGTGGCTTAAGGTTATTATAGTAATAAGTGTAAAATGATAGGTATATTTCGAATAGGTATTTAGGTGGTTTGATGATGTGATTCGGTAGGAATGATAAAACATGCAAAAGTTGATATGATCTATATAAGTTATATTAACTGTTTGTGTATGAAGTTTTATGCTATGTATTTAAATTGACATATTTGCAATTGGTTCAAACATGCGCATATGCATTTAGTTTAAGCTTTGGTATTTCGAGCAAGAAAGGATATATATATATTGTTTTAGTTGAATGTGAGTTTGTTATTATGGATGTATTGATCTTAGAGTTGTTAATATATATATATATATGCAGATGTACGAAATTGGCTTAAATGGATTGGGATAAGTTATTAATGTTTAAGTTTGCGATGGTGGTACAAACTTGAAATGCATTTGTCCATGTTTTTAATAACAGTTAAATAAATGATACGATTTGTGTTAAGCATAGAAATGCTGTAAACTTAATCCGGCAAAGGAACCCGGGTTAAGGTTGTACATTTGATTGGTATCAGAGCTTACGGTTTAGTCGATTCTAGGACTCATTGTAGCGTGTGTGAGTCTAGCTATACATGCCTTAATTTTATAATATGATAGTGTGGTGACTTCTGACATCTGAAATGTGTTTTATAAAGTAAATGGATCCCGACAGAGCCGTAGCGGATGATGTTGAGAGCATAGTGCCTGATCTCGCACATGGGTCAGCGCCGGTAGACTCTCGACCTATCTCGGGTAGCCATGAGGGGGAGGCTAAGCAAGCCTTCTACCAGATGATGAACGAGTGGTTTACACAATACATCCGGACTAATCCAGCTGTGCAACAACCTCCACCCCCGAATAATCCATCTCCGATACCTTCAGCACCTCCGATGATAAATCCGATGAGATCTAGCAGGCCTCCCGTTGATAAAATCAGGAAACACGGGGCCAAAGAATTTAAAGCTAATGATGATGACGACGCAAAACGAGCTGAGATGTGGCTTGATAATACTATTCGTGTGCTCGACGAGCTATCATGTACTCCAGATGAATGCTTGAAGTGTGATATATCCCTATTAAGGGACACCGCATATTACTGGTGGAATACACTAGTATCGATGGTTCCGAAAGAAAAAGTGACTTGGGATTTCTTTCACATCGAGTTCGTAATAAATATATCGATCGAGAGATTCATTGATCGAAACAAAAAGAATTTACGGAATTGAAATAGGGTCGAATGACCGTGACTGAGTATGAACATAAATTTGTTAGACTGAGCCGATATGCCTGTGAATGTGTGTCAACTGAAGCCATTATGTGTAAAAGGTTCGAAGACAATTTGAATGAAGATATTAAGTTGCTAGTCGGCATACTCGAGATTAAAGAGTTCGTGGTGCTTGTCGAACGAGCTTGCAAAGCCAAGAGCTTGGGAAAGAGAAAAGAAAAGCTGAAATGGAAGCTAGAGACATCCGTAAAAGATCATCGAGTAAGACTTTTCATTCTATATCCAAGAAGTTCAAAGATGAATCCGGCCGACATAAAGCTACTTCAGACTTATCTAGACGAGATCGACCTCCTGTGGGTTCCCGAGCTACTTGATGGCGATCTTTGGTAATGTTCAGCGTGAGAATCGGGTTGAGTGCAAGCATTGTGGTAAATGGCATTCTGGGAGTTGTAGATTTCGTGATCGGTCTTGCTTTAAATGTGGATCGTCGGATCATTTTATTCGGGAGTGCCCGATGCTAGCTGAGCAAAATACGGCTCAGAATACCGGACCGAGTAATGTATCAATGCGTGGCGAGACCACCCGGAGCATTCGGGAAATGTAAGTGGTAGTCGAAAGGAACCAAAGACACTGCAGTTTAATCAGAGGCTCGTGCACCTTCTAGAGCATATGCTATACGTACCAGGGAGGATGCTTCTTCCCCAGATGTTATTACCGGTACTTTCACTCTTTATGATACTACTGTGATTGCATTGATTGATCCTGGTTCGACTCATTCATATGTGTGTGAAACTTTAGTATCCAGTAAGACTCTGCCTATTGAGTCTACTGAGTTTGTGATTCGTGTATCAAACCCCTTGGGTCGATATGTTCTGATTGATAAAGTGTGTAAAAGTTGCCCGTTGATGATTCGGGATTCATGCTTCCCATCCGATTTAATGTTGTTGCCTTTCAACGAGTTCGATATAATTTTGGGAATGGGTGGATAACTTTGCGATCGATGTTGTTAATTGCAAAAGAAAGACCATTGATTTGAGATGTCGAACGGTGAAGTTATCCGAATTGAATCTAATGACTGAATGGGTTACCGGCAAGTAATCTCCTCGATGTTAGCTCATAAGCATGTGAGAAAAGGGTGTGAAGCTTACTTGGCTTATGTGTTGGATAGTAAAGTTCTTGAGAAGCGATTGAATCCGTACGGTTGTGTGCGATATCCGGATGTGTTTCTGAAGAACTACGGGTTTACCACACATTCGAGAAATAGAGTTTGGTATCAAATTAGTACTGGGGATGACTCCGATTTCAATAGCTCCGTATCGGATGGCACCTCTGAAATAAAAGAGTTGAAACCACGATTGCAAGAGTTAACAGATAGAGGCTTTGCACGACCGTTTCTCTCCTTAGGGTGCACCGATTTTATTTGTGAAAAAGAAAGACGGGACTATGCGAATGTACATCGATTACCGATAGCTCAACAAGGTAACTATAAAGATTAAATATTCGTTGCCACGGATTAACGATTTGTTTGATCAGTTGAAAGGGGCTTCGGTGTTTTCAAAGATAGATTTGAGATCGGAACATTGTTATCGATTTAAGAGTCGAGATTTCGATGTGCCAAGGGCGCCGAACGAGGTACGGACATTATGAGTTTCGGTTATGCCTTTTGGACTTACTAATGTACCTGCGGTTTTTATGGATCTGATGAATCGAATTTTCAGACAGTATTTGGATCGATTTGTGGTAGTGTTTATAGATGATATTTTGATCTACTCCAGAGATGAAATCGAGCATGCTGAGCATCTGAGACTGGTGCTACAAACTTTGCGAGATAACCAGTTGTATGCAAAGTTTAGTAAGTGTGAGTTCTGGCTGAATGAGGTCGAGTTTTTTTAAGGTCACGTTGTTTGTCGTCAGCATTGGGTTGATCCGAATAAAATATCGGCTATACTTGATTGGAAACCACTAAAAAATGTTTCTGAAATTTGAAGCTTTTTAGGACTTGATGGTTACTACAGACGATTCGTGAAAGGTTTTTCTATGATAGCCACACCTTTGACAAAGCTATTACAGAAAGATGTCAAATTCGAATGGACAGAAAAATGTCAGAAAAGTTTCGATCAGTTGAAAGCTCTTTTGACCGAGGCTCCAGTGTTAGTTCAGCCTGAATCGGGTAAAGAATTTGTTGTGTATAGTGATGCTTCTTTGAATGGTTTGGGTTGCGTTTTAATGCAAGAAGGTAAAGTAGTAGCCTATGCTTCGAGACAGTTGAAGCCACATTAAAGAAATTATCCGACACATGATTTGGAGTTAGCAGCCATTGTATTCGCGTTAAAGATTTGGCATCATTATCTATTCGGTGAGAAATGTCATGCCTATTCTGATCATAAAAGTTTAAAGTATTTGATGACTCAGACAGATTTGAACTTGAGACAACGCAGATCGTTAGAGTTGTTGAAAGATTACGAATTAGTGATTGACCACCATCCGGGGAAAGCCAATGTTGTTGCGGATGCCTTAAGTCGAAAATCATTATTTGCTCTTCGTGCGTTAAACGCACATATGGTTATGTCTGATGATGGTTCGATAATAGCCAAATTGAAAGCAAGACCGTTGTATATTCAACAAATTTATGATGCTCAGAGAGTTGACAAAGATACGATGGCAAGACGAGTTCGATGTGAAAGTAATGCGTAATCGAGTTTGAATTGATGAAAATGATCGTTTGAACTTCAAAGTCGAATATGTGTTCCGAGGAATGTGGATTTGATTCAGATGTTGTTGAATGAGGCTCATAATAGTCGATTATCGGTACATTCGGGTAGCACGAAAATGTATAATGATTTGAAACAGTTCTATTGGTGGCCTGGTATGAAACGGGACATATCCGAAGTGCTTAATTTGTCAGCAAGTAAAAGCCGAACATCAGGTGCCTTCTGGGTTACTTCAGCCGATCATGATACCTGAATGGAAATGGGATAGAATTGCTATGGATTTTGTATCTGGTTTGCCTACGACACCGAGCAAGAAAGATGCAGTCTGGGTTATAGTGGATAGACTAACCAAATCAGCTCATTTTGTTCCAGTTCGTACGGACTATTCGCTCGATAAGCTGGCTGAGTTGTATGTATCTCAAATTGTGAGATTACATGGTGTGCCGATTTCCATTGTTTCGGACAGAGACCCGAGATTCACGTCGCGGTTTTGGAAGAAATTGCAAGACGCTTTAGGTACCAAACTACACTTTAGCATGACTTTTCACCCATGAGACAGATGGTCGATCTCAAGCGAATCATTTAGATACTTGAGGACATGTTGAGATGTTGCATTCTCGAGTTTGAATGTGCGTGGGAGCGATACTTACCTTTGATTGAATTTGCTTATAATAACGCTTTTCAATCTAGTATCAAAATGGCACCTTACGAAGCTTTATACGGCCGCAAGTGTCGTACACCATTATACCGACCGAGCTCGGTGAAAACAAGATGCACGGGTTGATTTGATTAAAGAGGCTGAACAGAAAGTGGCGATGAATTCGAGATAGTCCGAAAGTTGCATCGATCGCTAAAAGTCATATGCAGATTTGAAACATAAAGACATTGAGTTTCAAGTCGGTGACCGGTATTTTGAAAGTTTCTCCGTGGAAGAAAGTACTTGATTTGGTCGAAAAGGCAAATTAAGTCCGAGGTTCATCGGACCGTATGAGATCATTGAACGTACAATTGCCGCTTATAGATTAAAGTTGCCCTCTACGAACTAGAAAAGATACACAACGTATTTCATGTTTCACTGCTTCGTATATATAGATCTGATCCGTCACATGTGGTTACCCCGTCTGAGATTGAAATTTGATCTGATATGACGTACGAGGAGGAACCGATTCGTATCTTAGCTCGTGAAGTGAAAGAATTGAGAAACAAGAAAATTTCGTTAGTAAAAGTACTATGGAATCAACATGGAATAGAAGAGGCTACGTGGGAGCCTGAGGAGTCAATGAGGCAACAATATCCGACTTTATTTAACGGTAAGATTTTCGGGGACGAAAATCCCGAAGGGGGAGAGTTGTAACAGTCTGAATTTGACCCTAATCGGAACAGTGGTTTCAGGACCACGAATCCGAGTCCAAAAAATTTTAAATATTATTTTCTGTGTTTATTATATGTGAATTATTATGTGTGAAAGTTTCGTATGAAAATTTGATTGTTTGTGTGCTTAATTAAATAAAAGGACTAAATCGCGTAAATGGTAAAAGTAGCCGTTTATTAAATTAAGTGGCTAAATTTATTTGTCTTCTTTTATAAGTGTATTTAAGTTGCAAATTTACCATTTTGCATGTAAGTGGGCGGCATAAGGTTATAATTTCACATTAATATGTTTTTTTTATATAATATAATTATAAGTTAAAATGTAATAAAATATGTTAATAATATTATAATAAAAGACATGTGTTTCTCCACTAATCATTTCATTCTTCTTCACCGAAACTAAAGAAGAAAAAGAAAGAAAAACATAAGCAAAGTTTCGGCCATGGTTTTGGTTTAATTAAAGGTTAGTTTTCGATTCGTTTTTGATAATTTCTACGTTTTTGTAATCATTGCTTTGAGAGCTTTAAAACCCATGTCTCAATTTCATGAATTGATGATGTTTGTGTGAAATGCCATTGATGCTATGTTGAGTTTTATGATGTTTTATGGTGTTAAATGATAGATATATAATTGATGAACAAATTTTGTTCTTGAATTTTTGATAAATTTAGCTAAATAGGGCTAAATTGAGAAAATAAATTTTTGAGGGACGAAAATGCAAAATAAATGAAATGCATGGATTTATATGACTATATTGAAGATTCGGCCTAACTAGGTTGTTGTGAAATTTTTCTTAATTTGTGTTTTGTGCAAATAGGACTAAATTGTAAAAGTGTGAAACATTAGGGGTAAAATGGTAAATTGCCTATTTATGTGTTTTGGGACTAAATTGAGATAAAATGTGCTTGAATGAGCTTAATTTGATTATGTTTAGATCAAGAACAAAGAAAAACGGACTTGGATCGGGGAAAGCGAAAGTTATCGAATAAGCGGTTCTTGTCGTCCGACGATATTCGAGGTAAGTCTTTAAGCAAGTTAATACTATAAATATTGTTCAGTAACCTAGTTATATGCTGAATTTTGAATTATTGGATTGAAATGTAGACATAGCCGAATGTGACATATTAAATTTATCAATGAAAGGTAGTTAAATTAAATTGAATTCATTGTGTGAAAGTGATATGAATTATGTGTTATATATGTGATTTTAGTAAAATGTAATGTGTATGAGATGGTGGAATAATATCAATTCGGGCTTTGAGCCTAGCGTGCCTTGTCTTGGGTGAATTATATCGGGCTTATTGCCTAGCAGGCCTTGTGGAGTGAATTATATAGGGCTTATTGCCTAGCAGGCCTTGTGCCGGTGAATTATATCGGGCTTATTGCCTAGCAGGCTAAATGCCGGTGTTTAAATTTCAGACCTCGGGTCTAGCAGGCCTAGTGCCGGTGTGTGATTCAGGCTGACGCCTAACAGGTTTTAAACCGGTGATGAAATTTCAAATTTGCAAGACATAAACTTTTCTAGCTAAGTAATCATCGAGGAAGTAAGTTGATATTACAAGTTATATATGTATGTTCGGCCATACAGGTAAGTGCCTACAAGTTATTAAATTGATCTTCTATATTAGATCAATAAGGTATGTATATATGTGTTGAATTGTCGAACACAAATGATAATAATTGATCCTGTATATTCGGCTTTATACTTATGTTTATGTGACCATGTTGGGATTACCTTGATGCCATGTATACGAATAAATGAAATGTCAAATGAATATATATAGATATGTGATTGTGTTTTCTTGTATATGAAATTACTAAGTGTAAGTATATACTTACTTGTGTATATGTGATCCTATTGAATTAAATGTATCGAAAGTATTAGTAGTTGGAGAAGTGCTATTAATTTATATTTGAATTATATGATGAGCTAATAAATTGAAGATTAAAGATAAAATAACTACAATAATTGAGCTAAAAGAGGTATTTGTATTCAGCATTAGTAGACCAATAAGTGTTAAGCTTTAAATTTTATGGTATGATGTATGTTATTGAAAATGATTGAATGAACATTTGATTGAATACATTTGCTTAAGACTTACTAAGCTAGTAAGCTTACTCTGTGTGTGTTCATTGTTTTGTATTATAGATTTAGACCAAGCTACGGGCTCAGGGGATCGTCAGCAAAGTCATCCACATTATCAATCTATTTTGGTACTTTTGAGTTTGGTTTTGAACTAAAGGCATGTATAGACTAGACTATGTTTTGAATTAATACACTTTGTCCTTGTATATGTTATGGCCATGCGAAAATGGCTAAATATGATGTTTAAAGCTAATTATAGTCGGTCATGGCATGCAAATGAGATGTGTTTATCATGTTTTGTTATAGTACGTGTTTAATTATGTTTGATGGTGATTGATACTCATTTTAGTAAAATGCTAATGACATATGCGAATGATAAATGGGATATGTTTGTTTTATATGAAAATTTTTGGCATGAAGTAGTGTATGTGGCTTAAGGTTATTATAGTAAAAAGTGTAAAATGATAGGTATATGTCGAATAGGTATTTAGGTGGTTTGATGATGTGATTCGGTAGGAATGATAAAACATGCAAAAGTTGATATGATCTATATAAGTTATATTAACCGTTTGTGTATGAAGTTTTATGCTATGTATTTAAATTGACATATTTGCAATTGGTTCAAACATGCGCATATACATTTAGTTTAAGCTTTGGTATTTCAAGCAAGAAAGGATATATATATATATTGTTTTAGTTGAATGTGAGTTTGTTATTATGGATGTATTGATCTTAGAGTTGTTAAAATATATATATATATGCAGATGTACGAAATTGGCTTAAATGGATTGGGATAAGTTATTAATGTTTAAATTTGCGATGGTGGTACAAACTTGAAATGAATTTGTCCATGTTTTTAATAACAGTAAATAAATGATACGATTTGTGTTAAGCATAGTAATGCCTATAACTTAATCCGGCAACGGACACGGGTTAAGGGTGTTACAGCACCACAGTTATGCCTCCTTTCTTTGGAACCACACACTTGCAGGGCTTACCCAAATCATTGTCGTAAATAGGATAAATTATTCCGCATCTAGAAGTTTAATTCCCTCGCCTTTGACCACTTCTTTCATGTTGGGATTTAAGCGTCTCGAGTGCACACATAGCTTGTATTCCTCTTCCATTAAAATTTTGTGGGTGAAGAATGATGGGTTTATACCCTTGATGTCGTAAATTTTCCAAGCTATGGCCTTTTATGTTCTCTTAGTACTGTATCAACTCCTCTTTTTCCTTGGGTTCTAATTCAAGAGATAATTCATCGGTAACGTAGAATTTTCCCCAAGGAAAGCATACTCTAAATGTTTTGGTGAGTTGTTTTAATTCTAATTTGGGCGGTTCATCAACAGAGGGTTTTTGTTTTAAATTGTCATCGACTTCAATGCTTTCTTTTTCCGTTTGTCTTGATGATGATATTTTTAGATTTAGCTCGTGGACTTCATCTTCTTCCCCCTCTTCTTGAGTGGGACACAGTTCCATCGTGTCATCATGTAGAATTTCCTGTAATGAGTTTTGAATGATATGATCAGTTGTATCAACAAAATAACAGGAATCGTCTTGTTCTCTAGAATATTTCATGGCATCATAAATTTGAAAGATAATTTCTTCATCGCCTATTCTTAATGCGAGTTTACCATCCCCTATATTGATAACAGCTCTAGCAGTAGCTAAAAAAGGACGCCCTAAAATTAAAGGAACATCAATGTCTTCATCCATGTCTAACACAACAAAATCAACAGGGAAAATAAATTTATCAATTTTCACCAAGACATCTTCGATAACTCCTCTAGGATATTTAATAGATCTATCAGCTAACTGAATACTCATCCTAGTAGGTTTTGGTTCCCCAAGATCTAGTCGTTTAAACATTTTATAAGGCATTAAATTAATACTGGCGCCTAAATCAGCTAATGCTTTCTTAATATTTAAGCTACCAATTAGACAAGGAATAGTAAAACTTCCTGGGTCTTTTAATTGTGTTGGTAACTTGATTTGGAGAATGGTTGAACATTCTTCATTAAGTTCTACCGTTGATACTTCTTCAAGCTTCCTTTTATTCGTCAGGAGTTCCTTTAAGAATTTTGCATACGTCGGCATCTGTGAAATGGCTTCAACAAAAGGTAAGTGAATATGTATTTGTTTAAAAAGTTCAAGAAACTTATCGTATTGGGCATCTAATCATTCTTTCTTTAACCTTGTTGGATATGGGATTGGTGGTTTACTTTCTTTGCGTATGGGATTTGCATCCTCTACTCCCTCTTCTCTTGCTTTGTTGTCTTCGTGTGGTATTTTTTTCTTTGATTCGACTAATTCCTTTCCACTTCTTAGTGTAACTACCTTTACCCATTCTGTTCCTTTAGAACAAATCTCTGCTCGTATTTCACAAACCATCTCGGTGAGTAATCCAATTGACTTAGTAATTTCCCCAACTTGGTTCTCGATTGCCTTGATTGATGCTTGTTGGTTATTAAGTGTTGTCTCGGTTTTTTGGAGACGAGTGTCGGTGGCTGCCATGAATTTTTCCAACATCTCTTCAAGGTTCGACTTCTTGTCTTGTGGATAAGGCTGATTTTGGAAATTTTGAGGAGGCTGTTGTCTTTGATTTCCTTGATTTCCTTGTCCTCCCCACGAAAAATTTGGGTGGTTCCTCCAACCTGGATTATAAGTGTTACTATAAGGGTTATTATTTGATCTGAAATTACTACCTATATAGTTCATTTGTTTGCTCTCTGTGCCCGGTTGGTAGGGTGGGTACTCAGGATTCGCCACAGTTCAACTTGCGTCGCACTGCATGACTAGATGTACCTGTGAAGAACACAAACTATCAAGCTTTTTATTCATCAACTCTACCTGATTTGATAGCATGGTTACTGCGTCGAGGTTGTAAACTCCGGCTGTTTTTGTTGGCCTTGTTTTGTAACTTGCCACTGATAGTTGTTCAGTGACATCTCTTCTATAAATTCGTAGGCTACTTCAAAAGTTTTATTATTCAGAGTTCCACCGGCGGCTGAGTCGATTAGTTGCCTCGTTGAGGGGTTTACACCGTTATAGAAAGTTTGGACTTGGAGCCACAAGGGTAAACCATGGTGCGGACACCTTCTCAAGAGATCCTTATATCTCTCTCATGCATCGTGTAATGTCTCTAAATCCATCTGCACAAAAGAAGATATATCATTGCGTAATTTGGCCATTTTGGCCGGTGGGAAATATTTTAATAAGAATTTTTCGGTCATTTGATCCCATGTAGTGATTGACCCTCGTGGTAACGAGTTTAACTGCTGTTTGGCTTTATTCCTTAATAAAAAGGGAAATAACCGAAGACGTATGGCATCATCAGAAACGCCATTTATTTTAAAGGTATCACAGAACTCTAAAAAGTTGGCTATATGAGTATTTGGATCTTCGTCCTGTAAACCATCAAATTGAGCAAACTGTTGAATCATTTGTATAGTGTTAGGCCTTAATTCAAAATTATTAGCAGCTATAGCAGGCCTAACAATACTAGATTCGGCTCCTGTTAAATGCGGTTTAGCATAATCATACATAGTACGCGGAGCATGATTTTCTGCCACATCTTGTGGTGGAAGATTATTTTCGTCCATCCTTTCAGTAGGATTGGATCTGTCTTCTTGCTCTTCTTCTTTGTAATTTAGGGCTCGCCTAATTTCTCTGTGATTTCTCCGAGCGGTAGCTTCAATATCACTATCGTATTCTAAAGGTCCTCTCGGGTTCCTTCTAGTCATAAACTAGAGGTACCTGCTAGGAAAAGAAAGAAAAATTTAGCAAAATTAAAATTAAAACTAAAAATAAATTGCGAAAAATAAAAATATAATGGCTAAAGTAATAAAAATAGAGCTTTCTTAATATTTTAGTTCCCCGGCAACAGCGCCAAAAACTTGATCGCTGTGAATCAGAGCTTTAAAATTTATAAAAATAACGATCGAACTTGGAAACTAACTCTGACAACGATTAAAGGCAAGTGTACCTATCGAACAGTAGTATAGCTTAGGCAAGACCGGATTATCGAACCCAAAGGAACTAAAAGTACTAATACAAACTTTCTTTTTATTATTTAACCTAAAATACGTGAAGTTGCTTTTAATCTAAATTTAACGAATTACTAAGCTAAGGACACAAAGATGAAAAAAACTAAAATTGGGGAGATAACTTTCAGAAAAACTCAGTTGATTTAGACAATACCCTCAGGAAGAATCCACCTAGACTTCACTTGTTATCTATCACTGAACCATATGATTTTATTTACTTAGTTTGATCCGTAAGACTCCCTAACGTATATTAAACCCTCTCTCGAGGCGAATAACGTCTAACCCTAGGTTAATTAGTGGAACTCTCGTTCTCTTATAATAACCCCCTAGAATAGCAGTAAATCGTTCTATGGACTCCTATATTAGGTTTCACCCTAATCCGGCAAAATCTTGTCACCCTATCTCTAGGCGTGCGATCAACTCCGCTTAATTATGCTAGATCTACTCTTATGCAGGGTCTATTCCTCCTCCACCTAAGCACATTAAATTTGGATAAAACTCACATAATTAAGAACAAACTAAGTATTTATCATATAATTTAGAAAATAATAACAAGATTCATCATAGGTTTCATCCCCTTCAGGTATCTGAAAGGTTTAGTTAATAACTAAATAAGAAAACATCTCAAGAGAAAAGATAAAAAAAACATAAGAAATCCCTAAAACTCCCTAAATGAATTGAAGGAGATATCCGCCGTCTTGAGTAGAATCCCGGCTTCTTGAAATGGATCAACTGGCTATCTTCGAGTGATTCCCACAAATCTGACCTTTCTGGCTTGGCTCCTTGGCCTAGCTCACCGCCCTCTTTTTAGCTGACCCTTAGGGGGTTTATATAGGCTCTTGGAATACGTTTCTTTCTCCCTAAGTATCCAAATCCGAGTGAAATTACTCTTTTCAGCGACAGGGACACGGCCCTGGCACACGCCTGTGTTGATCGTGGCCAGGTCATGCTCGGACTTCTTTAATGAGACACGGCTGTGTGAATCGAGGGAAGACCGTGTTCTAGATGATCAGTGAGGCACGGCCGTGTGGGCTAAGGTTCAGGCCGTGTCGATTTCTTCTTTGGCCCATTTTGGTCTATTTTGAGCCCGTTTCTTGTTCTTTTTATCCTTGGGTGCTTTCCTGGGTCTAAGACATGAAAAGAAAGGATTAAGAGCACCTTTTTACATAAATCAAGGGATAAATAATCCAAAAGCATACTAAATGTGGGATTAAAATATTTTACTATTTCGATTTATCAGAAGGGATCGTGAGACACTTGACAGTTCGTCATACTCCACAACAAAATGGCATTGCAGAACAAATGAACAGAACAATCATGGAGAAGGTTCGATGTATGTTGTCAAATGTCAACTTACCAAATTCGTTTTGGGCCAAAGTAGCCTCTACTGCATGTTTTTTGATCAACCGATCTCCATCTGTTGCCATTGAGAAAAAGACTCCACAAGAGGTATGGTCTAGTAATCCTACTAATTATTCTTATTTAAAGATCTTTGGGTGTCCTGCGTATGCTCATGTTGATAATGGAAAATTAGAGCCGAGATCCATTAAATGTGTTTTTCTTGGTTATAAAGCTGGTGTAAAAGGGTATAAGTTATGGTGTCCTGAAAATAGAAAAGTTGTGATTAGCAAAGATGTTGTTTTTGATGAAACTGCTATGCTACCTAACTTATCTCTTAAAGACTCTTCTAATAAAGAAAATCAAAAGCACGTGGAGCATCAGATTAATATAGAGTCGACTCCTCAAGCCATTACAAAAATTGATAATAGAGTTGCTTCTTCACCACAATACTCTATCGCCAAAAATAGAACTAGAAGAGAAATTAAACCTCTAAAGAAGTATGCCGAGGCTGATCTAGTTGCTTATGCTTTAAATGTGGCTGAAGATATAGATGCAAACCAAGAGCCATCTAATTATTCTGAGGCGGTTAGCTGTGAAGACTCAGAAAAATGGATGTTTCCTATGCAAGAGGAGATGAAATCACTCCACAAAAAACAGAACATAGGATCTTGTGAAACTTCCTAAAGGTAAAAAGGCTGTTCACTATAAATGGGTATTTAAAAAGAAAGAAGGGACTCTAGGAGTTGAAGAACCCAGATATAAAGCAAGGCTTGTTACAAAAGGTTACAGTCAAATTCCAGGAGTGGACTTCACAGATGTGTTCTCCCCAGTTGTGAAGCATAGTTCGATTCGAGCTTTGCTTGGTATTGTGGCCATGCATGATTTGGAGCTTGAGCAGTTAGATGTAAAAACTACATTTTTTCATGGAGAACTTGAGGAGGATATTTATATGCAATAACCAGAGGGTTTTACAGTCTCAGAAAAAAAGGACTATGTTTGCTTACTGAAAAAGTCCCTTTACGATTTGAAATAGTCACCAAGACAGTGGTACAAGAGGTTTGGTTCCTTTATGACTTCTCATGATTTCAAAAGAAATAGCTTTGACAGTTGTGTTTACTTTAAGAAAAACAATGATGGTTCTTTTGTGTATCTACTCCTTTATATTGATGACCTGTTGATAGCAGCGAAAGATAAAGGAGAAATAAGAAAGGTTAAAGCCCAACTAAGTGAAGAATTTGAAATGAAAGATTTGGGACCAGCAAAGAAGATACTTGGTATGGAGATTCTTAGAGATAGAAAAGCAAGTCAATTGTACCTAAGTTAGAAAGGGTACATTGATAAAGTTCTTTGCAGGTTCAATATGCAGAGTGCTATGCATGTTAGTACTCCTTTAGCAACCCATTTTAGACTTTCATCGGCTTTGTCTCCACAATCAGATGATGAGATTGAGTACATGTCACATGTTCCATACTCTAGTGCAGTAGGATCTCTCATGTATGCTACGGTTTGTTCACGTCCAGATTTATCATATGCAGTCAGTGCAGTTAGCAGATACATGGTGAATCCCGGTAAAGAACATTGGAAAGCATATCAGTGGATTTTAAGATACTTACGAGGTACTAATGATGTTTGCTTATAGTTTGGAAGAACTAGAGATGGAGTCATTCGATATGTTGATGCTGATTTTGCTAGAGACCTTGATAGAAGAAGATCTCTCACTGGTTATGTCTTTACAATCGGAGGTTGTGCAATCAGTTGGAAAGCTACTTTGCAAACTATGATCGCTTTGTCCGCCATCAAGTTTGAGTACATGGCGATTACTGATTCTTGTAAAGAAGCTATTTGGTTGAAGGGACTCTTTAGTGAACTCAATCAAGACCTTCAAATTAGTACAATATTTTGTGACAGTCAGAGTGCCATCTTCCCTACAAAAGATCAAATGTTTCATGAGAGAACAAAACACATTGATGTTCGGTATCATTTTGTTCGTGATATTATTGCTCATGGTGATATTGTTGTGAGCAAAATTAGTACTCATGAAAATCCTGCAGATATGATGACTAAGTCACTTCCTAGAACAAAGTTTGAGCATTGCTTAGACTTGGTTGGTGTTCATTGTTGAAATTAAACCCTTAAGGGGTTTTATGGAAGAGGTAGAGAACTTGTTCGTTGAGAGTTCGCGATGAAGAACTTGTTCATTGAGAATTCGTGTCAAGGTGGAGATTGTTAGAATTAAGTGACCCAAATCTTTATTTAAATAAAATACAATGGTAAAATAAAATAAAAGAAAAATCCCTATAAAACTACACTTCTTTTATTTTATTTTAGAATAAGGTTTTTTAAACCTTATTAAACTCCATCTATTTGATATTGATTAGAATAAGGTGTTTCAATCTTACTACACTCCTATTAGAATATGGTTTTACAAGCCTATAAATAGACAGTCTATTCCTCTTGAAATTATTTGAATTCGACATAGTGAATTTTCTTTTCCTTTACCCATCGTTTTTTCCGGAAAAGGGTTTCCACGTAAAATCTGTGTGTTCTTTATTTTTATTTCTCTTTTCTTTGCATTATATTTGTCATTACCGATGTTATATTTTTCACAGACAAAACAATCCACCGGGAATAAATCACTCATTGTCGCTTCTATATTAGATTCGGCATGTTTCCAATGTCTTTTTTCATCTACTTCATTTTCTTACATCTTCTGTCACAAGTTGCCTAGTGCAATTTCAAATTTAAAGATAGTGCCTTACATGTTTTAATGGTAAAGATGAACAAAATAAAATGTAATATAATTAATCGAAACTCATTTCTTTACCTTAGAAATATTTTTTCCCAACTATTACAACGTACCAAAAATTAAGAATTAAATGAACGCTATTGGAAGAAAATAATATTCCTTTTCAATGTTTGGCGAAAAGAATCTTTACTAAGGATAACAAAAGCCCTCTTTTGTCTCAGGCCCACTATGGAACGGGTATGTGCCTCTCCTAGTTGAAGATTGAAATTGTTCTACATCAACCTGGCCATTCTGATTTTGTGGGGTTTGAGTATTCTTTCCACTCGCGCCTTGGATGCCTAATTTGAGTAGCCAATTCGTTCATAACTTTCGCATGACTTGTTTTGTTCTTTTATTCTTGTTTTCTTTTTATGATTCCTCCTATTTTACTTTTTTTAGTTAGAAGCGAAAAATAACACGGGAGGTCCTTGTACAACAGAGTCAGGACCAATTTGGTCCATGTGCTATAAGAGAGAGTGCAAAAAAGGACAATTAAGAATGAAATTGACTATTTACATTAATAAAATATTAGGACACGAGCAATTAAGTCCCTTTCAAATTTAAATAGGGTAATCTAGTCCCTATAATATTCAAATGTGAGGAAAGAGGGACAATTGAATTAGGGGTTAACTCCTCTCGTTTGTAAAAAAAATTAAGTGGTTCAGAGAAAAACAAGATAGATGCAAATGTGAACAAATACATCTACACAATATAATCATCAGTTGGTGGAATTTCATCAATTAAAAAACATAAATAATTCAAACAACTTTATATCAAATAATAAAGTTTATAAACACTCAAACATATTTAATTAATATTTTTTAGTAATTTTGCAATGTCAGTAACCCCGAATTTCTACGGAAAATATACTTTGCAAATTTTAAATAAAGAATTTTGTACTACTTGGCCAACTGACTCAAGTGTCAAATCCACTAGGTAGGTAGCTTAACTATTGGGCTTTTATAGTATACAAGGTGAAATATGGGCACTTGGGCGGCTCTTGTTCTTCCCTAATTGGTTTCGTATTTTCAATAGAAATAAAGGACATAAAAATTCAAACAAAAAATATAAACTATCCCTCTAGGGTTTAGATTTTATGTTATAATGATTTGATTTTCTATGCATTTCATTACACTGAAAACAAAAGAAGCTCTTGGTTAGTCTAGGTAGTTGATGTCGTCTTCGTTAAGATGTGTTTTCTAAAGGCTCGGAGTAACATTCTCAAAACCAAAAATTCCTTGTCTTATACAAACCCTGTTGTCTATCTTTTCTGTAAAACAAAGAAAAAGAGAAAAAAATTCTATTGAAATCCATATACGATAGAATTGATTTAAAATATATATCACTTTCAATTATCGAGTATATTAAAATAACTCAGAAAGTTCTTTTATGTACAAAAATATTTTAAGATATGATAGAGTTTATGAAAATTCAAGAAAGAGATTTAGGATTTTTGAGCGAAATTAGATAGATCCTCTCCAGAAATTTTTGGAAGAAACTAATGTGGGAAACTTTTTCTAAAAAGCTACTACCATCGACACAGAATTTCTAACATTTCAAGATTAATGATTGGTTTAATTATTGCAATAATATAATTCCCGCAGACTTCCTTAACATGTAATATTTACTTGTTGAAATATTATTAAAAATACAATTTTCCTTGTAACAAAACCCACATTCCTCTTCCATTAACAATTTGGACAACAAGACATAAAAGCTAAAGCAACAATACAAGCATTTAATTTGGAATTTGAATGGTAGATGGCCCAAAAGTAGTTTTAAAAAGCAATTTTCATGCCAACTACCAAGTTGGAATCATTATCTCGACCGTAGTTGAAATGGAATAAGTTACAACTGCAAAACTGTAACTTTTAAACAAAATGATAATGATACCTTTACCACGATTAAATTTCCTAACAAATTTTAAATTCATATCTAATTGTAACAAACTTTTAATACATGCATATATATAAACACATGCGTGATTACAATTACATTACCCTCAATTCTTCCTGCTCATTCCTACTATTTAGATATCGTGAATATGGATTTGAAATGCATATTCAGCCTAGCAATCCTTGTTTCCCAGATATCGCTTTCATCGACACAAAATGTGAACGTTGTGATTCAAGGAGCAACATGAATTGCTGAAACAGATGATAACTTTGTCTGCGATACATTGGATTGGTGGCCTATTGAAAAATGCAACTACAATCAATGTCCTTGGGGAAAGGCTGGACTTTTAAATTTGGTAAGAATTTTTTATTGTGTGTGTATGAACAATGTCTTTTACATAAATTTTGACTTTTCTTTTATTTTATGTTTTCCGTAGGATTTGAAAAAGAATGGTCTAATAAATGCAATAAAAGGTGAGTTACATATATAATATTACATGTCTCTATCATTAATTCATCCATGGTAGTCCATACCCTAAGAATCAAAAAAGAGATTGCAAATATTACGATTCGAATACTGTTAAAAGCCACCTCATAAGAGTGGTTGTGTGAACGAGTTGGACTAAACTTGGTTCAACGCTGGTAAGAACAATTTCAAACTAATTTTTAAAATTACTTTCAGCATTCAATCCTTTAAGAATCAAAGTTGGTGGGTCGTTGCAAGATCAAGTGGTGTACGGAGTAGGAGGAGTTGAGAATTGCCCCAATTTCATGAAAAATAAAGATAGTTTATTTGGATTCCCTCAGGGCTGCCTTCCAATGGAAAGATGGGACGAACTCAATAAATTTTTCAATCAAATTGGGTTGGTATTTCTATTTATTGCGAAAAAGAGTTAAGTATTCCCTTTTTTTTCTTATTAAAGACATTGAATTTATTGATATGACATTTTGAAGAGTAAAGGTTACATTCTAGTTGAATGCTCTTCCCGGAAGAAACCAGTCACAAATCGAAAAGGGTCTTTGGGTTGGTGATTGGAAATCGCAAAATACAAGGGATTTCATGAAGTATACTATTTCCAGGGGATACAAAGTTGATTATTATGAATTTGGTAAATAAATTTGATTTCCCGAAGCTCTGTACAAGATTAATTTCCATTATATTTTTCGAATTGTATTTTAATAAATTTATCATTTCAGGAAATCAACTCTCCGAAGCTGGGATGGGTGCAAGCGTTGAGGCTGAACAATATGGAAAAGACATAGTAGTACTTAAGAATCTAGTGAAAGAATTACACCCAGATCCCAAAATTCAACTAAAGGTTCTAGGTCCTAGCGGTTATTATGATGAGAAATGGTTTAATTCCTTCCTAGAAGTTTCAGGACATGAAGTTGTTGATGGAGTTACACACCATATCTATAATCTTGGACCTGGTATCCAAATATGTCTCAATTCAGTGTTTATCGAAGAGCTTTTAGAGGCTTACTTATTACTAGTAGGGTTTGATGGATGCATATGTAGGTGATGATCCAAACATGATTACCAAGATTCAAGATCCATCTTACCTAAATCAAGTTGCCCAAACCTATAAAGGTGTTTTGAATATTGTCAAAAAGTTTAAACTGCAGTCAGGAGCTTGGGTTTCTGAATCTTGCAGAGCTCTTAACGGTGGTGCTAAAGATTTTGTAATGCCCCAAACCCGGCCTAGACGTTACGACCGAATCTGAGGTGTCACCTCTAAGAGATTCTCAAAATTTGGACTTGTTGATAACAAAATCCGTATTTAAGTTAAAACCCATTTAGTTTTCATTGCTTGAGAAAAATTCGGCAGATTAAGTCATTAAAATCTAAAAATAGCTTGTCAAAATGATTGTCGTATTTGTTACCATTGATTTCTTAAACTGAATAAAACCGCGGAAGCTTCTTTAATTAAAACCTTGAAGTTTAAAATGCGAGTTTTTCTTTAAAACAGTTGTTATTTTGAAAACTTGTTTATATCAGTTTGGCAGTTTAAAATACGAAATCAAAGCCCGATTAAAAATTAAATCTGCCAATGGCCTCATTACATAATCAATAGCCCAATATCAAATTTAAATAAGTCTAAAGCAGAACATCAGCAATCGTGTGGCCACCTCCGAGTCCCTCGCGGCTCAAAATCGTCTAAGGCTAGGGATTATGTAACACCCCTTACCCGGGTTCTACGCCGGGAACCGGGCCCGAGGAGTTACCTGTAACACCCCAAACTGAGCTCATACCTGAGCTCAATCTGAACCCCTAACTCTTAAATTAACACATTAACATATATCACACCAAAATGCATAGGCCCATTAATTCGGGATGTTACATTACCGAACTCAAACCGCTTAATCGCCACTTAGGCTCAACGTCATTACTCGCTATAACCTCATTCTCGACTTACGAGGCCTCACTCATACACACGAGGACTCTCGAGACTAATCCAGAACTTTTACGATCCTTAAAATTTTTCTCTTTTATACAGGTCTCACACGCCCGTGCAAGATTAGACACGCCCGTGCATGAGCACACACGCCCATGTCCCCAGACCATGCCTAAAATCCCAAGCATTCTGCCAAATGCCCCACGGCCATGTTACGCCCGTGCTCCCCAACCGTGGTGAACACTGACTTCCCTCGCACGGCCTAGAGTCTAGACACACGCCCGTGTGGCTAGCCCTTGGCCAACACCGATGAATCCCACACGCCCGTGTGACTAGTCTGGGGTCTATTCTGTTTTTAAATATTAACATGCAGGGGACGCACGGCCACAACACACGCCCGTGGGCTGACCGTGTGTCACACATGGTCTAGACACACGCCCGTGTGTCTATCCACATAGTCAAGAACAAGACTAAGTGTCAAGTTCTTTTCACCCTTCTAACATACACAACATATACTCATCTAACACCATCATAATCAACTCAAATTGAAGTTCATTCTCACATAGAAAACTACATCTTTCTTTCGTATAATATAATAGCCAACAACCATGGCCTTATACAAAATAAGCTATCCATCTAAAGGACAACACATCTTAGCCCTTTACAACAAAATTAACTAACTTATCTAGCCCCTATACATGCCATATTCAAAACATTAAGTTTCATGTACCAAAGTGTGCTGATATGTGGGCTATCTTCTGATGATCCTCGTATCTCGATTCAACGCTTTAAATCTATAAGATAAGGGAAAAGAAGGAGAGTAAGCTTTGAGCTTAGTAAGTTTACACATAAAAAATTAAGCATCATAGTATAAGCCCAACCACAATTAGCATTATACCAACATATAATATACAACTATGCTTACTCTTTCTATCCCTTACCATATTACCAACACATCATGAGTCACATGCTCATAATTATTGAAATGCACCCCTGCATTCAATATCACATTTACACAATATACAACACATCATTATTGCTCAATAATACATCCACATAGCTAACTCACATAGCTAATCCACACAGCTAATCCACATATCTTATCCACACAGCTATTACACACAGCTAATATATACAATTAATCCACACAGCCAATATCTCGGTGGTTTTGCACTTAGCACGCCACAATTAGTTTATAAGGTGGTATCGCACTTAGCCTACCACAAAGGTAATCATCGTGATCTCGCACATAGCCACTAAATGATATACCTAACGATAGCATAGCACATAGCCAGCTCATCGTCAATATGCATTCGGATGGTATCGCACTTAGCCCACCATCTAACATTATCACAACACATGCACAAGTCTATTTAGTCCTATATACATAGGTTCCCAATCATTCTCATTCATGCTACACCCTAGCTAGCATTTACAAATTGTAAGTATGAAGGTATTGTTTATGCATAGACTTACCTCGATACTCAAAAGTATAGAAATATGCAATTTAGTCCACCACCTTAGTTTTGCCTCGGTTTCGATCCGGGCTTCGTCTTTCTTGATCTATAATGAATAAATCAGCTTATTCAATACACACATTGACTAAATTGACCCACATCTCATACTTTAGTAAAATTACTATTTTGCCCTTAAACTTTCTCATATTTACACTTTAGTCCCAAAGGCTCGTAAAGTGATTTTTATTCAACTTTCTACTCTTTCATGCTTAGCCGAACCACTTACTCAACTAAAGCATTCATCAAATCTCACTAAATTACCCATGTATGACCAAACTTAAGATTTTCACAACTAAGTCCCTACATGCATTTTCATGGAAAATCACTTAGCAAAAGATGTTTCTACTACATCAAGCTTTCATATTCTTCCATAAAACATCAAAATACATGCATGTCATACATATATACTTTTTTGAACATCCATAATAGCTCACCAAATAGCTATAAATAGCTTACTCATGCTACCGGGACTTCAAAAATACGAAGAATATCAAAAACTGGGCTTAGGAGCACTTATTAGCAAGCTTGAAAAATTGAAAGAACCCTAACAATGGCTTCTCAAATTTTCAGCAGCTATGGGAAGAAGATGAATGAATTTCTATCATCTTTTCACCTATTTTAATCACCTAATTGATAAATTACCAAAATGCCCTTTTTGATAAACTTTCAATTTTAACTCATCCATGCCCATTTTTGTCCAAAAATTAGAATTTGGATAAATTGCTATTTAAGGACCTCTAATTAATAATCTAAAGCTATTTCTCACATATAGCTTCTAGAAACACACATTTGGCAACTTTTGTAATTTAGTCCTTTTGGACAATTCCACCACAATTTCACAAAATTGCTTCATAAAACTTTCACACTAGCATGCATACATAATATAAGCCTCAAAAACTCATTCATGACCCTCGGATTTGTGGTCTCAAACAACTATTCCGACTAGGCCCTAAACCGAGATGTTACAACTCTCCCCCCTTTAGAGATTTTTGCCCCCGAAAATCTTACCAGAAAAGAGGTTTGGATGTTGCTCTCTCATAGCTTCTTCCGTTTCCCACGTAGCCTCTTCCACGCCATGTTTCTGCCATAACACTTTCACTAGTGCTATGCTCTTATTTCTCAACTGTTTCACTTCTCGAGCCAAGATCTTAATCGGCTCCTCTTCATAAGACATATCCGGTCTTATCTCAATTTCTGTTGAAGGAATCACATGTGAAGAATCGGAGTGATACCGTCGCAACATTGACACATGGAACACGTTATGAATCTTTTCCAACTCTACCGGCAAAGCCAACCGGTAAGCTACAGCCCAAGTGCATCAGTAATCTCATACGGCCCTATGAACCTTGGACTCAATTTCCCTTTCCGTCCAAATCTCATAATCTTCTTCCACGGTGATACTTTCAAAAATACTTTGTCGCCTATCTCAAACTCAATTTCTTTTCTTTTCAAATCCGCATAGGACTTCTGTCGGTCCGAAGTAGCTTTCAGACTATTACGGATTACTTTTACTTTCTCTTCGGTCTCTTTTACTAGATCGACCCCATGGATCCGTTTCTCGCTAAGCTCAGTCCAATACAAAGGAGTTCGACACTTACGGCCATACAAAGCCTCATACGGTGCCATCTGTATACTCGACTGATGACTATTGTTATAGGCGAATTCGACCAAAGGTAGATATCTCTCCCAACTACCTTCGAATCCTAACACACAGCATCGAAGCATATCCTCAAGAACTTGAATTACTCTTTCAGACTGACCATCGGATTGCGGATGGAATGCAGTACTGAAATTCAATCTCGTACCCATGGCCTCTTACAACTTCTTCCAAAATCTCGAAGTAAACCTCGGATCTCTATCTGATATAATAGACACAGGTACACCATGCAATCTCACTATCTCTGCCACGTACAACTCAGCTAACTTATCCAGTGAATAATCAACACGTACTGGAATAAAGTGAGCTGACTTCGTCAATCTATCCACAACAACCCACATAGCATCTCTCTTTCTCGAAATCATCGGTAACCCCGTCAAAAAATCCATGGTAACCCGATCCCACTTCCATTTGGGAACCATCACTGGCTGAAGCAATCCCGAAGGCACTTGATGCTTAGCTTTCACTTGTTGGCAAATCAGACACTTTGCCACAAACTCTGAAATATTTCTTTTCATACCCGGCCACCAATTCAACTTCCTCAAATCGTTGTACATTTTTCGCATCGCCCGGATGTCTACGACAAGCATCCACTTTGTGGGCCTCATACAAAACCTTTCGAATCAACTCCTCATTTTTAGGAACACAAATTCTGTCACGATACATCAGACAACCATTCAAATCCACTCGAAAATCAGAATCACTTCCTGATCTGCACTTAGCTATCTTAGCTTGCATCTCGCTGTCATTTCTCTGAGCCTCACATATTTGTTGAACAAATAGTGGCCTAGCTCTCAACTCTGCCAAAATAGCACCATCATCAGACAATGCTAAACTCGCTCTCATAACTCTTAGACCATAAAGGGATTTCCTACTTAAGGCATCCGTAACTACATTCGCTTTTCTCGGGTGGTAATCAATGACTAACTCATAGTCTTTCAACAATTCAAGCCACCATCTCTGTCTCAGATTCAGATCCTTCTGATCCATCAAATACTTTAAACTCTTGTGATCCGTAAAGATTCGGCACTTTTCGCCATACAAATAATGTCGCTAAATCTTTAACGCAAACACAATCCCATCCAACTCCAAATCGTGAGTCAGATAATTCTTCTCGTGCAGTTTTAACTGCCTCGAGGCGTAAGCGACTACCTTACCCTCTTGCATCAACACGCAACCGAGACCATTAAATAATGTATCACTATATACCACGAACTCCTTCCCTGATTCTGGTTGAACCAAAACCGGTGCCTCAGTCAACATTGTTTTCAGTCTCCCAAAGCTCTGTTGACATGTCTCAGTCCATTCAAACTTGACATCTTTATGCAATAGTTTCGTTATCGGGGTAGCAATCACAGAGAACCCCTTTACGAAACATCTGTAAGATTCCACTAATCCCAAGAAACTTCTGATTTCTAACACGTTCCTCGATGGTTTCCAATCCATAACAGCCGATATCTTACTCGGGTCAACACTGACACCATCACCTGACACCATGTGTCCTAGGAATCCGACCTCTCGGAGCCAAAACTCACTCTTGCTAAACTTAACATACAACTGCTTATCTCTCAAAGTTTGCAAGACAATTCTCAAGTGCTCTTCATGATCGTTCTTATCCCGAGAATAGATCAATATGTCGTCAATAAAGACAACCACAAACTTGTCAACATATGGTCTGAAAACACGGTTCATCAGATCCATAAAAATCACAGGTCCATTCGTCAAACCAAACGGCATAACCAAAAACTCATAATGGCCATACCTTGTCTGAAATGCAGTTTTCAACACATCTTGCTTTTTCACTCTGAGCTGATAATAACCAGACCTCAAGTCTATCTTGGAGAACATCAGTAGCTCCTTGCTTGATCAAAAGATCATCAATCATTTGTAAAGGATACTTATTCTTAACCGTAACCTTGTTCAGTTGTCTATAGTCTATACACAACCTCATAGACCCATCTTTGTTCTTCACAAACAATACCAGAGCACCCCACGGCGAGTAGCTCGGTCTTACAAAACCCTTATCTGTCAACTCTTGTAACTGAACCTTCAGTTCTTTCAACTCTACAGGTGCCATTCTGTACGTGGCAATCGAAATAGGTGCCGTTAGTGGAACCAACTCAATTCCAAACTTGACCTCTCTCACTGGAGGTAATCCGGGTAACTCTTCCGGAAACACATCTGGGTACTCACATACCACTGGCACTGTTTCAAACCCTGCTCCAACCTCTTGAGTATTCAGCACAAACGCAAGATAGGACTCACACCCTTTGTAACACCCCCAAACCCGGCCCATTCACTACGACCGAATCTGGTTATGTCACCGGGAAAGACGGTTGGAAATCTTTGTCTTTAGAACTAAACTTGAAAATTTGCTATCGCTGGAAATCGTGTCCATTTAAAATTATTAAATAATATAAGTTTGTTGAAAATTTCGAATTTAAAACATTATTATAAGTTGCTATAAGATGAATCTTTTTATAAATTATTACTAAGTGTAGTGTAAACTTCAACTTTAGTAAATAGAGTACTTTAAACCAAAGAGGCCCTTATTACATCAATAAAATCCCAAAATACTGATAATATAAAATACTTAAATAAGGTGAAACATTTTCTGTATGAAAATCTCCTTCTGCATGGGCCACCTTGTATCCACTCTAACCCGTCCACTAACCACGACTCACCTGCGATGATTAAAAAGTTGGGTGAGTCATACAGACTCAGTGTGTAAGTTAACCACTGAAATCCACCCACATGCTAGCCTCATAATATCCCAAATATCAAATGCAATAAGTAATATATATACAAATCATGCTCAAACACTGGGCTAGGCCCATTTCTCAATAAACCACATATCAACTGGGCTTGGCCCATTTCCACGTACGTTCCCAAAACATACCTATCCACATGTCATATTGGGCTTGGCCCATTTCCATATTATTACAAAAATAATGCAACATGATTCCCAACCCAACCTAGGGTCCATCCGCTACACACCCCCTTATCCAGCCTACCACACACCAGGGGACTATCGAGTCACCCTCTCCTTTTCCCTCCAAAAAGGCAACCAATGCCATCCACGATGTAGCGTATAGCTAACATCAACCACGATGGAGCACACAACAATCCATCAAGCCACGATATGGCATAAAGCTCATATCAATCAAGGTAACCACGCGAACCAAATCGCAAAGATCCACAACGCGACCTCAGTCAGCGCCAATCCACGATGTAGCACAAAGCTGACATCAACCACGTACTCGAAGTACACCCGTACCTTCTTTTCATACCCACCCATGCACATGCCACATAAAATATAATCGTGATGATACATGCACATGCTTATTAACATCCATAACCATACTCATATACAAGCAAGTAATCACATTGCAACAGGTTCGATACTAACCTGATCATTGCTATACCCTTTAGGGGTATATATGGCACACCTATTACTGCACTTGTTAGCAAAACATATAACACATAAAACCCGGAAACAGTGGGTTAGTTACACACCTTACTACTAGGAGTACTAGACTCTCGATCCTCGACGCTATCGTCTAGCGAAACTACGGCTATTTGCTTAACGTTTCCTGTTGCTGGCCCACACCCTGGTGGCCAATCTCGCATCTGCCAGAAACCGCTCTTTTCTTGAACTTGAATAGGACCTTCCCTTGCCCACTCTGATCGGTTGTGGCCTCCATGCAAAAGCTTAATCAGTAAAACAGTTAACCCCAAAACACCACTTAAGCATTTAACCTTAATAAATAACCTTACCTCCACTTGATCAAACCGATTGCTACAAACGGAGGCTTGGCCAACCACTAAAACCCCAAGTATCTCGATCCACGGAACCCGAAAAGATCTAAGTTAACACTCGGCCCAAGTGCTATCAAGTTGAGAGAAGGAAATTCGGCAAAGGGGTGATGGATGTAGATTCGGCTATTAATTAAATCAAGGGTAGGGAACATTGGTTTTCAACCAAAGAGAGGAGAAAGAAAGGTGTGGGGTGTACTTTCTGGTTTTGAAGTGAAAAGGAAGGAAATAGGGAGAGTGGAGGGTTCGGCCACTTGGAAAGAAATGTGAAAGAAGAAGATAGGAGAGAAGGCAGATGGTGAATGAATGATGAGCACTCCCCTATTTATACTAAAAGGCCATGCTCCCACCCCCAAAAATAGTCCTCAAAATCCTCCTAAAATACCTCCCTACCACCCATTCAAAAGTTTGAATGAGTCAAACTTTACCTAGCCAAATTCAAAAAAATTGACCAAGTCTTCTCCACCTTTTAAGCCTTTCAAACCGTCCATCCACCCCACCAAGATGACGCAAAAAGAATGCCCATTTCTTTGCTCTGCGAATCGAAACCGAGCCTCTTCCCCTGCAAATGGCGTCACACACACAAGGCCTTAGTGGCGCCTATCCCGCCACTCCACCAGCTCCTTTCTTGTGTCATAAACTCCCAAATAATTGTCTTAAGACACCCCTCGCCAAGCTCCCTTTTAACCCCTAAAACTAAAAATTTTCTAAGGCAACCTACCACCACCTAGGGTTCTCAGGACCCCTAAAACTTACCCAACCACACACTAGAGTGTGCCAACACCCGAGCTAAGCACCAAATGCCTAACCCCTAAAACCAGGGTGTTACAATTCTACCCTCCTTAAAATAATTTCGTCCTCGAAATTACTTTACTAACAAACGTCCATACAACCTATCTTACCACCTTACGCTTATGCTGCGCACTCTGATCTTACTAAGGCTATCGTACCTACACAATCTCTAAATTCGCGCTCAAAATTCGAAACGCCACTCTTAGCAACACAGGAAAGGCTAACCTATAAGCAAACAAAGTAATTAACGCAAGTACCCAAGCAAAGGAGCTTACCTAGAATCACATCCTTGGTTGACTCCGACTAGAACCATTCCTTCCATGACTTGAACCATGACCCCTCGTCGCTTGAGGACAATTCTTAACCAGATGTGCCTTAGACCCACACCGAAAACATTCTTTACTATTTCCCCAACACTCTCCTGTGTGAGGTCTTCCACATCGAGCACAAGAACGATTCCGATCCATTGGTACAAGTACACTTGCAGGATTCTCGATCTTTGGTCTTTTCTGGACATTACCAAACGATGTTGACGGCCCAATATTTCTCTTATTCTCGTTCCTATTCTTTTCTCGGTTTTCCCTTACCGTCCTCTTAACTTCTTCGGCTATACGAGCTTTCTCCACTAGCACCGCGAAGTCTCTTTCCCTCTGCGGAGCGATCAGCACTCGAAGTTCATCTCGCAATCCATCTTCAAACCGGACACACCTCTCATAGTCAGTGGCCACAATTCCCTTAGCATACTGACTAAGCCGCACGAATTCCGCTTCGTACTCAGCTACCGACTTACCTCCTTGTACTAGATTTAGAAACGCCTTCCTTTGCGCATCCAAGTAGCTTGCTCCAACGTATTTTCCTCCAAACTTTTCCTTAAAGTAGTCCCAATCCAATCGATCTGCCGGTACACCTTGTTTGACAGTGAGCCACCAACGATAAGCCTCATCCGAAGAAGCGAAACAAAGACCTTTTAGCTTTTCCTGCGGGGCACAATCCAAGTCGTCCATAATTCTCTCGACTCCTTCTAGCCAATATTCCGCTACATTCGGGGCCACTCCGGATACTCCCTAAAAACTTCAGCCCCATTAGACACGAGTCTCTCGGACACCGACTTCCGAGCTCCATTTCCCCTACTAGCTCTTGCCACTTTTTCAAGCACGCGCGAACATAGCTCTGCGACACTGCGTTCTCTTCACTTATCGGATCTTGTTCCTCTACATCCATCGCTAGTGGCACTTCACACTTCGACCCATAGCGGACCCTCACCGGTTCGAAAGGTTGTCATTCTTCCTCTACTGCGCCCCTAGAACTCATCTCTAGCGCTTGATTTAATCTGTTTAGAAAGTTTTATGAATTAGAAATTATTGTTTCCTTTGTTTTATTCACGAGCAATTTTATGCAATGAAGGTTAGAGAGTAGTTCTTTCGATCAATCAAAGTTTCCTTCCTACCTGTGGGTAATTTCGTCATTTTCCCTGCTGGGTATTCTGTAAATCGAGAAAACATCTTCCAAAATCTGATTTAGAGTTTACAAACCAAAGGGGTAAATTTGAAAATTTAAAAACAGGGAATTTAGAAAACAGCAAGGCTAATTCCCTTTCGGGTTTTAATAATTAGTTTAGCCTATGAACAAGTCCTCTTGGTTAAGGTGAACCGTAGCTACGCACCAGGTAGGATTCGAGTAAAGAGGAGGTGAGTCGCTAGGACTGCTTAAATACCAAGCTCTTACTGAATGCCACTCCTAGACATGCGTACAGTGGTTACCACACCTTAACTCGGCGACTTATTTCACAGGTTTGTTTAAGAGCTTTAAGTTTTATGCATATGTTTGAGTAGTCTAATCTTAGGGTCCAACAGATCCTAGTATTCTATTCTACGAGCCCAAATAAACCCATAACAATTCATACAAACAAATCACTTCAAAAGTCCAAGTACTTACTGGTGGACTTGGTCTGAGGTACAGTGCCATGCGAATAACCTGAAAACCTTTTTATAAAAACCCCTATTCCGAAAAGCCCGTTTTGAAAACTGTTTCGAGCCCAAAGCCCTCAAAGCCGAGTTTTGAATCGGGCTCTGATACCAAATTGTAACACCCCCAAACCCGGCCCATTCACTACGACCGAATCTGGTTATGTCACCGGGAAAGACGGTTGGAAATCTTTGTCTTTAGAACTAAACTTGAAAATTTGCTATCGCTGGAAATCGTGTCCATTTAAAATTATTAAATAATATAAGTTTGTTGAAAATTTCTGAATTTAAAACATTATTATAAGTTGCTATAAGATGAATCTTTTTGCGAAATTATTACTAAGTGTAGTGTAAACTTCAACTTTAGTAAATAGAGTACTTTAAACCAAAGAGGCCCTTATTACATCAATAAAATCCCAAAATACTGATAATATAAAATACTTAAATAAGGTGAAACATTTTCTGTATGAAAATCTCCTTCTGCATGGGCCACCTTGTATCCACTCTAACCCGTCCACTAACCACGACTCACCTGCGATGATTAAAAAGTTGGGTGAGTCATACAGACTCAGTGTGTAAGTTAACCACTGAAATCCACCCACATGCTAGCCTCATAATATCCCAAATATCAAATGCAATAAGTAATATATATACAAATCATGCTCAAACACTGGGCTAGGCCCATTTCTCAATAAACTACATATCAACTGGGCTTGGCCCATTTCCACGTACGTTCCCAAAACATACCTATCCACATGTCATATTGGGCTTGGCCCATTTCCATATTATTACAAAAATAATGCAACATGATTCCCAACCCAACCTAGGGTCCATCCGCTACACACCCCCTTATCCAGCCTACCACACACCAGGGGACTATCGAGTCACCCTCTCCTTTTCCCTCCAAAAAGGCAACCAATGCCATCCACGATGTAGCGTATAGCTAACATCAACCACGATGGAGCACACAGCAATCCATCAAGCCACGATATGGCATAAAGCTCATATCAATCAAGGTAACCACGCGAACCAAATCGCAAAGATCCACAACGCGACCTCAGTCAGCGCCAATCCACGATGTAGCACAAAGCTGACATCAACCACGTACTCGAAGTACACCCGTACCTTCTTTTCATACCCACCCATGCACATGCCACATAAAATATAATCGTGATGATACATGCACATGCTTATTAACATCCATAACCATACTCATATACAAGCAACAGGTTCGATACTAACCTGATCATTGCTATACCCTTTAGGGGTATATATGGCACACCTATTACTGCACTTGTTAGCAAAACATATAACACATAAAACCCGGAAACAGTGGGTTAGTTACACACCTTACTACTAGGAGTACTAGACTCTCGATCCTCGACGCTATCGTCTAGCGAAACTACGGCTATTTGCTTAACGTTTCTGTTCTTTGGCCCACACCACGGTGGCCAATCTCGCATGTGCAGAAACCGCTCTTTTCTTGAACTTGAATAGGACCTTCCTTGCCCACTCTGTGGTTGTGGCCTCCATGCAAAAGCTTAATCAGTAAACAGTTAACCCCAAAACACCACTTAAGCATTTAACCTTAATAAATAACCTTACCTCCACTTGATCAAACTGATCACTAAAGCGGAGGCTTGGCCAACCACTAAAACCCCAAGTATCTCGATCCACGGAACCCGAAAGATCTAAGTTAACACTGCCCAAGTGCTATCAAGTTGAGAGAAGGAAATTCGACAAAGGGGTGATGGATGTAGATTCGGCTATTAATTAAATCAAGGGGTAGGGAACATTGGTTTCAGCCAAAGAGAGGAGAAAGAAAGGTGTGGGGTGTACTTTCGGTTTTGAAGTGAAAAGGAAGGGAAATAGGGAGAGTGGAGGGTTCGGCCACTTGGAAAGAAATGTGAAAGAAGAAGATAGGAGAGAAGGCAGATGGTGAATGAATGATGAGCACTCCCCCCCTATTTATACTAAAAGGCCAAGCTCCCACCCCCCAAAAATAGTCCTCAAAATCCTCCTAAAATACCTCCCTACCACCCATTCAAAAAGTTTGAATGAGTCAAACTTTTACCTAGCCAAATTCAAAAAAAATTGACCAAGTCTTCTCCACCTTTTAAGCCTTTCAAACCGTCCATCCACCCCACCAAGATGACGCAAAAAGAATGCCCATTTCTTTGCTCTTGCGAATCGAACTCGAGCCTCTTCCCCCGCAAATGGCGTCACACACACAAGGCCTTAGTGGCGCCTATCCCGCCACTCCACCAGCTCCTTTCTTGTGTCATAAACTCCCAAATAATTGTCTTAAGACACCCCTCGCCAAGCTCCCCTTTTAACCCCTAAAACTAAAAATTTTCTAAGGCAACCTACCACCACCTAGGGTTCTCAGGACCCCTAAAACTTACCCAACCACACACTAGAGTGTGCCAACACCCGAGCTAAGCACCAAATGCCTAACCCCTAAAACCAGGGTGTTACACCCTTTTCTTAAACATTTCTCAACCACTAAGGAAGAAATCATCACGGGTAGACTGTCTGATCCACCTGATTCAACCCGAACTACATCTCCACTCTCACATTTCAGTTCAAAAAACTTACTACCACAGTTCACTAAGACACTATGAGTAGTCAACCAATCCATGCCTAGGATTAAATCGAACTCATCAAACGGCAACAACACAAGGTTTGCAAGAAAACAATGATTCTCAATCAACAAAGGACAATTCTTACACACTTTGTCCACTAACACATGCTTTCCTAACGGGTTTGACACCTTAATAACAATGTTCGTAGACTCAACGGTCATACTCAAACTAGATGCTAATCTCATGCAAATATAAAGTGAGTAGACCCTGGATCTATTAAAGCAATAATAGAGGTGTCAAAGAGAGAAAAAGTACCCGTTATCACATCAGGGAAGGATGCCTCTTCGCGAGTGCGAATGGCGTACGTCCTCCCAGGTGCCCGACCCTCTGGTCTCACAGCAGAGTCCCTGGACGCACCTCTACCACTAGCCCCACCTCTTGGGTTCCTTGGTGGTCTACCCCTCGTAGACACATCATTAGGTCTCACTTCTTGCCTCTCTTCCTTATCATCCCTCTTAGGACAGTTACGGATAAAGTGGTCAAGGGAACCACATTTGTAACATTTCTGACTGTTTCCCAAACACTCTCCGATGTGATACCTACCACAACTTGGACACTACGGTTTACTCTTTGTATTGCCCACACTTTCCATCGAGGGGGCTCAGACTCTCGAACCCTGACGAGTATTGTCCAAGTCTCGATGCAAATATCCCACTGAGGCTGACGTCTGAGGATTCACTTTCTTGGATCTTTTCGACTGGGCTTGATACGACTTGCCCATCGGTCTCTTTCTCGCATCTCGAGCTTCACTCACATGACCCTCCTCTTATCTCGAACTCAACTCTTGGCCTTACTTGCCCTCTCAACTAATACCACGAATTCTTTCAATTCCAAAATGCCAACTAGGAGTTTGATATCCTCATTCAGCCCATCTTCGAACCTCTTGCACAAGATGGTCTCTGTCGACACACATTCTTAAGCGTATTTGCTAAGCCTAACAAACACACGCTCGTATTCAGCTACTGTCATCCTTCCTTGCTTCAGTTCAAGGAATTCTTTCCTTTTTCAGTCAGTATACCTCTGGATTATGTACTTCTTCTGGAACTCTTCTAGAAAGAAGTCCCACGTTACCCGCTCTCTCGGGAGCACTAATGTCAGCATCTTTTAACAATGGTATGCCGAGTCTCTCAGCAAAGATACAGCACACTTCAAACATTCCTCAAGTGTACATGAGAGCTCATCGAACACCCTCATCAAGTTCTCTAACATGAACTGTGCCCTCTCAGGGTCGTCATCTACTTTAGCTCTAAACTCCTCAGCCCCGTGTTTCCTAATCTTATCCACCGGGGGTTTCGATATCCTCACTACATCCATACCTTGAGGAGTCACAGGATTTGGCTGAGGTATAGGAGGAGGTGGAGGAGGTTGAGCATTAGGGTTCGCTCAGACATAATCCAAGTACTAATTACTCATCATATAGAGAAAGGATTCTCGTGCCTCTTCCCCTTGACCCCTCGCCTCGGGTCCACTTTGCACCGGCATGGTTCCTTGCTAGGAGCCGGCGCATTACTAGCTGCTTCATCAGCAGTCAATGGATTGGAATCCATATTCTATATAAAACAAGATTTAAAATCATCAGAAACCACCACACTATCATCGTACACTTATGGCATGTATAGCTAGACTCTTACACCCGCTACAGTAGTCCTAGAACCGACTAAACCATAGCTCTGATACCACTAAATGTAACACCCCTTACCCGGGTTTTACACCGGGAACCGGGCCCGAGGCGTTACCAAACTCAAACCGCTTAATCGCCACTTAGGCTCAACGTCATTACTAGCTATAACCTTATTCTCGACTTACGAGGCCTCACTCATACACACGAGGACTCTCGAGACTAATTCGGAACTTTTACGATCCTTAAAATTTTTCTCTTTTATACATGTCTCACATGCCCGTGCAAGATTAGACATGCTCGTGCATGAGCACACACGCCCATGTCCCCAGACCATGCCTAAAATCCCAAGCATTCTGCCAAATGCCCCACGGCCATGGCACGCCTGTGCTCCCCAACCGTGGTGAACACTGACTTCCCTCACACGACCTAGAGTCTAGACACACGCCCATGTGGCTAGCTCGTGGCCAACACTGGTGAATCCCACACGCCCTAGGCACACGCCCCTGTGACTAGTCCGGGGTCTATTCTATTTTTAAATATTAACATGCAGGGGACGCACGGCCACAGCACACGCCCGTGGGCTGACCGTGTGTCACACATGGTCTAGACACACACCCGTGTGTCTATCCATATGGTCAATGTAACAGTCTAAATTTGACCCTAATCAGAACGGTGGTTTCGGGACCACGAATCTGAGTCTGAAAAATAATTAAATATTATTTTCTGTGTTAATTATATGCGAATTATTATGTATGAAAGTTTCGTATAAAAATTTGATTGTTTGTGTGCTTAATTTAATAAAAGGATTTAATCGTATAAAGTATAAAAGTTACAAACTATAGTGAAAAGTGTCTATTTGCTAGTGGTTTCTTAACATGAAGTCCTTAAGGGCGAATAGCCCATTATCTAAGGTAGTGGACGGTTTAAGACACCATTACCCTTAGTATATATGTTAGTTTTATTTTAATTAAAAGGTTATTTAAGTAATTGAAAAATAAACATAATATATGTTAAAATAAAACAAAATAAAGCCATTATCATTTTGGCTTCTTCCTTGGCCGAATGTGAACAAAGAAAAGAAAGGTTGGAGCTTTGTATATTCGGCTACTTACAAGCCAAATTAAAGGTTAGTTTTTAATCGGTTTTTGATAATTTTTACGTTTTTGTAATCGTTGCTTCGAGAACTTCAAAACCCATGTCTTAATTTCATGAATTGGTGATGTTTGTGTAAAATGCCATGGATGTTATGTTGAGTTTCATGATGTTTTATGGTGTTAAATGATAGATATATAATTGATGAACATACTTTGTTCTTGAATTTTTGATGAATTTGGCTAAATAGGGCTAAATTGAGAAAATAAATCTTTGAGGGGTTAAAATGCGAAATTAATGAAATGTAGGGACTTATAAGACCATGGGGAAGATTTGGCCCTTAGGGATTGAATTCAAATTATGTGTATTTTGTGTTTTGTGCAATAGGGACTAAATTGTAAAAGTTGTAAATGTCAGGGGTAAAATGGTAATTTGCCTATTTATGTGTTTTGGGACTAAATTGAAGTGAAATGTGCTTGAATGAGCTTAATTTGAATATGTTTAGATCAAGAACAAAGAAAAACGGACTTGGATCGGGGAAAGGCGAAAGTTATCGAATAGCCTGTTCTTGTCGTCCGACGATACCCGAGGTAAGTCTATAAGCAATTTAATATCGTTAATATCATTTATAACCTTGATTATATGCTGAATTATGAAATTACGGTTATAGAATTTGTTAAAGACAAATGTGGATAGTGATTTTGTAATGAAATGTTGCTAAATTTTGATTGAAATGATATGTTTAAGTGATATGAATAATGTGTGATTTATGTAATTTTGGGCAGCATATAATGTGAATGAGATGGTAATAATACCGTTATTCGGGCTTCGAGCCTAGCAGGCCTTGTGCCGGTGAATTATATCGGGCTTATTGCCTAGCAGGCTAAATGCCAGTGTTTAAACTTCAGACCTCAGGTCTAGCAGGCTTAATGCCGGTGTGTATTTCAGGCTTTGATGCCTAGCAGGCTTAATACCGGTGATTTATAATACGAGCGTAAGCTTACAAAATGGTGGAGTTATGGTGATAAATGAACAAGCTAAAGCTTATTCAAGGGAATTAAATAATTTGGCCACAAGGTATGTATTGACTTGAGTATATATTTATATGTGATGTTAGTGATTGAGTAAATTATAGATAATGTGTTACGCATTGGTATCTTGGACATGTGGAAATTTGATATTGATTAGATGTTGTTCATTGACCAACATTTGAATATTGAATGATTATATGAGTATGGATACATAAGTATATTCGGCTATATGGAAATTATATGGATAGATAATCGGTCATGTGGAATTAACCCTATAATTATGTGTATATTCGAATGCATGGGATTAGGTTGAACCTAGTACCTATTAAATGAGTGATATATGGCTTCGATGATTAATGTGTACTATGTGTTTAAATTAAGATTCTATAAAGAGTAGAGTATAATAGTGAATAGTTGATTATATTGTTTTAATTGCTTAAGGCTTACTAAGCTAAGTAGCTTACTTCGTGTGTTTGTTACTTTGTTTTATAGATTTTGATCAAGCTACGAGCTCAGGGGATCATCAGCAAAGTCATCCACACTATCATCCTATTTGGTACGTATAATCTTAGTTTTTGAATCAAATGCATGTTTAGGTTAGACTAAGTTTTTAAACCCATGAATTTTGTCTTGTATATAAGTAAAGCGAAAATGGCTAAGTTATGATACTCTGATCTTAAATGAATGTGGCTTTGATGCATGTTCTTTATGGCTGTATATTCTGTAATATGAGTTGCATCGATGGATGTTTAGTTAACTATCATGACATTCATGTCATCCATTTAATTAGTCATTTACTCATTATGTCAATAAAGTGAGAAATACATTTTAGTTTAGTATAGATATTCATAAGGTTGACCTAAATGTCAAGTTTGCCATTGAACAAGATTGATTTTGCAAGGTACGGTAGTTGATTACAATTGAGTAGTTAATATTTGTGAATATATGTGAATGTGTTTGATTCACTAATTAAGGAAAAAGAGTTATTAAAGTGAGATATATATATTCAAGTTTACATCAAAGAGAAAATGTTATAATGCATATAACATATTCGATTATGAATGGCTTTGGTGCATGTGTATCAAATTCGATTTAAGTGGTTTGGTAATGAAATGGTCAAATTATGGTAATATGGTCTTGATAGTAAATGGGCTATGATGATTGGTTTCTATATAGATACAACCAGTAATGCATGTATGCATAAGTTGGTATTTTTTTATGGCATTCGTGTATATTATACCATGCATTTTTGGTTTAGTAGATGGCTAATCAGAGGTTGAACTTATTATGCATTTTGAATTGAAAGATATTGCATTTGGGAATTGATATGTTCGAAATTTCTTTTAATGGGGCTATGGTTGAAAAATGTTAAATTCAATTACACAAGATTTAGCATGTCTATATAGATATATATATTCACGCATATTTAGCTTTGATTTTAGTTATTTTGTTTAGGTTTATTAATAACGGATATGTGCATATTCAGTCATTGCATATTAGGTGACCAAATAAACAGTGGTAAGGTTATTTAATGAAACATACTTCTATGTGAATTCAGCTAAATAGTTATAATATGTCTTTGCTTTTCTTTTCTTTAAAATGTTAAGTAGATTATGAAGTTACATTACACTTTATGTATTCGATTATGTTTGTTTGAGTCGTAAACATTTGATATGTTTTGTATTATGTGTAGTAATGCCCTTTAACCCTAATTCGGTGACGGATACGGGTTAGGGGTGTTGCATTTGATTGGTATCAGAGCTTACGGTTTAGTCGATTCTAGGACTACCGTAGCGTGTGTGAGTCTAGCTATACATGACTTAACTTTATAGTACGATAGTGTGGTGACTTCTGACATTTAAATTGTGTTTTATATAGTAAATTGATCCTGACAGAGCCGTAGCTGATGATGTAGAGAGCGTAGCGCCTGATCCCTCACAATGGTCAACGCCGGTAGAGTCTCGACCTATCTCGGGTAGCCATGAGGGGAAGGCTAAGCAAGCCTTCTACCAGATGATGAATGAATGGTTTTCCCAATTTATTCGGACTAATTCGGTTGTACAACAACCTCCACCCCCGAATAATCCAACTCCGATACCTTCAGCACCTTCGATGATAGATCCGATGAGATCTAGCAGGCCTCTCATTGATAAAATCAGGAAACACGGGGCCGAAGAATTTAAAGCTAATGATGATGACGACGTGAAACGAGCTGAGATGTGGCTTGATAATACTATTCGTGTGCTTGATGAGCTGTCATGTACTCCAGACGAATGCTTGAAGTGTGCTATATCCTTATTACGGGACACCGCATATCACTAGTGGAATACACTAGTATCGGTGGTTCCGAGGGAGAAAGTGACCTGGGAATTCTTTCAGATAGAATTCTGTAAAAGTACATCAGTCAGAGATTCATTGATCAGAAATGAAAAGAATTTTTGGAATTGAAACAGGGTCGAATAACTGTGACTGAGTATGAACGGAAATTTGTTAGACTGAGCCGATATGCCCGTGAATGTGTGTCAACTGAAGCCATTATGTGTAAAAGATTTGAAGACGGTCTGAATGAAGATATTAAGTTGCTAGTCGGCATACTCGATATTAAAGAGTTCGTGGTACTTGTCAAACGAGCTTGCAAAGCCGAAGAGCTTGGAAAAGAGAAAAGAAAAGCCGAGTTTGAAGCTAGAGACATTTGAAAAAGATCATCGAGTAAGACCTTTCATTCCGCATCAAAGAAGTTTAAAGATTAATTCAGTCGACATAAGGCTACTTCAGACTTCTCTAGACGAGATCGACCTCCTGTGGGTTCCCGAGCCACTTCGATGGCTAGTGTTGGTAATGTTCAGCAGAACTGGGCTGAGTGCAAGCATTGTGGAAAATGGCATTCTAGGAGTTGTAGATTTCGTGATCGGTCCTACTTTAAATGTGGATCGTCGAATCATTTTATTCGAGAGTGCCCGATGCTAGCCGAGCAAAATACGACTCAGAATACAAGACCGAGCTACGCGTCAGCACGAGGCAGACCACTCAGGCATTTGGGAAATGTAAGTGGCAGTCAGAAAGGAACCAAAAACACTGCAGTTCGATCTGAGGCTCGTGCACCTGCTAGAGCATATGCTGTACGTGCCAGAGAGGATGCTTCTTCCTCAGATGTTATCACCGGTACTTTCACTCTTTATGATACTACTGTGATTGCATTGATTGATCCGGGTTCGACTCATTCATATGTGTGTGAAACTTTAGTATCCAGTAGGACTCTACCTGTTGAGTCTACTGAGTTTGTGATTCGTGTATCAAACCCCTTGGGTCGATGTGTTCTAGTTGATAAAGTGTGTAAAAGTTGCCCGTTGATGATTCGAGATTCATGCTTCCCAGCTGATTTAATGTTGTTGCCTTTCGACGAGTTAGATATAATTTTGGGGATGGACTAGTTAACTTTGCACGATGCTGTTGTTAATTGCAAAAGAAAGACCCTTGATTTGAGATGTCAGAACGGTGAAGTTATCCGAATTGAATCTAATGCCCTGAATGGGTTACCGGCAGTAATCTCCTCGATGTTAGCTCATAAGCATGTGAGAAAAGGGTGTGAAGCTTACTTGGCTTATGTGTTGGATATTAAAGTTACTGAGAAGCAGATTGAATCCGTACCAGTTGTGTGCGAGTATCTAGATGTGTTTCCTGAAGAACTACCAGGTTTACCACCTGTTCGAGAAATAGAGTTTTGTATCAAATTAGTACCGGGGACGACTCCGATTTCAATAGCTCCGTATCGGATTGCACCTACAGAATTAAAAGAGTTGAAAGCACAGTTGCAAGAGTTAACAGATAGGGGCTTTGCACGACTGAGCTTCTCTCCTTGGGGTGCACCAGTTTTATTTGTGAAAAAGAAAGATGGGACTATGCGAATGTGCATCGATTACCGACAGCTCAACAAGGTAACTATAAAGAATAAATATTCGTTGACACGGATTGACGACTTGTTTGATCAGTTGAAAGGGGCTTCAGTGTTTTCAAAGATATATTTAAGATCGGGCTATTATCGATTTGTAGTCGAGATTCCGATGTGCCAAAGACTGCTTTTCGAACGAGGTACGGACATTATGAGTTTCTGGTTATGCCTTTTGGGCTTACTAATGCACCTACTATTTTTGTGGATCTAATGAATCAGATTTTCAGACAGTATTTGGATTGGTTTGTGGTAGTGTTTATATATGATATTCTGATCTACTCCAGAGATGAAACCGAGCATCTTTGAGCATCCGAGGCCCAGTGCTACAAACTTTGTGAGATAAACAGTTGTATGCAAAGTTTAGTAAGTGTGAGTTCTGCCTGAATGAGGTCAGTTTTTTGGGTCACGTTGTTTCAGCGTTAGGCATTCGGGTTGATCCGAATAAAATATCGGCTATACTTGATTGGAAACCACCAAGAAATGTTTCTGAAATTCGAAGCTTTCTGGGACTTGCTGGTTACTACAAACGATTCGTGAAGGGTTTTTCTATGATAGCCACACCCTTGACAAAGCTATTATAGAAAGATGTCAAGTTCGAATGGACGGAAAAATGTCAGAAAAGTTTCGATCAGTTGAAAGCTCTTTTGACCGAGGCTCTAGTGTTAGTTCAGCCTAAATTTGGTAAAGAATTTGTTGTGTATAGTGATGCTTCTTTGAATGGTTTGGGTTGCGTTTTAATGCAAGAAGGCAAAGTAGTAGCCGATGCTTCGAGACAGTTGAAGCCTCATGAAAGAAATTATCCGACACATGATTTGGAGTTATCAGCCATTGTATTCGCGTTATCGATTTGGCGTCATTATCTATTTGGTGAGAAATGTCATGTCTATTCGGATCACAAAAGTGTAAAGTATTTGATGACTCAGAAAGATTTGAACTTGAGACAACGCAGATGGTTAGAGCTGTTGAAAGATTAGTAATTAGTGATTGACTATCATCCGGGGAAAGCTAATGTTGTTGCGGATGCCTTAAGTCAAAAATCATTATTTGCTCTTCGTGCGTTAAACGCACATATGGTTATGTTTGATGATGGTTCAATAGTAGCCGAATTAAAATCAATACCATTGTATATTCAACAAATTTGTGATGCTAAGAAAGTTGACAAAGATTCGGTTGCAGGACGAGTTCAGTGTGAAAGTAATGCAGAGTCAGAGTTTTGAATTGATGAAAATGACTGTTTGAATTTCAAAGGCCGAATATGTGTTCCGAGGAATGTGGATTTGATTCAGATGTTGTTGAATGAGACTCATAATAGTAGATTGTCAGTACATCCGGGTAGTACGAAAATGTATAATGATTTGAAACAGTTCTATTGGTGGCCTGGTATGAAATGGGACATATACGAATTTGTCTCGAAGTGCTTAATTTGTCAGCAAGTAAACGCCGAACATCAGGTGCCTTCTAGGTTACTTCAGCAGATCATGATACCTGAATGGAAATGGGACAGAATTTCTATGGATTTTGTATCCGGTTTGCCTACGACACCGAGCAAGAAAGATGCAGTCTGGGTTATAGTGGATAGACTAACAAAATCAGCTCACTTTGTTCCAATTCGTACGGACTATTCGCTCGATAAGCTTACGGAGTTATATGTATCTCAAATTGTGAGATTACATGGTGTGCCGATTTCCATTGTATCGGACAGAGACCCGAGATTCACGTCGCGGTTTTTGAAGAAATTGTAAGATTCTTTAGGTACCAAACTACACTTTAGCACAGCTTTTCACCCGCAGACAGATGGTCAGTCTAAACGAATCATTCAGATACTTGAGGACATGTTGAGATGTTGCATCCTCGAGTTTGAAGGTACGTGGGAATGATACTTACCTTTGATTGAATTTGCTTACAATAATAGCTTTCAATCTAGTATCAAAATGGCACCTTACGAAGCTTTGTACGGCCGTAAGTGTCGTACACCATTGTACTGGACCGAGCTCGATGAAAACAAGATACACGGGGTTTATTTGATTAAAGAGACTGAACAGAAGGTCGCAGTGATCCGAGATAGTTTGAAAGTTGCATCAGATCGCCAAAAGTCATACGCGGATTTGAAACGCAAGGACATTGAGTTTTAGGTTGGAGACTGGGTATTTTTGAAAGTTTCTCCGTGGAAGAAAGTACTTCGATTTGGTCAAAAAGGCAAATTAAGTCCGAGGTTCATCGGACCGTATGAGATCATCGAACGTGTTGGGCCTGTTGCTTATAGATTAAAGTTTCCCTCTGAACTAGAAAAGATACACGATGTATTTCATATTTCGATGCTTTGTAGATATAGATCAGATCCGTCACATGTGATCGCCCCGTCTGAGATTGAAATTCGATCCGATATGACGTACGAGGAAGAACCGATTCGTATCTTAGCTCGTGAAGTGAAAGAGTTGAGAAACAAGAAAATTCTGTTAGTAAAAGTATTATGGAATCGACATGGAGTAGAAGAGGCTACGTAGGAGCCTAAGGATTCAATGAGGCAACAATATCCAACTTTGTTTAATGGTAAGATTTTTGGGACGAAAATCCCTAAGGGGAGAGTTGTAATGATCGAATTTGACCCTAATCGAGCGGTGGTTTTGGGACCACGAACCGAGTCCGAAAAATAATTAAATATTATTTTCTCGTGTTAATTATATCACGAATTATTATGTGTGAAAGTTTCAGTATAAAAATTTGATTGTTTGTGTGCTTAATTTAATAAAATGATTTAATCGCATAAAGTATAAAAGTTACAAACTATATTGAAAAGTGTCTATTTGCTAGTGGTTTCTTAACATAAAGTCCTTAAGGGCAAATAGCCCATTATCTAAGGTAGTGGACGGTTTAAGACACCATTACCCTTAGTATATATGTTAGTTTTATTTTAAGTAAAAGGTTATTTAAGTAATTGAAAAATAAACATAATATATGGAAAAATAAAACAAAATAAAGCCATTATAATTTTGGCTTCTTCCTTGGCCGAATGTGAACAAAGAAAAGAAAGGTTGGAGCTTTGTATATTCGGCTACTTACAAGCCAAATTAAAGGTTAGTTTTTAATCGGTTTTTGATAATTTTTACGTTTTTATAATCGTTGCTTCGAGAACTTCAAAACCCATGTCTTAATTTTATGAATTGATGATGTTTGTGTAAAATTCCATGGATGTTATGTTGAGTTTCATGATGTTTTATGGTGTTAAATGATAGATATATAATTGATGAACATACTTTGTTCTTGAATTTTTGATGAAATTGGCTAAATAAGGATAAATTGAGAAAATAAATCTTTGAGGGGTTAAAATGCAAAATTAATGAAATGTAGGGACTTATAAGACCATGGGGAAGATTCGGCCCTTAGGGATTGAATTCAAATTATGTGTATTTTGTGTTTTGTGCAATAGGGACTAAATTGTAAAAGTTGTAAATGTCAGGGGTAAAATGGTAATTTGCCTATTTATGTGTTTTGGGACTAAATTGAAATGAAATGTGCTTGAATGAGCTTAATTTGAATATGTTTAGATCAAGAACAAAGAAAAACAGACTTGGATCGGGGAAAGGCGAAATTTATCGAATAGCCGGTTCTTGTCGTCCGACGATACCCGAGGTAAGTCTATAAGCAATTTAATATCGTTAATATCATTTATAACCTTGATTATATGCTGAATTATGAAATTACGGTTATAGAATTTGTTAAAGCCGAATGTGGATAGTGATTTTGTAATGAAATGTCGCTAAATTTTGATTGAAATGATATGTTTAAGTGATATGAATAATGTGTGATTTATGTAATTTTGGGCAGCATATAATGTGAATGAGATGGTAATAATACCGTTATTCGGGCTTCGAGCCTAGCAGGCCTTGTGTCGGTGAATTATATCAGGCTTATTCCCTAGCAGGCTAAATGCCGGTGTTTAAACTTCAGACCTCAGGTCTAGAAGGCTTAATGCCGGTGTGTATTTCAGGCTTTGATGCCTAGCAGGCTTAATGCCGGTGATTTATAATACGAGCGGGAATTAAATAATTTGGCCACAAGGTATGTATTGACTTGAGTATATATTTATATGTGATGTTAGCGATTGAGTAAATTATAGATAATGTGTTATGCATTTGGTATCTTGGACATGTGGAAATTTGATATTGATTAGATGTTGTTCATTGACCAACATTTGAATATTGAATGATTATTGAGTATGGATACATAAGTATATTCGGCTATATGGAAATTATATGGATAGATAATCGGTCATGTGGAATTAACCCTATAATTATGTGTATATTCGAATGCATGGGATTAGGTTGAACCTAGTACCTATTAAATGAGTGATATATGGCTTCGATGATTAATGTGTACTATGTGTTTAAAATAAGATTCTATAAAGAGTAGAGTATAATAGTGAATAATTGATTATATTGTTTTAATTGCTTAAGGCTTACTAAGCTAAGTAGCTTACTTCGTGTGTTTGTTACTTTGTTTTATAGATTTTGATCAAGCTACGAGCTCAGGGGATCATCAGCAAAGTCATCCACACTATCATCCTATTTGGTACTTATAATCTTAGTTTTTGAATCAAAGGCATGCATAGGTTAGACTAAGTTTTTAAACCCATGAATTTTGTCTTGCATATAAGTAAAGCCATGCGAAAATGGCTAAGTTATGATACTCTGATCTTAAATGAATGTGGCTTTGATGCATGTTCTTTATGGTGTATATTACAGTAATATGAGTTGCATGGATGGATGTTTAGTTAACTATCATGACATTCATGTCATCCATTTAATTAGTCATTTACTTATTATGTCAATAAAGTGAGAAATACATTTTAGTTTAGTATAGATATTCATAAGGTTGACCTAAATGTCAAGTTTGCCATTGAACAAGATTGATTTTGCAAGGTACGGTAGTTGATTACAATTGAGTAGTTAATATTTGTGAATATATGTGAATGTGTTTGATTCACTAGTTCAGGAAAAAGAGTTATTAAAGTGAGATATATATATATTCAAGTTTACATCAAAGAGAAAATGTTATAATGCATATAGCATATTCGGTTATGAATGGCATTGGTTCATGTGTACCAAATTCGATTTAAGTGGTTTGGTAATGAAATGGTCAAATTATGGTAATATGGTCTTGATAGTAAATGGGCTATGATGATTGGTTTCTATAAAGATACAACCGGTAATGCATGTATGCATAAGTTGGTATTTTTTTTTATGGCATTCGTGTATATTATACCATGCATTTTTGGTTTAGTAGATGGCTAATCAGAGGTTGAACTTATTATGCATTTTGAATTGAAAGATATTGCATTTGGGAATTGATATGTTTGAAATTTCTTTTAATGGGGCTATGGTTGGTAAATGTTAAATTCAATTACACAAGATTTAGCATGTCTATATATATATATATATATATATATATATATATATATATATATTCACGCATATTTAGCTTTGATGTTAGTTATTTTGTTTAGGTTTATTAATAACGGATATGTGCATATTCAGTCATAGCATATTAGGTGACCAAATAAACAGTGGTAAGGTTATTTAATGAAACATGCTTTTATGTGAATTCAGCTAAATAGTTATAATATGTCTTTGCTTTTCTTTTCTTTAAAATGCTAAGTAGATTATGAAGTTACATTACACTTTATGTATTCGATTATGTTTGTTTGAGTCGTAAACATTTGATATGTTTTGTATTATGTGTAGTACTGCCCTTTAACCCTAATTCAGCGACGGATACGGGTTAGGGGTGTTACATTTGATTGGTATCAGAGCTTACGGTTTAGTCGATTCTAGGACTACCGTAGCGTGTGTGAGTCTAGCTATACATGCCTTAACTTTATAATACGATAGTGTGGTGACTTCTGACATTTAAATTGTGTTTTATATAGTAAATGGATCCCTGTGAGCCGAGTGTAGAGAGCGTAGCGCCTGATCCCGCACATGGGTCAGCGCCGGTAGACTCTCGACCTATCTCGGGTAGCCATGAGGGGAAGGATAAGCAAGCCTTCTACCAGATGATGAATGAATGGTTTTCCCAATTTATTCGGACTAATCCGGCTGTACAACAACCTCCACCCCCGAATAATCCAACTCCAATACCTTCAGCACCTCCGATGATAGATCCGACGAGATCTAGCAGGCCTCCCGTTGATAAAATCAGGAAACATGGGGCTGAAGAATTTAAAGCTAATGATGATGACGATGCGGAATGAGCTAAGATGTGGCTTGATAATACTATTCGTGTGCTTGATGAGCTGTCATGTACTCCAGATGAATGCTTGAAGTGTGCTATATCCTTATTACGGGACACCGCATATCACTGGTGGAATACACTAGTATCGGTGGTTCCGAGGGAGAAAGTGACCTGGGAATTCTTTCAGATAGAATTCCGTAAAAGTACATTAGTCAGAGATTCATTGATCAGAAACAAAAAGAATTTCTGGAATTGAAACAGGGTCGAATGACCGTGACTGAGTATGAATGGAAATTTGTCAGACTGAGCCGATATGCCCGTGAATGTGTGTCAACTGAAGCCATTATGTGTAAAAGATTTGAAGACGGTCTGAATGAAGATATTAAGTTGCTATTCGGCATACTCGAGATTAGAGAGTTCGTGGTACTTGTCGAACGAGCTTGCAAAGCCGAAGAGCTTGGAAAAGAGAAAAGAAAAGCCGAGTTTGAAGCTAGAGACATTCAAAAAAGATCATCGAGTAAGACCTTTCATTCCGTATCAAAGAGGTTTAAAGATTAATCCAGTCGACATAAGGCTACTTCAGACTTCTCTAGACGAGATCGACCTCCTGTGGGTTCCCGAGCCACTTCGATGGCTAGTGTTGGTAATGTTCAGCAGAACCGGGCTGAGTGCAAGCATTGTGGAAAATGTCATTCTGGGAGTTGTAGATTTCGTGATCGGTCCTGCTTTAAATGTGGATCATCGGATCATTTTATTCGAGAGTGCCCGATGCTAGCCGAGCAAAATACGGCTCAGAATACAAGACCGAGCTACGCGTCAGCACGAGGCAGACCACCCAGGCATTCGGGAGATGTAAGTGGCAGTCAGAAAGGAACCAAAGACACTGCAGTTCGATCGAGGCTCGTGCACTGCTAGAGCATATCTCCGACATGACGTGCGGAGAGGATGCTTCTTCCCCAGATGTTATCATCGGTACTTTCACTCTTTATGATACTACTGTGATTGCATTGATTGATCCGGGTTGAAACACCCCACACCCGGCCCACGAGCCTTGACCGGATCTGGTATGCTCCCCGAAGAAAACCGATTCAAAATGCATTTGTTACTTTGGAAAAGGGTGTGGTTTGAAAGAAAGATTGTTTTGAGTTGGGCTCGATTAGAAAACAAAATCGTTTTATAATGAAAACCCTTTCTAAATTTTAGGTGATAGAACGTATAGAGTACATTTAGAATAAATTACTTAATCTTTAACTTAATAAAAATTTGTAGCCATAATAAAACAATGAAATAGTTCAACAGTGGCCTTATTACATCAAACAAACCCAAATAATTTAAAGTACTTAAATGAAATGAAATGTCCAAATAAAATAAACTTCAGTGAGCATGGCCACCACAAGTTCTCGCCGTCCCGGTCCATCCTTTGTTCGTCACACTGAACATGTTCCCACAACGGGGTGAGTCAACAGACTCAATGTGTAACCAACACTAAAATTTAATAGCTCAGGCATACATTATCATAAAACATGCATATTCATATAACAGATATGAAAAAAAAGTGATGCAACCCGAACCCAAACCTAGATGCCATCCGCTACACATCACCCGTACCATCCTGCACATCGTGGGGACTACTAAGTCAACCCTCCATCCGCTACACACCATCGAAGGCAGTCATTGCAGTCGACGTGCTCATCGCCCTTATAATTATTTGTGGCATAGCCACCAGATTAGATAATTGTGACCGAAGTCACCACATTCAGATATCGTGGTCTTAATTCACCACATTCAGATAATGTGACCGAAGTCACCACATTCAGATATCGTGGTCTTAGATCACCACATTCACTTCCCCTTTTTCAATAACCCATATGCCCCATATCATACATATTATGCATTAACATGCCAAATTTCACATTCTTCTCACTGTTCACGTATGAGTCATAACATATATTCATAATCCTAGTAGGAGTAGGAAACGTACCTGGGTACTTTGTACCATTGTATGGTACCTTAACCATATTCACATTCTTATAAACATGCTAATATTAAATATTGCCATAAATCTTATTAAAAGATAGTGTGGGTACACACTGGTATGCTTAACGAATTCCTTGAAATCTCGAAAAACCAATCTATCGCTTTAGATCTTTTAAGACCCTTTAGTGCCGATTGATGTCTAATCAAATGCCGGAAACTTTGTATCCTTCTTTCTTGAAATCGGTAATCACTAGATTACTTGAATAGATTAGCTTCGGCTTTTGAATAATTAATGAACACCTATATTTACCAAACATGGCCTTGGCCGAATGCTATAGACACTTACCTTATGGATTTTAAATCCCGAAATTCACCGAATAACTAGGGAACACGCGGCCTATGGTGTACCTTCGGAAAAAGAACTTCTCCTTCCTTGTAGTCGACGCTTAGTAAATCCCGAAAGATCTCTTCAAAGTTTCGGCAACAAGATATTAATGGGGTTAGTCCTATATTTCGGCAAATCTTAAAAGAAAAAGGATGAAACCGAATGAGATCTTACCCTTACTTTAGGAATCGGCAATCCTTGCTTGAGCCTTTGACAACATTCGGCTATGTAGGCTAAAAAGATCTTAATTTCGGCTCTTTGATTGGTATAAAGAAATCGGCTAATGATGGTATCTTGGGTTTTCGGCTTTAGCTAATAAAAAGAAGAAGAACAAATGCTCTAGGAAATTCGGCAGAGAGAGAAGGGTTGAAAGAAAGAATGAATGGCCCTCTTTTCCTCTAGTAGCCAAAATTTACTATCTTAGAATCCCCTACTTGGCCATCACTTCTATTTTGATAGCTTTATCACCTTATTTAAAATTAATAGAAATAATCCTTTAATTATCTCTTATTAAAAATACCAATAATTATCCATCATGTACCCATCTATTTAGCCGAATTTTAAAGAGAATAAAACTCCTCCCTAGAGTTCCTTAGTGCCGTCCACCTCCTCTGCTCCTTGTAGCAAAAATAAAATCCTTTATTTGCTTCCCATGCGACTCAAACTCGGGCCCCTCTCCCCTTGCTTGTGGCGTCACTTACTGGGCTTTAAGTGGCGTCTCCTTGCCACTTTTCCAAACCCGTTCTTGTGTCAAATTTCCTCTATTAATTTTCTTAAGGCCACCTTGCCTTAGTTTCCACTTTTAAACTTTAAAACTTAACATTTTCTAAGACATTTCCTTACATTTCCAAGTTCCCAAAAATGTTCACTTTCCTCTTTTAAACTTAACATTTCCAAAGCATTTCCTTACATTTCCAAGTTTCCAAAAATGTTCACTTTCCTCTTTTAAACTTAACATTTCCTTACATTTCCAAGTTTCCAAAAATGTTCACAATACATTCATAACACATAAGACATGCCATTTCGTATAATTAAATCAAAAATGCATAGGCCCATTTCGAGGATGTTCTGAGTTCTACCCCCTTAAAATAATTTCGTCCTCGAAATTACCAGCTAAAATAAATGAGGGTATTCTTTGTCGCATTCCCTCTTCTGGCTCCCACGAAGCTTCCTCCGATCCGTGGTTGCGCTATAACACTTTGACTAGAGGAACTAACTTCCTCCGTAACACTTTCACGCCTCGTTCCAAGATCTCGAATCGGCTCTTCCTCGTAGGATAAATCTGGCCTTAGCTCCACCTCTTCAACCGGTACTACGTGAGATGGATCCGATCGATATCGACGTAGCATGGAAACATGGAATACATCGTGCATCTGTTTCAACTCCGGTGGCAAGTCTAACTGATATGCCACTGGTCCAACTCGCTTCAACACTCGATAGGGCCCTCTAAACCTTGGGCTTAACTTCCCTTTGCGACCAAACCTCATCACCTTCTTCCAAGGCGAGACTTTCAGAAACACTTGATCCTCCACTTCAAACTCTATTTCCTTCCGTTTGAGGTCTGCGTACAACTTTTTTCTATCAGATGCCTCCTTCAACCGTGCCCGAATTATCTCAACCTTCTATTCAGATTCTACCACTAACTCTGGACCCAAAACTCGATGTTCTCCTAATTCAGTCCAACACATAGGAGTTTGACACTTCCGACCGTACAACGCTTCATACGGTGCCATCCGAATGCTGGCTTGATAGCTTTTGTTGTACGCAAACTCTGCTAAAGGCAAATACTCCTCCCAACTTCCTCTGAAGTCCATCACACAGCCCCTCAACATAACCTCTAACACTTGGATTACCCGTTCGGACTGCCCGTCCGACTGTGGATGAAAGGCCGTAGTGAAATCCAACTTAGTGCCTAAAGCTTGATGAAGTGCCTTCCAAAACCGAGACGTAAATCTTGGGTCTCTATCCAAAATGATTGACACCGGCACTCCATGTAACCTCACAATTTCCACCACATATAATTTGGCCAACTTCTGAAGAGAATAATCAACTCTTACCGGAATGAAGTGCGCGAACTTGGTCAAACGGTCCACTATTACCCATACCGCGTCCTTCTTAGTAGGCGTAAGGGGAAGCCCACTAACGAAGTCCATGGTGATTCTCTCCCACTTCCACTGCGGGATCTTGATTGGTGAAGTAGTCCCGATGGAACACGGTGTTCGGCCTTAACTTGGCGACACGTCAGACATTTTCCCACGAATTCAGTAACTTCCCGTTTAAGATCTCGCCACCAAAATTGTTCCCTTAGATCCCTGTACAGCTTAGTGCCTCCGGGATGCATAGCATAAGGGCTACCATGCGCTTCTCGAAGAATCCTCTGTCTTAACTCCTCGTTCTTGAAAGATCTGAGACCTTTCCCTTGAAGCACAATACTCCCTCATCATTAACACCAAAATCCTCTAACTCTTCGTTGTGTACTTGTTGCAACTTAACTCTTAGGTCCTCATCCACCAACTGACTTTCCTTTACCTCATTCAACCATGTTGGTTTGACTTGCAATTCCACACAGACTCCCATCATCATACAAACTCAAGTGTGCGAACAACATCGCCTCGGTCCGACACCACTTTTCGACTTAAGGCATCCGCCACCACATTTGCCTTGCCGGGTGGTACTCTATCGCACAATCATAATCCTTCAATAATTCCACCCACACCTTCATTTGTCTCAAGTTTAACTCCTTCGAGTCAACAGATACTTGAGACTCTTGTGATCCGTGTAAATTATCGACTTTTCTCCATAAAGATAGTGCCTCCAAACCTTAAGAGCGAAAACCACCGCACGCCAATTCCAAGTCATGGGTTGGGTAGTTAACCTCATGCGGCCTTAAGCGCCGAGACGCATAAGCGACTACTTTTCCATCTTGCATTAGAACACACCCTAATCCCGTATGCGAAGTGTCACGAAGACACCACAAACTCCTTTCCCGCCTCATTTGAATTAACACCGGAGCTTAGTCAAAACCCTCTTGAGCTTCTCAAAGCTCTCCTGTTGCTTATCCGTCCATAAAAGGTTACTTCCTTCCTCAACAACCGTCAAAGCGCGGCTATTGGCGAGAACCCTTCTACAAACCTTCTCGTAATAGCCGCCAAACCTAAGAAACTACGGATCTCGACCACGGACCTAGGTGGTTTCCAATCCAACATTGCTTCGATCTTCCTAGGATCCACCCTTATTCCCTCTGCGGACACCACATGCCCTAAGAATGCCACCTCCTTAAGCCAAAATTCACACTTTGAATTTGGCATAGAGCTTCTTCTCCTTAATACTTGTAACACTATCCGTAGGTGCTCATCATGCTCTTCCCTCGACTTCGAGTACACCAAAATGTCGTCGATGAACACAACGACAAGCCTATCCAAGTAAGGTTGAAAAACCCGGTTCATCATATCCATGAACGCGGCTGGGGCATTCGTCAACCCAAACGGCATTACTACAAACTCAAAATGGTCGTATCTTGTCCTAAAGGCTGTTTTATGGATATCTGCCTCCTTTACCTTCAACTGATGATATCCCGACCTTAGATCGATCTTTGAAAATACAGCAGCCCCCTTAAGCTGATCGAACAAGTCGTCTATCCTTGGCAAAGGATACTTGTTCTTGATGGTCAGCTTATTCAACTGACGATAATCTATGCACATGCGCATAGTTCCGTCCTTCTTCTTTACAAACAGGACCGGTGCTCCCCATGGAGACACACTGGGTCGAATAAACCCATGATCCAACAACTCTTGGATCTGAGCCTTGAGCTCAACTAACTCTTTTGACGCCATTCGGTATGGAGCGATTGACACAAGAGTTGTTCCTGATAGCAAGTCTATACCAAATTCCACCTCCCTATCTGGGGGTATTCCTGGTAGCTCCTCTGGAAAAACATCCACGAAGTCCCTTACCGTTCTAACTCCACTAATTCCCCCTTCTTTTGTGTCCACGGCACTAACGAAGGCCAGAAATGCCTTGTACCCTTTCCGAACCATTTTCTCTGCCTTTAACGCGAAACTACATTAGACGGTGTAGTTTTTCTTCTTTTCTCCTATCATAATGACCACCTCATCCTTGTGGTCCTCAACTCCATTCGCTTATTGCACAATCCAACACATTTCGATGCTCCACTAGCGATCCATGCCAAGAATAAGGTCGAATTATCCAAAAGGAAGTTCCATTAAGTCGGCTCAAAATTTCACTCCCTGAATCTCTAGAGGTACACTCCGAAAGATCTTATCCACCACTACAGTTTGGCCTAATGGGCTTACTACAGTCATCTGCCTACCAGAGAGTTCAGAGTCTAGGCCTAGTGTTTCCACTACACTACATGCAACATAGGAATGGGTCGAGCCCACATCAATCAGAGCATGATAAGGTTTTCCAAATACAAGAAACGTACCGGTTATGACGTCCGGCGCGTCTCCATCCTCCCTTCGGCGAACCGCATAAACAAAACCCGGTTGCCTTGCATCAGTATTAGCAGCACCTCTGCCCGGTGTTCCACGTCCTCTACCTGCACCATTACCTCGGCCATTTCGACCACACGGCCCGAGGTCAGCTGCTGTCCACCTCTACCAGCTTGATTAACATTCTAAGCTACTGGTCGATTTCCATCTGGTTTCATAGGACAATCCTTGATCATATGGTCCCTGGACCCACACCTAAAGCATGCTCCTATCTTTTTCCAACACTCCCCTAAGTGCTTTTTCCCACACTGATCACAAGTACGATACTACCCTCTTGTAGCAGCTTGCTGACCTCGCAGCCCATCAACTCTAGGCCTTTTATTCCCAGATTATCCTGACGATCCAAAGCCTCTTTTCTGCCTGTTCCGGTCAAAATTCTGCTTTGTAGAATCCTTAATTCCCTCAGCTACTTTTGCCTTTTCTACTAACGCAGAAAATTCCCACTCCTGATGTGGAGCTATCAACAACCTTAGATCATCCCTTAAACCGTCTTCGAACCGGACACACCGCTCATGCTTCGTAGCCACTACTCCTAGAGCATATCGGCTCAACCTTAGAAAGTCAGCTTTATACTCCTCTACAGACTTATTCCCTTGAACCAGCCCCAGAAAAGCCTTCCTCTGCTCATCAGTATACCTTGTGCTGACATACTTCTTTTGATATGCGGCCTTAACATACTCCCAGGTCAGATCCTCAGCCGTGGCACCATCACGAACTGTGAGCCACCATTGATACGCTTTATCGCATAGCAATGCCACCATTCCTTTCAGTTTCTCCTCAGGGGTCAAATCAAGCTCATCCATAATTCGTTCAGTGGCCTCCAACCAATACTCGTGATGCTGGGTGCTACACCGATACTCCTCGGAACACCTCACTCATGGTACGAAGTCGCTCAGGTACCGACTTTTGAGCTCCCAAATTTCCTCCTGCACCAGCCACCAACTCAAGAACTCGCGGCCTGACTGCGATACGACAAAGATCGTCTCTTGTCCGATCCTCACTCGCTCAAAGACCAACGGTGGTGGTGGTGGTGGTACCTCATTCTCAGATCCTTGACCTGGTCTAACGGGTTTCGACACGGTCATTCTACATCTACCGCGTCCTCGTACATTACTTCTACGTCCTCTAGAACTCATTTCTACCGTCGCGATCTGATTAAAAAGTTTTATGAATTAGTCCTTGTTTCACTTATTATTCGTGAAGAAATTTTATGAAAGAAGTTTAATAGTGGTTCTTTCGATCAATCAAAGTTCAAATCTTCTATCCTAATTCAGAGAAGTACATTCATTCCAACATTCATTCATTCCGTGACATCCATTCCATAGTATCTCCCACACACATTCACTCTTCGGACATTTCTGTCCGTTCCTATCCTAGGGGTATTTTCGTCATTTGCCCTACAGGGTTATTTTCGTAATTTTTTTTTCAAAATAAGATTCCTTGGTGATTTTCTCAGTAAGGGTATTTTGGTAATTTTGCATTTCCGAGGGTATTTTGGAAATTTTGTAATCTGAGGGTATTTCAGTAATTTTGAAACTCAGGGGTATTTTGGTAATAAACCAGGGTAAATTTGTAAAGTTTAATTATTCAGGGGTATTCCAAAATTTGCAAAACTTTGAGGGTTCTTTTTGAGAATTTGTTTCCTAATTTGGTGATATTGCAAAAATTTTGGAGATTAGGGTCATTTTGGTAATTTGTAGGTTAGGGGCAATTTTGTAATTTTCCATAATCAAGATATTTTGATATTTTGCAAATTAAGGTTTTTGGACATTTAATAAAGTAATGAAAATTTTGATAAGAACTGTGAGTATTTTGGAAATTTCATAATCCAAGGGCATTTTCGTAATTTTGTAACTTAGAAATTTTTAGGAAATTTTCCAGAGATAATAATTTTCACAATAAAAGAGTAGTTTGTTGATTTTTTTTAAATAAAAACTAGGGTTTCCATGAAAATGTGGCTAATCCCTTTCGGGTTTTAGTTATGGTGTTTAGCTTTGTGGATGAGTCCTCTTGGTTAAGGTGAAGCAGAAGCTACGCACTGGTAGGATTCCAGTGAAGAGGAGGTGAGTCACTAGGGACGCGCTAAGTACCAGGCTCTTCAGGATCCAATCTTAGACATGCGTACAGGGGTTGCCACACTCTAACTCGGTGACTAAGTCACAGGGTTGTTTAATTAGTCACTTAAGTCTTATGTAATTGTTGGGGTAAACTAGTCCTAGGGTTCAAGTACTTACCATACTATTCTACGTTCCATTCTTACCCTTCTACAATTCATACTATAGATAGGGTACTTTACAGTGTGGATCATGGTCGGAGACTTAGGTGCCATCCCAGAAAAACCTGCTTATTTCCAAAAATATTTTCATAAAACTTACTTGGGCTCGATTTGAAAACGTTTTGGGCCTTAAACCCCAGGCCGAGAGTTTAAAACTTGGCTCTGATACCAAACTGAAACACCCCACACCAGGCCCACGAGCCTTGACCGGATCTGGTATGCTCCCCGAAGAAAACCGATTCAAAATGCATTTGTTACTTTGGAAAAGGGTGTGTTTTGAAAGAAAGATTGTTTTGAGTTGGGCTCGAGTAGAAAACAAAATCGTTTTATAATGAAAACCCTTTCTCAATTTTAGGTGATAGAACGTATAGAGTACATTTAGAATAAATTACTTAATCTTTAACTTAATAAAAATTTGTAGCCATAATAAAACAATGAAATAGTTCAACAGTGGCCTTATTACATCAAACAAACCCAAATAATTTAAAGTACTTAAATGAAATGAAATGTCCAAATAAAATAAACTTCAAAGTGAGCATGGCCACCACAAGTTCTCGCCGTCCCGGTCCATCACTGTTCGTCACTGAACATGTTCCCACAAGGATGAGTCAACAGACTCAATGTGTAACCAACACTAAAATTTAATAGCTCGGGCATACATTATCATAACACATGCATATTCATATAATGAGATATGAAGAAAAAGTGATGCAACCCGAACCCAAACCTATATGCCATCCGCTACACATCACCCGTACCATCCACGCACACCGTGGGGACTACTAAGTCAACCCTCCATCCGCTACACACCACCGAGAAAGCGATCATTTGCGATCGGCGTTCTCATCGCCCTTATAATTATTTGTGGCATAGCCACCAGATTAGATAATTGTGACCGAAGTCACCACATTCGATATCGTGGTCTTAATTCACCACATTCGGATAATGTGGCGAAGTCACCACATTCGGATATCGTGGTCTTAGATCACCACACTCACTTCCCCTTTTTCAATAACCCATATGCCCCATATCATACATAGTATGCATTAACATGCCAAATTTCACATTCTTCTCACTGTTCACGTATGAGTCATAACATATATCCATAATCCTAGTAGGAGTAGTAGGAAGCGTGCACAGGTACTTTGTACCATTGTATGGTACCTTAACCATATTCACATTCTTATAAACATGCTAATATTAAATATTGCCATAAATCTTACTAAAAGATAGTGTGGGGTACACACCTGGTATGCTTAACGAATTCCTTGAAATCTCGAAAAACCAATCTATCGCTTTAGATATTTTAAGACCCTTTAGTGCCGATTGATGTCTAATCAAATGCCAGAAACTTTGTATCCTTCTTTCTTGAAATCGGAAATCACTAGATCACTTGAATAGATTAGTTTCGGCTTTTGAATAATTAATGAACACCTATATTTACCAAACATGGCCTTGGCCGAATGCTATAGACACTTACCTTATGGATTTTAAATCCCAAAATTCACCGAATAACTAGGGAACACGCGGCCTATGGTGTACCTTCAGAAAAAGAACTTCTCCTTACTTGTAGTCGACGCTTAGTAAATCTCGAAAGATCTGTTCAAAGTTTTGGCAACAAGATATTAATGGGGTTAGTCCTAGATTTCGGCAAATCTTAAAAGAAAAAGGATGAAACCGAATGAGATCTTACCCTTACTTTAGGAATCGGCAATCCTTGCTTGAGCCTTTGACAACATTTGGCTATGTAGGCTAAAAAGATCTTGATTTCGGCTCTTTGATTGGTATAAAGAAATCGACTAATGATGGTATCTTGAGTTTTCGGCTTTAGCTAACAAAAAGAAAAAGAACAAATGCTCTAGGAAATTCGGCAGAGAGAGAAGGGTTGAAAGAAAGAATGAATGGCCCTCTTTTCCTCTAGTAGCCGAAATTTACTATCTTAGAATCCCCTACTTGGCCATCACTTCTATTTTGATAGCTTTATCACCTTATTTAAAATTAATAGAAATAATCCTTTAATTATCTCTTATTAATAATACCAATAATTATCCATCATGTACCCATCTATTTAGCCGAATTTTAAAGAGAATAAAACTCCTCCCTGGAGTTCCTTAGTGCCGTCCACCTCCTCTGCTCCTTGTAGCAAAAATAAAATCCTTTATTTTCTTCCTATGCGACTCGAACTCGGGCCCCTCTCCCCTTGCTTGTGGCGTCACTTACTGGGCTTTAAGTGGCGTCTCCTTGCCACTTTTCCAAACCCGTTCTTGTGTCAAATTTCCTCTATTAATTTTCTTAAGGCCACCTTGCCTTAGTTTCCTCTTTTAAACTTTAAAACATAACATTTTCTAAGACATTTCCTTACATTTCCAAGTTCCCAAAAATGTTCACTTTCCTCTTTTAAACTTAACATTTCCAAAGCATTTCCTTACATTTCCAAGTTTCCAAAAATGTTCACAATACATTCATAACACATAAGACATGCCATTTCGTATAATTAAATCAAAAATGCATAGGCCCATTTTCAGGATGTTACACGGGTTCGACTCATTCATATGTGTGTGAAAATTTAGTATCCAGTAGGACTCTACCTGTTGAGTCTACTGAGTTTGTGATTCGTGTATCAAACCCCTTGGGTCGATGTGTTCTGGTTGATAAAGTGTGTAAAAGTTGCCCGTTGATGATTCGAAATTCATGCTTCCCAGCTGATTTAATGTTGTTGCCTTTCGACGAGTTCGATATAATTTTAGGGATGGACTGGTTAACTTTGCATAATGCTGTTGTTAATTGCAAAATAAAGACCCTTGATTTGAGATATCAGAACGGTGAAGTTATCCGAATTGAATCTAATGACCTGAATGGGTTACCGGCAGTAATCTCCTCGATGTTAGCTCATAAGCATGTGAGAAAAGGGTGTGAAGCTTACTTGGCTTATGTGTTGGATATTAAAGTTACTGAGAAGCAGATTAAATCTGTACCATTTGTGTGCGAGTATCCAGAAGTGTTTCCTGAAGAACTATCGGGTTTACCACCTGTTCGAGAAATAGAGTTTGGTATCGAATTAGTACTGGGGATGACTCCGATTTCAATAGCTCCGTATCGGATGGCACCTACAGAATTAAAAGAGTTGAAAGCACAGTTACAAGAGTTAACAGATAGGGGCTTTGCACGACCGAGCTTCTCTCCTTGTTGTGCACTAGTTTTATTTGTGAAAAAGAAAGACGGGACTATGCGAATGTGCATCGATTACCGACAGCTCAACAAGGTAACTATAAAGAATAAATATCCGTTGCCACGGATTGATGACTTGTTTGATCAGTTGAAAGGGGCTTCAGTGTTTTCAAAGATAGATTTGAGATCGGGCTATTATCAGTTGCGAGTCAGAGATTTCGATGTGCCAAAGACTGCTTTTCCAATAAGGTACGGACATTTTGAGTTTCTGGTTATGCCTTTTGGGCTTACTAATGCACCTGCTATTTTTATGGATCTGATGAATCAGATTTTTAGACAGTATTTGGATCGGTTTGTGGTAGTGTTTATAGATGATATTCTGATCTACTCCAGAGATGAAACCGAGCATCCTGAGCATCTGAGACTGGTGCTACAAACTTTGCGAGATAAACAGTTGTATGCAAAGTTTAGTAAGTGTGAGTTCTGGCTGAATGAGGTTAGTTTTCTGGGTCACGTTGTTTCAGCGTCAGGCATTCGGGTTGATCCGAATAAAATATCGGCTATACTTGATTGGAAACCACCAAGAAATGTTTCTGAAATTCGAAGCTTTCTGGGACTTGCTGGTTACTACAGACGATTCATGAAGGGTTTTTCTATGATAGCCACACCTTTGACAAAGCTATTACAGAAAGATGTCAAGTTCGAATGGACGGAAAAATGTTAGAAAAGTTTCGATCAGTTGAAAGCTCTTTTGATCGAGGCTCTAGTGTTAGTTCAGCCTGAATCGGGTAAAGAATTTGTTGTGTATAGTGATGCTTCTTTGAATGGTTTGGGTTGCGTTTTAATGCAAGAAGGAAAAGTAGTAGCCTATGCTTTGAGACAGTTGAAGCCTCATGAAAGAAATTATCCGACACATGATTTGGAGTTAGCAGCCATTGTATTTGCGTTAAAGATTTGGCATCATTATCTATTTGGTGAGAAATGTCATGTCTATTCGGATCACAAAAGTTTAAAGTATTTGATGACTCAGAAAGATTTGAACTTGAGACAACGTAGATGGTTAGATCCGTTGAAAGATTAGGAATTAGAGATTGACTATCATCCGGGGAAAGCTAATGCTGTTGCGGATGCCTTAAGTCGAAAATCATTATTTGCCCTTCGTGCGTTAAACGCACATATGGTTATGTTTGATGATGGTTCAATAGTAGCCGAATTAAAAACAAGACCATTTTATATTCAAAAAATTTGTGATGCTAAGAAAGTTGACAAAGATTTGATGGCAGGACGAGTTCAGTGTGAAAGTAATGCAGAGTCAGAGTTTCGAATTGATGAAAATGACTGTTTGAACTTCAAAGGCCGAATATGTGTTCCGAGGAATGTGGATTTGATTCAGATGTTGTTGAATGAAACTCATAATAGTTGATTGTCGGTACATCTGGGTAGTACGAAAATGTATAATGATTTGAAACAGTTCTATTGGTGGCCTGGTATGAAACGGGACATATTCGAATTTGTCTCGAAGTGCTTAATTTGTCAGCAAGTAAAAGCCGAACATCACCGCCTTTCAGGTTACTTGAGATCATGATACGAATGGAAATGGGGACAGAATTTCTATGGATTTTGTATCTGGTTTGCCTATGACACCGAGCAAGAAAGATGCAGTCTGGGTTATAGTGGATAGACTAACCAAATCAGCTCACATTGTTCCAGTTCGTACGGACTATTCGCTCGATAAGCTTGCAGAGTTATATGTTTCTCAAATTGTGAGATTACATGGTGTGCCGATTTCCATTGTATCAGATAGAGACCCGAGATTCACGTCGTGGTTTTGGAAGAAATTGCAAGATGCTTTAGGTACCAAACTACACTTTAGCACAGCTTTTCACCCGCATACAGATGGTCAGTCTTAACGAATCATTCAGATACTTGAGGACTTGTTGGGATGTTGCATCCTCGAGTTTGAAGGTACGTGGGAACGATACTTACCTTTGATTGAATTTGCTTACAATAATAGTGTAACAACCCAAACCCGGCCCAAACACTATGGCCGAATCTAGTTTGCTACAGTGAGAAAATATTTTGGTAAACACTTTTGGGAAGTAAAAATCCTTAGTTGCCGAAAACCTTTTCAAATAGATTGTTTTGTTAAACCTTACTTAGAATTTATTTAAAATTAATTCAACCAAGTTATTATAAAATATCGAGTGTGCCCGATGGCACGGTGAAAACATTTTCGTGTTAATTTGGGAAAACATGTGACTTTAGTTTAATATTAATAATCATAGTTTAAAGCAATTATTCGACATAACAACAATAAAATATCAGGAGGCCTTATTACATCCAAATAAGCTAAAAATCGAAAATGAAATTTATCATAACTAAAATTAAAGTTCATTTAATTTAAATCCACCGCATGGCCACCTCGAGTCAACGGCCCACATCCGCGATCTACGTGTCACCTGAAAAAATGTAAAGGAGAAGGTGAGTCACCAAGACTCGTGATGTAACCCTTCCCCGTTTTAAAAAAAAAAATTTTCATACACAACATATAACAATTAATATGCGAGAATATTATGTACCCCAACCTAGCCAACCAAACGCCCACTGTCTACCCGTTGTGGTACCAAAGCTTTGGTGGTGCCAAACCACCTGGTGACATATAGTCACGATGTGTTACCAAAAAACACGGTGTCCCAGAGACACGAATCGATTGATGGGGCCAACCCATCGTGTGATACCAAATCACCGCGGCGATCCCATATCTCAAGTGGGGCCAACCCACGGTGGTGTTAACCACGTGGACGAGTCGCTATGAGGTGCCAAACCCTGGAGGTACCAAACCTCCGGTGACCGTAGTCACGGTGTGTTACCAAAACACGGTGCCCGTCGCACGATTAACACTGCCCCTCCACTCATCAATCCCACATCAGTCACATATGTATATGTTTCATGTCATCACATACTTAAATATCATGTATCAATACATCATGCTTCCCAAAAGCATCGAATAACAAATTCATATTAACATGTGTACTTACGAATCACCATCTATACCGATATGGTATATTATCCAATGCTACATAAAATCAAGATAGCATTCACAACAATCAGCACATTTAATAAGTTATACGTGTGTATGTACACACACTGTTACTCTTGAAGGCTCTAAATCCTAAAAGAAGAGTCGGCCACCCTAGATCTACTTGTCCCTATATTCGGCCATAATAGTGTTAGTGATATGGGCCATTCGCCAAACCAAATAATTCTTTTAAGCTATTGCTTGAACCGAATCTTTACCTTTATTCTTTCGGTTTACTAACCACGATTACTCAATTTCCGAATCGCTTAATCAATTACCACCGATTAGTAAATAAGACTAAAAGCCTTCGACTTAATCAAATGTCAAAATAAAGAGATTAATCTTACAACTTTACTTCCAAAACCGATTGCTAGAGATTGGGGCTTAGATTGCCTGTTTCCAAATATCCGGGGTTCCTAGGAAAATCGTTTACAAGAACGTTTAGAAGCCTTATTAACCATTGCCGAAATCGGCACTTACCCCCCTTCCCTAATGGAAATCGGCTAAGAACAGGGAGGAAAAACCATGAAGTTTCGGCACACTTACCTTCTCTCGGGACCGATTGAAGAAGAAGTTGAAGGAGATCTCCCTTGCTTAAGATTCGGCAAGCAAAGTTTAACAAAGGAGGAAAAAAGAGTTCGGCTAGTGTGGAAAAAGAAGAAAAGATGGTGAAAGTGGGAGAGGGATTCGGCAAAGAAGAGAGTAGAGAAGAGTTTTGATTCAAGGAAAAGAAAAGAAAGAAAATAGGTTGAAGGTGGTGTAGGAGATTCGGCCAAAAGTGTGAGAGAAAGAAAAATAAAAGGTGAAATAGGGATTAATGAGGCTAGCCGAAAATTATGAGAAGAAGAACTAAGGGAATTCGGCACTAGACTCCCTTTACTTGCCGTCCACTCCACTTGAGGTGTTCCAATTTCGACAAACACCTATCTCTTCTCCTTGCCACTAATTTAAAACTCATTCAAAATAATTTGAATTGTTCGTAATAATCAATTAATAATCCATTTAATAATATCCCTTATTATCTCGATTTAAGCAAATTAAAACCAATTTAAAGTGCTCAAATTATCCCTTAATAATAATTAATAAAAGAGTTTAAACTGAGGAAAAACTCCCCCCTTGTGCCGTCCCATTAATGAGCAAAATGAGGGATTTCCGCGACTCGAACACAAGCTCCCTTGTTCCCCTTGTGGCGTCATCTATAGCCCTTAAGTGGCCTTCTTTTGCCACTTTTCCAAGCTGATTTTTGTGTCAAATTATCCACATTTATTCTTATAACACCCTCCCGCTAAGGCTCCTCGCCTTTAAAGTTAAAAACTGAAATTTTCTACCAAACCGTGCCAACTCAAAGCCTTAATTAAGCTCTATTATTCCATAAATAATATCACAAAATAGTTCATACATAAGGAAAAATAATTAAATTCCAAATAACCCCATTTCTAGGATGTTACTGATTCTACCCCTTAAAATAAATTTCATCCTCGAAATTACCCGATTAGAAAAGGTGGGGGTATTCTTTCGCCAGTATCACATCCTCGATTCCCACGTAGCTTCTTCCACACCATGGTTCCGCCAAAGCACTTTCACTAAGGGCACCGACTTTCTACGTAGAACCTTCACATCTCGATCTAAGATCCGAACCGGTTCTTCTTCAAAAGATAAATCTGAGTTCACCTCAATCTCGCTCATGGCACAACGCATGCGAAGGATCCGACCGATACCGTCTCAAAGATCGATACATGAAATACGTCATGGATCGACTCGAGTTCCGCCCGGCAACTCTAGCCGATAAGCTCATTGGTCCTATTCGCTTTACCACTTTGTATATGGCCCGATGAACCTTGGGCTCGGCTTCCCCTTTCGGCCAAATCTCAACACCTTTTTCCAAGGCGACACTTTGGAAAAACCTTGTCTCCTACAAAGATACTCCATTTCCTTGCGTTTTAAATCCGCATAGGATTTACGTCTATCCGACGCTTCCTTGAGGCGAGACCGGATCACTCGACTTTGTCTTTAGTCTCTGTAGTACATTCGGACCCGTAACTTGTCGTTCCCCAACTCGTCCAACATGTAGGAGTACGGCATTTTCGTCCATATAGGGCTTCATATGGAGCCATCTCGAATACTCGCTTGATAACTATTGTTATAAGCGAATTCGCTAATGGCGGTACTCCTCCCAACTACCACTAAAATCCAAGACACATCCTCTTAACATGTCCTCTAGGATCTGTATCACCCTTTCCGATTGTCCGTCGATTTGTGGATGGAAAGCCGTCTGATGAAATCTAACCAGTGTACCCAAAGCTTGATGCAACGCTTTCCAAAACCTTGACGTGAATCGGGATCCCTATCCGAGATAATCGATCATGGCACACCATGCGGCCTCACTATTTCAGCCACATACAACTTCGCTAGCCACGGAGTGAGTAATCCATTCTCACCGGCATGAAGTGAGTGATTTAGTCGAGCGATCCACAATTACCCAAAGCGCATCCTTCTTGTTGGGCGTAAGGGGTAGCCCACTAACGAAATCCATGGTGATCTTCTCCCATTTCCATTGAGGAATCTTTACCGGTTGAAGTAGTCCCGATGGTAAGCGATGTTCGGCCTTAACGCTTTGGCATGTCGGACACTTTCCTACGAACTCGGTTATCTCACGCTTCAACCCCGCCACCGTAATGTTTCGCAAATCTCCATACATCTTGCTTCCTCCCGGATGCATAGCGTATGGGCTGCTATGTGCATCTTGGAGAATTTTTCGCCTTAATTCTGTATCCTTTGGCATACAAGCTCGCCCTTGAAGACATAGCACTCCATCATTAGGCAATTTGTACCCTTCCAAACCACCATCCTGCACTTGTACCCTCTTAGCGTTCAAGCCTTCATCCACTAACTGCTTTTCCTTAATCTCCTCAATCCTAGTTGGCTTAACTTGGAGTTCCGCCAAAAGACTCCCATCATCATATAGACTCAACCGAGCGAACATTGCTCTTAAGTCCGTCACAACCTTCCGGCTCAACGCGTCAGCTACCACGTTAGCCTTACCCGGATGGTACTCGATTGAACAATCGTAGTCCTTTAGTAGTTCAATCCACCGACGCTGTCTCAGATTCAGATCCTTCTGAGTCAGAAGATACCTCAAGCTTTTGTGATCCGTGTAGACTATCGACTTCTCCCCATACAGGTAATGTCTCCATATCTTGAGCAAAGACGCATCGCCGCTAACTCCAAGTCGTGCGTTGGGTAATTAACCTCATGCGGTCTTAAGCGACGGGATGCATAGGCTACTACCTTCCCATCTGCATCAACACACATCCCAAACCGGTGTGAGATGCATCACAATAGATCGTGAATAACTTTCTGCTTCAGTGTACCAAACCGGAGCCGTCGAATTTTCCTCAACTTATCAAAACTTTTTGTTGCTTCTCCGACCATACAAATGGAACTCCTTTCCTCAATAACCGTCAATGGCGTTGCGATCAGAGAGAACCCTTCCACAAACCTTCGATAATACCCGCTAAACCCGAAAACTCCAGTATTTCACCACCGACCTAGGCGGTTTCCAATCCAACACCGCTTCAATCTTGCGAGGGTCTACTCTAATTCCTTCCGCCGACACTACGTGCCCTAAGAAAGCCACTTCCCTCGGCCAAAATTCGCACTTCATCGAATTTGGCATATAATCGCTTCTCCTCAATACTACTTGCGAACTATCCGTAAATGCTTGTCATGCTCCTCCTCCGTCTTTGAATAAACCAATATGTCGTCTATAAACACCACGACAAATTGATCTAAATCTTCTTTGAAACACCCTATTCATCAAGTCCATGAATGCCGGTGCATTGGTCAACCCGAATGGCATCACGAGAAATTCGTAATGCTCATACCGAAGTTCGAATGCCGTCTTGTGAACATCGGCCTCCTTCACCCTTAATTGATGATAACCCGACCTAAGGTCAATCTTTGAGAATACCGACGCACCCTTCGCTTGGTCAAACAAGTCATCGATCCGAGGCAGCGGGTACTTGTTTTTGATCGTTAACTTGTTTAAGCGGCGGTAGTCGATGCACATCCGCATAGAACGAGTCCTTCTTCCCGACAAACAACACAGTGCTCCCCACGGAGATATGCTTGGTCGAATAAACCCTCTATCCAAGAGCTCCACGAATTTGAGCCTTTAACTCCACCAATTCCTTTGGTGCCATTGATATAGTGCTATAGACACGGTGCCGTTCGGGTAGCAAGTCTATACCGAATTCAACTTCCGATCCGGAGGCAAACCGGAAGCTCTTTGGAAACACATCATCGAATTCCCCAACCGTTCGAACCTTTCCAACTATCGACTCCTTAGCTTCCAAAGCACGATTCGAACCAAATACGCCTCACAACCCTTCTTGACCATCTTTTCACCTTCAAGGCGGACACTACGTTGGATAGGTAATTCCTCCTATCACCTATCATAACTACTTCATCACCTTCCGCCGTCTTAAGAACCATGCGCTTAGCGCGCAATCCAAATTCGCGCGATACTTAACCGGCGGTCCATTCCAAGGATCAAATCGAACTCCCAAAGCGGTAGTTCCATCGGATCGACCACAAATACTACCCCTTGGAGTTCTAGAAGTGCGTCTCTATAAAGTTTGTCTACCACTACAGAGTGACCTAAAGGGCTAACTACGGTCATCTCCTAGAAGCGGTTTCAAAGTTTAGGTCCATAGTTCCTACCACACTACTAGCAATGTGCGAGTGCGTCGAACCCACATCAATTAATGCAACATAAGGAAGATCAAAAATTAGAAAAGTACGGTTATGACATCCGGTGCGTCACCCTCCTCGCGACGCCTCATTTGCGTAAACTAAGCCAGTGCCTAGCCTCTGTGTGTTGCTGAACCTCTACCCGAGTTCCACGACCTCGGTTAGGACCGTTGTTTCTCTGCCATTACCACGACCCCTCTGTGGTCCCACATTTCTATCCCGAGTGCGATTACGCCCCTCTGGTGATTCTTGGCTAGTTTCAGAGGACAATCTCGACACGATGCTCCAAAGACCCACACTCAAAACATCCTCTATCACTGGTCCAACAACCTCCCCAATGGGTCTTTCCACAGCCGTTTACACCGAGTCGGCCTCGATTAGTAGTCGTGGGCCTTGCCACTGATTTGGCCCACTAGGCCTAGCCTTTTTCTCGACACTACCACTGGATCCGGTGACCCAAATCCTCTCTTACGATTACTCCTATTATAATTTTGCCTCATGGCCTCCTTGATCCCTTCGGCCACCTTGGCCTTCTCCACTAGGAATGAGAACTTCGCGGACTGCTTTGCGGTGCAATCGGTAACCTCAAATCATCTCGAGTCCGTCCTCAAAGCGGACACAGCGCTCATGCTCAGAAGACACGATGCCTCTAGCATACCTACTCAGCCTTAAAAACTCCGCCTCATACTCCGACACTGACTTAGTTCCTTTCACTAATCCCAGAAAAGCCTTTCTCTGCGCGTCAGTGTAGCTGGTACCCACATACTTCTTCTGATAGGTGGTTTTGAAATACTCCCAAGTTAGATCATCTGCTGTAGCCCCGTCTCGAACCGTAAGCCACCACTGATACGCTTCATCCTTTAGAAGCGACACTGCCCCTTTCAACTTTTCTTCCTCGGTCAGTCAAGATCATCCATGATCCTTTCGGTTGACTCTAGCCGTGATTCTGCACGCCTTTGGGTGCCACTCCTGACACACCCCGGAATACCTCCGCTCCGTTAGATCGGAGTCGCTCGGGAAAAGATTTTCGAGCTCCCAAATTTCCACCAGCCCCAGCCACCATCTCCAAGACTCGCAAAACAGCTTGCGATACCGCCTCACCACCGGTGCGATCCTCGCTGCTCCTCTCTCTAAAAGTAGGAGGTGGTGGTGGCGGTGGTACCTCATTTTCAGAACCTTGTCCCGACCTGACGGGTTCAGACACCGTCATCCTACCCCTACCGCGTCCACGGCGTCCACGTCCTCTAGAACTCATCCTATCTACCGAGCTTTAATCTGTTTAAGAAAAATTTTATGCGTTAGCATTTGTTCCACTTTCTTATTCACGAAGAAATTTTATGGATAGAGTTTTAATCAGAGATTCTTTCGAGCAAACAAGGTTTCAGTTTCCTATCCTAGTTCACACAAAGAAGTTCATGCATCCATTCCTTAATACTTTCCATACCTATTCGCTCTTCGGACATTTCTGCCCATTTCTAACCCAGGGGTATTTTGGTAATTTTGCAACTTGAGGGTGTTTTCGTAATTTTCCAAGACCAAAATATTTTGTTGATGATTTTCAAAGCTAAGTTGTTGAATATTTGTAAAATAGTTGAAATTTTGAGCAAAACCTTTGAACTGGTATTTTATGATCCGAGGGCATTTTACTAATCTCACCCCTAAGGGCATTTTTGTAATTTTCCACAAATCAAGTTTTTCGAGGAAAACGTTTGTAAGAATGACATTCTCGGATTTGAAAGAGTTATTGCAAAAGTTTTGAAAACATTCGGGTTGTCGTTGTTCATTCTTTTTCGAAAACATGGCTAATTCCCTTTTCGGGTTTTAATCATTATGGTTAGCCTATGACCGAGCCCTCTTGGTCAGGGTGAACCGAAGCTACGCACCAGGCAGGATTCGAGTGAAGAGGAGGTGGGTCACGCGGACCGCTTAAATACCAAGCTCTCACCGAACCTTTCTAGACATGCGCACAGAGGTTACCACACCACTGAGCCCTCTGAGTTAGGGTGAACCGAAGCTACGCACCAGGTAGGATACCTGCGAAGAGGAGGTGAGTCACGAGGACTGCTTAAATACCAGGCTCTTCCGGATCCACTCCTAGACATGCGTACAGGGGTTACCACACCCTAGCTCAGTGACTAAGTCATAGGTTGGTTTAGTTCCTTAAGTCTTATGCTTCGTTTGTGTGTTTGAGTAGCCTAATCCTAGGGTTCAAGTTCCTATAAGTCTATCTACGTTCCAGGCTTCCTACCCTTCTACTGAATATAATTCACCAAGAGGTTTAGATGTACTTACAGGCGGATAGTTGCAGGAGACTCGGGCCATGCCGTTCAAAAACCCAAAAACATTTCAAATTCTTTGATAAGGCCTACAAATCATAAAACCAAACCTTTTTGGGCCTTGGGCCCCACAGTAGAAGCTTTGGTGGGCTCGATACCAATTTTGTAACAACCCAAACCGGCCCAAACACTATGGCGAATCTAGTTTGCTACTGGTGAGAAAATATTTTAGTAAACACTTTTGGGAAGTAAAATCCTTAGTTGCCGAAAAACCTTTTCAAATAGATTGTTTTGTTAAACCTTACTTAGAATTTATTTAAAATTAATTCAACCAAGTTATTATAAAATATCGAGTGTGCCCGATGGCACAGTGAAAACATTTTCGTGTTAATTTGGGAAAACATGTGACTTTAGTTTAATATTAATAATCGTAGTTTAAAGCAATTATTCGACATAACAACAATAAAATATCAGGAGGCCTTATTACATCCAAATAAGCTAAAAACCGGAAACGAAATTTATCATAACTAAAATTAAAGTTCATTTAATTTAAATCCACCGCATGGCCACCTCGAGTCAACCCGGCTCCACATCCGCGATCTACGTGTCACCTGAAAAAAATGTAAAGGAGAAGGTGAGTCACCAAGACTCAGTATGTAACCCTTCCCCCGTTTTAAAAAAATTTTTTCATACACAACATATAACAATTAATATGCAGAATATTATGTACCCCAACCTAGCCAACTAAACGCCACTGTCTACCCCGTTGTGGTACCAAACCACTGGTGGTGCCAAACCACTGGTGACATATAGTCACGATGTGTTACCAAAACACTGGTGTCCGTAGACACGAATCGATTGATGGGGCCAACCCATCGTGTGATACCAAATCACTAGCAGACGATCCCATATCTCAAGTGGGGCCAACCCACGGTGGTGTTAACCACAGGGACGAGTCGCTATGAGGTGCCAAACCTCTGGAGGTACCAAACCTCTGGTGACCGTAGTCACGGTGTGTTACCAAAACACCTGGTGCCCGTCGGCACGATTAATCACCCCCTCCACTCATCAATCCCACATCAGTCACATATGTATATGTTTCATGTCATCACATACTTAAATCTCATGTATCAATACATCATGCTTCCCAAAAGCATCGAATAACAAATTCATATTAACAGTACTTACGAATCACCATCTATACCGATATGGTATATTATCCAATGCTACATAAAATCAAGATAGCATTCACAACAATCAGCACATTTAATAAGTTATACGTGTGTATGTACACACTGTTACTCTTGAAGGCTCTAAATCCGAAAAGAAGAGTAAAGCCACCCTAGATCTACTTGTCCCTATATTCGGCCATAATAGTGTTAGTGATATGGGCCATTCGCCAAACCAAATAATTCTTTTAAGCTATTGCTTGAACCCGAATCTTTACCTTTATTCTTTCGGTTACTAACCACGATTACTCAATTTCCGAATCGCTTAATCAATTACCACCGATTAGTAAATAAGACTAAAAGCCTTGGCTTAATCAAATGTCAAAATAAAGAGATTAATCTTACCACTTTACTTCCAAAATCGATTGCTAGAGATTGGGGCTTAGATTTACTGTTTCCAAATATCCAGGGTTCCTAGGAAAAATTGTTTACAAGAACGTTTAGAAGCCTTATTAACCATTGCCGAAATCGGCACTTACCCCTTCCCCTAATGGAAATCGGCTAAGAACAGGGAGGGAAAAACCATGAAGTTTCGGCACACTTACCTTCTCTCAGGACCGATTGAAGAAGAAGTTGAAGGAGATCTCCCCTTGCTTAAGATTCGGCTAAAGTTTAACAAAGGAGGAAAAAAGAGTTCGGCTAGTGTGGAAAAAGAAGAAAAGATGGTGAAAGTGGGAGAGGGATTCGGCAAAGAAGAGAGTAGAGAAGAGTTTTGATTCAAGGAAAAGAAAAGAAAGAAAATAGGTTGAAGGTGGTGTAGGAGATTCGGCCAAAAGTGTGAGAGAAAGAAAAATAAAAGGTGAAATAGGGATTAATGAGGCTAGCCGAAAAATAATGAGAAGAACTAAGGGAATTCGGCACTAGACTCCCTTTACTTGCCGTCCACTCCACTTGAGGAGTTCCAATTTCGGCAAACACCTATCTCTTCTCCTTGCCACTAATTTAAAACTCATTCAAAATAATTTGAATTGTTCCCATAATAATCAATTAATAATCCATTTAATAATATCCCTTATTATCTCAGATTTAAGCAAATTAAAACCAATTTAAAGTGCTCAAATTATCCCTTAATAATAATTAATAAAAGAGTTTAAGCGAGGAAAAACTCCCCCTCTTGTGCCGTCCCATTAATGAGCAAAATGAGGATTTCAGCGACTCGAACACAAGCTCCCTTGTTCCCCCTTGTGGCGTCATCTATAGCCCTTAAGTGGCCTTCTTTTGCCACTTTTCCAAGCTGATTTTTGTGTCAAATTATCCACATTTATTCTTATAACACCCTCCTGCTAAGGCTCCCTGCCTTTAAAGTTAAAAAACTAAAATTTTCTACCAAACCGTGCCAACTCAAAGCCTTAATTAAGCTCTATTATTCCATAAATAATATCACAGCAGTTCATACATAAGGAAAAATAATTAAATTCCAAATAACCCCATTTCTAGGATGTTACAAATAGCTTTCAATCTAGTATCAAAATGGCACTTACGAAGCTTTGTACGGCCGCAAGTGTCGTACACCATTGTACTGGACCGAGCTCGGTGATAACAAGATACACGGGGTTGATTTGATTAAAGAGACTGAACAGAAGGTTGTAGTGATTCGAGATAGTTTTAAAGTTGCATCAGATCGCCAAAAGTCATACGCGGATTTGAAACGCAAGGACTTTGAGTTTCATGTTGGAGACCAGGTATTTTTTAAAGTTTCTCCGTGGAAGAAAGTACTTCGATTTGGTCGAAAAGGCAAATTAAGTCCGAGGTTCATCGGACCGTATGAGATCATCGAACGTGTTGGGCCTGTTGCTTATAGATTAAAGTTTCCCTCTGAACTAGAAAAGATACACGACGTATTTCATATTTTGATGCTTCGTAGATATAGATCAGATACGTCACATGTGATCGCCCCGTCTGATATTGAAATTCGATCCGATATGACGTACGAGGAAGAATCGATTCGTATCTTAGCTCGTGAAGTGAAAGAGTTGAGAAACAAGAAAATTCTGTAAGTAAAAGTATTATGGAATCGACATGGAGTAGAAGAGGCTACGTGGGAGCCTGAGGATTCAATGAGCCAACAATATCCAACTTTGTTTAATGGTAAGATTTTCGGGGATGAAAATCCTTAAGGGGGGAGAGTTGTAACAGTCCGAATTTGACCCTAATCGGAACGGTGGTTTCGGGACCACAAATTCGAGTCTGAAAAATAATTAAATATTATTTTCTGTGTTAATTATATGCGAATTATTATGTGTGAAAGTTTCGTATAAAAATTTGATTATTTGTGTGCTTAATTTAATAAAAGGATTTAATCGCATAAAGTGTAAAAGTTACAAACTATAGTGAAAAGTGTCTATTTGCTAGTGGTTTCTTAACATGAAGTCCTTAAGGGCAAATAGCCCATTATCTAAGGTAGTGGACGGTTTAAGACACCATTACCCTTAGTATATATGTTAGTTTTATTTTAAGTAAAAGGTTATTTAAGTAATTGAAAAATAAACATAATATATGTTAAAATAAAACAAAATAAAGCCATTATCATTTTTGCTTCTTCCTTGGCCGAATGTGAACAAATAAAAGAAAGGTTGGAGCTTTTTATATTCGACTACTTACAAGCCAAATTAAAGGTTAGTTTTTAATCGGTTTTTGATAATTTTTACGTTTTTGTAATCGTTGCTTCGAGAACTTCAAAACCCATGTCTTAATTTCATGAATTGATGATGTTTGTGTAAAATGCCATGGATGTTATGTTGAGTTTCATGATGTTTTATGGTGTTAAATGATAGATATATAATTGATGAACAAACTTTGTTCTTGAATTTTTGATGAATTTGGCTAAATAGGGCTAAATTGAGAAAATAAATCTTTGAGGGGTTAAAATGCAAAATTAATGAAATGTAGGGACTTATAAGACCATGGGGAAGATTCGGCCCTTAGGGATTGAATTCAAATTATGTGTATTTTGTGTTTTGTGCAATAGGGACTAAATTATAAAAGTTGTAAATGTCAGGGGTAAAATGGTAATTTGCCTATTTATGTGTTTTGGGACTAAATTGAAATGAAATGTGCTTGAATGAGCTTAATTTGAATATGTTTAGATCAAGAACAAAGAAAAACGGACTTGGATCGTGGAAAGCCGAAAGTTATCGAATAGACGGTTCTTGTCGTCCGACGATACCCGAGGTAAGTCTATAAGCAATTTAATATCATTAATATCATATATAACCTTGATTATATGATGAATTATGAAATTATGGTTATAGAATTTGTTAAAGCCGAATGTGGATAGTGATTTTGTAATGAAATGTTGCTAAATTTTGATTGAAATGATATGTTTAAGTGATATGAATAATGTGTGATTTATGTAATTTTGGGCAGCATATAATGTGAATGAGATGGTAATAATACCGTTATTCGGGCTTCGAGCCTAGCAGGCCTTGTACCGGTGAATTATATCGGGCTTATTGCCTAGCAGGCTAAATGCCGGTGTTTAAACTTCAGACCTCAGGTCTAGCAAGCGTAATGCCGGTGTGTATTTCAGGCTTTGATGCCTAGCAGGCTTAATGCCAGTGATTTATAATACGAGCGTAAGCGTACAAAATGGTGGAGTTATGGTGATAAATGAACAAGCTAAAGCTTATTCAAGGGAATTAAATAATTTGGCCACAAGGTATGTATTGACTTGAGTATATATTTATATGTGATGTTAGCGATTGAGTAAATTATAGATAATGTGTTATGCATTTGGTATCTTGGACATATGGAAATTTGATATTGATTAGATGTTGTTCATTGACCAACATTTGAATATTGAATGATTATATTAGTATGGATACATAAGTATATTCGGCTATATGGAAATTATATGGATAGATAATCGGTCATGTGGAATTAACGATATAATTATGTGTATATTCGAATGCATGGGATTAGGTTGAACCTAGTACCTATTAAATGAGTGATATATGGCTTCGATGATTAATGTGTACGATGTGTTTAAATTAAGATTCTATAAAGAGTAGAGTATAATAGTGAATAATTGATTATATTGTTTTAATTGCTTAAGGCTTACTAAGCTAAGTAGCTTACTTCGTGTGTTTGTTACTTTGTTTTATAGATTTTGATCAAGCTACGAGCTCAGGGGATCATCAGCAAAGTCATCCACACTATTGTCCTATTTGGTACTTATAATCTTAGTTTTTGAATCAAAGGCATGTATAGGTTAGACTAAGTTTTTAAACCCATGAATTTTGTCTTGTATATAAGTAAAGCCATGCGAAAATGGCTAAGTTATGATACTCTGATCTTAAATGAATGTGGCTTTGATGCATGTTCTTTATGGCTGTATATTCTGTAATATGAGTTGCATGGATGGATGTTTAGTTAACTATCATGACATTCATGTCATCCATTTAATTAGTCATTTACTTATTATGTCAATAAAGTGAGAAATACATTTTAGTTTAGTATAGATATTCATAAGGTTGACCTAAATGTCAAGTTTGCCATTGAACAAGATTGATTTTGCAAGGTACGGTAGTTGATTACAATTGAGTAGTTAATATTTGTGAATATATGTGAATGTGTTTGATTCACTAATTCAGGAAAAAGAGTTATTAAAGTGAGATATATATATTCAAGTTTACATCAAAGAGAAAATGTTATAATGCATATAGCATATTCGGTTATGAATGGCATTGGTGCATGTGTATCAAATTCGATTTAAGTGGTTTGGTAATGAAATGGTCAAATTATGGTAATATGGTCTTGATAGTAAATGGGCTATGACGATTGGTTTCTATAAAGATACAACCGGTAATGCATGTATGCATAAGTTGGTATTTTTTTTTATGGCATTCGTGTATATTATACCATGCATTTTTGGTTTAGTAGATGGCTAATCAGAGGTTGAACTTATGCATTTTGAGTTGAAAGATATTGCATTTGGGAATTGATATGTTCGAAATTTCTTTTAATGGGGCTATGGTTGATAAATGTTAAATTCAATTACACAAGATTTAGTATGTCTATATAGATATATATTCACGCATATTTAGCTTTGATGTTAGTTATTTTGTTTAGGTTTATTAATAACAGATATTTGCATATTCAGTCATTGCATATTAGGTGACCAAATAAACAGTGGTAAGGTTATTTAATGAAACATGCTTCTATGTGAATTCAGCTAAATAGTTATAATATGTCTTTGCTTTTCTTTTCTTTAAAATGCTAAGTAGATTATGAAGTTACATTACACTTTATGTATTCGATTATGTCTGTTTGAGTCGTAAACATTTGATATGTTTTGTATTATGTGTAGTAATGCCCTTTAACCCAAATTCGGCGACGGATACGGGTTAGGGGTGTTACAGTCAAGAACAAGACTAAGTGTTAAGTTCTTTTCACCCTTCTAACATACACAACATATACTCATCTAACACCATCATAATTAACTCAAATTGAAGTGCATTCTCACATAGAAAACTATATCTTTCTTTCATATAATGTAATAGCCAACAACCATGGCATTATACAAAAATAAGCTATCCATCTAAAGGCCAACACATCTTAGCCCTTTACAACAAAATTTACTAACTTATTTAGCCCCTATACATGCCATATACAAAACATTAAGTTTCATGTACCAAAGTGTGCTGATATGTGGGCTATCTTCTGATGATCCTCGTATCTCAATTCAACGCTTTAAATCTATAAGATAAGGGAAAAGAAGAAGAGTAAGCTTTGAGCTTAGTAAGTTTACACATAAACAATTAAGCATCATAATATAAGCCCAACCACAATTAGCATTATACCAACATATAATATACAACTATGCTTACTCTTTCTATCCCTTACCATATTACCAACACATCATGAGTCACATGCTCATAAATATTGAAATGCACCCCTGCATTCAATATCACATTTACATAATATACAACACATCATTATTGCTCAATAATACATCCACATAGCTAACTCACATAGCTAATCCATACAGCTAATCCACATATCTTATCCACACAGCTATTACACACAGCTAATATATACAATTAATCCACACAGCCAATATCTCGGTGGTTTCGCACTTAGCACACCAAAATCAATTTATAAGGTGGTATCGCACTTAGCCTACCACAAAGGTAATCATCGTGATCTCGCACATAGCCACTAAATGATATACCTAACGATAGCATCGCACATAGCCAGCTCATCGTCAATATGCATTCGGATGGTATCGCACTTAGCCCACCATCTAGCATTATCACAACACATGCACAAGTCTATTTACCCAATTACTCATCCATTCACATCTATACTACATTCATTCTACTTGAACCACATAGGTTCCCAATCATTCTCATTCATGCTACACCCTAGCTAGCATTTACAAATTGTAAGTATGAATGCATTATTTATGTATAGACTTACCTCGATACTCAAAAGTACAGAAATATGCAATTTAGCCCAACACCTTGGTTTTGTCTCGGTTTCGATCCGGGCTTCATCTTTCTTGATCTATAATGAATAAATCAGCTTATTCAATACACACATTGACTAAATTGACCCACATCTCATACTTTAGCAAAATTACTATTTTGCCCCTAAACTTTCTCATATTTACACTTTAGTCCCGAAGGCTCGTAAAGTGATTTTTATTCAACTTTCTACTCTTTCATGCTTAGCTGAACCACTTACTCAACTAAAGCATTCATAAAATCTCACTAAATCACCCATGTATGACCAAACTTAAGATTTTCACAACTAAGTCCCTAATGCAGTTTCATGGAAAATCACTTAGCAAAAGATGTTTCTACTACATTAAGCTTTCATATTCTTCCATAAAACATCAAAATACATGCATGTCATACATATATACTTTTTTGAACATCCATAATAGCTCACCAAATAGCTATAAATAGCTTACTCATGCTACCGGGACTTCAAAAAAACGAAGAATATCAAAAACCGGGCTTAGGAGCACTTACTAGCAAGCTTGAAAAATTGAAAGAACCCTAACAATGGCTTCTCAAATTTTCGGCAGCTAGGGAAGAAGATGAATGAATTTCTATCATCTTTTCACCTATTTTAATTACTTAATTGATAAATGACCAAAATGCCCTTTTTGATAAACTTTCAATTTTAACTCATCCATGCCCATTTTTGTCCAAAAATTAGAATTTGGATAAATTGCTATTTAAGGACCTCTAATTAATAATCTAAAGCTATTTCACACATATAGCTTCTAGAAACACACATTTTGCAACTTTTGTAATTTATTCCTTTTGGACAATTCCACCATAATTTCACAAAATTGCTTCATGAAACTTTCACACTAGCATGCATACATAATATAAGCCTTAAAAACTCATTCATGACCCTCGGATTTGTGGTCTCGAACCACTATTCTGACTAGGCCCTAAATTGGGATGTTACAGATTACCTGTACAGATAAAAGAATGGGTGAGTTTACGAAAACTCAGTGTGTAATCCCCTACCCGTCAGTCAGTAATAACACATGCAGTAACAGTCTGGGCCTGAGCCCTATTCAGTAATAGTGCAGTGTGGGCCTTAGCCTATTACAGTAACAGTGTGGGCCTAAGCCCAATACAGTATTAGTACGGTGCAAATATGCAACCCACCCCAATCCAGCCAACACACCACCCGTACCAACCAACATACCATGTGGGGATAAAATCGACCCACCCAGCCAGCACACCAATATCGTAGCATAGCTGCCAGTAATAATAACGCAGCAGAGCTGCAGTAACAGTATATGTGGCAACGCCACCAGTAACAGTGAATGTGGTAGAGCCACCAGTACAATACTTCCTCCATATTAGAATCCCAACCCCATGCAGTATGTCATGTCATAAATAGTTTGTGTTTATAAACTGTCCTACTCAGTACAGTCTTACAAATAACATATAAACATCAGTCAACCTACCTGTAGGGGTAAATGGTCATTTCCATCTATTAGGGGTATAATAGTAATTTTACCCTTTAGGGGTATTTTGGTCACTTTACTTATTTTGGGGTCTCAGTGCAGATAATGACCTCTTCGAAGGTCTACAGTCGCCTCAAGCGACACAGGTAACCTAAATGGTCATAACGGTGTAAATGGCCCCAAGGCCCATTATTCGACCCAAGTGGGCCCACACGCTCGTGTGGCCCATTTAGCCCAAATTCAGTCACGGCTATACGAACTACATAGCCCAGTCCAGTATTTTCCACTTATCGTGGATTTTATCCGTATGGGGCCTACGACCCTATTGGGCCCACACGACCCATTCAGCCAAACGAGGCCCATATTGGCCCAAGAGCACGAGAACGCTCGTGGTGGCCTCTACAGTCTATCGCCCACGATTTGTGGGCTCCATTTACCACAAGAGCGATCGCACGCTCGTGAGGCCCCAAATGTTGAAGTTTCAGCTTTTCGACTTTTGCCGATTCACAGAAGAGATGGGTGTGACTACACACCTGTTTGCGAAACGAACAGATTACCCCACGCGCGATCAACCTTGACCAAAAGTTATGCGATTATTACTCTTAGATCACTGGTTGAAAACGATCGCACTCTTCTTCTCAATTTACTGTGCATACAACGGATTTCATTAGCAATAATCGATTAATACAAGGCTTGAATTGGTACCCATAGTCCAAAGAACTAGAGTTAGAGCAGATTGAGTATTCGGCCAATACCACAAAACAAACCTACTTACCGAAACGTAGATCAGAAGTAAAGAGAACCCATAATCAGTCACCTAGATTATGCCCCAAATCCAAGGCACAAAAAGAACGCCCACCTCTGAGATGGAAGATTCGGTCACTCCTAAGAGTGAGAAGGGAAAAGAAATCGAATAAGAGAGACTTTAGGAACACAGTATTAACAAAATAACTAACTTGACAAAAGTTGAAAGGACTTACCGAAATCAACGACAGAAAAGAGAGTTGTGCAAAAGAATCCAACCGATTGCTAGAGAATAGTTAAGAGACATAGTATTCGACTTAATACCAAAAGAAAGAGTGATGATAGAACCGGTTAGAAAATGATAGGTGTATTCGGCCAAGCACGGTAGAGAGAGGAGATGATAATATGAAAGTACTTGAAAGGCCTAAGATGTGTTTGGCTAGGATTGTAAAGGAATGGTAAGGAGAGAAGAAAATGAAGAAAGGTGGAGAGAAGATTCGGCTAATATTGAAAAGTGAATTCGGCAATAGTAACAAGTTTTCCCCTAACGGTCAATTTGGCACAACTTCACAACCAAATAGAGAACAGAAAACTATTTTCAGAACTTAAGAATTTAGAGCAACCGACCTAAACAAAAATATCAAAAAAAAATCAAACCAAAATGAGAGGAGAAAGTTTCATATCCGAATTTCCCCTACACCCACCTACCAATCGGCACATCCTTCTACAACTCAAACTCATCCTTTCTCTCCACAATCCACTCCTAAAAATCCTCCCTGATATCCTCCACATATCACTCCAATCTCTCATCTATCAGAATTTTACTGCAACTCAACTTCTAGCCGAACCCTCAGTAAAATAAATACCCCCTCATGCAAATGCCAACATTCGAACCTCAGACCCCTTTGCCATAATTGTAACGCCACAACCACTGCACAAATAGGCTTTTTGTGACTTAAAACAAGCACAATAATTAATAAGCCTTATGTGCCAGTGTCCAGATTCTTTTAAGAGCAAATTTTAAAAAATTCTGCAAAAGCCAAGACTTGAACCCAGGCTTCTCAAACACTCCCATACACACCCAAATCACTTAGCCAATAAAGCAAACAAGCAATTTGTGTCAGAACATGCAAAATTAAAGACCCTATATTTTTGGAGCGTTACAACTCTACCCCTTTAAAGAAATTTCGGCCTCGAAATTTACCTGGTCAGAATAGGTAAGGGTATTGACGACGCATCGCCTCCTCAGGTTCCCACGTGGCTTCTTCTGAACTGTGAATATTCCTAAATACCCTGACTAGCGGAATTGATTTCTTCCTCAGTACTTTAACCTCACGGTCCAATATCTGTTCTAGTTCTTCCTCGAAGGTCAGATCTGGCCTAACCTCGATCTCCTCAACAGGCACTACATGTGTTGGATCAGAGTGGTAACGTCTCAGCATAGAGACGTGGAAAACATCATGAATCCTGTCTAATTCTGGAGGCAACTCAAGCTGATAGGCAATTGGTCCCACACGCTTCAGTACATGGTAAGGCCCAATGAACCTAGGGCTAAGCTTACCCTTCCACCCAAACCTTAAAATCTTTTTTCATGGAGAGACCTTGAGAAATACGAAGTCCCCCACAGAATACTCAATCTCTCAGCATTTAAGATCCGCGTAAGACTTCTGCCTATCAGATGCTTCTTTCAACCAGTCTCGAATCAGTTTTACCTTTTCTTCGGTATCAGAAACTAACTCTGGCCCCAAAACTCGCCGCTCACCCAGCTCAGTCCAACAGGTAGGAGTATGACACCTACGACCGTATAACGCCTCGTACAGTGCCATTTGAATATTGGACTGGTAGCTGTTATTATACGCAAACTCTGCTAGAGGCAAAAAGTCTTCCCAGCTGCCTCGAAAGTCAATTACACAACTTCTTAACATGTCCTCCAGGATCTGAATCACCCTCTCTGACTGACCATCTGTCTGAGGATGGAACGCAGTACTGAAGTCCAACCTAGTACCCAAGGCCTCGTGTAATTTCTTCCAGAACCGAGATGTGAATCGTGGGTCTCTATCGGATATGATGGAAACCAGTACCCCATGCATTCTCACAGTCTCAGCCACATACAACTTTGCCAGCTTCTGCAACGAGTAATTAGTACAGACTGGTATAAAATGGGCAGATTTAGACAATCGGTCTATAATAACCCATACAGAGTCCTTCTTAGTAGGCGTTAAGGGCAGCCCACTCACAAATTCCATGGTTACCCTTTCCCACTTCCAAATTGGAATCTTAGCTTGCTGCAGTAACCCTGAAGGCAGCTGATGCTCAGCCTTAACTTGCTGGCACGTCAAGCACTTACTAACAAAATCAGTAACTTCGCGTTTTAGTCCTGGCCATCAGTATAGCTCACAAAGATCTCGGTATAACTTGTTTTTGCCAAGATGCATAGCATATGGACTACATGCGCTTCCTGTAGTATAGACTGCCTCAGATCAGAATCCCTTAGTACACAGACTCTCCCACGGAAACACAGTACTCCTTTACTATTCAACCCAAAATCTAAAGTTTCCCCATTCTCAACCTGTCGGAAATGAGAAACCAGTGACTCATCCAACAACTGTTTACCTTTAATCTGCTCAGTCAATGTCGGTCTCACTTGAAGCTCAGCCAACAAGCTACAATCATCAAACAAGCTGAGATGAGCAAACATTGCTCTCAAATCAGATACAGCCCTACGGCTAAGTGCGTCGCCTACCACGTTAGCCTTACCAGGGTGATACTCAATCGAGCAGTCATAATCCTTAAGCAGCTCTATCCATCTTTGCTGCCTAAGATTTAGCTCCTTCTGAGTAAGGAGGTATTTGAGACTCTTGTGATCTGTGTAAATAATACACTTCTCACCGTATAAGTGGTGCCTCTAAATTTTCAGTGCAAAAACCACTGCGGCTAACTCCGAGTCATGGGTTGGGTAATTCGCCTCGTGAGGCTTAAGCTGACGAGACGCATAAGCAACCACCTTACCCTCATGCATTAGCACACAACCCAATCCAATGTGTGATGCATCACTGTAGACCATAAATTCCTTCCCAGACTCTGGCTGTATTAAAACAAGGGCCTCAGTAAGAACTTTCTTCAGTTTTTCAAAACTCTCTTGCTGCTTATCAGTCCAATTAAACAATACCCCTTTATGTAGTAACTTAGTCAGAGGTGCAGCAATCACAGAAAACCCCTCGACAAAACGTCTATAATATCCAGCCAAACCCAGAAAGCTTTGAATCTCAGATACAGTCTTCGGTGGTTTCCAATCTAGTATGGCTTCAATTTTTCGAGGATCAACCCTAATCCCCTTGGCAGATACCACGTGACCCAGAAATGTCACTTCTCGCAGCCAGAACTCACATTTGCTGAACTTAGCATACAGTTGTTTCTCCCTTAAAGTCTGTAGAACAATTCGGAGATGTGCATCATGTTCATCCTCGGTTCTTGAATACACCAAGATGTCGTCTATAAATACCACCACGTACCGGTCCAGGTAGGGCTGGAATACTCGGTTCATCAGGTCCATGAAAGCAGCTGGTGCATTCGTCAGCCTAAACGACATCACTAGGAACTCGTAATGACTATAACGAGTCCTAAACGCAGTCTTATACACATCAGCCTCTTTAGCCCTCAGCTGATGGTACCCAGAACGGAGATCTATCTTGGAGAAAACTGAAGCTCCTCGCAGCTGATCAAACAGATCGTCAATCCTCAGCAAGGGATACTTATTCTTGATAGTCAGTTTATTCAACTACCGATAATCGATGCACATGCGCATGGATCCATCCTTCTTCTTCACAAACAACACTGGTGCTCCCCATGGAGACACACTAGGTCGAATGAATCCACGATCCAGCAGTTCTTGGATTTGGGCTTTTAACTCCACCAGCTCCTTCAGTGCCATCCTATAAGGAGTGATGGACACTGGAGCTGTTCTAGGTAGGAGCTCAATACCAAATTCAACTTCGCGGTCCGGAGGCAACCTAGGGAGCTCATCAATAAATACATCAGAAAAATCCTTAACTGTTCTGATATCTCCAACAGAAGGACCCTCAGATTTAGACACACCAAGATAGGCTAGAAATGCCTCACAACCTTTGCAAACCAGTTTTTCAGCCCTTAATGCAGAGATCATATTAGACAAAAAGTCTCTTCGCTCCCCAATCACAGCCACCTCCTCATCCTCTAAAGTCTTCAACACCATACGCTTAGCAGTACAATCAAAGCTTGCACGGCATTTTACCAACCAATCCATCCCCAAGATTAGGTCGAACTCACCAAACGGTAGCTCCATCGAATCCGCTGGAAATATAACTCCTTGAACCTCTAGGGGCACATCTCTGAACAACTTGTCTACTCTTGCTGACTGTCCCAGTGGACTTAACATAGTCATCTCATTAACAATACTCTCACACATGATCCCCAAGGTGCCAGACACAGTACATGCGATGTATGAATGCGTAGACCCTGTATCAATCAGACCAGTGTAAGGTACATTATGAATTAGGAATGTACCGGTTATAACATCTGGAGCGTCACCATCCTCTCGGTGACGAGCAGTATAGACCAGAGTTGGCTGCCTAACCTCGGTGTTACCAGCACCTCTGCATGGTGCTCCACGACCTCGTCCCATACCGTTTCCACCTCTGGCCTACCCACAGCCTCTCGGTGGCTGCTGACAACCTCTCACTAGCTGAACATGACCCTGTCCTGTAGCTTGCATTTGAACAGGCCTCTGAGGACAATTCTTAACCTGATGATCCATGGACCCGAATCTGAAGCACGCCCCAATCCTCTTCCAGCACTCACCCTGGTGAGATCTCCCACAATCAGCGCAAGGCTGCGGTCTAACAACAAAGACAGGAACTCCAGCCCGAACTGGCCCATCAAACCTGGCCTTCTTTATAGGCCTTCTAGAAGAACCCGAGGGCCCAAAATCCCTCTTATTTTTGCCCCTATCTTTCTTCCAGTTCTGGCGCTCAGAGCGCTTCACATCCTCAGCAATTTTTCCCTTTAATACAAGGGCAGCAAAGTCTCACTCGTTCTGTGGAGCTATCAATACTCGTAACTCATCTCGAAGGCTTTCCTCAAAATGCACACAGCGTTCATACTCAGCTGCTACTATCCCATGAGCATATCGACTTAGTCGCAGAAATTCTGCCTTATATTCTGCCACAGTTTTATTCCCCTAGGTCAAGCTCAGAAATTACCTTCTTCGGGCGTCCACATAACTTGCGCCCACATACTTCCCTTGAAATGCTGCTTAAAGAAATCCCACGTTAACCAGTGATGTGTCTAAAACTAACTATGACCACAATAAAGGCAAGCACACCTATCGTTTAATAGTATAGTTATGGTAAGACCAGAAATATCATATCCACAAGGACCAAGAGTACTAGTAATTACTATCCTTTTATTATCTAGCCTAAGAATTGGAGTGATTTCTTTTAAACTAAAACTAATTAAACACAACAACGAAAGAATTAGGAAAATACTTTTAGACAACTTTATGAGATAGGCAATACCTAAGGAAGAATCCACCTAGACTTCACTTATCACTTTTGATTCATATGATTTATTCACTTGACTTAATCCATAGAAATCCCTGATTTATGTTAATATCTCTCTCAAGACTAAAAACAACTGACTCTAGGTTGATTAATTGAAATCTCTTTCTAATTAAAACCCCTATTGTCGCATTTACTCGATCTATGGATTCCCTTATTAGATTTGACTCTAATCCGGCAGATTTTCGTTGCCCTATCTCTAGGGTTGCAATCAACTCCGCTTAATTATGTTGATCTACTCTTAAACAAGAACTTTTGCTCCACTGAATAAGCACATTCAACTTGAATTACTAACCTGAATTATCAAAACAGAAATAAGAACTCACAATTAAGAATAAGAATAAGTATTTATCTTATAAATCAAATAATAATAAGATCTGTCATAGGTTTCATCCCCTTAGGTATCTAAGGGATTTAGTTCATACTGATAGAAGAAAACATCTCAAAATAAGGAAAACAACAAAACATAGGAAAACCCAAAAAACTTCAAGAGAAATAGATGGGAGATATTCAGTCTTGATGGAGATCCTTCTTCCAAGCTGCTCCCGATGGCCGTCTTCGAGTATTTTCTGCATTCTATTGCGCGTTTTCTTTTAGGTCACCCCCTAGGGTGTTTATATAGGCTTTGGAACGTCTTTCTTTGCCCACAAGTAACCTTTTTTGGATAGAATTAATCTTTGATACGGTAGGGAGACGCCCGTGTGACACGCCCGTGTTCGATAGCCTTAGGCCGTGCTCACTCCTGCTCACCACACACGGCCGTGTAGTCTGCCCGTGTACGTTGATCCCGGCCATGTTTGATCCTGCTCATAACACACGGCCATGTCCAATGGTTCAGGCCATGTTAAATTCTAAGATAGGCCCATTTTGTCCCTTTTTGGCTCGTTTCTCGTTCTTTTCGACTCCCTAAGCTCTCCTGAGTGTAAAACATGAAATTAAAGGATTAAGAGCATCGAATTCATCAAATCTAATGAAAACTCATCCAAAAATAAGCTAAGCATGGGGTTAAAATATGTATAAATTATGGTTTATCAAATATCCCCACACTTAAGCCTTTGCTTGTCCTCAAGCAAAATCCTCAACTCACAATTAAAACTAACTTCCTCGATTCATAATTCTCAATAATAATGTCTCATCATATTTCACAGATAATTCATACATTGATAATTTAACTAGAAGAGTCCTAGAGATTTAAACAATCTAAGTCATAGATTTTTATAGTATGAAAACATAGGTGTTTCCCCTTACCTAAATAATTACCTTTGATTCAAAACCGACAAGTATTGACATCCTCACTAAAGATTCACCCAAATCACTCAAAGTGTTTAAGGTTCAAATTATGCACTCAAAAGTCAAACATGAAAAGTTAATCCCATAGGCTTGCATGAAAATCAATTCTCCACCACTATAAAATGAGATGATACACAAATCAAAAGGTCTTTTAAAGGGTTGTAATGGCACTTGGGTTAAAGGTGTGGATAAAGGCTGAATTAGAGGGTTAGAATCGAGAATGAACTTATAAATTACCTAACTAGAAAAATTGGACAAATACTGAATAGTTACATCAATTGAAAACTTATCACTAATAACACGAGCTTCTTCTCAAAATGTAAAATTAACTGCTTAAGCTCAAATAAAAAGAACTAATAATGAATAGATTTCCAACTTTTTTTTAAGAACACGTATTTATAATAATAAGAAGAGATTTAACAACTGAAATAAAGAATGTAGTTAGGCAACTGATCAAATCAAATCTCGATAAAAGAGTAGTCAAGAAAAATAGGGATAACAAGTCAAATGACTGGGTTTCGGGTTAATATTAGTGGTATATCAAAAAATGGTTGATTAGGCTTCAAAGGGGTTCACTAGGGGTTAATTATGAAGGTAGGATTTTAATGGAATCAGTGGGTTAAAACCTAGGTGCCTTTATCATCTCAGTATATCAAATCAAAGGTGTGGTCTCGACATGCATAATCGAAGCAAGTTCTAGAATAATAAATCAATATTGACACACTCATAATCAATAAAGTGAGCAAGAAAAATATATGCTCTAAAAGGCTCAAAATCTCACACAAATTATGGTTTTTCATGTCGACCTTGCAAATTTCAAACTTCAAAGTAATATTTAAATTTAGGGAAAACAACCTATTACAATTTTTTTTTTTATGAAAATAGACTTATCATGCTTGATTCTCTAATATCTTAAAGTTTAAACCATCAATGCACAATTACCTATGACTTAATCCAAAACATATCAATGAAAATCATAAATCAATAGAAGTTTCATTCTAATAGTAATATGAGAAAATTACTTAAGACCAAGGCATAATTCAGTATTATTGACACCGCCCCACACTTAAGATGTACATTGTTTTCAATGTACAAAGATAAGTGGTTGTGTCCAAACTAACTATGACAACGAATAAGGCAAGCGCACCTATCGTTCGATAGTATAGCTATGGCAAGACCAGAAATATCGTATCCTCAAGGACCAAGAGTACTAGTAGTTACTATCTTTTTTATTATCTAGCCTAAGTATTAAGGGAATCGATGTTTAATTAACTAATTACTAAACTAAGGATGCAAAGACATAGAGAGTGAATTGGGAAAATACTTTTGGGAAAACCAGTTGATTAAGACAATACCCGAGGAAGAATCCACCTAGACTTCACTTGTTATTTAACTCTGAACTAGACAATTTATTCACTTGACTTGATCCGTAGGATTTCCTAATTTATATTAATACCTCTTTCGAGGCTACTAACGTCTAACCCTAGGTTGATTAATTGAAATCTCTTTCTAATTAAAAACCCTAGTGTTGCATTAACTCGATCTATGGACTCCCATATTAGGTTTTACCCTAATCCGGCAGATTTTCGTCATCCTATCTCTAGGGTTGCGATCAACTTCACTTAACTATGCTAGATCTAATCTTAAACATGGACTTTTGCTCTACTGCCTAAGCACATCAATACTTGAATCAATATCCTAAAATATTAAACCAAGAATTAAGAACACATAATTAAGAACAAATCAAGTATTTATTATATAGTTCAGAAAACAATAACAAGATCCGTCTTAGGTTTATCCCCCTCAGGTATTTGAGCGGTTTAGTTCATGTTTAATAAAGAATACATCTCAGTAAAAAGTAAATAACAAAACATAAGAAAAACCCTAAAACCCCCTGAAGGAAATTGAAGGGAAGATCTTCCGTCTTTAGTGTGATTCTGGCTTCTGGGATGAATCAACTGGCTTTCTTGAAGTAATTTCCCTGTGTTCAGCCCTCTCTGGCTTCGCTCTCCTCTTAGGTCATACTTAGGGTGTTTATATAGACTTCGGAATGTCTTTCTTCGTCCCTAAGTATCCTTTTTCGAGTAGAATTACAACAGGTCACGGTAGAGACACGCCCGTGGAGCACGCATGTGTGAATCGAGCCCAGGCCGTGTTTGGGCCTGCTAAGGTGGCACAACCGTGTGATTCGAGCCCAGGCCGTGTTAATTTCTCACTTTTGCCCATTTTATCTGTTTTCAGCCCGTTTCTCATTCTTTTCTTCCTTCGATGCTCTCCTAAGTATAAAACATGAACTTGAAGGATTAGGAGCATCAAATTCCACAATTCAATGGATTAAATAATCCAAAAGTATGCTAAATATGGGATTAAAATATGTATATATTACGGTTTATCAAATACCCCCACACTTAAGTATTTGCTTGTCCTCAAGCAAAATTCTCAACTCACAATTAAAATAGAATTTCCTCAATTCATAACCTTCATCAATAATGTTTCATCATAATTCATCGGTAATTCATACAATGATAATTTAACCAGAAGGTTCCTAAAGATTCAAACAATCAAAGTCATAGTTTTTATAGTACGAAAAATAGGTGTTTCCCCTTACCTAAATAATCACCTTTTAATTCAAAATCAACAAAAGTTGACATCCTCACTAAGGGTTCACTCAAATCACTCGAGGTGTTTAAGGTTCAAAAATAAGCACTCAAGAGTCGAACATGAAAAGTTAATCCCATAGGCTTGCCTGAAAATCAAATCTCCACCACTGTAAAATGAGATGATACACAAATCAAAAGGTCTTTTATGGGTTGTAACGGGGATTGGGTTAAAGGTGTGGATAAAAGCTGAATTGGAGGGTTAGTATCGAGACTGAATTGATAAATTACCTAACTAGAAAAATAACTAAAACTTAAATAATTACATCAATTAAGAATAACACGAGCTTCTTCTCAAAATGTAAAATTAACTGCTTAAGCTCCAATAACAAAGAAGTAATAATGAAAAGTTGAGCCTTTTTTTTAAGAACAAATCAAACAATAATAAGATAGAGTTTGACAACTGAAATAAAGAAAATAGTTTAAGCAACCGATCAACTCAAATCTCGATATAAGGGTAGTCAAGAGAAATGGTGATAAAAAATACAAAGTGGGTTTTGGGTTAATATTAATGGGTGAGTCAAGAAATGGTTTGTTAGTCTCAAAGGGGTTCACTAGGGGTTAATTATGAAGGTAGGCTTTTTATGGAGTAAGTGGGATAAAACCTAGGTGCCTTTATCATCTCAGTATAAAAAATAAAAAATGTGGTCTCGACATGTATAATCGAAGCAAGTTCTAAAATAACAAATCAATGTTGACATACTCATAATCAATAAAGGGAGCACGAAAAATGTATGCTCTAAAAGGCTCAAGATCTCACAAAAATTATGGGCTTTTGATGTCAACCTTGTAAATTTCAAACTTCAAGGTAATCATTAGATTCAGGTAGACAACCTAACAAATTTTTAATTCTGAAAATAAACTCATCATGCTTGATTGTAACAGCCCGATTTAGGGGCTAGTCGGAACAGTGATCTCGGAATCACTAATTCGAGGTTAGATAAAATTATTTTCATGTTATTTTATGTATTATAACATGTTTATAAGGATGCATGAAAATTTTGGTGCCTTAATTTTAGCGATTTCTAGCTAAATTGTGAAAAAGGACTAAATCGCATAAAGTGTGAAAGTTCTATTTTAATTGCTAGAGGTACTAAAAAGCTATGGTTTATAAATTGGAGGTCCCAAATGTGTAATTAGGCCATGGGAATTAGCTTGGCCGGTCAAAGAAGACAAAAGGGGACAAGGGCATTAAATGTTGTCATGTTAGGTAATTAAAAAGAAATAAAATAAGATGAAATAAGCAAAAAGCTATCATCTTTTTATTTCTTCTCTTCTTCAACCGAAAATATCAGCCATGGGAGGGGTTTGAAAGCTTCAAATTTTAGCAAGCTTTACTCCATTCAAGTAAGTGATTTTGATGCTTATTTTTTTATGAAAATTGCATTTTTGGAGTCCCCAAAGCTTAAGCTAGCTAATGGGAGGATTAATTTGCAACATGGTTAAAAGTATAGGGACTTTCCATGAGAGATTTTATGTTGTTTGATGAGTTTTTATGGAAGAAAATGAATGATAGGATGATGAGAAACAACTTTTGTGAAAGGTGTTGCCATGAAAACACCTAATTGGGACTAAAATGCAAAAGTTGTAATTTGTTCATTAAGGCATGAAATAGATGGAATTGTGGATAGTTGTAAGAGGATTAAATGTTCAGCTGCGCTTGCTTAATAAGAAATTGAGATGAAAATTTATTTACGAGCCTAGGGGAAAAATCGTAATTTTACCAAAGTGTAGGGGCAAAATCATCATTTTGCCTAAAGTGTAGATTATGGTGCATTATGATTCATAAGTGATTAAATCAGTAAATTTCATTGTTCTAGATCAAAGAAAACGAGTTTTAGACCTAGAACGGATGAAAAGAGAAATGTGGCCAAAAAGGTTCCTTTTGGCCCTTTCGACATCGAGGTAAGTTCATGTGCAAACATTGTAATTATGTACGAGTTAATTTAGCGTTCCAATGTGGTATGGAATGTATATTTACCATATGAATGCATGAAATATCTTTTGATGAAATGTCAATAGAATTGAAATGTGTATAGCATGATATGATGATGGTTAAAGTCTCGAGTAAGACCATATTGGAATATAGCCTCGGTGTAAGAGTTCATATAAGACAATGTCAGGGACATGGCATCGACATGTTAATGTATGTTGGACCTTATTGGGGTATAATGTCAATGAGAACTATGTGTATGAGACTCAAGAGAGTTAGTTAACAATTTGAATGATTTAACGGATATGTTGAATGTATGTGGTTGTACCACGAGAAGCACAAGTATGTGTTAGAATTGAATGGAGATGAATTCAATATATGATGAACCCCTAGTGGGATATGTGTAATTAATGCACCTTAATTGCATGAGATAGATTTATGGATGTATTGTGTGAATGCGAACGAGTATCGTAGAAAGTTAAGTAAGAATAAAAGTTTGTGAGGATGTTCTTGGATGAACATTTGAAATAGAGATATACTTGCAGATTACTATCCACGAATGTAAAATAACGGTGAGCTATATGCGGTATCACCCTATTGATGGTAGTGACGGGGTGAGTGCGATACTATCAACTATATTAATATCGGTGGCTATGTGCGTTACCACCTGATTAATTAGTAATCGATGGGCTGTGTGCGATACCATCGCTTATAAATGATTGGTGGGCTGTGTGCGATACCACCCTATTAGAGATTCAATGGTGGGATAAGTACGAAACCACCGAGAGATTAATAGTATGAGTATCTTATTGAAAATGCTTGACGAGTTGTTTTACATGATCATGTGGTGATCAGTGCAGGAATATGTACTAATTAAATGAGCAATTGACTTGTGGCAAGGTAAGAATGTGGTAAGAGATAGAATGAATAAGCTTCACGAATGGTTGAGTAAGTTACCGTGAGTTAATAAGAAAACTCGGTATAATACTTTGTGGTTATGTATATTCAATGAATGTCAATATTTGTAAGATTATGCATATGAACTTACTAAGCATTATTGCTTACTCCCTTACTTTTCTCATCTCTTATAGGTTATTTTAATTATCTCGGGTTGGAGGCCACCAGAGATGTTTTCACACTATCGAGCAGACCCTTGGTATGGTGTTTCAAGTTCTTATGAGCCATGGCATGTATAGGGACTCTTTTAGAGTTGATTAAGTTCTAATTGATGTAGCCAAATTGTGTTGGCCTAAGAGAACTTAGAGATTGGTTGTGTATAACCATAGATGATGGCTTAAGTTATAATTGTAATTGTATTCGGAATAGTTCTCCCTAGTGTATGGGATGAAGTCTTTGTCTCTTTAAATGATTAGATTTCTTTAATTTAAGAGTTAAATTGATGCTATATGGAGTTATGTGATGATGTATGAATTTATGTATATGAGAGTGGTAAAAAGGCTTGGTAGATAGCCTCTAAGTGCCCACACGGATAGACACACGCAGGCGTGTGTCTGGCCGCGGTGCATCTACACCTTTGCATCTTAAGTCAGGATAGACCACGGGATAATTCCATGGCCATTTGTTTATGCCGTGTATGACACACGGTTAGCACACGGGCGTGTGCCCCAGGCCGTGTAAGGAAGTCAGTATATCAAGGTTTAGCACACGGTCTAAGTCCACTGGCGTGTCAGGGCCGTGTGTGATTAGTCAGTGTCGACCACAGGTGTAAGACACGGGCATGTCTTAGGGACACACGAGCGTGTCCCAAGTATCACGGGCGTGTGACCCCTGTTTCAAGGAAAAGTTCCTGATTGAACTCCAAAAGTTTCCGAACGTGAGTTTAAGGCCTTGTAGGCCAATGAGATGTATGAGTTGTTTAAGAAAGAGAAGTTTTTAATTCGGAACAAAATTTTTTAGCCCGTAAGTACATGTTTAAGAAAGTTCAAGCATAGTAATGTCTCGTATCCGGTCTTAGCCTCGGACTCGGGTATGGGGTGTTACATTTAGTGGTAACCTGGCGTGAGTAAGAGTCTAGCTATACATGCCGTATGTGGGCCGTGATAGTGTGATGTCTCCCGGCTCTAACGAAATTGTTTTGTTAAGACAGTGATGATTCCCAACCGAGCTAATTTCAGTAAGTTTGTAAGATTTTCAAGCTTCATGAATATTTCATTGAATTGCTTGTGGTGTTGTTATATGCACATTATTTCCATGAAAATGTTTAATGTTTTATTAAACAAAGAAGTTACTAAGAGCATGTATATGAAAGTCCCGATTGAAAATGAATTACTTAGGATACTCAATCTGCAACATGAGACAAGAAAGTCCGTATTAGACCATGTCAAGACATGGCATCGACAATCAAGCAAGTTATCATGTAAGACCAAGACAAGTCTTGGCATTGAAGAGTTACTATGAGATGAAGACCCATATAAGCCCAAGCCAAGGCATGGCATTGGCGAGTCTCCAAGCAAAGATGTCATGTAAGTCCAAGACAAGTCTTGGCATTGAAAAGCTATCAAGATATAGAGATCCAATGTAAGTCTAAGCCAAGGCATGGCATTGGTGAGTAACAAGGAAGATTTCATGTAAGTCCAAGCCAAGGCTCGGCATTGACCAGTTCATTAGTAAAGTTACCAATAAGACCATGTCAAGACATGGCAATGGTAAGTTCCGAAGGGAACCCACAAGCAAGACTTCATGTAAGTCCATGTCAAGACATGGCATCGATACCAAGTAAGAGATCCCATGTAAGACTATATCAAGGATATAGCATTGGCATCAAGATACATGTGAAATGAGATTCAGTATCCTCAGTCATTCATAGTAATTCATCGGGCAAAAGAGTAAAGCTTAAATGAGATAGCAAGAAAGTTAGTAGTAAAGTTGATATTATGTCATGCTAGTGAAGGCTGACTAACAAGTATAATTCATGTTATGAATGATAATGTTGAGATTATGCTTGTTATAGTAGAGTATACTGATCTATGTGATCAAGTGTTACAGTACCTTGTTTACCTTACAAACATGAGACTAGTAAGTACCATGATGTATGTGAGAAGCAGTAAGAGTAAGTAAGCATTTGAGATTTGTGATGCCATTGTTTATGATAAATATGTCCACATGGTTAAATCTCACGTGTGACTGTTAAAGTAGAGAAGGTATAATGTTTTGTGTTATGACCCTGTTACAAAGTCACACATATTATAGTGTGAGAGTTAAAACTGAAAAGTTTGACTAAGTAGAATGCATGAAATGAGTACGGTCGTTCAATGATAAAATGATGAATAAGACCATGGTCGGACCATGGCGGTATAGGTGATCTCATATAAGACCATGTCTAGGGCATGGCATTAGCATCAATACATGATGCCGTGTAAGACCATATCAAGGATATGGCTTTGGTATTGAATAAGATAATCGGATAAGACCATATCTGGGATATGGCATCGATATTTGTTGTAAGATCCCGTATAAGACCATATCTGGGATATGGCATCGGCATCAAATAGTAATTCTGTGTAAGACCATATCTGGGGTATGGCGTCGGCATCGAATAGTGATTCCGTATAAGACCATGTCTGGGACATGGCTTCGGCACCAAAGAAAGATCTCGTATAAGGCCATGTCCGGGACATGGCATCGACATCTAAGTATGATGTCGTATAAGACCATATCTGGGATATGGCATTGACATCGAGTTACAAGATCCCGTATAAGACCATATCGGGGATATGGCATCGGCATCGACATGAGTTTTCATGTAAGACCGTATCTAGGATATGGCATTGGTATTGATATGAGATTTCGTGTAAGACCATAGTGAGGCTATGGCATCGTGACGACATGTAAAGCAATAGCTAGACTATGATGTTGTGATACGAGTAAGACCATAGTTGGACTATGGCGATCAAGTAAATGACGTACTCAAACCGTAAGACATTCTCTAGATTAATAAGCAATAGTAAGAGAAAGTATAGTTAAATTTTAAGTACTCGAGTAGATATTAATGTGAAACTTGAGTTATTAAAGTCACAGTTCAAAAGTATGAGTGATAGAGATAATTGTAACGTAATAAACGTGAAAACTCACTTGAGACGAGTTATGTGACTATGATGATATTTCATTGATAATGAATAGTAAATCATATGTATGTAGTCCCGAGAATCAAGTTAGGGGCTCTACGACTTCACCCCCTTACCACTGTTGAATCATGATGACATGTTTATGAGAATCAAATTGAGTACGTTTACATGTGATTAATGCAATATTTATGCTAGCATGATTAAGAATGCCTTGTATCACATCGATGCATAATACTCTACTAAATAGAGTAATTGTTGTTGAACATGAGGTTGAAGTCCTAGAGGACTAAAATTATGAGGCTATCATCGAGATATGAGATAGACAAGGTCTCGTATAAGACCATGACCGGGACATGGCATCGGCACCTAGTTGAGATTTCGTATAAGACCATATCCAGAATATGGCATCGACATTTGATAAGGAAGTCCATATAAGACCTTATCAGGGATATGGCATTGGCATTTAGAGGTGACTCCATATAAGACCACCTCGAGAATGTGGTATTGGTTTCGTACCTACATGAAGGATGATGGACATACGTCTTTGATTATCCCTAGTGATCAATGGGACAGATAGATGAGTCTAGAGGTAGAAATGAGAATGGTACTAAAGTCATGTGAAAGAGTGAAAACATGTACTCGTGAATGAATCACGAAGAGACGATTACGATACATGATGCGGAACGTGTTATATAAGTGCAAATATGAGTAAGTTGGCTAGAAGCCTATGGTTTGTGCATGGTTAATTGATGCCAAGGATGGATTATAATAATCTCCTTAAGTATTAAGTACAAATATCTATTGCCTTTCAGGGCTGATGTAGTTGTTCTCTTCGTAAACCATGATTTTATGAGAATGTTAGATGATTGTAAAAAAATCAGACAAAACGGTTGTCGATTTAGTAAATTGAAATTGACATTCCTTTATCTCCTCGTAACCCTACTCAGGTGCTTGGAGGGAAAACTTGGAGATGATTCTAGTATAAGGAGTAAAATAATGAGTTTCACGTTGTGTGATGGGTTTTCGGACAAGCCGAATAGAGTTAATGAATTCGACCAAGATGTCCCTGCTACCGTAAGATATGGCGATAGTAAAAGTTTAGATTAGCATAGCAAGAGAAACTCAGATGAGAGTGTGCTTGAAATATGTTCTCGATGTGGAGAAAAGAGTAGATTAATGTATTGAGATATGATTCGAATTCTATGTATATTCACGCATGAATCAATAAAGAGAATAAATTTATATGTGTTCGTGAGTGGGGAGCATGATACAAAGATATGCTCATAGAAATGTTCAAACCGTGATGGTTGAGTTGAAAATTATTGAAGGAACTATTAATTGAAAGTTCTAGTACTGAGTTCAATCTGAATCGAGAAAAGAATTGCAAGATTGATGATCCAGAGACAATCACCTTTGTGTCTGTGTAATGAGTTAGATATTATGAAAAGATCCACATTAAGCAATGCGAGTTAGTTACTTGGTTGACCTTAGTTGGTAATATCCTAGTTTCAGCAAGGTTAATGACTAGAGCGAACCTCCCTTTCAGAACAAAGGAGTTCAGAAGTGAGTTAATAAATGGTATTTAAGGCGATAAAATCTAGATTGGATAAGATTTCCGTTGTTGATGTTTCGTTGAGATAGAATTTGAATAATGATGAATCCAAAACTTATACAGAAGTTTTGATATGAGATTTAGTAGTAGCATATCTACTAATGTAAGAATAAGAAAGTGTAATTATGTGCATAAATGTTGTGACAATAGAGTACATTTCACGATATGATTGAGTCTATGGTCAGAAGTAGTTGATCACTAAAAGCTGAATTTTCAAAGCGTACAAGTCAAGACTATTACAGTTAGTAAACGCTTGAATGAGAAAATGAGATACAACCTTATAGATTTCAAATTTGATTTGACAAATTCCCAACAAGGGGAATGTCAATCAAATTGTAGTAAATCAACCAGTAAAGATCCGAACGGTTATTTGGACATATACAGAGTTCCAAATTGGTGGATTACTGAGTATATGCCCCAGAGGAAGAATAACATAGGTCTCAAGTTACGTTTTGACCTTATGTATCACAGCTAAAGAGTTATTGGTAAGAGAAACTTGAGGATAAGTGGATTGGCGATTTTGAAGAGTAGATGGAGCGTTTTAAGAATGTTGGTAGCAACTCCTCGGATAAGATTTTTGGGGACGAAAATCCTAAGAGGAGAATTGTAATGACCCGATTTAGGGGCTAGTCGGAAGCAGTGATCTCGGAATCACTAACTTGAGGTTAGAGAAAATTATTTTCATGTTATGTTATGTATTATAACATGTTTATAAGGATGTATGAAAATTTTGGTGCCTTAATTTTAGCAATTTCTAGCTAAATTGTGAAAAAAGAACTAAATCGCATAAAGTGTAAAAGTTCTATTTTAATTGCTAGAGGTACCAAAAAGCTATGGTTTATGAATTGGAGGTCCCAAATTTGCAATTAGGCCATGGGAATTAGCTTGGCCGGTCAAAGAAGACAAAAGGGGAGAGGGGCTTTAAATGTTGTTATGTTATGTAATTCAAAAGAAATAAAATAAGATGAAATAAGCAAAAAGCTATCATCTTTTTATTTCTTCTCTTCTTCAACCAAAAATATCAACCATGGGAGGGGTTTGAAAGCTTCAAATTTCAGCAAGCTTTACTCCATTCAAGTAAGTGATTTTGATGCTTATTTTTGATGAAAATTGCATTTTTGGAGTCCCCAAAGCTTAAGCTAGCTAATGGGAGGATTAATTTACAACATGGTTAAAAGTATAGGGACTTGACATGAGAGATTTTATGTTGTTTTATGAGTTTTTATGGAAGAAAATGAATGATAGGATGATGAGAAACAACTTTTGTGAAAGGTGTTGCCATGAAAACACCTAATTGGGAATAAAATGCAAAAGTTGTAATTTGTTCATTAAGGCATGAAATAGATGGAATTGTGGATAGTTGTAAGAGGATTAAATGTTCAGCTATGCTTCCTTAATAAGAAATTGAGATGAAAATTTATTTACGAGCCTAGGGGCAAAATCATAATTTTACCAAAGGGTAGGGGCAAAATAGTCATTTTTGCCTAAAGTGTAGATTATGGTGCATTATGATTCATAAGTGATTAAATTAGTAAATTTCATTGTTCTAGATCAAAGAAAATGAGTTTCGGACCTATAACGGATGAAAAGAGAAATGGGGGCAAAAAGGTCCCTTTTGGCCCTTTCGACATCGAGGTAAGTTCATGTGCAAACGTTGTAATTATGTACGAGTTAATTTAATGTTCCAATGTGGTATGGAATGTATATTTACCATATGAATTCATGAAATATCTTTTGATGAAATGTCAATAAAATTGAAATGTGTATAGCATGATATGATGATGGTTAAAGTCTCAAGTAAGACCATATTAGAATATGGCCTCGGTGTAAGAGTTCGTATAAGACCATGTTAGGGACATGGCATCGACATGTTAATGTATGTAGGACCTTATTGGGGTATAATGTCAATGAGAACTATGTGTATGAGACTCAAGAGAGTTAGTTAACAATTTAAATGATTCAACGGATATGTTGAATGTATGTGGTTGTACCACGAGAAGCACAAGTATGTGTTAGAATTGAATGGATATGAATTCAATATATGATGAACCCCTAGTGGGATATGTGTAATTAATGCACCTTAGTTGCATGATATAGATTTATGAATGTATTGTGTGAATGCGAACGAGTATCGTAGTAAGTTAAGTAAGAATAAAAGTATGTGAGGATGTTCTCAGATGAACATTTGAAATATAGATATACTTGTGGATTACTATCCACGAATGTAAAATAATGGTGAGCTATGTGCGGTATCATCCTATTGATGGTAGTGGCGGGCTGAGTGCGATACTATCAACTATATTAATATCGGTGGCTATGTGCGTTACCACCTGATTAATTGGTAATTGATGGGCTGTGTGCGATACCATCGCTTATAAATGATTGGTGGGCTGTGTGCGATACCACCCTATTAGAAATTCAATGGTGGGCTAAGTGCGAAACCACCGAGAGATTAATAGTATGAGTATCTTATTGAAAATGCTTGACGAGTTATTTTATATGATCATGTGGTGATCAGTGCAGGAATATGTACTAATTAAATGAGCAATTGACTTGTGGCAAGGTAAGAATGTTGTAAGAGATAGAATGAGTAAGCTTCACGAATGGTTGAGTAAGTTACCGTGATTTAATGAGAAAACTCAGTATAATACTTTGTGGTTATGTATATTCAATGAATGTCAATATATGTCATATTATGCATATGAACTTACTAAGCATTATTGCTTACTCCCTTACTTTTCTCATCTCTTATAGGTTATTTTAATTAGCTCGAGTTGGAGGCCGCCGGAGATGTTTTCACACTATCGAGCAAACCCTTGGTATGGTGTTTCAAGTTCTTATGAGTCAGGGCATGTATAGGGATTCTTTTAGAGTTGATTAAGTTCTAATTGATGTAGCCAAATTGTGTTGGCCTAAGAGAACTTTGAGATTGGTTGTGTATAGCCATAGATGATGGCTTAAGTTATAATTGTAATTGTATTCGGAATAGTTCTCCCTAGTGTATGGGATGAAGTCTTTGTCTCTTTAAATGATTAAATGTCTTTAATTAAAGAGTTAAATTGATGCTATGTGGAGTTATGTGATGATGTATGAATTTATGTAAATGAGAGTGGTAAAAAGGCTTGGTAGATAGCCTCTAAGTGCCCACGACCGTGTGCATCCTGCACCTTTGGATCTTAAGTCAGGATAGACCACGGGATAATTCCACGGCCGTTTGTTTATGTCGTGTATGACACACGGTTAGGACACGGGCGTGTGCCCCAGGCCATGTAAGGAAGTCAGTATATCAAGGTTTAGCACACGGTCTAAGTCCACGGGCGTGTCAAGGCCGTGTGTGATTAGTCAGTGTCAACCACAGGTGTAAGACACGGGCATGTCTTAGGGACACACGGGCGTGTCCCAAGTAACACGGGCGTGCGACATCTGTTTCGAGGAAAAGTTCCTGATTGAACTTCGAAAGTTTTCGAACGTGAGTTTAAGGCCTCGTAGGCTAATGAGATGTATGAGTTGTTTAAGAAAGAGAAGTTTTTAATTCGGAACAAAATTTTATATCCCATAAGTACATGTTTAAGAAAGTTCAAGCATAGTAATGTCTCGTATCCAATCTTAGCCTCGGACTCGGGTATGGGGTGTTACATTGATTCTCTAGTCTCCTAAAGTTTAAATCATCACTGCACAATTAACTATGACTTAATTCAAAACATATCAATGAAAATCATAAATCAAAAGAAATTTCATTCTAACAGTAATATGAGAAGATTATTTAAGAACAAGATATAATTCAGGGATTTGAGAGTAATGTAAAAATTAGGTACTTTTCTAAATAAACTTCACCCCCCACACTTAAGATGTACATTGCCCTCAATGTACAAAGAAAGATAATAACCATGTAGTATTAGATCATAAGAGAGGGAGAGAGGTGAAACTTCCTGGATTTCGGATGGATTTCTTGAGTTGGAAGTGTGGAAACTTGATTCGGAGGTGAAAGATAAGTTGGAGGAGGCGTCTCTAGTAGTGGTATGGTGGCTGCCAACAATCACTGCACTAGATGAAGAAATTGGGTAACCTGTGAAGAAATAGCCAAGAAATAATAAGAAAAATTCAAAATATACTAACTATGTATTTAAAGATAAGAAAAATAAAGAGAAGGAAAATAAAGGAGAAGAGAAAAGACATAGGAAGAATAAATGGACTCAAATGTCCTTGGCTTGTCGAGCAAATGAAGCGGTCGGCATGAACTTATGTGGTTCGGTCTCGCACGGGGAGACTGTGCTAGGGTCCTTTCACTTATTCGGTGTGGGGATGGTGGTGAGGATGGTGAAAGAAAAGGAATGAGGGGAAGGGGAAGGGGAACGGAAACTGAAGGGAAAAGATAGTGAGAAGAGAAAGGGGTGTGGTGGCTGGGGGTTGGGAGAAGAAGAATTTGGGGAGAAACAGGAGAAGAAGGGGGGTCTTAAATAAGAATCAAGGACCTGATTGTTGCCCATGCCCGTGTGCTGTAGGCGTGTTCGGTCACACGGTCGTATCGCACGGCCGTGTGGTTGCTCGATCATTTCTCCCACGCCTGTGTAGAGGTTTCCACGCCCATGTCTCTTTCTCTGTGTCGGCCACGGCCTCAAAGCACGGGCGTGGCTTATACCCGTGTGACTTTCTCAGTTTCTACCACGACTGTATCGCACGGCCGTGGCATTTTATAGCCGTCCGTGATTTAGGGATTTTTAGTCCTTGGTTTGTACGACCTCTGCCATGCCAGTGTGTAAATTCGTGATGCCCACACGGCCACGGCTATGCCCGTGTGCAAGGCCGTGTGGTACGGAAACCTATGCTTTATTTAACTTGGTTAGTCTTTAGTTAGGTGCTAAAAATGAAAGATATGAAAATTAAAAGGGCTAGTGCTCGGGTTGCCTCTCGAGAAGGGCTCGTTTAAAGTCTTAAGCTAGACTTACCTCTCATAATCATGGTGGTTTGAAGAGTTGAAGCTCATCATTCTTGCTATCAATTCGGTTATCGATATATAGTTTAAGTCGAGTGGTGTTTACCTTAAAAGTGCCGAATTCAGAGTGAGTCACCTCGACCGTTCCGTACGGGAAGACATTGAGTACCTTAAAAGGGATTTCTTTGTTCGTTTTAAGGTCTGAAGTGGTGATTCGAGGGTCTTTCTCATCCAACAATACCTGATCTCCGATTTTGAAGTGATTTGATGTTCCTATAAGCTGGTTTGGGGTTCCCTCGGTTTTGCTTCGTGTGTTCCTAGTTTCTCCTTGAAATGTGTCTTCCACTCATCTAGTTCCTCGACCTGAAGCCTTCGTTCCTCATGAATTACTTCCTTGTTTGCATGAGATCTAGGATCGGCTCAAATGTGTACTTCGAGGTGCTTCTGAAAGGAGGGTTTGAGCCAAGAATGGTCGATAATAGAATTTATGTTCTCACCTTTTTCACTTGACGTCCTAGCCGAGTCAAGAGCCTGAAGAGTGACCATCTCGTCACCTACACGAAGTATAAGTTCTCCTGTACCAACATCAATTTTAGTTTTGGCAGTTACTAAAAAGGGTCTTCCTAAAATTAAAGGAACATTGTTGTCCTCATCCATGTCTAAAACGACAAAGATTACTCGGAATATAAATTTATCAACTTTTACTAGCACATCTTCGATTATACCTCTAGGAACTCTAATGGTTTTATCAGCTAATTGAATGCTCATCCTAGTTTGTTTGGGTTTCCTTAGACCTAGTTGTTTAAATAGTTTATAAGGCATAACGTTGATGCTTTCCCTTAGATCTGCTAAAGCATTATCAATAGATAAACTACCAATTAAACAAGGAATCGTAAAACTCCCTGGATCTTTTAATTTTCGTGGTAGATTGTTTTGTAGAATTGCTGAGCACACTGCGTTTAGCTCCACATGCGACGCCTCGTCTAACCTCCGTTTGTTTGTCAGAAGCTCTTTTAAAAATTTCCTTAAATCTGGAATCTGCGAGAGAGCTTCAAGAAACGATAAGTTAATATGTAATTTCTTTAAAAGTTTAAGAAATTTACCAATTTGTTCCTCTGTGTGGTCTTTCTTCATCGCATTGGGATATGGCACTTGAGGTGTATACTATTTAATGATAGGTTTATGTGTATCGTGGCTTACCTCAACCTTACCTTTATTTACCACGGGTTCTTGCCTTGGCTCAGATTTGGATTCTACTAACCCTTCACTATTGTGATCAGTGATGGCATGAATTTGCTCCTTTGGGTTAGTTTCTGTGTTGCTTGGCAAGCAACCTTGCAGTCGTTCTGAGATTAGCTTAGCTAACTAACCTAACTGGTTCTCGATCCCTTGAATCGATGCCTGCTGATTTTTGAGCATTGTCTCGTTGTTTTGAAAAGCAGTGTTTCGACGACACGCGATGAATTTTGTCAACATCTCCTCAAGGTTCGGCTTCTTCTCTTGTGGGTAGGGTTCTTTGTTGAAAGCTGGAGGGGTTGTTGCTCTCGATTTCCTTGACCTCCCCATGAGAAATTTGGATGGTTCCTCCAGCCTGGATTATAAGTATTACTATAAGGGTTATTTTGAGGTCTAGAATTGTTACCCATATAGTTCATCTGTTCATTTCCTATGCCAGGGCTGTAGGGTGGGTATTCTGTATTGTTCGACCCTCCTCCATTTGTATCGCACTGCATCACTGGATGTACCTGCGAGGAACCACACAAACCATCAATTTTCTTACTTAAGAGATCTACATGATTTGATAGCATGGTCACTGCGTCGAGGTTGAAAACACTGGCTGCTTTTGTTGGCTTTGTTCTCATAACTTGCCACTGATAATTATTAAGTGACATCTCTTCAATGAATTCATAAGCAGGCTTAGGTGTTTTATTGTTTAGTGTACCGCCGGCGGATGCATCAATCAACTGCCTAGTCGAGGGGTTCACACCGTTGTAAAAGGTTTGAACCTGCAGCCATAATGGTAACCCATGATGAGGGCACCTTCTCAATAAATCCTTGTATCTCTCCCATGCATCGTAAAGTGTCTCTAAATCCATCTGCACAAAAGAAGAGATATCATTCCTCAAATTAGCCGTTTTAGCTGGCGGAAAATATTTTAACAAAAAATTTTCAGTCATTTGTTCCCATGTAGTGATTTATCCTCGTGGAAGAGAATTCAACCACTATTTGGCTTTATTCCTTAAAGAAAAGGGAAATAACCGAAGGAGAATGGCATCATCAGAAATGCCATTAATTTTAAACGTATCGCATAATTCCAAAAAGTTCGCTAAGTGTGTGTTAGGATCCTCATCCTGGAAACCATCAAACTGAACAAATTATTGAATAATTTGTATAGTGTTAGGTTTCAGTTCAAAATTATTTGCAGTGACAGCAGGTCTAACAATACTTGATTCAGTTCCTGTTAAATTAGGTTTAGCATAATCATACATAGTTCGAGGAACAGGATTTTGATTAACAGGATTTGCGGCAACTACAGGAGGTAGCGGATTATTACCAGCCATCTCTTTGGTAGTATTGGTATCGTTCTCTTGCTCTTCCTGTATGTACTGTAGGCTTCGCCTAATTTCTCTTCGGTTTTTGCGAACGGTTCCTTCTATATCTCTATCATAAAGTAGAGGTCCTGACGGGTTTCTTCTAGTCATAAACTAGAATACCTGCCAGAAGCAAGGAGAAAGAAAAATTAGCAAAGTTAAAATAAAACAAAAAATAAAAATAAATTGCAAATAAATAGAATGGCTAAAGTAATAAAAATCAAGTGTTCCTAATATCTTAGTGTAACACCCCTTACCCATATTCAACGCCGGAACCGGGCATGAGGCGTTACCGTAATAAAACCCTCAAGATCGCCACTTAGGCACCACGTGACCACTCTCCTTGGCCATCACAACAACCTCAGAGCCGACTTACGAGGCCTCTCTCAACCACACGAGGGCTCTCGAGACCATATTGAAAACTCTTACGATCTTAAAATTTTTCCATTTATACAGGGCTCACACGCCCGTGTAAGATTTGGGACACCCGTGGATGTCACACACGCCCATGGTCACTACCCGTGCATGAAAACTCAGGCATTCTGCCAATGCCCCACGACTAGGGAACACCCCCGTGCTCTCCGCCCGTGGTGCACACTGACCACCTTAACACGGCCTAGAGTCTAGACACACGCCCGTGTGGCTAGCCCGTGGCCAACACTGATTAATCCTACACGCCCTAGGCACAAGCCCGTGTGACTAGTCTGTGGCATATTTTGACTTTAAATACTAACATGCAGGGGACACACGGCCAAGTCACACGCCCATGGACTGACCGTGTGTCACACATGGCCTAGACACACGCCCATGTGTCTACCCACATGGACGAGAAAAAAGCTATTTGCCAAGTTCTTTTCACCCATCTAGCATACACAATCATGCACTCATACAACACATCCATAATCAACTCAAAATCTTAGAATCTCACATAGATAACTACATCTTCTCATATAATAATGTAGCCACCAACTATGGCATAATACAAAATAGATTACCCATTCAAAGGCTAACTCATGATAGCCATATACAACAAAATTCACTAACTTGTCTAGCCCCTATACATGCCATACACAAAACATTGAGTCTAATGTACCAGAGTGTGCTGATAGTGTGGGCGATCTTCCAATTGATCCTTGTCTCTCGATTCAGCACTTTATTCTATAAGACAAGGGAAAAGAAAGAGAGTAAGCTTTGAGCTTAGTAAATTTACACTATCTAGCATTAACAAATTGTAAGTATGAATGCATTGTTTATGCATAGACTTACCTCGATACTTAAAAGTATAAAAATGTGCAATTTAGTCCACCATTATGCTCTTGCCTCAGTTTCGATCTGGGCTTCGTCTTTCTTGATCTATAATGAATAAGTCAGTTTATTCAATACACACATTGACCAAATTGACCCACATCTCATACTTTGGCAAAAATTACTCTTTTGCCCCTAATCTTTCTCATAATTACATAATTGCCCCCAAGGCTTGTAAAGTGATTTTTATTCGACTTTCTAGCCTTTCATGCTTAGCCGAATCACTTACTCAACTAAAGCAATCATCAATTCTCATCACAACACACATGTATGACCAAACTCAAGATTTTTACAAACTAGTCCCTACATGCATTTTCTATGGAAACTCATTTAGCAAAAGATGTTTCTACTACATCAAGCTTTCATAATCTTCCATAAAAAATCAAAATACATGCATGTCATACATGGCCACATCTTTGAACATCCATCATAGCTCATCAAATAGCTAAAAATAGCTTACCCATGCTACAAGGACTTCAAAAATACAAAGAATATCAAAAACGAGGCTAGATGCACTTACTAGCAAGCTTGAAAAATTTGAAGAACCCTAACAATGGCTCTTGAAAATTTTTGCAGCCTTGGAGAAGAAGATGAATGAATTTTGTCATCTTTTCTCCTATTTTAATCACTTAATTGTTAAATGACCAAAATGCCCTTTTTGATAAACTTTCTATTTTAACTCATCCATGCCCAAATTTGTCCAAAAATTAGAAATTGGGAAAATTTCTATTTAAGGACCTCTAATTAATATTCTAAAGCTATTTCACACAAATAGCTTCTAGAATCTCACATTTTGCAACTTTTGCAATTTAGTCCTTTTGGACAATTTAACTGCAATTTCACAAAATTGCTTCATGAAACTTTCACACTAGCATGCATACATAGCATAAACCTCAAAAACTCATTCATAAACCTCGAATTTGTGGTCTCGCACCACTATTTCGACTAGGCCTTAAATCAGGATGTTACAACTCTCCCCCCTTTAGAGATTTTCACCCCCGAAAATTTTACCAGAAAAGAGGTTTGGATGCTGCTCTCTCATAGCTTCTTCTGTTTCCCACGTAGCCTCTTCCACACCGTGTTTCTGCCATAACACTTTCACTAGTGCTATGCTCTTATTTCTCAATTGTTTCACTTCTCGGGCCAAGATCTTAATCAGCTCTTCATCATAAGACATATCCGGTCTTATCTCAATTTTCGTAGGAAGAATCACATGTGAAGGATCGGAGCGATACCGTCGCAAAATTGACACATGGAACACATTATGAATCTTTTCCAACTCTATCGGCAAAGCTAACCGGTATGCTACTGGTCCAACTCTATCTGTAATCTCATACGGCCCTATGAATCTTGGACTCAATTTTCCTTTTCGTCCAAATCTCATAATCTTCTTCCATGGGGACACTTTCAAAAACACTTTGTCGCCCACTTCAAACTCAATTTCTTTTCTTTTCAGATCCGCGTACGACTTCTGTCGGTCCGAAGCAACTTTCAGACTATTAGGGATTATTTTCACTTTCTCCTCGGTCTCTTTTACTAGATCGACCCCATGGATCCGCTTCTCACTAAGCTCGGTCCAATACAAAGGAGTCCAGCACTTACGACCATACAAGGCCTCATACGGTGCCATCGTATACTCGTCGATAATCGTTGTTGTTGTAAGCAAATTCGACTAAAGGTAGATATCTCTCCCAAGCGCCTCGAATTCTAACACATAGCATCGAAGCATATCTTTGAGAACTTGAATCACTCTTTTAGACTGACCATCGGTTTGCGGATGGAACGCAGTACTGAAATTCAACTTTATTCCCAAAGCCTCTTGCAACCTCTTCCAAAACCTAGAAGTGAACCTCGGATCCCTATCCGATATTATAGACACTGGTACACCATGTAACCTCACTATCTCTCGCAACATACGACTCTCGGCTAACTTATCCGGTGAATAATCAACACGTCTTTGGAATAAAGTGAGCCGATTTCGTTAGTCTATCCACAACAACCCACACAAAGATCTCTCTTTTTGGAGTCATCGAAAACCCCGTCACAAAATCCATGGTAACCCGATCCCACTTCCATTCGGGAACCATCACTGGCTGAAGCAATCCCAAAGGCACTTGATGCTCAGCTTTCACTTGTTGACAAATCGGACACTTTGTCACGAACTCGAAATATCTCTTTTCATACCCGCCACCAATAAGACTTCTTCAAGTCATTATACATTTAAATCTTTGCCCGAATGTCTTGACAAATATCCTTCGTGGGCCTTATGCAAAACCTTTTGGATTAATTCCTCATCTCTAGTACACAAATTCTGTCACGGTACATCAAACAACCATTCGAGCCCACTTGAAAATCGGGATCACTTTCTGACTCACGCTTATCTCTCTTAGCTGACATCTCACTGTCATTTCTCTCGAGCTTCACATATCTGTTTAACAAATAGTGGCTTAGCTCTCAACTCTGCCAGAATAGCACCATCATCAGACAATGCCAAACTCATCCTCATAACTCTTAGAGCATACAAGGATTTCCTACTCAGGGCATCCGCAACCACATTCGCTTTTTCCGGGTGGTAATCAATGACTAACTCATAGTCTTTCAACAACTCAAGCCACCGTCCTCGCCGCAAATTTAGATCCTTCTGATCCATCAAATATCTCAAACTCTTGTGATCTGTAAAGATTCGGCACTTCTCACCATATAAGTAATGTCGCCAAATCTTTAACGCAGAAACAATCGCAGCCAACTCTAAATCATGAGTCGGATAATTCTTCTCGTGCGATTTCAACTATCTCGAGGCGTAAGCAACTACCTTACCCTCTTGCATCAACACGCAATCGAGACCATTAAACGACGCGTCATTGTAAACCACGAACTCTTTTCCTGATTCTGGTTGAACCAAAACCGACGCCTCAGTCAATAATGTCTTCAGTCTCTCGAAACTCTATTGACATGTCTCAGTCCATTCAAACTTGACATCTTTGTGTAATAGTTTCGTCATCGGGGTAGCAATCATAGAGAACCCTTTTACGAAACATCTGTAATATCCTGCTAATCCCAAGAAACTTCTAATTTCCAACACGTTCCTCAGCGGTTTCCAATCCACAACAGCCGATATCTTACTCGGGTCAACTCTAACACCATCACCCGACACAATGGGTCCTAGGAATCCGACCTCACGGAGCCAAAACTCACTCTTGCTAAACTTAGTGTACAACTGCTTATCTCTTAAAGTTTGCAAGACAATTCTCAAATGTTCTTCATGATCGTTCTCATCCTGAGAATAGATCAATATGTCGTCAATGAAGACAACTACAAACTTGTCCACATATGGTCTAAAAACACGGTTCATTAGATCTATAAAAATCACCGGTGCATTCGTCAAACCAAACGGCATAACCAAAAACTCAAAATGGCCATACCTTGTTCGAAATGCGTTTTCACACATCCCGCTCTTTCACTCTCAATCGATAATAACCGGACCTCGTGTCTATCTTGGAGAACATCTTGTAGCTCCCTTGCTTGATCAAAAGATCATCAATCCTTGGTAAAGGATACTTATTCTTAACCGTCACTTTGTTAAGCTGTCTATAGTCTATACACAATCTCATAGACCTATCTTTCTTCTTCACAAACAATACCGGAGCACCCCACGGTGAGTAGCTCGGTCTTGCAAAACCTTTATCTGTCAACTCTTGCAACTGAACCTTCAATTATTTCAACTCTAAAGGTGCCATCCTATACGGAGCAATCGAGATAGGTGCCATTCCTAGAACTAACTCAATCCCAAACTCAACCTCTCTCACTGGAGGTAATCCGAGCAACTCTTTCGGGAATACATCCGGATACTCACCAACCACTAGCACTGTTTCGAACTCTACTCTAACCTCTCAAGTATTCAACACAAAAGTAAGATAGGACTCACACCCTTTTCTCAAGCATTTATCAGCCACTAAGGAAGAAATCATCACTGGTAGACTATCTGATCCACCTGATTCAACCCGAACCACATCTCCACTCTCACCTTTCAAATCAATAAACTTATTACCACAGTTCACTAAGACACTATGGGTAGTCAACCAATCCATGCCTAGGATTAAATCAAACTCATCAAACGGAAACAACATTAGGTTTTCCAGAAAGCAATGACTCTCAATCATCAAAGGACAATTCTTACACACCTTGTCCACTAACACATGCTTACCTAACGGGTTTGACACCTTAACCACAAAGTCCGTAGACTCAACAGTCATACTCAAACTAGATGCCAGTCTCATGCAAATATAAGAATGAGTAGACCCTGGATCTATTAAAGCAATAACAAGGATGTTAAAGAGAGAAAAAGTACCCGTTATCACATCAGGGGAGGAAGCCTCTTCGCGAGCGCGAATGGCATACGTCCTCGCAGGTGCCCGACCCTCCGGTCTCACAGCAGAGTCTCTAAATGCACCTCAACCACTATTCCCGCCTCTCGGGTTCCTTGGTGGTCCACCCCTTGTAGACACATCATTGGATCTCATCTCTTGCTTCTCTTCCTTATCATCCCTCTCGGGGAAATTTCGGATAAAATGGTCAGAGGAACCACACTTATAACAGTTCCAACTGTTACCCCAACACTCTCCGGTGTGATATCTACAACAACTTGGACACTCCGGTTTGCTCTTCGGATTGCCCACACTTTCCATCGAGGTAGCTTGGACTCTCAAACACGAACGAGTATTGCCCAAGTCTCGATGCGAATAACCCACTGGTGCTGTCGTCCTATGACTCACTTCCTTGGACCTTTTCGACTGGGCTTGATACGACTTGCCCATCGGCCTCTTTCTAGCATCTCGGGCTTCACTCATAGCCCTTCTCTTTTCTGTACTCAACTCTTCTGCCTTACTTGCCCTTTCGACCAACACCACAAATTCTTTCAACTCCAATATACCCACTAGGAGTTTGATGTCCTCATTCAGTCCGTCTTGAACCTCTTTACAAAGATGGTCTCTGACGACACACATTCTTGAGTGTATTTGCTAAGCATAACAAACTTACGCTCATAATCCGCTACTGACATTCTTCCTTGCTTCAACTCAAGGAATTCCTTCCTTTTTTGATCAGTAAACCTCTGGCTTATATACTTCTTCCGAAACTCTTCCAGAAATAAGTCCCATGTCACCCGCTCTCTCGAGACCACTGACGTCAACGTATTCTACCAATGGTATGCCGAGTCCCTCAGCAAGGATACAACACACTTCAAGCTCTCTTTAGGAGTACAAGAGAGTTCATCGAATACTCTCATCGAGTTCTCTAACCAGAAATCTGCCCTCTCAGGGTCATCATTAACCTTAGCTCTAAACTCCTCAGCCCCGTGTTTTCTAATCTTATCTACCGGGGGTTTCGATATCCTCACTACATTAATACCTTGAGGAGCCACAGGAATTGGCTGAGGTATAGGAGGAGGAGGTGGAGGAGGTTGAGCATTAGGGTTCGCTTGAACATAATCTGAGTACCAATTGCTCATCATCTGGAGAAAGGCTTCCCGAGCCCTTCCCTTGACCCTAGCCTCGGGTCCACTTTGAACAGCACGGTTCCTTGCTTGCAGAGAGCCGCGCATTACTAGTCGCTTCATCGTGAGTCAATGGATCGGAATCCATATTCTATATAAAACAAGATTTAAAATCATCAGAAGCCACCACACTATCATTGTACACTTATGGCATGTATAGCTAGAATCTTACACCTGCTACGGTAGTCCTAGAACCGACTAAACCATAGCTCTAATACCACTAAACCCCTTACCCGTATTCAACGCCAGAACTGGGAACGAGGCGTTACCGTAATAAAACCCTCAAGATCGCCACTTAGGCACCACATGACCACTCTCCTTGGCCATCACAACAACCTCAGACCCGACTTACGAGGCCTCTCTCAACCACACGAGGGCTCTCGAGACCATATCGAAAACTCTTACGATCTTAAAATTTTTCCATTTATACAAGGCTCACACGCCCGTGTAAAATTTGGCACGCCCGTGGATGTCACACACGCCCATGGTCACTACCCGTGCATGAAAACTCAGGCATTCTGCCAATGCCCCACGGCTAGGGAACACGCCCGTGCTCTCCTCCCGTGGTGCACACTGACCACCTTAACACGGCCTAGAGTCTAGACACACACCCGTGTGGCTAGCCCGTGGCCAACACTGATTAATCCCACATGCCCTAGGTACACGCTCGTGTGACTAGTCCGTGGTCTATTCTTACTTTAAATACTAACATGCAGGGGACACACGGCCAAGTCACACGCCCATGGACTGACCGTGTGTCACACATGGCCTAGACATACGCCCATGTGTCTACCCACATGGACGAGAAAAAAGCTATTTGCCAAGTTCTTTTCTGTAACATCCCGAAATTGGGCCTACTATGATTGGGCCCAATGGGCCTTGTTTAAAAATTTTTGAGAACGGCATTAATACAAGTTAGACTTATTAGGTAAGTTATTTTGGAAGGTTAGAGGGCTTCTATGAAGTCCGGGATCAAATATTAGCTTTGGGGAAATTTTGGTTTTAGGTGAAAAAAAAACCTGGAAGTTTAAGGAGTAGGCCTTAAGAATAAAATGTGGGGAAAAATGACACAAGTGGAGTGTGTGGTGTAGTGGCAAAGTGACGCCACTTAAGGAACAAGGGGTGACGCCACAAGGAAGGAAGGAGGTCCAAGGTTCAAGTCTTGGCTTTTGCATTTTGGTTTCTTTTTACTTGGACCTCGGAATTTGGCTATAGATTTATATTTAGTTGCGCATGGTTTAAGACACAAGAGGAGCTTGTGGCTTGGTGGTAAGTGGCGTGTTGAGTACATTTGCAAGGAGCACAGGTTCGAATCTCATGAGAAGCAAAGGAGTATTTATTTTATGGTGCAGGCGGGAAGAGTTTGATTGAATTTAAACTCTCTGACGAAGGGATCCCACATCGGAAAGATACAAAGAAGGAAGGTGAAGAGCTAGCTATATAAAGAGCATTCCAGGAGGAGGGTTGACACACCTTGGAAGGCGTTTGGGCACAGGAGTGGTCGGAGCGCGGATTAACACCAGAGTCCTATCAGGTGTGTAACTCTCTCTACTCTAGTTGTAGAGCGGCAAATGCCAAAGTGCCGGTCCACGGCAATAGTAGCCACACGAGCGTGCGGCGCACGTGTGGGGCTTCGACGCGATAGTTGAGGCCATAAGTAGTATTCTTGTGGGTTGGGGCTGCTTGGGCCGCGATGGGCCGAAGTGGGCCCAATGGGCCCGTGGGCCCTTATGAGTAAATTGTGCGATTGTGTAGTATATAGTGAACTAGACTAGGTGGAACTTATATACATGGCTAGATTTGTGCTAGGTGGGCCACACGCGGCGTGTGGGCCCGAATGGGCCGGAATCGAGTTTTAGGCCCAATTGTCAGACTGACCAGGAAATGGTATTTGAGTCGCTCGGGGTGACATTTGGGCCTTTGGGAAAGGCCATTCCAGGTACGAAATTACCGATATACCCTTGGTGGGTAAATTACAAAATTACCCTTGGTGGGTAAATTACCAAAATACCCCTGAAGGGTATATTACGAAAATACCCTTAGTGGGTAAATTATTGAAATACCCTTGATGTGTAAATTACGAAAATGCCCTTGGTGGGTAAATTACCGATATACCATTGGTGGGTAAATTACGAAAATGCCCTTGGTAGGTAAAATTACGATTATACCCTTAGAGGTTGATTAGGGTGATTATGTTGTTTTATGTCTATCTGATTATGATGGTAATTCATGTTATACTTATATTTGATATATGTCTAGCATACATGACATCTGCATACACGAATTATTATGTCATATTGCATGGGTATGATGAGAGGAGGGGGAATATGATATCCGTGTCTTTGGGACAACTTTGTGTCTTTGGGACACCAGAGGTTTGGCACCTCCAGTGGTTTGGTACCACAGTTGATTTTGTGACTTCGGTCACCAGTGATTTGGTATCACATTTGTGTTTTTGGGACACCAGAGGTTTGGCACCTCATTGCGACTCGTCCCTGTGGTTAACACCACCGTGGGTTGGCCCCACTTTGAGATATGGGATCGTCTAGCTAGTGATTTGGTATCACGCGATGGGTTGGCCCCATCATCGGATTTGTGACTTCGGTCACCAGTGATTTGGTATCACATTTGTGTCTTTGGGACACTAGAGGTTTGGTACCTCATTCCGACTCGTCCCTGTGGTTAACACCACCGTGGGTTGGCCCCACTTATGAGATACGGGATTGTCGCTAGTGATTTGGTATCACGCGATGGGTTGGCCCCATCATTGGATTATTCGTGACTTTGGGTCACCAGTGGTTTGGCACCACACTTATGGATATCGTGACTTTGGGTCACCGGTGGTTTGGCACCACCGGTGGTTTGGTACCACGGGGTAGAGAAAGGAGCATTGGATGGCTAGGTTTGGGTGCATGATATGCATATTTTCATATGAAATTGTGTAAGGGCTGTTGGATGGGGATTTACACACACGAGTCTCGATGACTCACCCCTTAGTTAAATTTTGCGGTAATCATTAGATCGCGGATTTGGGAGCCGAGGTGGACTCGTGGAGGCCATACATATGTTCACTCGTAAATTCGTTTCTTTTATTTGGACTTATTTTTATTTGAGTTTTGTTATGTAATAAGGCCTTGGGTATTTTATTTGGTTTGACTTTCAATTTGTTTATTGCTTGTTATTAAATGATCAATATGGGATTTTCCTAAAATGATAATAAACCATTTCTTATTCAAAATTACTTAAACTCGATTTCTCACCACAACTATAAAGAATATGAGCTTTTTAACGAATGCACAGTTTTTAGACATTCCTTTCATGTGACATGCCAGATTCGGTCGTAACGTTTAGGCCGGGTTTGGGGTGTTACATTTTCACCCATCTAGCATACACAATCATGCACTCATACAACACATCCATAATCAACTCAAAATCTTACAATCTCACATAGATAACTACATCTTCTCATATAATAATGTAGCCACCAACTATGGTATAATACAAAATAGATTACCCATTCAAAGGCTAACTCATCATAGCCATATACAACAAAATTCACTAACTTGTCTAGTCCCTATACATTCCATACACAAAACATTGAGTCTAATGTACCAGAGTGTGCTCATAGTGTGGGCGATCTTCCAATTGATCCTCGTCTCTCGATTCAGCACTTTAGTCTATAAGACAAGGGAAAAGAAAGAGAGTAAGCTTTGAGCTTAGTAAATTTACACTATCTAGCATTAACAAATTGTAAGTATGAATGCATTGTTTATGCATAGACTTACCTCGATACTCAAAAGTATAGAAACGTGCAATTTAGTCCACCACTTTGCTCTTGTCTCGGTTTCGATTCGGGCTTCGTCTTTTTTGATCTATAATGAATAAATCAGTTTATTCAATACACACATTGACCAAATTGACCCACATCTCATACTTTGGCAAAAATTACTCTTTTGCCCCTAATCTTTCTCATAATTACATAATTGCCCCCAAGGCTCGTAAAGTGATTTTTATTCAACTTTCTAGCCTTTCATGCTTTAAATGAATCACTTACTCAACTAAAGCAATCATCAATTCTCATCACAACACACATGTATGACCAAACTCAAGATTTTTACAAACTAGTCCCTACATGCATTTTCTATGGAAACTCATTTAGCAAAAGATGTTTCTACTACATCAAGCTTTCATAATCTTCCATAAAACATCAAAATACATGCATGTCATACATGGCCACATTTTTGAACATCCATCATAGCTCATCAAATAGCTAAAAATAGCTTACTCATGCTACAAGGACTTCAAAAATACAAAGAATATCAAAAACGAGTCTAGATGCACTTACTAGCAAGCTTGAAAAATTTGAAGAACCTTAACAGTGGCTCTTGAAAATTTCGGCAGCCTTGGAGAAGACGATGAATGAATTTTGTCATCTTTTCTGCTATTTTAATCACTTAATTGTTAAATGACCAAAATGCCCTTTTTGATAAACTTTCTATTTTAACTCATCCATGCCCAAATTTGTCCAAAAATTAGAAATTGGGAAAATTTCTATTTAAGGACCTCTAATTAATATTCTAAAGTTATTTCACACAAATAGCTTCTAGAATCTCACATTTTGCAACTTTTTTAATTTAGTCCTTTTGGACAATTTAACCGAAATTTCACAAATTTGCTTCATGAAACTTTCACACTAGCATGCATACATAGCAATAACCTCAAAAACTCAATCATAAACCTCGGATTTGTGGTCTCACACCACTATTCCGACTAGGCCCTAAATCGAGATGTTACATTTAGTCCTCAGCAACGGCGCCAAAAACTTGGTCGTGTCCAATCTAACTATGACAACGAATAAGGCAAGCGCACCTATCGCTCGGTAGTATAGCTATGGCAAGACCGGAAATATCGTATCCTCAAGGACCAAGAGTACTAGTAGTTACTATCTTTTTATTATCTAGCCTAAGTATTAAGGGAATCGATGTTTAATTAACTAATTACTAAACTGAGGATGCTAAGACACAGAGAGTAAATTGGGAAAATACTTTTGGGAAAACCAGTTGATAAAGACAATACCCGAGGAGGAATCCACCTAGACTTCACTTTTTATTTAACTCTGAACCAGACGATTTATTCACTTGACTTGATCCGTAGGATTCCCTAATTTATATTAATACCTCTTTCGAGGCTACTAACATCTAGCCCTAGGTTAATTAATTGAAATATCTTTCTAATTAAAACCCCTAGTGTTGCATTAACTCGATCTATGGACTCCCATATTAGGTTTGATCCTAATCCGGCAGATTTTTGTCATCCTATCTCTAGGGTTGCGATCAACTCCGCTTAACTATGCTAGATCTACTCTTAAACAGGGACTTTTGCTCCACTGCCTAAGCACATCAATAATTGAATCAATATCCTAAAATATTAAAACAAGAATTAAGAACACATAATTAAGAACAAATCAAGTATTTATCATATAGTTCAGAAAACAATAACAAGATCCATCTTAGGTTTCATCCCCCTCATGTATTTGAGGGGTTTAGTTCATGTTTAATAAAGAATACATCTCAGAAGAAAGTAAATAACAAAATATAAGAAAAACCCTAAAACCCCCTGAAGGAAATTGAAGGGAAGATCTTCCGTCTTGAGTGTGATTCCCGCTTCTAGGATGAATCAACTGGCTTTCTTGGAGTAATTCCCCTGTGTTCAGCCCTCTTTGGCTTCACTCTCCTCTTAGGTCATACTTAGGGTGTTTATATAGACTTCAGAATGTATTTCTTCGTCCCTAAGTATCCTTTTTCAAGTAGAATTACAACAGGTCACGGTAGAGACACGCCCGTGGAGCACGCCCGTGTGAATCAAGCTCAGGCCGTGTTCGGGCCTGCTAAGGTGGCACAGCTGTGTGATTCGAGCCCAGGCTGTGTTGATTTCTCACTTTGGCCCATTTTCTCCGTTTTTAGCTCGTTTCTCATTCTTTTCTTCCTCCGATGCTCTCCTAAGTATAAAACATGAATTTGAAGGATTAGGAGCATCAAATTCCACAATTCAAGGGATTAAATCATCCAAAAGTATGCTAAATGTGGGATTAAAATATGTATATATTATGGTTTATCAATAAGTAATGACAAAGTAGTAAGAAAATCATAAGATAGGGAGAGAGGTGAAACTTCCAGAATTTTAGATAGAGTCAAAGAAAAGAAACGGTGTAGAGGTGGGCAGGGGTGGTGGATACTCCGGTAGTGGTGGGCTCGTTCTGTAAAAACCCCTTGAACCTAAATTAAAGAAATCAAAATATAATAATACAAATTAAAGACAAGAAAGGTAAACGGAAAGAATTTAAAAATGAAAATACAAGAAAAAGAAAAAATAAATGGACTCAAAGGTCCTTGTCTTGTCGAATTAATGAAGTGGCCGGCATGAACTTATGTAGAGTGGTTGCACACAGGGAGACTGTGCCCGGATCCTTTTGCTTTTTCGACATGGGGATGGTTGCTTTGGTCTTGCCTGTAGTATTAGTCATTGTGTATGATGGCAAGGATGGTGATGGTGTGGTGGTGGTGTAAAGGAGGAATAAGGGAATAAGCGGAAGATAATGGGAAAAGAAAAGGGAGAAGGGGGTTTTTGGGCTGAAGAAGAGGTGGAAAAAATGGAGTAAGTGGAGTGAGGAGGCGGTGGCAGGTGGTGAGAAGGGTGAAAATCTATGGTAGCTAGGGTTTGGAAAGAAGGGATTTGGGGAAGAAAATGAAAAGAAAAAGAGGTTTAAATAGAAATCAGATGCCCACGCCCGTGTGCTCTAGGCGTGTTATGTCACATGGCCGTATCGCACGGCCGTGTGGTACCTCGTTCGTTTCTCCCACGCTCGTGTAGAGGTTTCCACGCCTATGTGGCTTAATCAGTGTCGGCCACAGTCTAAAGGCACGGGTGTGTCGCTCACCCGTGTTACATTCTCAGTGTCAACCATGGCTGTATCGCACGGCCGTGGCATTTATCGCAGCCCGTGTTTTGGGAGAATTGTCGTCCTTGGTTTGCACAGTTTCTGCCACGCCGATGTACGTATTCATGGTGTCCACACAGCCACAGCTACGCCCGTGTGCAAGGCCGTGTGGTAGGGAAACATGCGCCTTATTAATTTGGTTAGTTTTTAGTGAGGTGCTAAAAATAAAAAATATGAAAATTAAAGGGGTTAGTGCTCGGGTTGCCTCCCGAGAAGCGCTCGTTTAAAGTCTTAAGCTAGACTTACCTTTCATTTGCATAATCATGGTGGTTTGAGGAGTTGAAACTCCTCATTCTTGCTATCAATTGTATCAAAGTAAGGTTTTAGATGAGTACGATTTATGTTGAAGGTGCCAAATTGGGAATGAGTTACCTCGACTATACTGTATGGGAAAGTATTAAGTACCGTGAAAGGAGTTATTCCATTAGGTTCAGAAGTGGCAACACGAGGATCTGTATTATCCATTAGAACTCAGTCTCCAACCTTAAAGTAGTTTGCTTCATCTTTAAGTTCGCTATGGACTTGCCTTGGTTTTACTTCGTGTGTTCTTGGTTTCTCCTTGACATGTGTCCTCCACTCGTCTAGTTCATCGATCTAAAGCCTTCACTCCTCATGAGTTATTTCATTGTTGGTATGAGATCTAGGATGTGGCTCAGTTGTGTAATTTCGTTGTGCTTCCTGAAAAGAAGGTTGAACCAAATGGTCATTAATAGAATTTATGTTCTCACATTTATTACTCGATGTCTTAGCCGAGTCAAGAGCCTGAAGAGTGATCATTTCATCACCTACATGAAGTGTGAGTTCACCTGTACCAACATCAATTCTAGTTTTAGCAGTTGCTAAAAAAGGTCTTCCTAAAATTAAAGGAACATTATTGTCCTCATCCATGTCTAAGACAACAAAGTCTACTGGGAATATGAATTTATCAATTTTTACTAGTACATCTTCGATTATACCCATAGGAACTCTAATAGTTTTATCAGCCAATTGAATGCTCATCCTAGTTTGTTTGGGTTTCCCAACACTTAGCTGTTTAAACATTTTATAAGGCATAACATTTATGCTTGCCCCTAAATCTTCTAAAGCATTATTAACAGCTAAACCACCAATTAAGCAAGGAATCGTAAAACTCCCTGGATCTTTTAACTTTTGTGGTAGTCTATTTTGTAAGATTGCTCAGCACATTGCATTTAGCTCCACATGCGACGCCTCGTCTAACTTTCGTTCGTTTGTCAAAAGCTCTTTTAATTTTTTTTGAATTGGGCATCTACGAAAGAGCTTCAATAAACTGTAAGTTATTATGTTATTTTTTTAAGAGTTTAAGAAATTTACCGAATTGTTCATCTGTGCGGTCTTTATTTGTCGCATTGGGATATGGCACACGAGGTTGGTATTCTGTACTTACCAGTTTTGGTTTTTCATGGCTTATCTCAACCTTACCTTCTTTGAAAAAATTCTCTTACCTCAATTTTGGTTCATCTAACCCTTCACTATCGTGAGAAGTAATGGCATGAATTTGCTTCTTTGGGTCAGTTTCAGTGTTACTTGGCAAGCTGCCTTGTGGTCGTTCAGATATGAGCTTAGCAAGTTGTCCTAATTGGTTCTCGAGCCCTTGAATCGATGCTTGCTGATTTTTGAGGCCTATTTTGGTGTTTTGGAAACGGGTTTCTGACACCGCGATAAATTTTGTTAGCATCTCCTCAAGGTTCGGCTTTTTCTCTTGTGGGTAGGGTTCTTTGTTGAAAGCCTAGAGGGGGTTGTTGTCTCTGATTTCCTTGGCCACCCCATGAGAAGTTTGGGTGGTTCCTCCAACCTGGATTGTAAGTGTTACTATAAGGGTTATTTTGAGGTCTAGAATTGTTACCCATATAGTTCATCTGTTCGTTTTCTATGCCAGGGTTGTAGGGTGGGTATTCTGTATTGTTCGACCTTTCTCCATTTGTATCGTGATTGCATCTTTGGATGTACCTGCGAAGAACCACACAAACCATCAATCTTTTTATTTAATAGTTCTACCTAGTTTGATAGCATGGTCAGTGCGTCGAGGTTGAAAACACTGGTGACTTTTGTTGGCTTTTTCCTCATAACTTGCCACCGATAGTTATTCGGTGCCATCTCTCTATAAACTCATAAAGTCGCTGTGGGGTCTTGTTATTTAGGGTTCCACCAAAGAAATGAATCTATCAATTGCCTAGTTGAGGGGTTCACACCATTGTAAAAGGTTTGAACCTGCAGCCACAAAGGTAACCAATGGTGAGGGCACCTTCTTAGTAAATCCTTACATCTCTCCCATGCATCGTAAAGTGTCTCTAAATCCATCTGCACAAAAGAAGAGATTTCATTCCTGAACTTAGCCATTTTAGCCGGTGAAAATATTTAAGTAAAATTTTTTCGGTCATTTGGTCCTATGTAGTGATTGATCCTCGTGGTAACGAGTTCAACCACTGTTTAGCCTTATTCCTCAATGAAAAGGGAAACAACCAAAGGCAAATGGCATCATCAGAAATGCCATTAATTTTGTAAGTGTCGTAGTGATAAACCGAAATAGTAACATATTTTAATCCCACATTTAGCATACTTTTGGATGATTTATCCCTTGATTTATGTAAAAAGGTGCTCTTAATCCTTTCTTTTCATGTCTTATACTCAGGAAAGCACCCAAGAATATAAAAAACGAGAAACGGGCTCAAAACGGACCAAAATGGGCCAAAGAAGAAATCGACATGGCCTGGACTAAAGCCCACACGGTCGTGCCTCCTCAATATACTAGAACACGGCCTACTCACGATCTACACAGGCGTGTCCTCATTAACGGAGTCCAACACGGCCTGGCCACGATTGACACGAGCGTGTGCCATGGCCTTGCCCCTGCCGTGGAGGAGAGTAATTTCACTCGGAAAAGGATACTTAGGGGTAAAAAAACACATTCCAAAAGCCTATAAATACACCCTAAGTATAACCTGAAAGGGGAGTTGACGGGCGGTCAGCTAGGATAAGGAGCCGAGCCGTAAAGGTCAGATTTGTGGGAAACTCTCAAGGGATAGCCAGTTGATCCATCTCATGAAGCCGGAATTATACTCAAGATGGAGGATCTCCTCTTCAATTCCTTCAGGGGGTTTTAGGGATTTCTTATGTTTTGTTTTATCTTTTCTTCTGAGATGTTTTTTCTTTATTATTATGAACTAAACCCTTCAGATACCTGAAGGGGGATGAAACCTAGATGAATCTTGTTATTGTTTTCTGAACTATATGATAAATACTTGATTTGTTCCTAATTATGTGTGCTTAATTCTTGTGTTGATATTTTGCGGATATTAATTCAAGCTGAATGTGCTTAGGTGGTGGAGGAAAAGTCCCTGCTTAAGAGTAGATCTAGCATAATTAAGCGGAGTTGATCGCGCGCCTAGAGATAGGGTGACGAGATTTTGTTGGATTAGGGTGAAACCTAATATGGGAAGTCCATAGATCGATTTACTGCTATTCTAGGGGGTTATTAATGGGAAAGAGATTTCAATTAATTAACCTAGGGTTAGACGTTATTCGCCTCGAGAGTGGGTTTAATATACGTTAGGGAGTCCTAAGGATCAAGTCAAGTGAATAAATCGTCTGGTTCAGTGTTAGATAACAAGTGGAGTCTAGGTGGATTCTTCCTAAGGGTATCGTCTTAATCAACTGAGTTTTTCCCAAGTATTTCCCCAATTCATTCTTTTTTTCTTTGCGTCTTTAGCTTAGTAATTAGTTAATTTAGATTAATAAACAACTTCACTTATTTTAGGCTAAATAATAGAAAGAAAGTTAGTATTAGTACTTTTAGTTCCTTTGGGTTCGACAATCCGGTCTTGCCTAAGCTATACTACTGTTCGATAGGTGCACTTGCCTCAATCGTTGTCATAGTTAGTTTCCAGGTTCGATCATTATCTTTATAAATTTTAAAACTCTGACTTCACAGTGATCAAGTTTTTGGCGTTGTTGCCGGGGAACTAAAATATTAAAAAAAATCTATTTTTATTACTTTAGCCATTATTTTTATTTTCTACAATTTACTTTTATTTTTAAAATTTTAACTTTGCTAAATTTTTCTTTCTTTCTTTTCCTAGCAAGTACCTCTAGTTTATGACTAGAAGGAACCCGAGAGGACCACTAGTATACGACAGTGATATTGAAGCTACCGCTCGTAGAAATCGCAGAGAAATTAGGCGAGCCCTAAATTACCAAGAAGAAGAGCGAGAAGACAGATCCAATCCTACTGAAGGGATGGACGAAAATAATCCACCACCACAAGATATGGCAGAAAATAATGCTCCACGTACTATGTATGATTATGCTAAACCTCATTTAACAGGAGCAAAATCTAGTATTGTTAGGCCTGCTATAGCTGCTAATAATTTTGAATTAAAGCCTAACACTATAAAAATGATTCAACAATTTGTTCAATTTGATGGTTTGCAGGACGAAGACCCAAACACTCATATAGCTAATTTTTTAGAGTTCTATGATACCTTCAAAATAAATGGCGTTTCCGATGATGCCATAAGGCTTCGATTATTTCCCTTTTCATTAAGGAATAAAGCCAAACAGTGGTTAAACTCGTTACCACGAGGGTCAATCACTACATGGGATCAAATGACCGAAAAAATTTTATTAAAATATTTCCCACCGGCCAAAACGGACAAATTACGAAATGATATATCTTCTTTTGTGCAGATGGATTTAGAGACATTATACGATGCATGGGAGAGATACAAGGATCTCTTGAGAAGGTGTCCGCACCATGGTTTACCCTTGTGGCTCTAAGTCCAAACTTTCTATAACGGTGTAAACCCCTCAACGAGGCAACTAATCGATTTAGCCGCCGGTGGAACCCTGAACAATAGAACTCCTAAATCAGCTTACGAGTTTATTGAAGAGATGTCACTGAATAACTATCAGTGGCAAGTTACAAGGACCAAACCAACAAAATTAGCCGGAGTTTTCAACATAGATGCAGTAACCATGCTATCGACACAGGTAGAGGTGATGAATAAAAAGCTTGATAGTTTGTGTTCTTCGCAGTACATCGATGAATGCAATGCGACGCAGTGGAACCGTGGCGAATCTTTGAGTACCCACCCTACCAATCGAAAGCAGAGAGCGAGCGGATGAACTATATAGGTAACAATTTCAGATCTAATAATAACCCATATAGTAATATTTATAACCCAGGTTGGAGGAACCACCCAAATTTTTTGTGGGGAGGTCAAGGAAATCAAAGACAACAACCTCCTCAAAATTTCCAAAATCAGCCCTATCCACAAGAGAAGAAGTCGAACCTTGAAGAGATCTTGACAAGATTCATGGCATCCACAAACGCCGCCTCAAAGACACTGAAACCACCCTTAAGACCCAACAAGCATCGATCAAAGGGATCGAGAGCCAAGTTAGGGAAGTCACTAAGTCAGTTGAGGAAGTTTCTAAGTCAGTTGGACAACTCGCAAAGCTGATGTCTGAACGATGCAAGGGCGTCTACCAAGCAACACTGAGATTAATCCAAAGGAGCAAATCCAAGCCATAACAGCTCAAGAAAGTGAAGGATTAGACGAACCCAGTCCAATACAAGGAAACGAGGTAGAAAAATGTAAAGTTTAGGTAACACAAGAAAAACCAAAATCGGTAATCAAGGAGTACAAACCTCGCATACCATATCCTGAAGCATTAACGAGAGACGACACAGAGGAACAGTTCGATAAGTTTCTTAAACTTTTAAAGAAGTTACATATTAAGTTACACTTGAAGCTCTTTCACAGATGCCAGATTCGAGGAAATTTTTAAAACATCTCTTGACGAACAAACACAAATTAGACGAGGATCCACATGTGGAATTAAACGCAGTATGCTCAGCAATGTTACAGAATAGACTACCACAAAAGCTAAAAGATCTAGGGAGTTTTACAATTCCATGTTTAATTTGTAGACTAACTGTTGATAATGCGTTAGCTGATTTAAAGGCAAGCATAAATGTCATGCCTTATAAATTGTTTAAACAATTAGGTCTAGGGAAACCCAAACAAACTAGGATGAGCATTCAATTATCTGATAAAACTGTTAGAATTCCTAGGGGTATTATCGAAGATGTTCTTGTAAAAATTGACAAATTTGTTTTCCCAATAGATTTTGTTGTCTTAGACATGGATGACGATAATTCGATTCCCTTAATTTTAGGAAGACCCTTTTTAGCAACTGCCAGGACTAAAATTGATATTGATGCAGGAGAACTCATACTTCGTGTAGGTAATGAGACGGTCACCCTCAAGGCTCTCAACTCAGCTAGAACATCGAGTAATCAAGGTGAGAACGTAGATTCTACTAATAACCATTCGGTTAACCCTTATTTTCAGGAAACACCACAAAAGAATACAACTGAACCCGATCCTAAACCCCATGCCAACAAGGAAGTAGTCTATGAAGATCAAAGGATTCAGATCGATGATATAGACGAGTGGAAGACACACTTTAAGGAAAAATTAGGGGTACCCGACGAAGAACCGGAACCACACAAGGTAAAACTGAAGGAGCCCCCAGAAGAGCTCATAGGAACAAGAAACCACTTCAAAATAGGAGATCAGGTACTGTTAGATAAGGTAGATCCTCGAATATCTCCTCCGAACCCTAACACAAACAAAGAAATACCTTTTAGGGTAACCAGTGTTTTCCCATACGGAACAGTCGAGGTAAGTAATCCTATTTTTGGTACTTTTACTATAAACACATCTCGACTTAAATTTTTTCACGAGGATACAACTAATAGCATGAGGAAGGACTATCAACTCCTCAAACCACCCTGATGATGCAATCGAGAGGAAAGTCTAGCTTAAGACTATAAACGAGCGCTTCTCGTGAGGCAACCCGAGCACTAACCCCATTAACTTTTACATATTTATTTTTCTTATTTATTCTATTTTACCCTTTCTTTATAGTATCTAGCTTTAAACTAACCAAAAAGTGCAGATTTCCAGGCCACACGGCCTAACACACGGCCGTGGACATGGCCGTGTGGATGCCTCGGATCATCGTACTGACATGCCAGAGGTCGTACGAGTCAGAGAGAATCAAATTTTTGAAATCACAGACTCCAACCACCGCCCCACGGGCACTGACAGAATGCCACGACCGTGCGACGCGACTGTGGATGACACTGACCTATCACCAACGGGCGTGGCAATCTGTAAAACGGGCATGGGTGAACCAACACACCTAGACACACGGCCGTGCGAGGCAGCCGTGTGAATCGACACGCCTAAGGAGCACGGGCGTGGGATGGTACCAGGTTTGAAAATCTATTTAACCCCCCCTCCCTTCCCTCTTCTCCTACTAACTTTCAACCTTCAACTTTTCATTTTCTTTCCTACCCCTTTTCTCTATATCCTTGAGCTACACCAAAACAATGCCAAAGAAGCGGAAGAAGCCAAGCACAGTCTCCCTCATGGAGACCGATACATATAAGTTCATGCCAGCCGCTTCAATCATTCGACGAGCCAAGGATATTTGAGGCCATTTAGTTTTTATTTTGTTTTTCTCTTTTGCTTCAATTTCCTTATCTTTACTACTCTTATGCTCAATTTAGTTTAATTTTATCTTAGTTTCGTGATTTTAGGTTCTAAAGGCTGCTAGGGAATCATGCCACGACCACCACCATATCCCCAGCCTTAGAAATCACACCCAATAATAAGGACTCGACGGTCCATCCATCTTTTCTTTTAATTTTAATTTCATCTTTATTTTTCTTCACTTTAGCTTACTTTTCTTTAATTATTTAATTAGTATAGTTTTAATTATTATTATTATATCCTGGCTAATCCTCAACGAGCTACCCAATTTCTTCATCTAGCGCAGGATCGTCATCCAGACCGGCCCCTCAAACTTATCTTTCACCTTCGACTCAAGGAATCCATCCAAAATTCAGGGAGTTTCGCTTCTCTCCATATCTTAGGATTTTAGTATTATGTCTATATATATAACATTATACATTGAGGGCAATGTACATCTTAAGTGTGGGGGGGTGAACAACCTAAAAAGGCGCCTAATTTTTTTCATTATTCTCAAATTTCTGAAATTAGGTGCCAAACTTTTTGCATTGTTCTCAATATCCTGAATTTAGTCTTGTTTTTTTTAAGTAAGTTTCTCATATTATAATTAGGATGAAATTTCTAATGATTTATGATTTTCATTGATATGTTTTAGATTAAGTCATTGATAATTGTGCATTGATAATTAAATTCTAAGAATACTAGAGAATCAAGCATGATAAGTCTATTTTTCAGAAATTAAAAATTTTCTAGGTTGTCGAACTGAGTTTAAATATTACTTTGAAGTTTGAAATTTACGAGGTTGATATCAAAATACCCATAACTTTTGTGAGTTTTTGAGCCTTATAGAGCATATATTCTTTTTCATGCTCACTTTATTGATTATGAGTATGTCAACATTGATTTGTTATTCTAGAACTTGCCTCGTTTATACATATCGAGACCACACCTATGATTTGATATACAGAGATGATAAAGGCACCTAGGTTTTAACCCACTAACTCCATTAAAAGCCTACCTTCACAATTAACCCCTAGTGAACCCCTTTGATCCTAACAACCCTTTTTATTGACTTAACCGCTAATATTAACCTAGAAACCCTTTGTTTTTGTTATCCCCATTCCTTTTGACGACCCTTATATCGAGATTTGATTTGATTAATAGCCTAACTATGTTTTTATTTCAGTAATTTATCCTTTGTTATGTATATTTGATTATGTGTGCTTAAAAAAAATCAATCAAAAGTATATTCATTATTCATTACTAGTTTTGTTATTAAGTGAGCTTATACGTTTGAATTCCAAATATTGAAGAAGAAGCTCGTATTATTAGTTTAAAGTTTCAATCCATTATGTAATTATTCAGTTTATTGTTTCTAGTTAGGTATTTTATCAATTCAATCTCGATTCTAACCTTCTAATTCAGCCTCTATCCACACCTTAACCCTAGCCCCGTTACAACCCTGACAAAGACCTTTTGATTTGTGCATCATCTCATATTATAGTGGTGGAGATTTGATTTTCAGGCAAGCCTATGGGATTAACTTTTCATGTTCGACTTTTGAGAGCTTTTTCCTGAACCTTAAACACTTTGAGTGATTTGAGTGAATCTCTAGTGAGGATGTCAATCCTTGTCGGTTTTAAATTAAAGGTAATTATTTAGATAAGGGGAGACGCCTATATTTTTGAGCTACAAATCTATGACTTAGATTGTTTGAATCCTTAGGACTCATTGAATTGAATTATCCATGTATAAATTATCCTTGAATTATGATGAAACACTATTAATGAATATTAGGAATTATGGAAAGTTCATTTTAATTGTAAGTTGAGAGTTTTGCTTGAGGACAAGCAAAAGCTTAAGTGTGGGGGTATTTGATAAACTAAAATAGTAACATATTTTAATCCCACATTTAGCATACTTTTGGATGATTTATCCCTTGATTTATGTAAAAAGGTGCTCTTAATCTTTTCTTTTCATATCTTATACTTAGGAAAGCACCCAAGAATAAAAAGAACGAGAAACGGGCTCAAAACGGACCAAAATGGGCCAAAGAAGAAATCGACATGGCTTGGACTAAAGCCCACACGGCCATGCCTCCTCAATATACTAGAACACGACCTACTCACGATCTACACGGGCGTGTCCTCATTAACAGAGTCCAACACGGCCTGGCCACGATTCACACGGGCGTGTGCCATGGCCGTGCCCCTGCCGTGGAAGAGAGTAATTTCACTCGGAAAAGGATACTTAGGGGCAAAGAAACACATTCCAAAAGCCTATAAATACACCTTAAGTATAACCTGAAAGGGGAGTTGACGGGCGGTCAGCTAGGCCAATGAGCCGAGCAGTAAATGTCAGATTTGTGGGAAACTCTCAGGGGATAGCCAGTTGATCCATCTCATGAAGCCGGAATTCTACTCAAGACGGAGGATCTCCTCTTCAATTCTTTCAGGGGGTTTTAGGGATTTCTTATGTTTTTTTTATCTTTTCTTCTGAGATGTTTTTCTTTATTATTATGAACTAAACCCTTCAGATACCTGAAGGGGGATGAAACCTAGATGAATCTTGTTATTGTTTTCTAAACTATATGATAAATACTTGATTTGTTCTTAATTATGTGTGCTTAATTCTTGTGTTGATATTTCGCGAATATTAATTCAAGTTGAATGTGCTTAGGTGGTGGAGCAAAAGTCCCTACTTAAGAGTAGATCTAGCATAATTAAGCGGAGTTGATCGTGCGCCTAGAGATCGGGTGACGAGATTTTGCCGGATTAGGGTGAAACCTAATATGGGAAGTCCATAGATCGATTTACTGTTATTCTAGGGGATTATTAATGGGAAAGAGATTTCAATTAATTAACCTAGGGTTAGACATTATTCACCTCGAGAGAGGGTTTAATATACGTTAGGGAGTCCTACGGATCAAGTCAAGTGAATAAATCATCTGGTTCAGTGTTAGCTAACAAGTGGAGTCTAGGTGGATTCTTCCTAAGGGTATCGTCTTAATCAACTGAGTTTTTCCTAAGTATTTCCCCAATTCATTCTTTTTGTGTTTGCATCTTTAGCTTAGTAATTAGTTAATTTAGATTAATAAACAACTTCACTTATTTTAGGCTAAATAATAGAAAGAAAGTTAGTATTAGTACTTTTAGTTCCTTTGGGTTCGACAATCCGGTCTTGCCTAAGCTATACTAATGTTCGATAGGTGCACTTACCTCAATCGTTGTCATAGTTAGTTTCCAGGTTCGATCATTATCTTTATAAATTTTAAAACTCTGACTTCACAGCGATCACGCAGAATTCCAGAAAGTTTGCCAAGTGATTGTTTGGATCATCATCCTACAAACCATCAAACTGAACAAATTGCTGAATCATCTGAATAGTGTTAGGTTTTAGTTTAAAATTATTTGCAGCAATAGCAGGTCTAACAATACTTGATTCAGTTCCTGTTAAATTAGGTTTAGCATAATCATACATAGTACGAGGAGCAGGATTTTGATTCACCGGGTTTGCGGCAACCACAGTAGGTAGTGGATTATTATCAACCATTTCTTTTGTAGTGTTAGTTTCATCTTCTTGCTCTTCTTCTATGTATTGTAGACTTCGCCTTATTTCTCTTCGGTTTCTGCGAGCTGTACTTTCAATCTCACTGTCAAAAAGTAATGGTCCTGACTGGTTCCTTCTAGTCATAAACTAAAAGTTCCTACCAGAAGCAAAGAAAAAAAATTAGTGAATAGAAATAAAAAGTAAATTGCAAATAAAAGTAAATAAAATGGCTAAAGTAATAAAAATTTAGCGTTCCTAATATCTTAGTCCCCGGCAACGGCGCCAAAAACTTGATGTGTCTAAAACTAACTATGACCACAATTAAACACGACAATTAAAGAATTAGGAAAATAATTTTAGACAACTTTATGAGATAGGCAATACCTAAGGAAGAATCCACCTAGACTTCACTTATCACTTTTGATTCATATGATTTATTCACTTGACTTAATCCGTAGAAATCCCTGATTTATGTTAATATCTCTCTCGAGACTAAAAACAACTGACTCTAGGTTGATTAATTGAAATCTCTTTCTAATTAAAACCCCTATTGTCGCATTAACTCGATCTATAGATTCCCTTATTAGATTTGACTCTAATCCGGCAGACTTTTATCGCCCTATCTCTAGGGTTGCAATCAACTCCGCTTAATTATGTTGATCTACTCTTAAACAGGGACTTTTGCTCCACTGAATAAGCACATTCGACTTGAATCAATAACCTGAATTATCAAAACAAGAATAAGAACTCACAATTAAGAATAAGAACAAGTATTTATCTTATAAATCAAATAATAATAAGATCTGTCATAGGTTTCATTCCCTTAGGTATCTAAGGGATTTAGTTCATACTGATAAAAGAAAACATCTCAAAATAAGGAAAACAACAAAACATAGGAAAACCCAAAAAAACTTCAAGAGAAATAGATGGGAGATCTTCAGTCTTGATGGAGATCCTTCTTCCGAGCTGCTCCCGATGGCTGCCTTCGAGTATTTTCTGCGTTTTATTCCACGTTTTCTTTTAGGTCACCCCTAGAGTGTTTATATAGGCTTTGGAACGTTTTTCTTTTCCCACAAGAAACCTTTTCCGGATAGAATTAATCTTTGATACGGCAGGGACACGCCCGTGTGACACGCCCGTGTTCGATAGCCTTAGGCCGTGCTCGCTCCTGCTCACCACACACGGCCGTGTGGTCTGCCCGTGTACATTGATCCCAGCCGTGTTTGATCCTGCTCGTAACACACGACCGTATCCAATGGCCCAAGCCGTGTTAAATTCTAAGATAGGCCCATTTTGTCCCTTTTTGGCCCGTTTCTCATTCTTTTCGACTCCTTAAGCTCTCCTGAGTGTAAAACATGAAATTAAAGGATTAGGAGCATCGAATTCATCAAATCTAATGAAAACTCATCAAAAAATAAGCTAAGCATGGGGTTAAAATATGTATAAATTATGGTTTATCAACCGGTCGGCCTGAGTACCCTCTCTCACGGTAAGCCACCACTTATAGGCCTTGTCTCGCAGTAAGGACACTGCTCCTTTTAACTTTTGTTCTACAGTATAGTCGAGGTTGTCCATTATTCTTTCAGTGGCCTCCAGCCAGTATTCTGCCATATTTGGGGCTACTCCAGAAATACCCCTAAAAATTTCCGCTCCATTAGAATGGAGTCGCTCTGAAATTGACCCTCGGCCCACTGCACCAGTACTAGATCCAGCAACCCTCTCTAAAATGTGGAGCATAGCTTGGGACAGGGCATCATCCCCAGCCACTCGATCGTAAGACCCCGTCTCGATCACCGGTGAAGCTGGTGCCTCCCTAGCAGGCATGTGACCCGATGTTGAAGACCCAGCCCGAGCACTTCCTCGGCCTCTACCGCAGCCCCGTGTACCCCTCCTGCGAGTACCCCTTGTGCTCATTTCGATATACACTTTATCTGTTTTAAAAATCTTATGCATCAGATGATAATTTCAGTAATTATTAACAAATGATTTATGAAAGACAGTCATCAGGGGTTTGTTTTCGCAGATCGAGATCTCACTACAGTTTTTAGTCTTCTACGGTCCCCATTTCCTCTATCTAGAGTTTCACAGTATAGTCCTACTATCCATAGTAGTTTCTCAGTATAACATCTCAGTCTATAATAGTAACCAGTATTATAGAACTTACAGATTTGGCGTCGGAGACTCGGTGTGCCACACTTGTGAATCTTCCAAAATGTTCCCAATCTTTAAAAATCCACATTCAGAAAAACTTTATCAAAAACCCATTCCACCACCGAGTTTTACAATCGGGCTCTGATACCACTAAATGTAACACCCTAAACCTGGCCTATACGTTACGACCGAATCTGACGTGTCACCTCTAAGAGATTCTCAAAATTTGGACTTGTTGATAACAAAATCCGTATTTAAGTTAAAACCCATTTAGTTTTTATTGCTTGAGAAAAATTCGGCAGATTAAGTTATTACAATCTGAAAACAGCTTGTCAAAACGATTGTCATATTTGTTACCGTTGATTTCTTAAACTGAATAAAATCGCGGAAGCTTCTTTAATTAAAACCTTTAAGTTTAAAATGTGAGTTTTTCTTAAAAACAATTGTTATTTTGAAAACTTGTTTATATTAGTTTGACAGTTTAAAATACGAAATCAAAGCCCAATTAAAAATTAAATTCGCCAATGGCCTTATTACATAATCAATAGCCCAATATCAAATTTAAATAAGTAAGTCGAAAGCAAAACATCAGCAATCGTGTGGCCACCTCCGAGTCCCTCACGGCTCCAAATTGTCTAAGGCTGGGGATTACTTGTACAGATAAAAGAAAGAGTGAGTTTACGAAAACTTAGTGTGTAATCCCCTACCCGTCAGTCAGTAATAATACAAGCAGTAACAGTCTGGGCCTGAGCCCTATTCAGTAATAGTGCAGTGTGGGCCTTAGCCCATTACAAGATAATGATGTGGGCCTAAGCCTTGTCTGATAGTACAAAGGCAAATATGCAACCCACCCCAATCCAGCCAACACACCACCCATACAAACCAACACACCATGTGGGATAAAATTGACCCACCCAGCCAACACACCAATATCGTAGCATAGCTACCAGTAATAATAACACAGCAGAGCTGCCAGTAACAGTATATATGGCAACGCCACAAGTAATAGTGAATGTGGCAGAGCCACCAGTACAGTACTTCTTCCATATCAGAATCCCAACCCCATGCAGTATGTCATGTCATAAATAGTTCATGTATGCAAAGTTTCCTACTCAGTACAGTCTTAAAAATAACATATAAACATCAGTCAACCTACCTCTAGGGGTAAAATGGTCATTTCCATCTATTAGGGGTATAATAGTAATTTTACCCTTTAGGGGTATTTTGGTCACTTTACTTATTTTGGGGTCTCGGTGCAGATAACGACCTCTCTGAAGGTCTACAGTTGCCTCGAGCGACACATGTAACCTAAATGGTCATAACGGTGTAAATGGGCCCAAGGCCCATTATTCGGCCCAAGTGGGCCTTGACGCTCATGTGGCCCATTTAGCCCAAATTCAGTCACGGCTATGCAAACTACATAAGCCAGTCCAGTATTTGCCACTTATCGTGGATTTTATCCGTGTAGGACCCACAAGCCCATTGGGCCCACACGGCCCATTCAGCCAAATGAGGCCCATATCGGCCCAAGAGCACGAGAACACTTGTGGTGGCCTCTACAGTCTATCGCCCACAATTTTTAGGCTCGATTTACCACACGAGCGATCGCACACTCGTGAGGCCCCAAATGCCGAAGCTTCAGCTTTTCGGCTTTTGCTGATTCACAGAAGAGAGGGGTGTGACTACACCTATTTCCGCAACGAACAGATTACCCCACGTGCGATCAACCTTGACCAAAAGTTATGCGATTATTACTCTTAGATCGCTGGTTGAAAACGATTGCACCCTTCTTCTCGATTTACTGCGCATACAACGGATTTCATTAGCAATAATCGATTAATACAAGGCTTGAATTTATACCCATATTCCAAAGAACTAGAGTTAGAGCAGATTGAGTATTCGGCCAATACCACAGACAAACCTACTTACCGAAACGTAGATAAGAAGTAAAGAGAACCCATAATTGGTCACCCAGAGTATGGACAAAATCCAAGGCACAAAAAGAACGCCCACCCCTGAGATGGAAGATTCGGTCACTCCCAAGAGTGAGAAGGGAAAAGAAACCAAATAAGAGAGACTTTAGGAACACAGTATTAACAAAATAACCTATTTGACAAAAGTTGAAAGGACTTACCGAAATCGATGACAAAAAAGAGAGTTGTGCAAAAGAATCCAACCGATTGCCAGAGAATAGTTAAGAGACACAGTATTCGACTTAATACCAAAAGAAAGAGTGATGATAGAATCGGTTAGAAAAGGATAGGTGTATTCGGCCAAGCACAGTAGAGAGAGGAGATGATAAAATGAAAGTACTTGAAAGGCCTAAGATGTGTTCGGCTAGGATTGTGAAGGAATGGTAAGCAGAGAAGAAAATGAAGAAAGGTGGAGAGAAGATTCGTCTAATATTGAAAAGTAAATTCGGCAATACTAACAGGTTTTCCCCAAACAGTCAATTTGGCACAACTTCACAACCAAACAGAGAACAAAAAACTATTTTCGGCACTTAAGAATTTAGAGCAACCGACCTAAACAAAAATATCAAAAAAATCGAACAAAAATGAGAGGAGAAAGTCTCATAGCTGAATTTCCCCTACACCCACCTACCGATCAACACATCCTTCTACAACTCAAACTCCTCCTTTCTCTTCACAATCCACTCCTAAAAATCCTCCCTGATATCCTCCACATATCACTCCAATCTCTCATCTATCAGAATTTTACTACAACTCAACTACTAGCCGAACCCTTAGCAAAATAAATACCCCTCATGCAAATGCCAACATTCGAACCTTAGACCCCATTGCCACACTTGTAATGCACCCAACCACTGCACCAATAGGCTTTTTGTGACTTAAAACAAGCACAATAATTAATAAGCCCTATGTGCCAGTGTCCAAATTCTTTTAAGAGCAAATTTTAAAAAATTATGCAAAAGCAAAGACTTGAACCCAGGCTTCTCAAACACTCTCATACACACCCAAATCACTTAGCCAATGAAGCAAACAAGCAATTTGTGTCAGAGCATGCAAAATTAAAGTCCCTATATTTTTAGGGCATTACAGATTTGTCCCCAACCTTTGCTGATGGATTTTGGTAATATTTTTATCTCTTTTTCTTCTACCTCTACCTTTCTTTTGTGTAATAAAACATGCGGTCAAACTTTTCTCGCTTATCAGATATTTTGATCAATTGGGAATTGCTTCAACCTACAATCACAAGGTCTTCTGCAGGCAAACTCTCATGAGTAGAAATTATGCTTTACTTAATACTACAACATCTATTCCCAATCCAGATTACTACAGGCCCGTATCTTCACACAGATAGTGTGAGCCTTATCCTTGGTTTTTTTCCCTATAGCAGCCAACATAATTCATCTTATCAATTTTAATCGTTTCTAGTGCACTTCTATGGCACCGACTTATGGGAAGTACTGTACTTGCCGTAACTCAAGAGTCTAACCCAAATTTGCATGTATATGCTCACTGTGCAAAGAAAAAGGTATGCCAACTTTGATAGAGTGAAATTTTCATTTTTCAAATTATTTATTTTTATTAAATGTTATCTGCATCATTTTATCTCTTGCAGCCTGGGATTTCTATCATTTTTATTAACTTGTCGAAGGATAGCTCGTTCAATGTCACCCTTTCAAATTATGAACATCTTGAATTTAAAGGTTCCCAGAATAGAGAAGAGTATCATTTGGCTGTGCTAGCTGGAAATATACAAGGTCAAATCGTGTTGCTGAATGACGTTCCAATGTTTCCAACAGAAACATTCGAAATTCCTGCGATGGAGCCAAAGCTTGTCAATGCTTCCACACCCATCTCTATTGCAGCTCATTCCATAGTCTATGTAACCATCAGAGACTTTCAAGTCCCTGCCTGTGCTTAAATTACATCATTTCTTTATCTAAAATGTAATACCCTCCAACATTGCTCGAATTTTTAGAACGTGAGGAGATTTTCTAACTTATTTTTTCATTTGTTACTATTGTTCTTAGTTATGTATGAATGTTTAAATTTAAGTTTCCTTTAATTTTTCTGCTTTTATCTCAATTCATTTCTTACTATATTTTGCATGGACAAAACAATCTGCCGAGAATAAATCACTCACTGTCGCTCCTATATTAGATTCGGCATGTTTCCAATGTTTTTTTTCATCTACTTCATTTTCGTACATCTTATGTCACAAGTTGCCTAGTGCAATTTCAAATTTAAAGACAGTGCCCTACATGTTTTAATGATAAAGATGAACACAATAAAATGTAATATAATTAATCGAAACTCATTTCTTTACCTTAGAAATATTTTTTCCCAAATATTACAACGTACCAAAAATTAAGAATTAAATGAACGCTATTGGAAGAAAATAATATTCCTTTTCAATGTTTGGAGAAAAGAATATTTACTAAGGATAACGAATGCCCTCTTTTGTCTCGGGCCGCTATGGAACGAGTATAGGCCTCTCCTACTTGAAGATTGAAATTGTTCTACATCAACCTGGCCATTCTGATTTTGTGGGGTTTGAGTAATCTTTCCACTCGCGCCTTGGATGCCTAATTTGAGTAGCCAATTCGTTCATAACTTTCCCACAACTTGTTTTGTTCTTTTATTCTTGTTTTATTTTTATGATTCCTCCTATTTTACTTCTTTCAGTTAGTAGGGAAAAATAACACGAGAGGTCCTTGTACAACAGAGTCAGGGCCAGTTTAGTCCATGTACTATAAGAGAGAGTGCAAAAAAGGACAATTAACGACGAAATTGACTATTTATGTTAATAAAATGTTAGGACACGAGCAATTCAGTCCCTTTCAAATTTAAATAGGGTAATCTAGTCCCTATATTATTCAAATGTGAGGAAAGAGGGATAATTGAATTAGGGGTTAACTCCTCTCGTTTGTAAAAAAAATTAAGTGGTGCAGAGAAAAACAAGATAGATGCAAATGTGGAAAAATACATCTACACAATATAATCATCAATTGGTGGAATTTCATCAACTAAAAAACATAAATAATTCAAACAACTTTATATCAAATAATAAAGTTTATAAACATTCAAACATATTTAATTAATAGTTTTTAGTAATTTTGCAATGTCAAGAACCAGAATTTCTACGGAAAATATACTTTGCAAATTTTAAATAAAGAATTTTGTACTACTTGGCCAACTGACCCAAGTGTCAAATCCACTAGGTAGGTGGCTTACCTATTGGGCTTTTATAGTATACAAGGTGAAATATGGGCACTTGGGCAGCACTTGTTCTTCCCTAATTTGTTTCGAACTTTCAATATAAAAAAAGGACATAAAAATTCAAAAAAATAATATAAACTATCCCTATAGGGTTTGGATTTTAAGTTATAACGATTTGATTTTCTATACATTTCATTACACTGAAAACAAAAGAAGGTCTTGCTTAGTCTAGGTAGTTGATGTCATCTTCGTTAAGATGCGTTTTCTAAAGGCCCGGAGTAACATTCTCAAAACCAACAATTCCTTATCTTATACAAACCCTGTGGTCTATCTTTTCTGTAAAACAAAGAAAAAGAGAAAAAAATTCTATTGAAATCCATATACGATAGAATTGATTTAAAATATATATTACTTTCAATTATCGAGTATATTAAAATAACTCATAAAGTTCCTTTATGTACAAAAATATTTTAAGACACGATAGAGTTTATGAAAATTCACGAAAGAGATTTAGGATTTTTGAGCAAAAGTAGATAGGTCCTCTCCAGAAAATTTTGGAAGAAACTAATGTGGGAAACTTTTTCTAAAAAGCTACTACCATCGACACGGAATTTCTAACATTTCAAGATTAATGATAGGTTTAATTATTTAAATAATATAATTCCCGCAGACTTCCTTAACATGCAATATTTGCTTGTTGAAATATTATTAAAAATACAATTTTCCTTGTAACAAAACCCACATTCCTCTTCCATTAACAATTTGGACAACAAGACATAAAAGCTAAAGCAACAATACAAGCCTTTAATTTGGAATTTGAATGGTAGATGGCCCAAAAGTGGTTTTAAAAAGAAATTTTCATGACAACTAACGAGTTGGAATCATTATCTCGACCGCAGTTGAAATGGAATAAGTTACACATACCAGCAAAGCAGTAACTTTTAAACAAAATGATAATGATGCCTTTACCACGATTAAATTTCCTAACAAATTTTAAATTCATATCTAATTGTAACAAACTTTTAATACACGCATATATATAAACACATGCGTGATTACAAATGCATTACCCTCAATTCTTCCTGCTTATTCCTACTATTTAGATATCGTGAATATGGATTTGAAATGCATATTCAGCCTAGCAATCCTTGTTTCCCAGATATCGCTTTCGTCGACACAAAATGTGAACGTTGTGATTCAAGGAGCAACATCAATTGCTGAAACAGATGATAACTTTGTATGCGCTACATTGGATTGGTGGCCTATTGAAAAAAGCAACTACAATCAATGTCCTTGGGGAAAGGCTGGACTTTTAAATTTGGTAAGAATTTTTTATTTTGTGTGTATGAACAATGTCTTTTACATAAATTTTGACTTTTCTTTTATTTTATGTTTTCCGTAGGATTTGAAAAAGAAGGGTCTAATAAATGCAATAAAAGGTGAGTTCTACGTATATAATATTACATGTCTCTATCATTAATTCATCCATGGTAGTCCATACCCTAAGAATCAAAAAAGAGATTGCAAATATTGCGATTCGAATACTGTTAAAAGCTACCTCATAAGAGTGGTTGTCTGAACGAGTTGGACTAAACTTGGTTCAACGCTAGTAAGAACAATTTCAGACTAATTTTTAAAATTACTTTCAGCATTCAATCCTTTAAGAATCAAAGTTGGTGGGTCGTTGTAAGATCAAGTGGTGTACGGAGTAGGAGGAGTTAAGAATTGCCCCAATTTCATGAAAAATGAAGATAGTTTATTTTGATTCTCTCAAGGCTGCCTTCCCATGGAAAGATGGGACGAACTCAATAAATTTTTCAATCAAACTGGGTTGGTATTTCTATTTATTGCGAAAAAGAGTTAAGCATTCCTTTTTTTTCTTAGTAAAGACATTGACTTTATTGATATGACATTTTGAAGAGTAAAGGTTACATTCGGGTTGAATGCTCTTCTCGGAAGAAACCAATCACAAATCGAAAAGGGTCTTTCGGTTGGCGATTGGAAATCGCAAAATGCAAGGGATTTCATGAAGTATACTATTTCCAGGGGATACAAAGTTGATTCTTATGAATTTGGTAACTAAATTTGATTTCAGAAGCTCGCATTTGAGATTAATTTCCATTATATTTTTCGAATTGTATTTTAATCAATTTATCATTTCAGGAAATCAACTCTCCAGAGCTGGGATGGGTGCAAGCGTTGAGGCTGAACAATATGGAAAAGACATAGTAGTACTTAAGAATCTAGTGAAAGAATTACACCCAGATCCCAAAACTCAACCAAAGGTTCTAGGTCCTAGCGGTTATTATGATGAGAAATGGTTTAATTCCTTCCTAGAAGTTTTAGGACATGAAGTTGTTGATGGAGTTACACACCATATCTATAATCTTGGACCTGGTATCAAAATATGTCTCAATTCAGTGTTTATCGAAGAGCTTTTAGAGTCTTACTTATTACTAGTAGGGTCAGTTTCTTCATTCGATGGATGCATATACAGGTGATGATCCAAACATGATTACCAAGATTCAAGATCCATCTTACCTAAATCAAGGTGCCCAAATCTATAAAGGTGCTTTGAATATTGTCAACAAGTTTAAACTGCAGTCGGGAGCTTGGGTTTCTGAATCTGGCGGAGCTCTTAACGGCGGTGCTAAAGATTTGTCCCCAACCTTTGCTGATGGATTTTGGTAATATTTTTCTCTATTTTTCTTCTACCTCTACCTTTCTTTTGTGTAATAAAACACGCGGTCAAACTTTTTCTCCCTTAACAGGTATTTTGATCAATTGGGAATGTAACATCCTGAAATTGGGGTCTGGCATTTTTGTACTATTGCATGCGGTTAGCTCGCTTAGCTTGTTATTTAGGTGAGTTTGGGGGGTCCTGGGGAGGCTCGGGTTCGAGCCTAGGCCCTGGTGAAAGTTTGGTTTTTGGGCACTTTAGTGGGGTGAGTTAGTGGAGGCAGGACTTAAGCTTAATTTGTTGTATCTTGTTAACACAAGGAGTAAGGTGGCCTAGTGGTGTGGCGTCACAAGGGAAGCATGGAGGGGGAGAGTTCGAGTCCCGCGGGTAGCATCTGGTAGCTTTTATTTTGTGCTGAGCAGGTGGAAGAAGTAGAGTTCAGCTCAAACTCTGCCAGGATGGTTGAAGACTCAGTCAAATTGTTTGAATGAGTAGAAGAGAGTAATGCAAGGAGGATTTCATGGAGTAAATCGTGGGATTGAGGTGAGAGGGGGTGGTTGGCCGAATGTGGGAGCTTGTGGGGGGTGAAATTCGGCTAGAGAGTGGGTGTGCATATTCGGTCTTGTGGGAGATAGAGCTGAAATTTCCTTAGATTCTTCTTGGCTTTTTCTTCAATTTTGTGCATTTTTCCTTAAGCTGTTCGGGTCTTTCCTACTCATTTATGCTATTGACGAATCTCTCAACCCATTTTCTTCATCTCTTTTCCTCATGGGAGTCTTAACTGAATCTGTAGAGAATTGACCACTCGTGCATTTCCCTTCATCCATTCTTTCCTACTTTCCTCTCATCTTTTCTCTTTTGTGCTCACCATAGCCGAAACTTTTCTTCTTCTTCATTGTGCTTCTACCATTTTCTCGATAAGCCGGATTTTCCCTCTGTCTCACTTGAATCAGTTTCCCTTTCCTTTTGCCATTAGCCGAACATTGACCAGTCTGGAGCTTGGTGTTCTTTTGATCGTTGAATCTCCCTTTTCATTCGCCTCTTCTCTAGTTGCAAGGTAATAGTTCTTTTCTTTCTATGTTCTCTTTCTCTTTTCTCTCTTAAAGGACCGAAAGCATTCATCTTCTAACTCTTTTAATCAGGCCGAACCTAAATACTCCTCTCCACCCCAAGTTTTGTTTGTTCCTTTGTGAAAGCCGAAACCCTTGTTGGACAATGCCGAATCTGTGGCACCTTGGTAGGTATATCTATAGCCGAATAGATAAAATGGTTGATTATTCTTTATTCTTGTTTCATTTAGGCCGAAAGGCCATTTCTTTGATTGAAACAACACCGCTAACTCATGCTCTTCATTAGGGAGTCAATTTTGTTATCAAAGGGAGTAAACCTAGCATTCAGGCGTAGTAAAGAGTTGCTATCGTTCTTGGTAAGTAGTGTGGATTAAGTTGTCGTTTTCAACCTTATGGAAATGTCTTACTATGACTAAGACTAATGGTTTAAGGTGTATGGATTTATAGGTGCGTAATCCCGAGGGTTCAATCTACGCTTGTAGCAGGTGTGTAATCTCACACCCCATTGAATGATTGCATGCAATGTTCTGTGAAACGGCTAAAAGTCGAAAAGCCGAAAAATCGGCATCTGTGACCCCTCGAGTGTGCGAACGCTCGTAGGGGTAAATCGAGATACGAATCGTGACGTTAAGTCATTAAGGGTGTCACAAGCACTCTCGCGATACTGACGGTGTAACGGGCCTAACCAGGCCGAAACGGGCCAAATGAGCCCAATGGGCTCTCCGACCCATTTGAGAAAAACCGTTGGAAAACTAGTAAATGATAGGCCCAAATGCAAAATCCGTAAATCCGAAACCGAAACCATGCGAAATGGGCCACACGAGAGTGTGGGCCCGTTTTGGCCTAAAATGGATTTTTGGCCCAATAGCTCCGTAGAGACCCAAAAAGGGTTCCGTGTCGCTCGAGGTGACAATAGGCCTTCAGAAAGGTCGTTAAATGTAAAATTACTGAAATACCCTTGGAAGGGTAAATTACCAAAATACCCCTGGAGGGTAAGATACCAAAATACCCCCGGAGGGTAAACGACCGTTATACCCTAGTGGTAGCTTAAGTGATATATGTGGGATATTTATATGATTGTTTATAATTGCGACATACTGCATACACAAAATATTTATGACATGACATCATGTATTGGGTTGGGATTAATGATCGGAGGAAGTATATTCTGGTGGCTCTACCACATATTCTGGTGGCTTTGCCACAATCTGTATAGTGGCTATGCCACGTATATTCTAATATTCTGGTGGCTTTGCCACAAATTCTGTGATGAGGAACTTGACTGCCATCGAGGTGTGTAGCGAATGGATTGGTCGACTTAGAAATCCCCACAGGTGTGATGGGCTGGTACGGGTGGTGTGTAGGGGATGGAATATTATTTTGGGCTGCATTCTATATTTGCATGATCATGTTTATAGGGCTAAGGCCCCAGTTATTCTTGGATAGGGCTTGGCCCGATCGGCTCTCAGATGGGCTTCGCCCGATTAACAATCGATTAGGGGATTACACACTGATTTCTCGTAACTCACCCCTGTACTTTAATCTTGCAGGTGATCCCCAGCGTTAGAGGATTTGGGGCGGCGAAGGACTCTGTGGTGGCCATACATCGGGAACATTTCCCAGGAACTTAGTAAATTTTCGTTTTTGCTTTATTTTGGGTTAATATTTTTGTAATAAGGCTGTTGGTTTATTTTCTTTTTAGTTTTCTTTAATAACTGTTAAATTTATAAATACGTGGTTTCTTAAAACGACACCAACTATTTTCAAAATATCACATCTACGCAATTCACTGAATTTGATTTCTGTTTTAAATAAGTTTTTGGGAAATAATAATAATAAGAATAATAATAGCAGTAACAATGTTTTTAAAAATAAACGCGAAACTGAATTTCACAAACAACAAAGCTTGAAGTTTTCAAAAAGGATACGGAGTTTTAACGAACTCGTAGTTTTTAACCAACCCTTCTATGTGACATGCCAGATCCGGTCATAACGTCTAGGTCGGGTTTAGGGTGTTACAGGGAATGGCTTCAACCTACAATCACAAGGTCTTCTACAGGCAAACTCTCATCGGTGGAAATTATGCTTTACTTAATACTACAACATCTATTCCCAATCCAGATTACTACGGGTTCGTATCTTCACACAGATAGTGTGAGCCTTATCCTTGGTTTTTTTCCTTATAGCAGCCAACATAATTCATCTTATCAATTTGTTTCGTTTCTATGGCACCAACTTATGGGAAGTACTATACTTACAGTAACTCAAGAGTCTAACCCAAATTTGCGTGTATATGCTCACTGTGCAAAGAAAAAGGTATGCCAACTTTGATAGAGTGAACTTTTCATTTTTCAAATTATTTATTTTTATTAAATGTTATCTGTATCATTTTCTCTCTTGCAGCCTAGGATTTTTATCATTTTTATTAACTTATCGAAGGATAGCTCGTTCAACGTCACCCTTACAGATTACGAACATCTTGAATTTAAAGGTTCCCAAAATAGAGAAGAGTATCATTTGGCTGTGCTAGCTGGAAATATACAAGGTCAAATCGTGTTGCTGAATGACGTTCCAATGGTTCCAACAGAAACATTCAAAATTCCTGCGATGGAGCCAAAGCTTGTCGATGCTTCCACACCCATCTCCATTGCAGCTCATTCCATAGTCTATGTAACCATTAGAGACTTTCATGTCCCTGCTGTGCTTAAATTACATCATTTCTTTACCTAAAATGTAATACCCTCAAACTTTGCTCGAACTTTTAGAACGTGATAAGAGTTTCTAACTTATTTTTTCAGTTGTTACTATTGTTCTTAGTTATGTATGAATGTTTAAATTTTAGTTTCCTTCAATTTTTCTGCCTTTATCTAAGTTCATTTCTTACTATATTTTGCATGGACAAAACAATCCGCCGAGAATAAATCACTCACTGTCGCTCCTATATTAGATTCGGCATGTTTCCAATGTTTTTTTTCATCTACTTCATTTTCGTACATCTTCTGTCACAAGTTGCCTAGTGCAATTTCAAATTTAAAGACAGTGCCCTACATGTTTTAATGATAAAGATGAACACAATAAAATGTAATATAATTAATCGAAACTCATTTCTTTACCTTAGAAATATTTTTTCCCAAATATTACAACGTACCAAAAATTAAGAATTAAATGAACGCTATTGGAAGAAAATAATATTCCTTTTCAATGTTTGGAGAAAAGAATCTTTACTAAGGATAACGAACGCCCTCTTTTGTCTCAGACCGCTATGCAACGGGTATATGCCTCTCCTAGTTGAAGATTGAAATTGTTCTACATCAACCTGGCCATTCTGATTTTGTGGAGTTTGAGTAATCTTTTCACTTGCGCCTTGGATGCCTAATTTGAGTAGCCAATTCGTTCATAACTTCCCCACGACTAGTTTTGATCTTTTATTCTTGTTTTTTTTATGATTCCTCCTATTTTACTTCTTTTAGTTAGTAGGGAAAAATAACACGAGAGGTCCTTGTACAACAGAGTCATGACCAACTTAGTCCATGTACTATAAGAGAGAGTGCAAAAAAGGACAATTAACGACGAAATTGACTATTTACGTTAATAAAATATTAGGACACGAGCAATTCAGTCCCTTTCAAATTTAAATAGGGTAATCTAGTCCCTATATTATTCAAATGTGAGGAAAGAGGGATAATTGAATTGGGGGTTAACTCCTCTCATTTGTAAAAAACATTAAGTGGTTCAGAGAAAAACAAGATAGATGCAAATGTGAAAAAATACATCTACACAATATAATCATCAGTTGGTGGAATTTCATCAACTAAAAAACATAAATAATTCAAACAACTTTATATCAAATAATAAAGTTTATAAACATCCAAACATATTTAATTAATAGTTTTTAGTAATTTTGCAATGTTAGTAACCCCGAATTTCTACGAAAAATATACTTTGCAAATTTTAAATAAAGAATTTTGTACTACTTGGCCAACTGACCCAAGTGTCAAATCCATTAGGTAGGTGGCTTACCTATTGGGCTATTATAGTATACACGGTGAAATATGTGCACTTGGGCAGCACTTGTTCTTCCCTAATTGGTTTCGAACTTTTAATATAAAAAAGGACATAAAAATTCATAAAAATAATATAAACTATCCCTATAGGGTTTGGATTTTAAGTGTAACACCCCAAACCCGGCCTAGAAGTTAGGCCCGAATCTGGTGTGTCACATGGAAGTAAAAACAATCTTTGCGATTATTAAAAACTTGCTTGAGAAATACAGCCTCTTTGTTAAAACCAAAAATACTTAAGCAATTGTTAAATACTTGAAAACATAATAATCTTTAAAAACCTTTTCGTTTGCGGAAGCATATTTGAAATAAACAATTTACGAAAATGTGACGTTTATAAATAGAGTTGCAGAAGGATTTTGAAAACGTTGCGGAAACGTAGATAAAATACAAGTATTTTGAGCGGTTGTTTGATAAATCGATAATCGAAACTAATGATCTTACAAAACTGTGACTTTTGAAAACGACGTTGAAAATTCGAAAGAGAATCCAAGTCTTTTGAAAATATCGTTAATAGTTCGAGAGAAAATATCCGTGTTAAAAATATTTGTAAAAGTTTATTTTGATATCCATTTGTTAATCGATTTTGGAAACCGTTGTTTAAGTTTTTAGAAAATTCCCCTTTCTAAACAATTTAAGAAAAATAATAAAAACATCCCAACCAAAAAGCAAAAAAAAAAAAAATAGTCCAGAGGCCTTATTACAACATTTAACCCAAAATAGTAAAGTAATAAAATAAACGAGAAAGAAGTCTAAAGTCCAAATAAACCATTTCCGAAGTATGGCCTCCCTCGAGTCATCCATAGCCCAAGTCCATATCATCAAGCATTACCTACAAGGGTTAAGAGAAAGGGGGTGAGTTACAAGAACTCAGTGTGAAATCCCCTTACCATTATTCATTGAGCCGGAACCCAATTAGCAATATTTTGGGCCTAAGCCCATTTACAACAACAATAATGTATCAAATATAATAATCATATGATATGCAATTCCCAAACCAAACCTAGTTTTCCATCCGCTACACACCACCCGTACCAACCAGCACACCTGTGGGGAGCTTTAGTCACCCACCCCGCCAACACACCAAACGTAGGCATTAAGCCGATTATATCAGATTTGTGGACAAGCCACCAGATTAACAGAATTTACATGGCATCGCCATTTTTCATATTTGTGGCAGAGCCACCAGAATTATGTAGCAGAGCTACCAGAACTTCTCTTCATCATTATCCCATCCCATGTAAATCATGTATATAATGCATAGCCATTCACAACAATTTATTCAGATATTTATTACAAAATTATGGCCCATTACAACAATTAATCAAAAGGCCCATTAAGCAAAATATCAGATTTGGCCCATTTAGCAAAATATCAGATTGGCCCATTTAGCAAAATATCAGATCGGCCCATTTATCAAAATATCAGATTGGCCCATTTATCAAAATATCAGATTGGCCCATTTATCAAAACATCAGATTGGCCCATATAGCAAAATGTCAGATTGGCCCATATAGCAAAATATCAGATCGGCCCATTTATCAAAATATCAGATTGGCCCATATAACAATTTTGTAATTCGGCCCTTTAGGGGCATTTTTTTAATTTCGATAATTTACCCACTAAGGGTAATTCAGTAATTTCGCAACCTAAGGGTATTTTGGAAATTTCGCAACCTAGTCTTAACTACTAATGTGGAGCATAAAAATTGAAACTGTCCATCTGCGTCGTACTAACTTAATTGACTATAACTTGAGATAGAAATCTCGAAATCTAACTCCGTAAATTTTCCTTGGGACTAGACTCATATATATTCTTACTATAATTTTTCCAGAATTTTTGAGTTAGCCATTTAGTACAGTTTATTCCTTAAAGATTCCCTTGTTTCACTGACCAACGATTCTGATCTCTCTTACCCAAAATTCAAATATCTCACTGTATAGTTTTCATATGTTGCTCCCACTTGTTTCTAATGAAAATAGGCTCACTAATGAATCCATACATATGAATTATAACCCTTAATTCACTTTGTACAATTTTATACCATTTTTCCAAGACAGATCAGGGAACCAAGAAGTCATTCAGAACCAGTCTCACTAAAATTAAGATATATCAGAATATAAAATTCCTTTTTCTTCTCCTTTTCTTCCTTATCAAAATAGACACAGTAAGATTTAATCTTATATCTTCTTCCCTTTGTAATTCCTTTTCTCCTATTTTTCGTGATTTTTCAAATACACATCACTATTTCTAACCGAAACTATTTTATTACGAAATACGATTACCATTACGATCATACGCGACGCGCCCGAGTGATCACGGATGCGGTTTCGGTTTTCTTGGTATTTTGACCAAATCACAGAACATATCATACAAACTTTCAGAGAGATGTGAGATTACACACCATATCAAACATGTATACGGAAGGTACGGGATTACACACCTGATTTTGATTTCCTAAAGAACCACTCGTCGATGACCTAGAACAATACCAACCAAAAGTTAGCCTCGGATTTCTAAAAGATTTCGTATCACTTACACTTGAATCACTTACCACTATGTCCGAAGGTAGAACATATCGAGTGATTTCGTCCCTAAAACATAATCGATTAGTCGAAACTTCGATCCGATTAACACAATAACCGAGTAGTGATATCAAATGGACTATGAAAAGACTCCTTACCTTAATCGATGATAATCCCAATTCCCACCAATTGAATTATGACTTGAGATGATTAGGCAATGATGTGGTATTCGGCCAATCCACTAGAATACTACAAATAAAAGATTATCAAGATGTGAGTGAGTAAGGGAGAACACCATTTCGATTTTAGAATCAAGATGAAACAACCAAATAATGAGGGACTCTCATTCGGCTAAAGAGAAAAAAAGAATGAAAAGATTTGAATAAAAACACTTACCCGGTTTAATCAAGAAAGAAAAACCCAACTTGGAAGATGGAGAAGATGATCAATTAGGCTAGGTGGTTTCGGCAAAACAAAGAAAGAAAAGTACTCAGTAATGGCTTTAGAGTTTTGGCAATCAAGAAGAAAGAAGAAGAATTTGTTTAATATCAACTTAAAGTTTCGGCTATCAAGGAAGATGGACAAAAGATGAATATGTGACCAATCCAAAGAGAAGAAAAAATGCACTATTGTGCTAGAAGATTTCGGAAAAGAGAGTAGCAATTTGGGAGAAAATGACACAAAGTTGCAAATGGGATTTTTGGCCAAAACAATACCAAAACCTTACCAAAAGCCAAAGTAAAATTTCAGCTACCTATCTACCCCCAAAACCATCCACATGCATAGCCATAAGGGTCAAAATTTTGCCAACCATACTTTCCATAACATTCTCCATGAAATAAGCCACTTGTTCCCCTTACTTGCCTTTTCCTTTTGATTCCTTTCCCCAACCTCAACCTTTCCTTAATTCCTTTAGCCACCATACCTAAAATAAAGAAGTCAACCTTGCCATATATATACCTTGCCCGACACTAAGGAAGGAATGCAAAAATAAAAGTCAAAATTGCACACAAAGGGATTCGAACCTCTTCCCTCAAGGTACTACATGTGGCGCCATAACCCTTTTACCAATTGCTCATTTATGCTAGCAATTTACTCTTTTATTTCCATAAGCCTTGATGCCACTTACTATCTCTCATTAATAGGCTTAAACACAAAATTTTACTAAGGCCCAACTTGAACCCGGAACTTCATAGAAACCTCGTAACTTTCCAAAATTACCTTATTAATAAGTCCAACTTGAAATAATACAGTTCTCTTGTTCTCAAAATTTTAAAATGCTTCTATGCTCAAGGCCTATTGGGCCCAATTCTACTAGGCCCAATTTCGGGATGTTACATTAAGTTATAACGATTTGATTTTCTATGCATTTCAATACACTGAAAACAAAAGAAGGTCTTACTTAGTCTAGGTAGTTGATGTCATCTTCGTTAAGATGCATTTTCTAAAGGCCCAGAGTAACATTCTCAAAACCAACAATTCCTTGTCTTATACAAACCCTGTGGTCTATCTATTCTATAAAACAAAGAAAAAGAGAAAAAAAATTCTATTGAAATCCATATACGGTAGAATTGATTTAAAATATATATTACTTTCAATTATCGAGTATATTAAAATAACTCATAAAGTTCTTTTATGTACAAAAATAATTTAAGATACGATAGAGTTTATGAAAATTCACGAAAGAGATTTAGGATTTTTGAGCGAAATTAGATAGGTCCTCTGTAGAAAATTTTGGAAGAAACTAATGTGGGAAACTTTTTCTAAAAAGCTACTACCATCGACATGGAATTTCTAACATTTCAAGATTAATGATAGGTTTAATTATTGCAATAATATAATTCCCGCAGACTTCCTTAACATGCATTATTTACTTGTTGAAATATTATTAAAAATACAATTTTCCTTGTAACAAAACCCACATTCCTCTTCCATTAACAATTTGGACAACAAGACATAAAAGCTAAAGCAACAATACAAGTCTTTAATTTTGTAACACCCCCAGACCTGGCCCAGATGTTATGGCCGAATCCGGGAATGTCACATCAAAGGCATAATTCAAAATGATTTTGTTAAGTAAAAAATTAAGACCCAAAAGCTCAAAATCCATGGGTCTTGTTAAGTAATGATAAAAGCCCATTTTATTATTTTAAGTATTTCGAAAACCAAGTTTAAACATAAGAAATTTACTCAGGTTTAATAATTAAGTAAACAGTTGAAACAACAAAACCCAAAATCTAAAGTCAAATCGGAGTACAAGGCCTTATTACATCAAACGAAAATAAAGTAATTAAAATCATGTCTTTTGAGACAAATAAATAAAACTTCTAATTATCTTGTAGTGTGGCCATCTTCGAGTCCTCTCCCACGTCGAGCCGTTTACTGAGGATCACCTGAAACATTTAATAGAAAGGGGGTGAGTTTTGAAACTCAATGTGTACGACCCTTGGTAACCAAATCAACATACAAATATTACATTGGGCCTAAGCCCTATCAAAATTAATGGTCTTGGGCCTTAGCCCACAATGACCTCATACCACATCAGAGTCACATGAATGCAATGCACCCATCCCAAATCAAACCCTGCACACCATTTCCCTTCCAACCCTACACACTTGTGGGGATATAAATATCAACCCACCCATCCCTACACACCAAAGGTAGCACCAGCAGCGGCACTACTCAAACGTTGCAGCAAAGCTGTTATAATGGGCTTAAAGCTACCGGTGAATCCACGGTCGTCAAGTGACTATGCGATCCTCAAATCTTCCTCCGTATCATCAAAACCCACCCAAGTGCAACATATATTTCATGAATGCAATATACACATTCTCACACATTCGAAACTTAGGGGTATTTTAGTCATTTCACTACCCAAGGGTATTTCCGTAAATCTACTCTATAGGGGTATTTAGCTAATTTTATAAATCAGGGATATTTTGGTGATTCCGTAAGTCAAGGGTATTCTGGTAATTTTACAATGATGGGTATTTTAGTAATTTTTCAAATCTAAGGATATATTGGTAAATTTCAAATCAGGGGCATTTGGTCCCTCTCGGGTTTTAGTTATGAACTTTGGCCCATAAACAAGTCCTCGCGGCTAAAGTGAACAGACACTATGCACCAGGTAGGATTCCAGAGGAGAGGAGGTGGGCCACTAGGACCGCTTAAGTACCAAGCTCTCCCTAGATCCACTCCTAGACATGCATATGTCTGTTGCCACACTCTAACCCAGCGACTTGTCCACGGACATGTTTAATTATTAGAATTAAGTTTTATGCAGTTTGAGAGTTGTTCAGAACTAGGCCTAAAGTCCATTAAACCCTAGCATACTTGTCTACGTCTTCATAAAGCCCATCAAGCCCATTTCACGTTCATATAACCCATTATGCCCAATTCACATCCTTATGGCCCATTAGACCCAAATCTCATTCATATGGCCCGTTAGGCCCAAAACAATTCCAGATCATGTAACATGCATGCCTAACTCAATTCATATAATCAAATCAATCAATTTTATCCAACTTAGCCTCAGGGCCCACCGAGCCCATTTAGCCACTTTTAGCTTTTTGGCTTTCCGGTATTGCCGATATCATGTGTGCGTAGTGTTTGTACACACATGTTTACTGCGACGTGCTATACTATCCTTGGTCTTGAACCTACAACCAACCAACCTTAAATCAATCACCCATACTTAAACAAAATATCTACCAAAAGCCGAAACCTTACCGTAACCTTACCGTATGCCACCGGGTTCTAATAGCCCTTCCTTAGCTACTAATCAGGAGTATCCCCTAGATCTGCACTCACACACACCCCATCAAGATTCGAGTGACTCATAATCCACACAAGCCATCCCTATAGATCAAACTCACATTCAGCCATTCACTTAAACCACAATCGAGTTGAGTACACTTACCCTTGCTAACGATCCTACCACGCTTACGACCTTTGAACCTTATCCTTGTTATCACAGAGTTAACGACAAGACAGTTAGATAGCCTTTCAGCTTTTAGCAAAATGTACAAAAGAGGTTAACTGAATACTTACCAAATCCCCTTTCCATCCTACGGCCTAGATAGCTATTAACTAGATTCAACTTTCAACACTTGACTGAGAGTAGGTAACAATTGATTTGTGATGGAGGAACAACCACCAAGATTCGGAACTATTAGGAATTTTGGTAAGAGAAAAGATGGTGGTAATTCGACTATAGAAGAGTTTGGCTATGAGAGAATTCGGCACAAAGGAATTCGGCTTTAGGAGATTTCGGCGATGAGAGAGTTTGGCTATGGGAGGAACCAATTGAGGGGAAGAAAAGAAAGAAAAAGTGATAAACCGTAATAGTAACATATTTTCTCTCCACATTTAGCATGCTTTTGGATGATTTATCCCTTGAATTATGAAATTAATCCTTTAATTTCATGTTTTATACTGAGAAGAGCATAGGAGGATGAAAAGAACAGAAAACGGGCTTAAAACGGGCCAAATGGGCCAAAGTAGGAAATCAAAACGGCCTGGTCCCAAAGACAACGGCCGTGCCCCTTAAGCAAGCTCAAACACGGCTTGAAGTCGATTCACATGGGCGTGCCACACGAGCGTGTCCCTGCCGTGACAAAGAAGAATTTTATTCAGATTAGGGTACTTAGAGGCAAAGAAAGCCATTCCAAAAGCCTATATAAACACCCTAAAGGCCAACCTTTAGGGGGATGTCTAGCTAGGCCAATGAGTCGAGCCAGAGAGGTCAAAATCGTGGGATTTACTCGAAGAAAGCCAGTTAATTCATCTCAAGAAGCTGAAATCATACTCAAGACGGCGGATCTCTCCTTCAATTCCTTCAGGGGGTTTCAGGGTTTTCTTATGTTTTGTTTTATCTTTTCTTCTGAGATGTATTCTTTTATAATTATGAACTAAACCCTCAGATACCTGAGGGGGATGAAACCTAAGACAGATCTTGTTATTGTTTTCTAAACTATATGATAAATACTTAATTTGTTCTTAATTAGGTGTTCTTAATTCTTGCTTTGATATTTCAGGATATTGATTCAAGTAGTGATGTGCTTAGGCAGTGGAGAAAAAGCCCCTGTTTAAGAATAGATCTAGCATAATTAAGCAGAGTTGATCGCAACCCTAGATATAGGATGACGAAAATCTGTCGGATTAGGGTCAACCCTAATATGGGAGTCCATAGATCGAGTTAATGCAATTCTAGGGGTTTTAATTAAAAAGAGATTTCATTTAATCAACCTAGGGTTAGACGTTAGTAGCCTCGACGGAGGTATTAATATACATTAGGGAATCTGATCGCTCTGAAGTCAGAGTTTTAAAATTTATAAAGATAATGATCGAACCTGGAAACTAACTATGACAACGATTGAGGCAAGTGCACCTATCGAACAGTAGTATAGCTTAGGCAAGACCGGATTGTCGAACCCAAAGGAACTAAAAATACTAATACTAACTTTCTTTCTATTATTTAGCCTAAAATAAGTGAAGTTGTTTATTAATCTAAATTAACTAATTACTAAGATAAAGACCCAAAGACAAAAAGAATGAATTGGGGAAATACTTGGGAAAAACTCAGTTGATTAAGACGATACCCTTAGGAAGAATCCACCTAGACTCCACTTGTTATCTAACACTGAACTAGACAATTTATTCACTTGACTTGATCCGTAGGACTCCCTAACATATATTAAACCCTCTCTCGAGGCGAATAACGTCTAACCCTAGGTTAATTAATTGAAATCTCTTTCCCATTAATAACCCCCTAGAATATGATAGAATTGATCTATGGACTTCCCATATTAGGTTTCACCCTAATCCGGCAAAATCTCGTCACCCTATCTCTAGGCGCGCGATCAACTCCGCTTAATTATGCTAGATCTACTCTTAAGTAGGGACTTTTGCTCCACCATCGAAGCACATTCAACTTGAATTAATATCCGCAAAATATCAACACAAGAATTAAGCACACATAATTAAGAACAAATCAAGTATTTATCATATAGTTCAGAAAACAATAACAAGATTCATCTAGGTTTTATCCCCCTTCAGGTATCTGAAGGGTTTAGTTCATAATAATAAAGAAAAAACATCTCAGAAGAAAAGATAAAACAAAACATAAGAAATCCCTAAAACCCCCTGAAGGAATTGAAGAGGAGATCCTCCGTCTTGAGTAGAATTTCGGCTTCTTGAGATGGATCAACTGGCTATCCCTTGAGAGTTTCCCACAAATCTGACCTTTACGGCTTGACTCCTTGGCCTAGCTGACCGCCCGTCAACTCCCCTTTCAGGTTATACTTAGGGTGTATTTATAGGCTTTTGGAATGTGTTTCTTTGCCCCTAAGTATCCTTTTCCGAGTGAATTTACTCTCCTCCACGGCAGGGGCACGGCCATGGCACACGCCCGTGTGAATCGTGGCCAGGCCATGTTGGACTCCGTTAATGAGGATACGCCCGTGTAGATCGTGAGTAGGCTGTGTTCTAGTATATTGAGGAGGCACGGTCGTGTGGGCTTTAGTCCAGGCCGTGTCAATTTCTTCTTTGGCCCATTTTGGTCTGTTTTGAGCCCGTTTCTCGTTCTTTTTATTCTTGGGTGCTTTCCTGAGTATAAGACATGAAAAGAAAGAATTAAGAGCACCTTTTTACATAAATCAAGGGATAAATCATCTAAAAGTATGCTAAATGTGGGATTAAAATATGCTACTATTTCAGTTTATCAAATACCCCCACACTTAAGCTTTTGCTTATCCTCAAGCAAAACTCTCAACTTATAATTAAAACGAACTTTCCATAATTCCTAATATTCATTAATAGTGTTTCATCATAATTCAAGGATAATTTATACATGGATAATTCAATTCAAAGAGTCCTAAGGATTCAAACAATCTAAGTCATAGATTTGTAGCTCGAAAATATAGGCGTCTCCCCTTATCTAAATAATTACCTTTAATTTAAAACCGACAAGGATTGACATCCTCGCTAGAGATTCACTTAAATCACTCAAAGTGTTTAAGGTTCAGGAAAAAGCGCTCAAAAGTCGAACATGAAAAGTTAATCCCATAGGCTTGCCTGAAAATCAAATCTCCACCACTATAATATGAGATGATGCACAAATTAAAAGGTCTTTGTTAGGGTTGTAACGGGGCTAGGGTTAAGGTGTGGATAGAGGCTGAATTAGAAGGTTAGAATCGAGATTGAATTGATAAAATACCTAACTAGAAACATAAACTGAATAATTACATAATAGATTGAAACTTTAAACTAATAATTCGAGCTTCTTCTTCAATATTTGGAATTCAAATGTATAAGCTAACTTAATAACAACACTAGTAATGAATAATGAATATACTTTTGATTGATTTTTTTTTAAGAACACATAATCAAATATACATAACAAAGGATAAATTACTGAAATAAAAACATAGTTAGGCTATTAATCAAATCAAATCTCGATATAAGGGTCGTCAAAAGGAATGGGGATAACAAAAACAAAGGGTTTCTGGGTTAATATTAGCGGTTAAGTCAATAAAAAGGGTTGTTAGGATCAAAGGGGTTCACTAGGGGTTAATTGCGAAGGTAGGCTTTTAATGGAGTTAGTGGGTTAAAACCTAGGTGCCTTTATCATCTCTGTATATCAAATCATAGGTGTGGTCTCGATATGTATAAACGAGGCAAGTTCTAGAATAACAAATCAATGTTGACATACTCATAATCAATAAAGTGAGCATGAAAAAGAATATATGCTCTATAAGGCTCAAAAACTCACAAAAATTATGGGTATTTTGATATCAACCTCGCAAATTTCAAACTTCAAAGTAATATTTAAACTCAGTTCGACAACCTAGAAAATTTTTAATTTCTAAAAAAGAGACTTATCATGCTTGATTCTCTAGTATTCTTAAAATTTAATTATCAATGACTTAATCTAAAACATATCAATGAAAATCATAAATCATTAGAAATTTCATCCTAATTAAAATATGAGAAATTTACTTAAAAAAAACAAGACTAAATTCAGGATTTTGAGAACAATGCAAAAAGTTTGGCACCTAATTTCAGAAATATGAGAATAATGAAAAAAATTAGGCGCCTTTTTAGGTTGTTCACCCCCCACACTTAAGATGTACATTGCCCTCAATGTACAATGTTAGATATATAGACATAATACTAAAATCATAAGATATGGAGAGAAGTGAAACTCCCTGAATTTTGGATGGATTCCTTGAGTCGGAGGTGAAAGATAAGTTTGAGGGGCCGGTCTGGATGACGATCCTGTGCTAGATGAAGAAATTGGGTAGCTCGTGGAGGATTAGCCAGGATATAATAATAATAATTAAAACTATACTAATTAAATAACTAAAGAAAAGCAAGCTAAAGTGAAGAAAAATAAAGATGAAATTAAAATTAAAAGAAAAGATGGATGGACCGTAGAGTCCTTATTGTTGGGTGCGATTTCTAAGGCTGGGGATATGGTGGTGGTCGTGGCGTGATTCCGTAGCAGCCTTTAGAACCTAAAATCACGAAACTAAGATAAAATAAACTAAATTGAGCATAAGAGTAGTAAAGATAAGGAAATTGAAGCAAAAGAGAAAAATGAAATAAAAACTAAATGGCCTCAAATATCCTTGGCTCGTCGAATGATTGAAGCGGCCGGCATGAACTTATATGTATCGGTCTCCATGAGGAAGACTGTGCTTGGCTTCTTCCGCTTCTTTGGCATTTTTTTGGTGTAGCTCAAGGGTATAGAGAAAAGGGGTAGGAAAGAAAATGAAAAGTTGAAGGTTGAAAGTTAGTAGGAGAAGAGGGAAGGGAGGGGGGTTAAATAGATTTTCAAACATGGTACCATCCCACACCCGTGCTCCTTAGGCGTGTCGATTCACACGGCCGCCTCGCATGGCCGTGTGTCTAGGTGTGTTGGTTCACCCACGCCCGTTTTACAGATTGCCACGCCCGTTGGTGATTAGTCAGTGTCGTCCACGGCCGCGTCGCACGGCCGTGGCATTCTTTCGGTGCCCGTGGCCCGTGGGGCGGTGGTTGGTGTCCGTGATTTCAAAGATTTGATTCTCTCTGACTCGTACCACCTCTGCCATGTCAGTACGGCAATCTGGGGCATCCACACGGCCACGGCCACGGCCGTGTGCTAGGCCGTGTGGCCTGGAAATCTGTACTTTTTGGTTAGTTTAAACCTAGATACTATATAGAAAGGGTAAAATAGAATAAATAAGAAAAATAAAAATGTAAAAGTTAATGGGGTTAGTGCTCGGGTTGCCTTCCGAGAAGCGCTCGTTTATAGTCTTAAGCTAGACTTTCCTCTCGGTTGCATCATCAGGGTGGTTTGAGGAGTTGGTAGTCCTTCCCCATGCTATCAGTTGTATCATCGTGAAAAAATTTAAGTCGAGATATGTTGATAATAAAAGTACCAAAAATAGGATTACTTACCTCGACTGTTCCGTATGGGAAAACACTGGTTACCCTAAAAGGTATTTCTTTGTTTGTGTTACGGTCCGGAGGAGATATTCGAGGATCTGCCTTATCTAACAGTACCTAGTCTCCTATTTTGAAGTGGTTTGTTGTTCCTATGAGCTCTTCTGGGGGCTCCTTCGATTTTACCTTGTGTGGTTCCGGTTCTTCATCGTGTACCCCTAATTTTTCCTTGAAGTGTGTCTTCCACTCGTCTAGATCATCGATCTGAATCCTTTGATCTTCATAAACTACTTCCTTGTTGGCATGGGGTTTAGGATCGGGTTCAGTTGTATTCTTTTGTGGTGTTTCTTGAAAATAAGGGTTAACCGAATGGTTATTAGTAGAATTTACGTTCTCACCTTGATTACTCGATGTTCTGGCTGAGTCGAGAGCCTTGAGGGTGACCGTCTCATTACCTACACGAAGTATGAGTTCTCCTGCATCAATATCAATTTTAGTCCTGACAGTTGCTAAAAAGGGTCTTCCTAAAATTAAAGGAATCGAATTATCCTCATCCATGTCTAAGACAACAAAATCTACTAGGAAAACGAATTTGTCAATTTTTACAAGAACATCTTCGATAATACCCCTAGGAATTCTAAGAGTTTTATCAGCTAATTGAATGCTCATCCTAGTTTGTTTGGGTTTCCCTAGACCTAATTGTTTAAACAATTTATAAGGCATGACATTTATGCTTGCCCCTAAATCAGCTAATGCATTATCAACAGTTAATGTACCAATTAAACATGGAATTGTAAAACTCCCTGGATCTTTTAACTTTTGTGGTAGTCTATTCCGTAACATTGCTGAGCATACTGCGTTTAATTCCACATGTGGATCCTCGTCTAATTTGCGTTTGTTCGTCAAGAGATGTTTTAAAAATTTCCTCGAATCTGGCATCTGTGAAAGAGCTTCAAGTAGCGGTAAGTTAATATGTAATTTCTTTAAAAGTTTAAGAAACTTACCGAATCATTCCCTGTGTGTCGTCTCTCGTTAATGCTTGGGATATGGTATGCGAGGTTGGTACTCCTTGATTACCGGTTTTTGTTTTTCTTGTGTTACCTCAACTTTACCTTTTTCTACCTCGTTTCCTTGTATTGGACTGGGTTCGTCTAATCATTCACTTTCTTGAGCTGTTATGGCTTAGATTTGCTCATTTGGATTAATCTCAGTGTTGCTTGGTAGACGCCCTTGCGATCGTTTAGACATCAGCTTTGCGAGTTGTCCAACTGACTTAGAAACTTCCTCAAATGACTTAGTGACTTCCCTAACTTGGCTCTCGATCCCTTTGATCGATGCTTGTTGGGTCTTAAGGGTGGTTTCAGTGTCTTGGAGGCAGTTTTCTGTGGATGCCATGAATCTTGTCAGCATCTCTTCAAGGTTTGGCTTCTTCTCTTGTGGATAGGGCTAATTTTTGAAATTTTGAGGAGGTTGTTGTCTTTCATTTCCTTGATTTCCTTGACCTCCCCACGAAAAGTTTGGGTGGTTCCTCCAACCTGGGTTATAATTATTACTATATGGGTTATTATTAGATCTGAAATTGTTACCTATATAGTTAATCTGTTTGCTCTCGGTGCTCGGTTGGTAGGGTGGGTACTCGGGATTCGCCACGGTTCCACTTGCGTCGCCTTTGCATTCATTGGATGTACTGCGAAGAACACAAACTATCAAGCTTTTTATTCATCATCTCTACATGTGTCGATAGCATGGTTCTTTGCATCTATGTTGAAAACTCCGCTGATTTTGTTGGTTTGGTCCTTGTAACCGCCTTGCGATAGTTATTGATAATGTCTCTTCAATAAACTCGTAAGTCGCTTCAGAGTTCTATTGTTCGAGGTTCCCAGGTGGTGAATCAATTAGTTGCCTCGTTGAGGGCTTTACACCGTTATAGAAAGTTTGGACTTGGAGCCACAAGGGTAAACCATGGTGCGATACACCTTCTCAAGAGATCCTTGTATCTCTCCCATGCGCGTCGTACAATGTCTCTAAATCCATCCGCACAAAAGAAGAGATATCATTCCGTAATTTGGCCGTTTTGGCGGTGGGAAATATTTTAATAAAAATTTTTGGTCATTTGATCCCATGTAGTGATTGACCCTCGTGGTAACGCAGTTTAACCAACTGTTTGGCTTTATTCCTTAATGAAAAGGGAAATAACCGAAGCCTTATGGCATCATCAGAAACACCATTTATTTTGAAGGTATCAGAGAACTCTAAAAAATTAGCTATATGAGTGTTTGGGTCTTCGTCCTGCAAACCATCAAATTGAACAAATTGTTGAATCATTTGTATAGTGTTAGGCTTTAATTCAAAATTATTAGTAGCTATAGCAGGCCTAACAATACTAGATTCTGCTCTTGTTAAATGAGGTTTAGCATAATCATACATAGTATGCGGAGCATTATTTTCTACCACATCTTGTGGTGGTGGATTATTTTCATCCATCCCTTCAGTAGGATTGGATCTGTCTTCTCGCTCTTCTTCTTTGTAATTTAGGGCTCGCCTAATTTCTCTGCGATTTCTACGAGTGGTAGCTTCAATATCACTGTCGTATACTAGTGGTCCTCTCGGGTTCCTTCTAGTCATAAACTAGAGGTACCTGCTAGGAAAAGAAAGAAAGAAAAAATTAGCAAAGTTAAAATTTTAAAAATAAAAGTAAATTGCAGAAAATAAAAATAATGGCTAAAGTAATAAAAATAGAGCTTTCTTAATATTTTAGTTCCCAAGAACGGCGCTTAAAAACTTGATCATTTGTGAAGTCGAGTTTTAAAATTTATAATGATAATGATCGAACTCGAAACTAACTATGACAACGATTGAGGCAAGTGCACCTATCAAACAAAAGAGTATAGCTTATGCAAGACCAGGATTGTCGAACCCAAAGGAACTAAAAGTACTAATACTAACTTTCTTTCTATTATTTAGCCTAAAATAAGTGAAGTTGTTTATTAATCTAAATTAACTAATTACTAAGCTAAAACGCAAAGACAAAAAGAATGAATTAGGGAAATACTTGGGAAAAACTCAGTTTATTAAGACGATACCCTTAGGAAGAATCCACCTAGACTCCACTTGTTATCTAACACTGAACCAGACGATTTATTCACTTGACTTGATCCGTAGGACTCCCTAACGTATATTAAACCCTCTCTCGAGGCGAATAACGTCTAACCCTAGGTTAATTAATTGAAATCTCTTTCCCATTAATAACCCCTAGAATAGCGATAGAATTGATATATGGACTTCCCATATTAGGTTTCACCCTAATAATCGGCAAAATCTCGTCACCCTATCTCTAGGTGCGCGATCAACTCCGCTTAATTATGCTAGATCTACTCTTAGCGGGGACTTTTTCTCCACCACCTAAGCACAATCAACTTGAATTAATATCATGAAATATCAACACAAGAATTAAGCACACATAATTTAGAACAAATCAAGTATTTATCATATAGTTCGAGAAAACAATAACAAGATTCATCTAGGTTTCATCCCCTTCGTGTATCTGAAGGGTTTAGTTCATAATAATAAAGAAAAACATCTCAGAAGAAAAGATAAAACAAAACATAAGAAATCCCTAAAACCCCCTGAAGGAATTGAAGAGGAGATCCTCCGTCTTGAGTAGAATTTCGGCTTCTTGAGATGGATCAACTGGCTATCCCTTGAGAGTTTCCCACAAATCTGACCTTTACGGCTCGGCTCCTTGGCCTAGCTGACCGCCCGTCAACTCCCCTTTCAGGTTATACTTAGGGTGTATTTATAGGCTTTTGGAATGTGTTTCTTTGCCCCTTAGTATCCTTTTCCAAGTGAAATTACTCTCCTCCACGGCAGGGGCACGGCCATGGCACACGCCCGTGTGAATCGTGGCCAGGCCGTGTTGGACTCCGTTAATGAGGACACGCCCGTGTAGATCGTGAGTAGGCCGTGTTCTAGTATATTGAGGAGGCACAGCCGTGTGGGCTTTAGTCCAGGCCGTGTCGATTTCTTCTTTGGCCCATTTTGGTCCGTTTTGAGCCCGTTTCTCGTTCTTTTTATGCTTGGGTGCTTTCCTGAGTATAAGACATGAAAAGAAATGATTAAGAGCACCTTTTTACATAATTCAAAGGATAAATCATCCAAAAGTTTGCTAAATGTGGGATTAAATTATGTTACCATTTCAGTTTATCAGAACCCTACGGATCAAGTCAAGTGAATAAATCGTCTGGTTCAGAGTTAGATAACAAGTGAAGTCTAGGTGGATTCTTCCTCGGGTATCGTCTTAATCAATTGGTTTTTCCCACAAGTATTTCCCCAATTCATGTAACAGCCCTATTTATGGGCTAGTCAGAATAGTGATCTCAGGATCATTAATCCGAGATTTGAGAAATTTATTTTCATTTTATATTATGAATTAGAACATGATAGCACATGTGCATGAAAATTTTGGTGCTTTAATTCTAGTGATTTCATGTTTAATCACGAAAAAGGACTTAATCGCATAAAGTGTGAAAGTTCCATTTTAATTTCTAAAGGTACCAAATAGCCATAGATTGTTAAATTGAGGTATTTAAAAGGCAATTTAGCCCCTTGTAATTGCTTGGCCGGCCATAGACTAGATGGGAGACAAAGATGGACAAAATTTGGTCAATGTTAGTAAGAGTTGGTGACTAATTTGACTAGTTTAATATTAGACTAAAGAAAGATAAAATATCATCTTTCTTGTTCATCTCTTCCACCAAAAATTGCAAGGAAAATAAGGGTTGAAAGCTTCAAAAATTTCAGCACACTCATCTCCTCATTAGTAAGTGTTCTAGTGATCTTTTCTTGAAAATAGTTGTACTTTTGAACCCCTTGAGCTTGAGCTTTCAAATGAGGGGACTATTGTGCAATATGGTGAAAGGTTTAAAGTTTTTCCATGGGAGCTTTCATGGTTATTTGCTGCATTTTTTTGGAAGAAATTGAGTCTTAGTTGTTAGATGAACAACTTTTGTGAGAGGTGTTAGCATGAAAACACCAAATAAGACCTTGATAAAAAGGTTACAAATTATGTAGTAAGTATGTGAAATATTGATTTTTGATGATAGCTTTAAAAGTATTAAATGTTTACCTAGGCTTGTTGAAGGTAGAAATTTGATTAGAATTAATTTTCGAGCCTAGGGGTAAAATGGTCGTTTTGCCAAAGTCTAGGGGCAAAATAGTACTTTTATCTAACCACGATTTTTGGAATGCTTTTATTAATGAAATAATTAAAATGAGCTAAATTGCTATTATAGAGCAAGAAGGATCGAGAATCTGGCTCGATCGGGGCAAGAATAAAGTCTCAGACTAAACCGTCGAGCTAGCTTATTTTGAATTCGAGGTAAGTTTGTATGTGATTAATACAACATTTATGTTAGCATAATCGAGAATGCTTGATATCATATTGATGCATGACACTCCATTAAATTGATGTTGAATGAGATGTTGAAGTCCTAGTGGACCATGTGAATATGAAAATGCTATCATCAAGATATGAAATAGATAAGGTCTCGTATAAGACCATGTGCAGGACATGGCCTCAAGATCGAAGTTAAAATCCTATGAAAGACCATATCTGGGATATGGCTTCAGTAATGAATATGAAAATCGTATAAGACCATATCCGGGATATGGCATCGATACTTGATGTGAAAGTCCATATAAGACCATATCCGGGATATGGCATTGGCGTTTAGAAGTCTAGGGACTAGTTTGCAATATGGTTGAAAGTCTAGGGACTTTCCATGAGAGAGTTTATGTTCTTTGATGAGTTTTTATGAAAGAAAATGAATGATAGGATGATGAGAAACAACTTTTGTGAAAGGTGTTGTCATGAAAACACCAAATTGGGACTAAAATGCAAAAGTTGTAATTTGTTCATTAAGGCATGAAATTGATGGAATTGAGAATAGTTGTAAGAGGATTAAATGTTCAGCTAGGCTTGTTTAACAAGAAAATGTGATGAAAATTTATTTACGAGCCTAGAGGCAAAATTGTAATTTTGCCAAAAGTATAGGGGCAAAATGGTCATTATTGCCTAAGTAGAGATTATGTTGTAATACGATCATTAAGTGATTAAATGAGTAATTTTCATTGTTCTAGATAAAAAAAATGAGTTTCTGACCTAGAACGGATGAAAAGAGAAATGTGGGCAAAAAGTCCTTTTCGGCTCTTTCGACATCGAGGTAAGTTCATGTGCAAATGTTGAAATTACGTATGAGCTTATTTAGTATTCCAATTTTGTGTGGAATTTATATTACTATATGAATGTATGAAATGTCTCTTGATGAGATGTCAATGGAATTGAATTTAGAGTAGTGGGAAAGGTGTATAGCACGATAGGACGATGGTTAAAGGCTCGAGTAAGACCATTTTGGGATATGGCCTCGGTGTAAGAATTCGTATAAGACCATGTCAGGGACATGGCATCGATATGTTAGTGTATGTAAAACCCAATTGGGGAAGAGTGACAACGAGAACTATGTGCATGAGACTCAAGAGAATTATTTAACAATTTGAATGATTCAATGTATATGTGAATGTATGTGGTTGTACCATGAGTAGCACAAGTATGTGTAGAATTGAATTGAGATGAATTCAATAAATAATGAACCCCTAGTAGGGTATGTGTATTTGATGCACTGTGTGAATGAGAACGAGTACCATAGAAAGTTAAGTAAAAATGGAAACATGTGAGGATGTTCTTGAATGAACATTTGAAATAGAGATATACTTGTGAGTTATTATCCATGAATGTAAATAACGGTAAGCTATGTGTGATATCACCTTATTGATTATTAATCGATGGGATATGTCTGATACAATCACTTATAAATAATTGGTGGGCTATATGCGATACCTCCCTATTAGAGATTCAATGGTGGGCTAAGTGTGAAACCACCGAGATATTAGTAGCATGAGCGGCTTGTTAAAAATGCTTGATGTGTTGTTATATATGATCTTGTGATGATCAGTGCAGGAACGTATGCTAATTAAACGAGTGAATTGGCTTGTGACATGGTAAGAATGTGGTAAGAGATTGAATGAGTAAGTTTCAAGAATGGTTGAGTAAGTAACCATGAGTTTATAAGAGACACTCTTCATGATACTTTGTAATTTTGTATATTCAATGAATATCAATATTTGACACATTTTGCAGATGAGCTTACTAAGCATTATTGCTTACTCCTTTACTTTTCTCATCTCTTATAGGTTACATTCACTAGCTCGGGTTGGAGGCCGCCAGAGATGTTTTCACATTATCGAGCAGACTCTTGGTATGAGGTATCAAGTCTTTAGAAGTCATGGCATGTATAGGGCTAGTACTTAAGGTTGATTAGGTCATTGTTAATGTGCCAAATGTTTTGGCCTAAAGGAGTTATGGGACTTTTGTATATAGACATAGATGATGACAAAAGTCGATTAAAATCGTTCTAGAAATAGTTCTACCCCATGTATGGGAGAAAGACTTCATTTTTATGAATCAAATGTGTTAATTCATGTGTTTTAATTGATGATTTGAGAATGTCTTGAAGTAGTATATGAATGTATGCAGACAAGAGTAGTAAAAGGCTTGGTAAAATAGCCTCTACGAGCCCACACGGATAGACACACGGGCGTGTGTCTAGGTCGTGTGTCTCCTGCACCTTAATGTCTTAAGTCAGTATAGACCACGGGCTGGCCACACAGCCATTTCTTCTGGCCATGTGATACACACGGATGGCACATGGGTGCGTGCCAAGGCCATGTGAAGTCTACACCTTGCACTTGTAAATTGAATTACCACACGGTGGAAGTACACGGGCGTGTGTATGGACCGTGTGGATAAGTCAGAATGCCAAGGTTTAGTACACGGGCCAAAGCCACGGGCGTGTCAAGGCCGTGTGATATTAGTCAGTGTCGACCACGGGTGGAAGACAAGGGCGTGCTTTAGGGGTATGCGGGCGTGTCCCAAGTCACATGGGTGTGTGACCCCTGTTTTAATGAAAGGCTTTCGATTGAATTCCGAAAGTTCCGGTTATGTGTTTAGGGCCTCGTAGGCCCATGATATGTATGTTTTGGCTAAGAAAGAGAAGTTTTTAATTCGGAACAAAATTTTATAGCCTATAAGTACATGTTTAAGAAAGTTCAAGCATAGTAATGTCTCGTATTCGGTCTTAGCCTCAGACTCAGGTATGGGGTGTTACATTTAGTGGTATCAAAGCTATGGTTTAGTCGATTCTAGGACTAACCTAGCGTGAGTAAAAGTCTAGCTATACATGCCATAAGTGGACCGTGATAGTGTGATGTCTCCCGGCTCTAATGAAATTATTTTGTTAAGACAGAGATGATTTCCAACCGAGCTAATTTCAGTAAGTTTGTATGAGTTCTAAGCTTTATGATTTCTATCATTGAATTGCTTAGTATAAGGTACACTATTACCATATAAATGTTTAATGCTATGTTAAACAAAGAAATCAATAAGATCAAGCATGAGAAAGTCCCGATTGAGGGTGAATTTCCCAGGATACTCGATCCACCACATGAGATAAGAAAGTCCGTATAAGACCAAGCCAAGGCATGGCATTAGCAATCAAACAATTATCATGTAAGTCCAAGGCAAACTTGGCATTTAACAAGTTATCATGTAAGTCCAAGGCAAGCTTGGCATTGAACAAGTTATCATGTAAGTCCAAGGCAAGCTTGGCATTGAACAGTTATCATGTAAGTCCAAGGCAAGCTTGGCATTGAAAAGCTATCAAGAGAAATATTTCATGTAAGTCCAAGCCAAGGCTCGGCATTGACCAGTTCATGAGTAAAGATACCAAGTAAGACCATGTCAAGACATGGAAATGGTAAGTTCCCAAGGGAACTCACGAGAAAGACTTCGTATAAGCCCATGTCAAGACATGGCCTCGAAACCAAGAAGAGAGATCCCATGTAAGACCGTATCTAGGATATGGCTTTAGCATCGAGCTAAATGTGAGATAAGGTTCAGTATCCTTAGTCATTTGTAGTAATTCATCGGGCAAAAGAGTAAAGCTTAAATGAGATAGCACGAAAGTTAGTAGTAAAGTTGGTATTATGTCGTGCTAGTGAAGGCTGACTAATAAGTATAATTCATGTTATGAATGATGATGTTGAGATTATGCTTATTATAGTAAAGTATACTTGATTTATTGATTCAATTTTACAGGTACCTTGTTTACCTTACAAACATGAGACTAGTAAGTACCATGATGTATGTGAGAAGCAGTAAGAGTAAGTAAGCATTTGAGATTTGTGATGCTATTGTTTATGATAAATATGTCCACATGGTTAAAAATCACGTGTGACTGTTAAAGTAGATAAGATATAATGTTTCTTCTTATGACCTTGTTACAAAGTCACACATATTATAGTGTGGGAGTTAAAACTGAAAAGTTTGACTAAGTAGAATGTAGGAAATGAGTACAGTCGTTCAATGATAAAATGATGAATAAGACCATGGTTGGGCCATGGCGGTATATGTGATCCCATATAAGACCATGTCTGGGGCATGGCATTGGCATCGATACATGGTCCCGTATAAGACCATATCAGGGATATGGCTTCGGTATTGAATAAGATAATCGGATAAGACCATATCTGGGGTATGGCATCGATAGTTGTGGTGAGATCCCGTATAAGACCATATCAGGGATATGGCATCGGCATCAAATAGTAATCCCGTGTGAGACCACGTCTGGGACTTGGCTTCGGTATAAGATTTTGTGTAAGACCATATCTGGGATATGGCATCGACATCGATATGAGTTTCCATGTAAGACCGTATCTGGGATATGGCATTGGTGTTGATATGAGATTTCGTGTAAGACCATAGCAAGGCTATGGCATCGTGACGACATGTAAAGCAATAGCTGGGCTATGATGTTGTGATACGAGTAAGACCATAGTTGGACTATGGAAATCAAGTAAATGACATACTCAAGACCCGTAAGACATTCTCTATATTAATAAGAAATAGTAAGAGGGATTAGAGCTTAATGTTGAGTACTTGAGTAGACATTAAGGTGGAACCTGAGTAAGTGAAGTCACTGTTCAAAATTATAGGTGATGGGAACCATTGTAACATGAGTAAGTATGAAAACTTGCCTGAGGCGAGTTGTGTGACTATGATGATATTTCATTGACAATGAGTAGTAAATCATATGTATGTAGTCACAAGAGTTAGGCTAAGGGACTTTGCAACCTCACTCCCTTACCACTGTTCAATTATGATGAGATGTTACGAGAGTTAAATTGAGTAAGTTTATATGTGATTAATGCAGTATTTATGTTAGCATTTTGAGAATGCTTTGTATCACATCGATGTATAATACTCTACTAAATAGAGTAACTGTTGTTGAACATGAGGTTGAGGTCCTAGAGGACTAAAATGATGAGGCTATCATCGAGATATGAGATAGACAAGGTCCCATATGAGATCATGTTCGAGGCATGTCCTCGGTACCAAGTTATAAGTCCATATAAGACCTTATCTAGAATATGGCATTGGCATTTAGAGGTGACTCCATATAAGACTACCCCGGGGGTGTGGCATTGGTTTCGTGCATACACGAATGATGATGAATTTGCATCTTTGATTATCCCTAGTAATCAATGGGACAAATAGATGAGTCTAGAAGTATAAATGAGATTAGTACTAAAGTCATGTGAAGGAGTGAGTGCAGATATTCCTGAATAAATCACGAAGAAACTTGTATGATGTGTGGCACGATATGTGCTAAATAAATGGCAAGTATGAGTAGGTTGGCTCGAAGCCTGTGGTTTGTGCATGGTTAGTTAATGCCATGGATGGGATTATAATGATCTCCTTTAGTATTATGTACTAATACATGTTTCCCTTCAGGGATATTGTGGTCATTCTTTTCATGAAATTGTGATTGTGTGAGAACGTTAACTTTCGGAAAAAGTAGACTAAACGGCTGTCGATTTAGTTAATTGAAATCGACATTTCCTCTATCTCCTCGTAACCTTAATTGGGTACCTTGAGGAGGAAGTTGGTGATGAGTCGTGTTTAAGAGGTGAAATCACAAGTTTCAGATTGTGTGATGGGTTTTTAGGTAAGCTGAATAGAGTTAATGAATTCGATCGAGATGTCCCTACTATCGTAAGATATGATGCTAGTAAAGGCTTTAGATTAGCACAGCAAGAGAAACTCCGACGAGAGTGTGCTAGAAAAATGTTCTCTGTGTGGAGAAAAGAGTAGATTAATGTATTGAGATATGATTCAAATCCTATGTATACTTAAGTAGGGAGCATGATACGAGAGTATGCTCATCGAAATGTTCAAACCATGATAGTGGAGTTGAAAGCTATAAAAAGAACTATAAATTGAAAGTTCTAATATTGAGTTCAGTCTGAATCGAGAAACAGAGTTGTCAGGTTGGTGATCCTAAGACGATCACTTTTATGTTTGTGATGTGAGTTAGATGTTATGAAAGATTCATGTTAAGCAATGCGAGTTAGTTACTCGGTTGATATTAGTTGGTAATATCCTAGCTTCAGCAAGGTTAATGACAAGAGCGAGTTTGCTTTTCAGAACAAAAAGAGTTCAGAAGTGAGATAGTAAATGGTATTTTAAATAAGCTCTGAATGAGTTTATTCGAGATGATAAATACAGGTTGTATAAGTTTCTGTTGTTGATGATTCCTCGATATAGAATTGGAATGATGATAAATCCAGAACTTATACAGAAGTTTTGGTATGGGATTCAGTGGTAGCATATCTACTAATACAAGAAAAAGAAAGTACAGTTATGTGCATAAATGTTTTGACAATAGAGTACATTTCACGATATGATTGAGATTATGGTCAGAAATAGTTGACCACTAAAAGCTGAGTTTTCAAAGCGTATAAGTCAGGACCATTACAGTCGGTGAATGCTTTAATGAGAAAGTGAGGTAAAACCTTATAGATTTCAAATTTAGTTTGACAAGATTCCCTAAGAAGGGGATGTCATTCGAATTGTAGTGAATCAACCAGTGAAGATCTGAACGATCATTTGGGCATGTACGGAGTTCCAAATTAGTGGATTTCTGGATATAGTATAAGCCCCAGAGGAAGAATAACCTAGGTCTCAAGTTACGTTTCGATCGTATGTATCACAGCTAAAGAGTTTATGGAAACATTTTGAGAATGATAATAGCAACCCCACCTGATAAAATTTTCGGGGACGAAAATCCCTAAGGGGAGAATTATAATGACCGATTTAGGGGCTAGTCGAACGATGATCTCAAAATCACCAATTCGTGGTTAGAGAAAATTATTTTCATGCTATGTTATGTGTTATGACATGTTTATGAGGATGCATGAAAATTTTGGTGCCTTAATTTTAGCGATTTCTAGCTAAATTGTGAAAAAGGACTAAATCGCATAGAGTGCGAAAGTTCCATTCTATAGGCTAAAGGTACCAAATAGCTATGGCTTAGTAATTGAAGGTCCCAAATGAGCAATTTGGCCTTGTCTAAGTGAGTTGGCCGGCCATAGTAAGCTAAGGGGACAAGATCATTAAATGTGGTCATGTTAGGTGTTTAAAAAGAAATAAAATAAGATGAAATAAGCCAAAAAGCCATCATCTTTTTATTTCTTCTTTTTCAACCGAAAATATTAGCCATGGGAGGGCTTTGAAAGCTTGAAAATTTCAGCAAGCTTCTCTTCACTCAAGTAAGTGATTTTGATGGCTTTAGATGTTAATTTTTGTACTTTTGAGACCCCTAAAGCTTAAGATTTCTAAAGAGGGGACTAGTTTGCAATATGGTTGAAAGTCTAGGGACTTGCCATTAGAGATTTTATGTTGTTTGATGAGGTTTTATGAAAGAAAATGAATGATAGGATGATGAGAAACAACTTTTGTGAAAGGTGTTGTCATGAAAACACCTAATTGGGACTAAAATGCAAAAGTTGTAATTTGTTCATTAAGGCATGAAATTGATCGAATTGAGAATAGTTGTAAGAGGATTAAATGTTCAGCTAGGATTGTTTAACAAGAAAATGTGATGAAAATTTATTTACGAGCCTAGGGGCAAAATTGTAATTTTGCCAAAGTATAGGGGCAAAATGGTCATTTTTGCCTAAGTAGAGATTCTATTGTAATACGATCATTAAGTGATTAAATGAGTAAATTTCATTGTTCTAGATCAAAGAAAATGAGTTTCAGACCTAGAACGGATGAAAAGAGAAATATGGGCAAAAGGTCTTTTTCGGCTCTTTCGACATCGAGGTAAGTTCATGTGCAAATGTTGAAATTACGTATGAGCTTATTTAGTATTCCAATGTTGTATGGAATGTATATTACTATATGAATGTATGAAATGTCTCTTGATGAGATGTCAATGGAATTGAATTTAGAGTAGTGGGAAAGGTGTATAGCACGATAGAACGATGGTTAAAAGCTCGAGTAAGACCATATTGGGATATGGCCTTGGTGTAAGAATTCGTATAAGACCATGTCAGGGACATGGCATCGATATGTTAGTGTATGTAAAACCCAATTGGGGTAGAGTGACAACGAGAACTATGTGCATGAGACTCAAGAGAATTATTTAACAATTCGAATGATTCAATGTATATGTGAATGTATGTGGTTGTACCATGAGTAGCACAAGTATGTGTAGAATTGAATTGAGATGAATTCAATAAATAATGAACCCCTAGTGGGGTATGTGTATTCGATGCACTGTGTGAATGAGAACGAGTACCGTAGAAAGTTAAGTAAAAATGGAAACATGTGAGGATGTTCTTGAATGAATATTTGAAATAGAGATATACTTGTGAATTATTATCCATGAATGTATATAACGGTAAGCTATGTGCGATATCACCTTATTGATTATTAATCGATGGGATATGTCTGATACCATCACTTATAAATAATTGGTGGGCTATATGCGATACCTCCCTATTAGAGATTCAATGGTAGGCTAAGTGCAAAACCACCGAGATATTAGTAGCATGAGCGGCTTGTTGAAAATGCTTGATGTGTTGTTATATATGATCTTGTGATGATCAGTGCAGGAACGTATGCTAATTAAACGAGTGAATTGGCTTATGACATTGTAAGAATGTGGTAAGAGATTGAATGAGTAAGTTTCAAGAATGGTTGAGTAAGTAACCATGAGTTTATGAGAGACACTCTTCATGATACTTTGTAATTTTGTATATTCAATGAATATCAATATTTGACACATTATGCAGATGAGCTTACTAAGCATTATTGCTTACTCATTTACTTTTCTCATCTCTTATAGGTTACATTAACTAGCTCGGGTTGGAGGCCGCCGGAGATGTTTTCACACTATCGAGCAGACTCTTGGTATGAGGTATCAAGTCTTTAGAAGTCATGGCATGTATAGGGCTAGTACTTAAGGTTGATTAGGTCATTGTTAATTTGCCAAATGTGTTGGCCTAAATGAGTTATGGGACGTTTGTATATAGACATAGATGACGACAAAAGTCAATTAAAATCGTTCTAGAAATAGTTCTACCCCATGTATGGGAGAAAGACTTCATTTTTATGAATCAAATGTGTTAATTCATGTGTTTTAATTGATGATTTGAGAATGTCTTGAAGTAGTATATGAATGTATGCAGACAAGAGTAGTAAAAGGCTTGGTAAAATAGCCTCTAAGTGCCCACACGGATAGACACACGGGCGTGTGTCTAGGTCGTGTGTCTCCTGCACCTTAATGTCTTAAGTCAGTATAGACCACGGGCTGGTCACACGGCCGTTTATTCAGGCCGTGTGGTACACACAGATGGCACATGGGCGTGTGCCAAGGCCGTGTGAAGTCTGCACCTTGCACTTGTAAATTGAATTACCACACGGTGGAAGTACACGGGCATGTGTATGGACCGTGTGGATAAGTCAAAATGCCAAGGTTTAGTACACGAACCAAAGCCACGGACGTGTCAAGGCCGTGTGATATTAGTCAGTGTCGACCACGGGTGGAAGACACGGGCGTGTTTTAGGGGTATACGGGCGTGTCCCAAGTCACATGGGCGTGTGACCCCTGTTTTAACGAAAGGTTTCCGATTGAATTCTGAAAGTTCCGGTTATGTGTTTAGGGCCTCGTAGGCCCATGATATGTATGTTTTGGCTAAGAAAGAGAAGTTTTTAATTCGGAACAAAATTTTATAGCCTGTAAGTACATGTTTAAGAAAGTTCAAGCATAGTAATGTCTCGTATCCGGTCTTAGCCTCGGACTTGGGTATGGGGTGTTACAGGCATAGTATGTGCTAAATAAGGGCAATTGTGAGTAAGTATGGTAAGATGCCAATGACTTGGGTATGGTTAGTTAATATCATGGATGGATTATTTTATGAGCTTATTGTTGCTATTTATACACATGCAAACTTACTAAGCTTTATGCTTACCCCTTTTCATTGCTCTTTTTTCTTGTAGTATTGCCTTGATAACTCGAAGATCGGGGACGTAGGAGTTCAGAAATCACACTATCGACACCACTTTTGTATAACAATTTAGACTTATTTTGACTATGGCATGTATAGGACTCGAGTATTTTGATTAGGTCATAATTGTTGGCCAAAGTGTTGGCTTTGTAAGGCATCAAAACCTCCTTTTGTAATGGTCTATTAAGTTAGGCCGATACTTGGCAAATTTTTATGATTAAAGAAATTTATTATTGTTTGAAGTGTATGCCCTCGTGTACGATTGTTGAATTGAGTACTTGGATATGCCCTTGGGTTGTGAATTGTGTTGAGATAAATTGGTAATTGCATGTGTGCAATGTGGGGTGGCGAAAGGCTTGGTAGATAGCCATCTAATTGTCCACATGAATAGACACACGGACGTGTGTCTATACCGTGTGTCCCCATTACATACTAGGTTTGCAAGTCAGTGTGCTCCACGGGCTAGGGACACAGGCGTGTGCCTAGGCCGTGTGAAGTCTGCACATTAATTGTGGAATTTAAATCGACCACGGGCAGAAGACACGGGCGTGTCTAGGCCGTGTGAAGTTAGTCAGAATTGACCACAAGTGGAAAACACGGGCGTGTCTAGGCCGTCTGAAGTTGGTCAGGGTCGACCACGGGTGGATGACACAGACACGTCTTAGGGGCACACGGGCGTGTCCCTAGACCAACACGGGCGTGTGGCCCCTATTTTGTTGGAAAGTTCCCGAGTTCGTAAAACCTCCCAGAATAGTTCAGATACCTCTCGGAGGTATGTTTGGGTCCTCTTAGGCCGAGCACGTACTAGTGATGAGTTTAAAAGAAATTTTATAGCCCGTTTCGAGATGTCAAGTGAGATTAATTAGGTAATGCCTCAATCCCGGTCCTGGCTTTGGGCACGGGTAAGGGGTGTTACATTTATTGGTATCAGTGCCACGGTTTAGTCGGTTCTAGGACTAACGTAGCGTAAGTACGAGTCTAGCCATACATGCCATATGTAAGGGTGTCTGAGTAATGATAGTGTGATGACTCCTGACGTATAAAATGGTGTTTTATGTAGTATATGGATTCTGGTCCAGACCGAACTGCAGTCGATGATGCTGCGAGTAACGCGCCGGCTCTCACTCAAGGGACCGCACCGACCAATAGTAGACCCGAGACCTTGGGTCAGGGAGAAGAGGCTCGAGAAGCCTTTCTCCATATGATGAGCAACAGGTATACTGAGTATACCCGAGCAAATCCTAACGCTCAACCCCTCCGCCCCCACCTATCCCTCAACCCGCTCCAGTAGCTCCTCAAGTGGTTGAGGTGGTAAGAAGAGAAAGGCCTCCGGTGGATAAGATCCGTAAGCAAGGAGCCGAGGAATTTCGAGCGAATAAGGATGATGAACCAGAAAAAGTGGAATTTTGGCTCGAGAATACCATCCGGGTATTCGATGAGTTATCCTACACACCTAAGGAGTGCTTAAAGTGTGAGGTGTCTCTCCTGAGAGATTCAACCTACCGATGGTGGAACACCCTGGTGTCGGTGGTGCCAAGGGAGAGAGTTAGTTGGGAATTCTTCCAAAAGGAATACCGGAAGAAGTATATCAGCCAGAGGTTCATCGACCACAAGAGAAAGGAGTTTTTGGAATTGAAGCAAGGCCGTATGTCAGTGACTGACTACGAACGGGTGTTCGTAAGGCTTAGCAAGTATGCACGAGAGTGCGTGTCTACCGAAGCCATCATGTCCAAGAGATTTGAAGAAGGATTGAATGAAGATATCCGCCTATACGTGGGAGTTCTTGAATTAAAAGAATTCGTAGTGTTGGTAGGTAGGGCCTGTAAAGCCGAGGAGTTGGCTAAAGAGAAGAGAAGAGCTGAGTACGAGTCTTGTGACTCGAGGAAGAGACAACTGAATAAGTATCATCAATCTTCATCAAAGAAATCGAGGGATTTCACTACTCGATCAGTCACTTCAGCAAAATTTTCAACCCGAGATAAAGGCAAGAAATTTTCAGGGTCGAAAGGGTAAACCACATCAGTTTCTAGTGTGGGCAATGTTCGACCAAGTAGACCAGAGTGTCCTTAATGTGGAAGGCACCATTCTGGTGAGTGTCGAGCTAACGAGAAAGCATGTTTTCGTTGTGGGTCCTTAGACCACTTTACTAGAGACTGCCCCGAGGTGGGCGAGAAAGAAAAGCCTCGTGATGCAAGATCTGGAAGTAATCTTGGGGAAGACCACTGAGAAACCCAGGAAATGAAATGGCTAGCAAGAATCCATCTAGAGAGCAAGCTGCTAGAGTCGAGGGTAGAGCATCAGCGAGGACATATGCCATTCGTGCTCGTGAAGAGGCATCTTCGCCCGACGTAATCACGGGTACCTTTTCTCTCCATAATACTCGTGTTATAGCTTTAATTGATCCGAGATCCACCCACTCATACATATGCATGAAATTAGTCTCTAGCATGAGCATGCCCGTAGAGTTTACTAAATTCATAATAAGAGTGTCTAATCCCCTAAGCAAGTGTGTATTGGTTGATAGAGTTTGCAAAGGTTGCCCTTTGATGATTAGGGGTCATTGTTTCCCGGTCGACCTTATGTTATTACCGTTTGATGAGTTTGATGTCATCCTTGGGATGGATTGGTTAGTTACCCATGGTGTAATTGTTAATTGTGGGAAGAAGCATATCAAGTTGAGAGATGAAAATGGTAATTTTATTTGTGTTGAATTAGATAAGCCAGATAGGTCGCCAATAGTGATATCAACCATGTCGACTTAGAGGTACCTAAGGAAGGGTTATGAGGCTTATCTTGCCTTTGTGTTGAACACGAAAGAGACTGATTTGAGAATTGAGTCGGTACCCATGGTATGTGAGTACCGGATGTTTTCCGGACGAGTTACCGGGACTACCCCGGTTAGAGATCAAATTTGGGATTGAGTTAGCTCGGGCACGCCCTATTTCTATTGCTCCCTATAGAATGGCTCCAACCGAGTTAAAGGAGCTAAAAGAAAAATTGCAAGAGCTGACGGATAAAGGTTTTGCAAGGCCGAGTTTTTCTCCGTAGGGTGATCCCGTTTTATTCGTGAAGAAGAAAGATAGTTCTATGAGACTATGCATAGATTATCGGCAACTCAACAAGGTAACTATGAAGAACAAGTACCCGTTGCCAAGGATCGATGATCTATCCAATCAATTGAAAGGATCCACGATGTTTTCCAAGATAGATTTGAGGTCAGGGTACTATCAGCTGAGAGTCAAGGACTCGGATGTGCCGAAAACCGCATTTAGGACTAGGTATGGCCACTATGAATTTTTGGTCATGCCTTTTGGTCTAACGAATACCCCTGCGATCTTCATGGATTTGATGAATCGCGTTTTCGTCCATACTTGGATAAATTTGTCGTGGTTTTCATCGACGACATAATGATCCACTCTCGAGATGAGAACGAACACGCCGAGCACTTGAGTACGGTTCTGCAAGTTCTGAAAGAAGAGAAATTGTATGCCAAATTCAGTAAGAGTGAATTTTGGCTCAAGGAAGTGGGATTTTTGGGGTACATTGTCTCGGGAGATGGAATTAGAGTAGACCCGAGTAAGATTTCAGCAATTATTGACTGGAAACTACCGAGGAGCGTAACGGAAGTAAGGAGTTTTTTGGGCCTAGCCGGCTATTATAGGCATTTTTTCAAGGGGTTTTCAATGATAGCTACCCCGATGATGAGACATTTGTAGAAAGATGTGAAGTTTGTTTGGACAGAAGATTGCCAACAAAGTTTTGAGAAATTGAAGACCCTGTTGACTGAGGCTCCTATTTTGGTGCAACCTGAATCGGGGAGAGAATTTGTGGTTTACAGTGATGCGTCCCTGAACGGATTGGGTTGTGTACTTATGCAAGAGGGTAAGGTGATTGCATACGCCTCTAAGCAATTGAAGCCGCACGAGAAGAACTACCCGACTAATGATTTAGAGTTAGCTGCAATTGTGTTTGCGTTAAAAATTTGGAGACATCATTTATATGGTGAAAGGTGTCGGATTTTCACTGACCACAAGAGCCTAAAGTACTTGATGACTAAAAAACAATTGAATATGAGGCAACGTAGGTGGTTAGAACTGACTAAGGATTATGAATTGGTGATTGACTACCATCCGGGGAAGGCGAACGTAGTCGCCGATGCTCTGAGTAGAAAATCATTGTTTGCTCTAAGAGCCATGAACACTCAGATGATCTTGTTGGGTGATGGTTCCATTTTAGCCGAGTTGAAAGCTAAACCATTGTTTCTCCAAGAGATTTGTGAAGCCCAGAAGGATGATAATAGTTTGCAAGCCAAGTGTAACACTCCAAACCCAGTCAAAATGTTATGACCAAATCTGGATTGTTACAAAGTGAAATAGATTTGAAAAATTTGAAAAAAAACATCGCAACTCAGGAACTGATCTTGTTTAAAGAATCCATGTTGTGGCTTCCATTAACATTACTTAGAAAAAAACGTTTCATTGACTCAACCCTTTTTTTGTTATTTTGCTAAGTAAGCTAGGTGCTAAAACGGACTCATCATATCCAAATCGGTTTAGGAAAATGTTTGAAGAGTATCAATTGAGTTGAACCTTAAGGCACGTGACTTCTTTTGAAAAACAATATTACTTGCTAAGTTAAGAGAAATTCCAAGTTATACTTACTTATAGCTTATTATTATTATCCATATGTTGAAAGTTCGGAAAACTTCTTGTATGCTTTTGAGAAAAACTCGTTTTTCCTTAATTTATTTCATGCATAATATCAACTTATAACAAAATCCCAAAATAATAATAAAGCGGCCTTATTACAAACTAAAATCCCCAAAATAAAAATATATTTAAGTTAAAGTTCGAGTTTACTGCATAAATTGCATCGCATGGCCACCTCGGGTCCGTCTCGGCCCAAACCCGCCATCTACTGATTACCTGCAGAGTCAGCAAAGGGGGTGAGTCATCAAGACTCAGTGTGTAAATCCCTGAGTAATGCAAATTGGGCCTTAGCCCATTCAATACAGCACATGATTCATGTATGCTCTGCAACCCAACCAGATTCGGTCTCCATCCATAACACGTGGCATTATGCCACGTGGTTCATAACCACCGTGGTCCTAGACCACTCGTGACATTAGTCACTCGTGACATTAGTCACTATAATGTACTCGTGGGGCCAACCCACCGTGGTCATAGACCACCGTGACAATCTCGATAATTAACGCACACGTGGGGCCAACCAACCATCGTGGTACTCGACCACCGAGATAAGTCATCGATCAATACTTGTGGTTTTAACCACCGTGGTACTTAGACCACTCGTGACATTAGTCACTCGTTACAATAGTCACTGATTCTCCCTCCGCCTTTTAACCATTCCCGAGCCCATGCTCTTTATATTGTGAACAATTTGTATGCAACCATTGCCCCAGAGTAAATCAGATTATATTTCATACATGCATAACATCAAAATATACATACATGCAAATTAACACAATATCAATATCGAGAACTTACCCGGCGTCTCCAGCCCTACCCCTAAAGGCATTCAGCTTAGCACATAATCCATTTCGGCTTTCAGCCTTTACAGTTAATAACAAAACAGTAAAGAAGGCATGTGAGTAATACACACCTGATAACGCGTAAGGTTATACCCTCTATGTCGACGCTTTCACCAGCAGGAACGACAACTATCTATTTATCCTAGACAGACGTCGGCTCTCTACCACAACCCGGCAAAAAGTCTCGAACCGCTGACATTGTAATATCCCGGGTTAGGGGCTATTTTGTTGTTGCATGTTTTTGCATGTGTTTAGTGTGCTGTGTTGCTATTCCGGTGTTTTAGGGGCTTGATTGTGGGTTAGGAGTGTGCCTGAGTGAGTGGGAAAATTTTGATTTTTGGGTGTTAAGTCAAGGGAGCTATTGGAGCTAGGGTATAAGGATTTTCTTTGGTGTTTTATTGCACAAAAAGGGAGCTGGTGTAGTGGCAAGCTAGACGCCACTAAGGCTTTGTGTGGGTAACGCCTAATGCAAGGTTGTAGGCCTTGTGTTCGAGTCATGGAGTGGCCACTTTTTGGCACTCATTTTGTGGCATGGAGGGAGGAGTTTGTGGCAGTTCAAACTCTGCCTAAGACTAAGTCTTCCCATTTGAATGGAGAGTGGAGAGTGATTTTAGGAGGAAGACTTGGTAAACACATTTGAATGTGTGGCATGGAGTAGTTGGGGGGATCATGGCCGAATTTTAGGGGAGTTGGGAGGGGGAGTGACGGCATAGTAGTGTGATGATGGTGGGGTGCCGAAATTTTTTGGAAATTTTGGCATTTTCGGTCACATTTGGTAAAAAGAAAAAGTTTCCTTTTGATACTTGTAGCCGAATTTTCTTCAAGGTTTCTTCTCATTTTCTTCACTTCTTGAAACCAAAAATCCAAGTGAGTGACTCCATCTTTACTTTTTGCAAACCGGAAGTTTTCAATCATCTCTGTCCCTCTTTCATTGGTGTAGGCCGAATGCTCCCTCTCACCTATTTCTTTTGTTCATTGTGTTGAGCCGAAACCCCACCTCTCCAAAACCGTTTTTCCACTTCTTTTCTTGCTAGCCGAAACTCCATTCTCTTAGAACACATCTTCTTCTTCTTTCATTTACAAGCCGAAAGTACCCTCCCTTATCCAACTTTATTCCTCTTCTTTTCTTTAAACTCAATTGCCGATTTCCCCCATTTCTTCCCACCTCTGTTTTTCCTCCTTTTTCTTTCAAGGCCGAAAATAAGAGTGATAAACCCCCTAGCCGTACCTTTTGTTTGATTGTGGTGCAAAGGGTGGACCGAACCTATCTTCTTCCCTAGTGGCGTCTTGGCCGAATAATTGGTTGGTGTTGGTAAGTGCTAGGCCGAATAGCCATTTCTTCCCTCTCTAGTGCTTAATGGGTGTTGATTGGATTATTAGCCGATTCTAGGCATGTGGTTAAGGTGTGGTCTCTTATGATTGAACCGATTGTGTGATAGGGCAATCAGGGAGTTCCAAGCAGTCAGGTGGAGCCTTCTCCCTTTGTTAACCAATTCGGTAAGTGATGGTTTATTCGTGATTTCGATTAAGTCAAAGGTGATTTGTGATTAACTATTTTGATAGGGTGCCGATTGTTGAAGAAGGAACCACTGTGGGTTCGGATTTGGTAGGAAACCAAATCAAGTGAAGGTAAGGGTTGGTAGCATTTCCTGTTGGCTTAAAATCCTTGGCCGAATGGCTTTAGCACCTAACCGCTATGTCTTGGCCGATTGTAGGAGCTAGTTAATCAAGGGACTTAGATCGCTTTTGTCAGGATTTCTAGACTCAGATTACCGTGTGTGTAAACTAACACACCGATATTTAGTAATGTTATTAATAAACCTGTTTGCCTATTAAAATCATGTGATTATGATGGATTATTGGATACCCAAACGGGGTATGTGTAACGTATCCGGGTAAGTCAAGATTGTTACTAGATTACTCGATGATCTATATGGTATCATGACTATGTATGTATGTGATATGGGGCATGGGTCAAACATATTAGCATGATATGCATAATTTGTATGATATGCATGATTACATGAGTTGGTTTGTTGATGGGTGATATGAGTGGAGGGGCAAAGTGATGATTTGTCTTGACGAGCACCGATGTTTTGGTAACACACTTTGTGACTTTGGGTCACCAAAGTGCTTTGGTGGCACATTTGTGTCTTTGGGACACCGAGAGGTTGGGCACCTCATTGCGACTTGTCCTCGTGGTTAACACCACCGTGGGTTGGCCCCACTTTGAGATATGGGATCGTCTGCGCTAGTGATTGGGTATCACACGATGGGTTGGCCCCATCATTCGATTATTGTGACTACGGTCACGGTGCTTTGGTAGCACATTTGTGTCTTTGGGACACGGAGGTTGGGCACCTCATTGCGACTTGTCCCCGTGGGTAACACCACCGTGGGTTGGCCCCACATGAGATATGGGATCGTATGCTAGTGATTGGGTATCACACGATGGGTTGGCCCCATCATTCGATCATCGTGACTACGGTCACCGGTGCTTGGGTAGCACATTGTGTCTTTGGGACACAGTGTTTTGGTAACACATTGTGACTATATGTCACAGTGGTTTGGCACCACCAGTGGTTTGGTACCACGGGGGTAGAAAAAGGAGATACGGATGGTTAGGATCGGGTTGCATTAATTATGTTGCTATGTATGATGTGTGTTAGCATGTTGTTTCATCGGAGCGGGATTTATGCCTTTGAGTCACTCGACTCACCCTCTCCTTTGACATTCAGGTGACTCGTGACGCGGACATGGAGTAAGGATGGACTCGGGTGCTCATGCCATGCTTAATAAAGTTTTACTCCAACTCTATCATTTGGGTACTTTAGTTTAATTACTGTTATTTGGGTTTTTAATTTGGATTTGTAAAAGGCCTTTAAATTATGTTTTATGATGGGTATGTTTTAATTAGATTCTCAACCTGCTTAACAAATAACTTGGCATGAAATTTTACTAAAACTTGGAAAGACAACGTTTTCAAAATTATATCGCAATGTGTTTTAAACTATACCATCGGGTATCTCGCTATGTTTTGTTATTCAATAAACTCAAATGATTTTCAAATCAAACCCGATTTGCTACTAAGTCTAAAATGTTTCAAAATGGCACTAAGAAACTATTGGAAGTCCTAAATGAAATTAACTCGTTTTAACTATATACTTGGATAAGTTTTCAAAATCTAATCAAACAAGCCTACTCAAACTTTCCTCAAATTCACTATGTTTTCACCCCACTTCTAATCGAAAAACTGATCACTCAAAGACGTTTTCCCCGTAACATACCAGATTCGGGCGTGGTGTCTTGTCCGAGTTTGGGGTGTTACAGACATAGCTCGCTTCTTAAACTTGGGAGTCACTACTATGGGTTCTCTCCCTTCTTCAACTTGAACATTTCTTACATCCACGAAACAGACTTGATCAGATATCAGAGAGAGACGTCGCTTGTCTAATAAGGAAATGTTGATTAAGGAAACAAAAACCCAGAGAGAATATTAATCATAGGATCTAAGAAGATAATCTCTTACCGTGGTTACCGATGAACTGCCCACAACTACTTCATCTTCGAAACCGAGATGACTTGTAAGAGAGAGATTCGGCCTAACAGTCACAGATAGCCCTTGAATATTCAGCTAAACAAAAAGAGGCTTAAAGAAAGTCAAAGGGTATTGGCCGAAATTACCTTGTGTTGAAACAGGTGAAGAAACCAAAGCAGATCCGGCAAAGACGTAACCCTTCACACCTTAGGCTACTCAACGACATTAATTCGGGAAGAAAAGATGAAACAAAAGTCTGATTAGTGAGAATAGAGATTGAGGATTTTCAAAGAAGAAAAGAGGTAGAAGCCGCAAGAAAAGAAGAGAGAGAGATTCAGCTTTTGCAGCAAAAGCGAAAAGAACGTTACCTTCAGTAGTCTTGCAACAGGATGAAATCGATCCACTTGACCAAGTCTATTTGGCTATGGAGAGAAAAGCAAGGTGTCAGAGGAGATGAAATAAAGTTTTAGCTTAAGAAGAAAAGTAGAGAAGAAAGATGAATGCAAAGAAGTGGTATGGTGCTTTCGGTTGTGAGGTTAAAGAGAGTTAGTACAAGGGGAAGAAGAAATTCGGCAAAGAGGCTCAAGGGGTTTCGGCTTAAAAGGGAAAAAGAAAAGGGAAAAGGAAGAATGGTGGAAATGATGAGTAAAATGAAACTATGGTTTGGCTACCAAGTAAAAGAGGGTTCGACTAATGTAGGCAAGAGAGTCTTAGGTGAAAAGATGAAGAAAATGGATGCACTAATGGTCTCCCAGATTTCGGCTAAAGGTCAAAGGAGAAGAGAGTAAAAGTTTACTAACAATTTCGACATATAGAAGATAGGAACCCAAAGAGAGAACAAAAGAGCACAAAAGGACTTACTAAGAATCGGCACTATTCACTCCCCTAATGACCGAATGCCCTCCAAAACCAAAGGAAGAACCCCACTTGATTTTTCGGCACACCCCCTCCTCCTAGCACAAAACCGGAATCCTCCCCCCTTCGCACACCCCACTTTCGGCCAACAACTCAACTAGCCACCAAATCCCTTGTTCAACTCCTACTTTCACTCTTGTTCACTCATTCAAATGAGTTTGAATAATTCAAACCCCACCTTTTACTCCTGGCCACACTTTCAAATTATTGACTCATTCAACACCCATCCATGCAGTGCCCTTGCTGAATCCAACACCCAAGCTCCTCAAGCGCAAAAATAAAGCTTCTCAATGCTGACGACGTGACTCGAACTCCTTCTCCCTGCAGTTTCTCCCTTGTGACGCCACTTCAAGCACTCTAAGTGGCGCCTCTTTGCCACTTTACCACCTCTTTATTTGTGTTAACAAGACACAAACAAATATCCTTAAGGCCTGCCTCAGCTAGCTCTCCCCTAAAGTGCCTAAAAGTAAAATTTTCACCAAGGCTCAGGCTTAACCCCGAGCCTTCCTGGGACCCCCAAACACACCAAATTAACGAACAAAACATGCCTACACGCAGCAACATACAATAATACCAAGCCCCTAATTCCAGGATGTTACACCAAGAGAGTTTTATGTGAGTCGAGTGTTGAGACAGACTTTTGAGTAAATCTTGATGGGTGTCTAACATTTTGAGATCGAGTCTGTGTACCCAAGAATGATGAGCTCATTCGCAAAATCTTGCATGAAGCACATAGCGGATGTTTGAATGTGCACCCAGGCAGCACGAAGATGTACAATGATTTGAAGAAATTGTATTGGTGGCTTGGTATGAAGAAAGATATTTCCGAGTTTGTATCGAAATGTCTGATTTGTCAACAAGTGAAGGCTGAACATCAAGTACCTTCGGGTTTACTTCAGCCCATTATGGTTCCTGAGTGGAAATGGGACCGTATCACCATGGACTTCGTGACGGGCTTACCGTTGACTCCAAAGAAGAAAGATGCAGTATGGGTAGTGGTTGATAGACTCACAAAGACAGCCCATTTTATGCCAGTACGAGTCGACTTTTCGCTTGATAAATTTGCAGACTTGTACATGTCAAAGATAGTAAGGCTCCATGGTGTACTGTTGTCGATCATCTCGGATAGAGATTCGAGATTCACGTCACGATTTTGGAAAAAGTTGCAAGAAGCCTTGGGCACAAAATTAAATTTCAGTACAGCCTTCCCTCCACAAACCGACGGACAGTCGGAGAGAGTAATCCAGATACTTGAGGACATGCTTCGATGTTGCGTTTTAGAATTCCAAGGTAGTTGGGAGAAATACTTACCGTTGGTGGAATTCGCCTACAACAACAGTTTTCAATCAAGTTTGAAGATGGCGCCTTATGAGGCATTGTATGGGCGTAAGTGTCGAACTCCCTTGTATTGGTCAGAACTCAGAGAGAAACAGATACACGGGGTTGACTTGGTTAAGGAAACTGAGGAGAGGGTAAAAGTAATACGTGACTGTTTGAAAGTCGTCTCAGATAGACAGAAGTCCTATTCAGATTTAAAAAGGAAAGAAATAGAATTCAAAGTCGGTGATAAAGTGTTCTTGAAAGTATCACCTTGGAGGAAAGTCCTCAGATTTGGCCGGAAGGGCAAATTGAGTCCACGCTTTATCGGACCTTATAAGGTTACCGAAAGAATAGGGCCTGTAGCTTATCGGTTAGTTTTGCCACCTGAGTTAAAAAAGATTCATGACGTCTTTCACGTATCCATGTTACATCGATACCGTTTAGACCCTTCGCATGTTATAGAGCCGACAGAGGTAGAGATACAACCAGATTTAACATATGGTGAAGAACCAGTTAGAATTTTGGCTCGTGAGGCCAAACAGTTATGGAACAAAAGCATAGCCCTAGTTAAAGTCCTATGGCAAAGGTACGGTATAGAAGAGGCCACGTGGGAGTCCGAGGAATCAATGAGAAACCAATATCCAAATCTTTTCACTGGTAAGATTTTCGAGGACGAAAATCCTTAAGGGGGGAGAATTGTAACGGCCCGATTTAGGGGCTAGTCAGAATAGTGATATTGAGATCATTAATCCGAGATTTGAGAAATTTATTTTCATTTTATATTATGAATTAGAACATGATAGCACATGTGCATGAAAATTTTGGTGCTTTAATTCTAGCGATTTCATGTTTAATCGCGAAAAAGGACTAAATCGCATAAAGTGTAAAAGTTCCATTATAATTTCTAAAGGTACCAAATAACCATAGATTGTTAAATTGAGGCCTTTAAAAGGAAATTTAGTCCCTTGTAATTGCTTGGCCGGCCATAGACTAGATGGGAGACAAAGATGGACAAAATTTGGTCAAAGTTAGTAAGAGTTGGTGACTAATTTGACTAGTTTAATATTAGACTAAAGAAAGAGAAAATATCATCTTTCTTGTTCATCTCTTCAACCAAAATTTGCAAGGAAAATAAGGGTTGAAAGCTTCAAAAATTTCAGCACACTCATCTCCTCATTAGTTAGTGTTCTAGTGATCTTTTCTTGAAAATAGTTGTACTTTTGAAACCCCTAGAGCTTGAGCTTTCAAATGAGGGGACTATTGTGAAATATGGTGAAAGGTTTAAAGTTTTTCCATGGGAGCTTTCATGGTTATTTGCTGCATTTTTTTGGAAGAAATTGAGTCTTAGTTGTTAGATGAACAACTTTTGTGAGAGGTGTTAGCATGAAAACACCAAATAGGACCTTGATAAAAAGGTTACAAATTATGTAGTAAGTATGTGAAATATTGATTTTTGATGATAGCTTTAAAAGTATTAAATGTTTACCTAGGCTTGTTGAAGGTAGAAATTTGATTAGAATTGATTTCCGAGCCTAGGGGTAAAATGGTCGTTTTGCCAAAGTCTAGGGGCAAAATAGTACTTTTATCTAACCATGATTTTTGGAATGCTTTTATTAATGAGATAATTAAAATGAGCTAAATTGCTATTATAGAGCAAGAAGGATTGAGAATCTGCCTCGATCGGGGCAAGAATAAAGTCTCGGACTAAACCGTTGAGCTAGCTCATTTTGAAATCGAGGTAAGTTTGTATGTGATTAATACAACATTTATGTTAGCATAATAGAGAATGCTTGATATCATATTGATGCATGACACTCCATTAAATTGATGTTGAATGAGATGTTGAAGTCCTAGTGGACCATGTGAATATGAAAATGCTATCATCGAGATATGAAATAGATAAGGTCCCGTATAAGACCATGTCTGGGACATGGCCTCGGCACTGAGTTGAAATCCCGTGTAAGACCATATCTAGGATATGGCTTTGGTAATGAATATGAAAATCGTATAAGACCATATCTGGGATATGGCATCGATACTTGATGTGAAAGTCCATATAAGACCATATCTGGGATATGTCATTGGCATTTAGAAGTAACTCCAAGTAAGAATACCTCGGGGATGTGGCACTAGCTTCGTCTCTACATGATCGACAATGAGTATACGTCTCTAACTATCCCTAGTGATTAAAGGGATAAGTAGATGAGTTTAGAATTTGAAATGAGATTTGCACTAAGGTCATATGAATGAGTGAATACAGGTACTCGTGAATGAGTCACGAAGAAATGTTTACGACATGTGGCATAGTATTTGCTAAATAAGGGCAATTGTGAGTATGGTAAGATGCCTATGACTTGGGTATGGTTAGTTAATATCATGGATGGATTATTTTATGAGCTTATTGTTTCTATTTATACTCATGCAAACTTAGTAAGCTTTATGCTTACCCATTTTCATTGCTCTTTTTCCTTGTAGTATTGCCTTGATAACTCGAAGATCGGGGACGTAGGAGTTCAGAAATCACACTATCGACACCACTTTGGTATAACAAGTTAGACTTATTTTCACTATGGCATGTATAGGACTCGGGTATTTTGATTAGGTCATAATTGTTGGCCAAAGTGTTGGCTTTGTAAGGCATCAAAACCTCCTTTTGTAATGGTCTATTATGTTAGGTCGATACTTGGCAAATTTTTATGATTAAAGAAAGTGATTATTGTTTGAAGTGTATGCCCTCGTGTACGATTGTTGAATTGAGTACTTGGATATGCCCTTGGGTTGTGAATTGTGTTGAGATAAATTGGTAATTGCATGTGTGCAATGTGGGGTGGCGAAAGGCTTGGTAGATAGCCATCTAATTGTCCACATGAATAGACACACGGGCGTGTGTCTATACCGTGTGTCCCCATTGCATACTAGGTTTGCAAGTCAGTGTGCTCTACGGGCTAGGGACACGGGCGTGTGCCCAGGCCGTGTGAAGTCTGCACATTAATTGTGGAATTTAAATCGACCATGGGCAGAAGACACAGGCATGTCTAGGCCATGTGAAGTTAGTCAGAATTGACCACGGGTGGAAGACACGGGCGTGTCTAGGCCGTGTGAAGTTGATCAGGGTCGACCACGGGTGGATGACACGGACATGTCTTAGGGGCACACGGGCGTGTCCCTAGACTAACACGGGTGTGTGGCCCCTGTTTTGTTGGAAAGTTCCCGAGTTTGTAAAAACTCCCAGAATAGGTCAGATACCTCTCGGAGGTATGTTTGGGGCCTCTTAGGCCGAGTACATACAAGTGATTAGTCTAAAAGAAATTTTATAGCCCGTTTCGAGATGTCAAGTGAGATTAATTAGGTAATGCCTCAATCCCGGTCCCGGCTTCGGGCACGGGTAAGGGGTGTTACAATTCATCCTCTTTGTCTTAGTGTCTTTACCTTAGTAGTTAGTTAATTTTAGATTAAACAATAATTCACTTCAATTCTTAGGCTAAATAATAGAAAGAAAGTTAGTATTAGTACTTTTGGTTCCTTTGGGTTCGACATTCCGGTCTTGCCACTAAACTATACTACTGTTCGATAGGTGTGCTTGCCTCAATCGTTGTCACAGTTAGTTTCTAGGCTAGATAATTCGTTATATAAATTCTAAGACTCTGACATAACGATCAAGTTTTTGGTGCCGTTGCCGGGGAATTAAAATATTAAGAACACTTGATTTTTATTACTTTAGCCATTTTATTTATTTACAATTTATTTTTATTTTATTTTAACTTTGCTAATTTTTCTCTTTCTTTGCTTCTGGCAGGTAGTTCTAGTTTATGACTAGAAGAAACCCGTCAGGACCCTTGATTTTTGATAGTGAAATAAAACATACCACTCGCAGAAACCGAAGAGATGTCACTGAATAATTATCAATGGCAAGACATGAGGACAATGCCTAATAAAGCAACCGGTGTTTTCAACCTTGACGCGGTCACCATATTATCTAACCAGGTAGAGCTTTTAAATAAAAAATTTGATGGTTGGTATGATTCTCTACGCAGTACATTTGTAATCTGAAGACAATACAAATGGAGGAGGGGTGAACAACACAGAATATCTATCCTACAACCCTAGCACAGAGAACGAACAAGTCAACTATATGGGTAACTATTCTAGACCTCAAAATAATCTTTATAGTAACACTTATAATGCAGGTTGGTGGAACCATTCCAATTTCTCGTGGGATGGCCAAGGAAATCGGAGGCAACAACCCCTCCCAGGCTTTCAACAACCACCTTACCAGCAGGAAAAGAAGCTGAACCTTGAGGAGATGCTAACAAAATTTATCGCGGTGTCAGAAACTCGTTTTCAAAATAGCGAGACAATGCTCAAAAATCAGCAGGCATTAATTCAAGGGATCGAGAACCAAATAGGTCAGCTTGCTAAGCTGATCTCAGAAAGACCACAAGGTATCTTGCCTAGCAACACCAAAACTAACCCAAGAGAGCAACCGCAAGCAATAACTGCTCACAATAGTGAAGGGTTAGATGAACCAAAATTGAAGCAAGAGAATGTGGTAGAGAAAGGTAAGGTTGAGGTAAGCCATGATAAACCAAAACTGGTAATTACAGAGTACCAACCTCGTGTGCCATACCCCAATGCGATAAAGAAAGACCACACAGAGGAACAATTCGGTAAATTTCTTAAACTTCCAAAGAAATTACATATTAACTTGCCATTTCTTGAAGCTCTTTCGCAGATGCCAGATTCAAGGAAATTTTCAAAAGAGTTTTTGACAAACAAACGGAAGTTAGACGATACGTCGCATTTTGAGCTAAACGCAGTGTGCCCAACAATTCTATAAAATAAACCACCACGTGAGCTCACATTTCGTGTAAGTGACGAAATGATCACTCTTTAGGTTCTTGACACGGCTAGGACATCGGGTATTAAAGGTGGAACCAATCACTTCAAAGTTGGGGACCAGGTACTGTCAGATACAACCGAACCTCGAATAGTCGCTTTAGAACTTAATACAAACGGTGCGACTCCTTTTACAGTACTTAAGGTCTTTCCATACGGAACGGTCGAGGTAACACATTCTAATTTCGACAATTTTGAGGTAAATATTACCCGACTCAAACTATATGTTGATAGAATTGATAGTAAGAAAAAGGAGTTTCAAATCCGTAAACCACCATGGCCATACGAATAACAAGTAAGCCTAGCTCAAGACTTTAAACGAGCGCTTCTCGGGAGGCAACCCGGAGCACTAACCCCACTAACGTCCATATATTTGTATTTTAGCATCTAACTAAAAACTAACCAAATTTTTAGGCGTAGGTTTCCATACCATACGGCCTTGCACACGGGCGTGGCCGTGGCCTTGTGGACACCACGAGTATGCATAGCGGCGTGGCAGATATCGTGCAGAAACAGGACAAAAATTTTCCCCAAGACACGGGCTCCGACTAAATGCCACGGTAGTGCAACGCGGCCGTGGTCGAAACTTCCTAAAGAACACGAGCTGAGATAAATCCACACGTCCGTGCGAGGCGGCCGTGGTCGATATTATCAGCTTTTTCACATATCGCCGCCACCACCACCTCGAGATCACTCCGATGATGAGGACCTTTGAGTCCTTTTTATTTTATTTATTCTTATTTTTATTTTTATTTATTTATTTTTATTTTAGTTCATTTTCCTTTATTATTAAACTCTTTAAATTTTTAAGTATAATTTGATTTCTTTTATCTCTGGCTGTTTAACTCTCGAGTAACTATAACAAACATCCATTAAATAAGAACTCCTTAAAAACTTTACTAATGACTTTGCAGTTTAAACAGGTTCAAGGTGCCACTCAAGGAACGAACATACCACCGGAGTATTCTCCACCACCTTCACCTATGCCTAGTCATCATGTTCATCATTTATCATCCTCAAAGGATTTCATCCATAATTTAGGAAGTTTCACTTCTCCCTCTCTTTTGATTTTCTTAAAATATTAATATATATCTTTGTACATTGAGGTCAATGTACATCTTAAGTGTGGGGGGTGAATTTTATCGTGAAAAAGTGCCTAACTTTTTGCATTATTCTCAAATTCCTGAATTATGTCTTGTTCTTAAGAAAATTTCTCATATTACTGTTAGAATGAAATTTCCTTTGATTCATGAGTTTTATTGATATGTTTCAGATTAACTCACAGTTAATTGTGCAGTGATGAGTTAAACTTTAGGAGACTAGAGAATCAAGCATGATAAGTTTATTTTCAGAAATAAAAATTTTGTTAGGTTGTCTACCTGAATTTAAGTATTACCTTGATGTTTGAAATTTACAAAGTTGACATCAAAAGCCCATTATTCTTGTGAGATCTTGAGCCTCTTAGAGCATACATTCCTTTTCGTGCTCACTTTATTGATTATGAGTGTATCAACATTGATTTGATATTTTAGAACTTGCGTCGATTATACATGTCGAGACCACACCTTTGATTTGATATACTAAGATGATGAAGGCACCTAGGTCTTAACCCACTTACTCCACTAAAAGCCTACCCACACAGTTAACCCCTAGTGAATCCCTTTGATCCTAACAACCCTTTTATTGACTCACCCTCAACATTAACCAAAAACCATTATTGTTGAAATCCCTTTAATTAATTTGACCCACATTAAGTCGAGGTCTGATTTGAACAGATTACTTAGCTAAACTATGCTTTCCATTTCAGTTGTTAATTTCTTTATTATTGTATGATTTGTTCTTTAAAAAAACGAAGTATATTCATTATTAGTTCTATGTTATTTGAGCTCAAACTGTAATTTCATTATCTTTAGAACAAGCTCATGTTATTACTATTAAGTTTCTGTGATGTAATTATTAAGTACAACTTTTTAGTTAGGTAATTTGTCAATTTAGTCTCGATTCTAACCCTCTAATTCAGCCTTTATCCACACCGTTAACCCAAGCCCCGTTACAACCCATAAAAGACCTTTTGATTTGTGTATCATATCATTTTACAGTGGTGGAGATTTGATTTTCATGCAAGCCTATGGGATTAACTTTTCATGTTCGACTTCTGAGTGCTTATTTTTGAACCTTAAACACTTCAAGTGATTTGAGTGAATCTTTAGTGAGGATGTCAATTTTTGTCGATTTTGAATTAAAGGTAATTATTTAGGTAATGGGAAACACCTATTTTTCGTACTATAAAAACTATGACTTTGATTGTTTGAATCTTTAGGAACTTTCTGGTTAAGTTATCAATGTATGAATTTCCTATGAATTATGATGAAACATTGTTGATGAAGGTTATGAATTGATGAGGTTCGTTTTAATTGTGAGTTGAAAATTTTGCTTGAGGACAAGCAAAAGCTTAAGTGTGGGGGTATTTGATAAACCGTTATAGTAACATATTTTATCTCCACATTTAGCATGCTTTTGGATGATTTATCCCTTGAATTATGGAACTTAGTGCTCTTAATCCTTTAATTTCATGTTTTATACTCAGGAGAGCATAGGAGGATGAAAAGAATGGAAAACGGGCTTAAAACGGGGAAAATGGGCTAAAGTAAGAAATCAACACGGCCTGGTCCCAAAGCACACCGCTGTGCCCCTTAAGCAGGCTCGAACATGGCCTGAAGTCGATTCACACGGGCGTGCCACACGGGCGTGTCCCTGCCGTGACAAAGAAGAATTTTATTCAGATTAGGGTACTTAGAGGAAAAGAAAGCCATTCCAAAAGCCTATATAAACACCCTAAAGGCCAACCTTTAAGGGGGTGTCCAGCTAGGCCAAGGAGCCGAGCCAGAGAGGTTAGAATTGTGGGATTTACTCGAAGAAAGCCAGTTGATTCATCTCAAGAAGTCGAAATCATACTCAAGATGGTAGATCTCTCCTTCAATTCTTTTAGGGGGTTTTAGGGTTTCTTATGTTTTTTTTATCTTTTCTTCTGAGATGTATTCTTTTATAATTATGAACTAAACCCTCAGATACCTGAGGGGGATGAAACCTAAGACGAATCTTTTTATTGTTTTCTGAACTATATGATAAATACTTGATTTGTTCTTAATTATGTTTTCTTAATTCTTGCTTTGATATTTCATGATATTGATTCAAGTAGTGATGTGCCTAGGAAGTGGAGCAAAAGTTCCTCTTTAAGAGTAGATCTAGCATAAATAAGCGGAGTTGATCGCAACCCTAGACATAGGATGACGAAAATATGCCGGATTAGGGTCAAACCTAATATGGGAGTCCATAGATCGAGTTAATACAATTCTAGGGGTCTTAATTAGAAAGATATTTCAATTAATCAACCTAGGGTTAGACGTTAGTCGCCTCGAGAGAGGTATTAATATACATTAGGGAGTCCTACGGATCAAGTCAAGTGAATAAATCATCTGGTTCAGAGTTAGATAACAAGTCAAATCTAGGTGGATTCTTCCTTGGGTATTATCTTAATCAATTTGTTTTTCCCACAAGTATTTCCCTAATTCATCCTCTTTGTGTTAGCGTCTTTAGCTTAGTAGTTAGTTAATTTTAGATTAACCAATAATTCACTTCAATTCTTAGGCTAAATAATAGAAAGAAAGTTAGTATTAGTACTTTTGGTTCCTTTGGGTTCGACATTCCGGTCTTGCCACTAAACTATACTACTGTTCGATAGGTACGATTGCCTCAATCGTTGTCACAGTTAGTTTCTAGGCTAGATCATTCATTATATAAAATTTAAGACTCTGACATAACGATAAAAAAGAATGGAAAATTTGGCATTACCTAGGACCCCAGATTCGGCACACACAAATTTATATAGCCTATAGCCAAAACTTAGCCACTTCATCCACTTCTCATCTCCTAATTTTTCTCCATGATATCCGCCTTATTCTTCTCCTAAATTCTCTCTACTGAGCACTTCTCCTTAGAGTCACTCTACACGCCACTTCCAGCCTTCTAGAATCCTAAAATTAAATTCCAAAATAAAACTAAGCTAGCACTCGGACCTCAGACCTCCCTGCATGCATATGTCGCCACCTGTAACACCCCATGCCCGAGTCCGAGGCTTAGACCGGATACGAGACATTACTATGCTTGAACTTGTATAAACATGTATTTACGGGCTATAAAATTTTGTTCTGAATTAAAAACTTCTCTTTCTTAAACAACTCATACATCTCATTGGCCTACGAGGCCTTAAACACATTCAGAAACTTTTACAAGCCAAAATAAACTTTTCCTTAAAACAGGGGCCACACGCCCGTGTTGGTATAGGGACACGTCCGTGTGCCCTTAAGACATGCCCGTGCCTTCCACCCGTGGTCGACACTGACTAAATCCACAAGGCCTGGACACCTCCGTGGCCCTGGCCCGTGTGCCAAACCTTGGCATTCTGACTTATCCACACGGTCTGTACACACGCCCGTGTGCGTCAGCCGTGTGACAATTGAATTTCTAAGTGTCAAGTGCAGGCTTCACACGGCCTTGGCACACGCCCATGTACCAACTGTGTGTATCACACGGCCTGAACAAACGGCCGTGTGACCAGCCCGTGGTCTAATCTCACTTAAGATACTAAGGTGCAGGAGACACACGGCCTAGACACACGCCCGTGTGTCTATCCGTGTGGGCACTTAGAGGCTATTTTACCAAGCCTTTTACTACTCTTGTCTGCATACATCATCACATAACTCCACATAGCATCAATTTAACTCTTGAATTAAAGACATTTAATCATTTAAAGAGACAAAGACTTCATCCCATACACTAGGGAGAACTATTCCGAATACAATTACAATTATAACTTAAGCCATCATCTATGGCTATACACAACCAATCTCTAAGTTCTCTTAAGCCAACACAATTTGGCTACACCAATTAGATCTTAATCAACTCTAAAAGAATCCCTATACATGCCATGACTCATAAGAACATGAAACACCATACCAAGCGTTTATTCGATAGTGTGAAAACATCTCCGGTGGCCTCCAACCCGAGCTAGTTAAAATAACCTATAAGAGATGGGAAAAGAAAACGAGTAAGCAATAATGCATAGTAAGTTCATCTGCATAAACTGACAAATACCGACATTTATTGAATACATATAACCACAAGGTATTATACTGAGTTTTTCTCATTAACTCAGGGTAACTTAACCACTCTTGAAGCTTACTCATTCTATCTCTTACCACATTCACCCCATGCCACAAGCCAACTGCTCGTGTTAAATAACACACATTCCTGCACTGATTGTCAGGTAATCACATAGAACAACACATCAAGCAAATTTCAATAAGCTACTCATACTACAAATCTCTCAGTGGTTTCGCACTTAGCCCACCATTAAATCTCTAATAGGGTGGTATCGCACACAGCCCACCAATCATTTATAAGCGATGGTATCGCACACAGCCCATCGATTACTAATTAATCAGGTGGTAACACACATAGCCACCGATATTAATATAGTTGATGGTATCGCACTCAGCCAGTCACTACCATCAATAAGGTGATACCGCACATAGCTCACCGTTATTTTACATTTGCGGATAGTAATCCACAAGTATATCTCTATTTCAAATGTTCATCCGAGAACATCCTCACATACTTTTATTCTTACTTAACTTTCTACGATACTCGTTTGCATTCACATAATGCATTAATGATTCTATCTCATACAACTAAGGTATATTAATTACACATGTCCCACTAGGGGTTCATCATATATTGAATGCATCTCCATTCAATTCTAACACATACTTGTGCTTCTCGTGGTACAACCACATACATTCAACATATCCGTTGAATTATTCAAATTGTTAACTAACTCTCTTGAGTCTCATACACATAGTTCTCATTGACATTATACCCCAATAAGGTCCTACATACATTAACATGTCGATGCCATGTCCCTAACATGGTCTTATACGAACTCTTACACCGAGGCCATATTCCAATATGGTCTTACTCGAGACTTTAACCATCATCATATCATGCTATACACATTTGAATTCTATTGACATTTCATCAAAAGATATTTCATGCTTTCCTATGGTAAATATACATTCCATACCACAATGGAATGTTAAATTAACTCGTACGTAATTACAACGTTTGCACATGAACTTACCTCGATGCCAAAAGGCCCAAAAAGGGACTTTTTGCCTACATTTCTCTTTTCATCCGTTCTAGTCCGAAATTCATTTTCTTTGATCTAGAACAATGAAATTTACTGATTTAATCACTTATCAATCATAATACACCATAATCTACACTTTAGGCAAAATGACTATTTTGCCCCTACACTTTGGCAAAATTACGATTTTGCCCCTAGGCTCGTAAATAAATTTTCATCTCAATTTCTTATTAAGCAAGCCTAGATGAACATTTAATCCTCTTACAACTATCCACAATTCCATCTATTTCATGCCTTAATGAACAAATTACAACTTTTGCATTTTAGTCTCAATTAGGTGTTTTCATGATAACACCTTTCACAAAAGTTGTTTCTCATCATCCTATCATTCATTTTCTTCCATAAAAACTCATAAAACAACATAAACTCTATCATGGTAAGTCCCTAGACTTTCAACGATATTGCAAACTAGTCCTCTCAATAGCTAGCTTAAGCTTTGAGGACTCCAAAAATGCAATTTTCATCAAAAATAAGCATCAAAATCACTTACTTGAATGGAGTAGAGCTTGCAGAAATTTTAAGCTTTCAAAACCCTCCCATGGCTGATATTTTCGGTTGGAGAAGAAAGATAAATAAAAAGATGATAACTTTTGCTTATATCATCTTATTTTATTTATTTTTCCAACTAATATCACCAAATTTCAATCATAATAAATGCTTTTGTCCCCTTTGCATATTATGGCCGGCCAACACACTTAAACAAGGCCAAATTGCACATTTGGTACCCCCAATTTATAATCTATAGGTATTTGGCACTTTTAGCAATCAAAATAGAACTTTCGCACTTTATGCGATTTAGTCCTTTTTTACAATTTAGCTAGAAATCGCTAGAATTAAGGCACCAAAATTTTCATGCATCCTTAGAAACATGTTATAACATATAACATAACATGAAAATAGTTTTCTCTAACCTTGAATTAGTGATTCTGAGATCACTGTTCCGACTAGCCCCTAAATCGGGCTATTACACCACCTCTCTACACCCTAGTGGCGTCACTTAGCCACTTCACCACAGGCTTCTTTGTGCCATTTTTCACTTATTTTTATTTAAAATCCCACAACTCACAACCCTGATTCCTTAATTAATTAAAATAAGAATTCTCCACCACAAAACTCGAACCCAGAGCTTCTCCAACACACCTACACACTCAAAATTCATTCAACCTTTAAAGCCGTCATGTCATTTTTCATTTTCTTGCTCAATTAAAAAAAATTATGAGACCCGAAGCCCAATAGGCCCAAATCTTCTATTGGAATTTGAATGGTAGATGGCCCAAAAGTGGTTTTAAAAAGAAATTTTCATGCTAACTAACGAGTTGGAATCATTATCTCGACCGTAGTTGAAATGGAATAAGTTACAGCTGCAAAACTGTAACTTTCAAACAAAATGATATTGATGCCTTTACCACGATTAAATTTCCTAACAAATTTTAAATTCATATCTAATTGTAACTGTAACACCCCAAACCTGGCCCAAATGCTACGACCAGATCTGGTATGCTACGGGGTTTATTGTAAAAACTTTGCTTTAACGGTTTTTGAAAATCTTAGTTTCTTTACTTAGGCATTTGTTAAATATAGGATATCTGATGAAAACCTTTGCTTTTTCTTTGAATGTGTTCGGAAAACCTATTTTATTACTTTTTATGTTTTAAGTCCTTGAACATAAATTTATAAACTGTAAACACTGTCAAATAGAAAATCGAAACCTAAGCCATGGGCCTTATTACATAAGTAATCCAAAAATTAAAACTAAAAAAAAAATCGAAAATAGTTTATGAAAATAAAAGACTTGATGGCCCCTCGAGTCCGCTTCGGCTCCCATGTCCACGGTCTACTGCTCATCTGAAAAGTCAGGAAAATAAAAGGGTGAGTCACCAAGACTCAGTGTCCAAATCCCAAAAACACATGAAAGGCTTTAGGCCCACAAACACATTATGGGCCTTGGCCCATACATAACGGCAACAACATATTTACATGCAACATGGCCCAACCCAACCTAAAAGTCCGTCCTCTACACACCAGCCCGTACCAGCCAACACACCTCGGGGATTTCTACAATCAACTCGCCAACCGCTACACACCATATCGATAGTCATGCTATCAGTTATAATGCCGATCACCATGTGACCTTATAATCCACTGTGGCAGAGCCACCGATCACTGTGTGACCTCATAATCAAGTGTGGCAGAGCCACCGATCACTAATGTGACCTAACTGTACATATCATGGTTTTACCACCGATCACTGAGTGACCTATTAGCATGCTCTTCCCCCTTAGTCATATTAATCCCATCCCATGCGTACATTCATGCAAAATCAAACAATATACCACTTAAGGATTTACAATCTAGCACATTCATCGATACACATAGAGAAGTTTCTATGATCACGTACCTGGCATCCATTGCCTACCCTTTTTTGGTAACACACTGTTCATACAGCCTATTTTTTCGGCTTTTAGCCCATAACATATGTATATATACAGGTTAAGTAGTGTGATAGAGATCTACAGACCTAATTACGGTTAAGATGACACTTTCTATGTCGACACTATCATTAGCCGATACGACTACTATCTGTCTACTATTCTGCTCCGAAGCCGGTCCACAACCCGGCAGCCAATCCTGAACCGCCAACACCGCTCGTTTCTTCAACTTTGGGGCTGGGACCACAGATCCAACCCCTTCCTTTGATTTGCTGACATTCGAGTCCATGAATGACCTTGGTCAGAAGATACTATGATGATTACTTAGGAAATTTGTACACACCTGTTTACTGCGACGTGCTATACTATCCTTGGTCTTGAACCTACAACCAACCAACCTTTAATCAATCACCCAAACTTAAACAAAATATCTACCAAAAGCCGAAACCTTACCGTAACCTTACCGTGTGCCACCAGGTTCTAATAGCCCTTCCTTAGCTACTAATTAGGAGTATCCCCTAGATCTGCACTCACACACACACCATCAAGATTCGAGTGACTCATAATCCACACAATTCATCCCTATAGATCAAACTCACATTCAGCCATTCACTTAAACCACAATCGAGTTGAGTACACTTACCCTTGCTAACGATCCTACCACGCTTGCGACCTTTGAACCTTATCCTTATTATCACAGAGTTAACAACAAGACAGTTAGATAGCCTTTCAGCTTTTAGCAAAACGTACAAAAGAGGTTAACTGAATACTTACCAAATCCCCTTTCGATCCTGTGGCCTAGATAGCTATTAACTAGATTCGACTTTCAACACTTGACTGAGAGTAGGTAACAATTGATTTGTGATGGAGGAACAACCACCAAGATTCAGAACTATTAGGAATTTTGGTAAGAGAAAATATGGTGGTAATTCGACTATAGAAGAGTTTGGCTATGAGAGAATTCGGCACAAAAGAATTCGGCTTTAGGAGATTTCGGTAATGAGAGATTTGGCTATGGGAGGAACCGATTGAGGGGAAGAAAAGAAAGAAAAAGTGATAAACCGTAATAGTAACATATTTTCTCTCCACATTTAGCATGCTTTTGGATGATTTATCCCTTGAATTATGAAATTTGGTGCTCTTAATCCTTTAATTTCATGTTTTATACTCAGAAGAGCATAGGAGGATGAAAAGAACGAAAAATGGGCTTAAAACGGGCCAAAAGGCCAAAGTAGGAAATCAAAACGGCCTGGTCCCAAAGACAACGGTCGTGCCCCTTAAGCAAGCTCGAACAAGGCTTGAAGTCGATTCACATGGGCGTGCCTTACGGGCGTGTCCCTGCCGTGACAAAGAAGAATTTTATTCAGATTAGGGTACTTAGAGGCAAAAAAAGCCATTCCAAAAGCCTATATGAACACCCTAAAGGCCAACCTTTAGGGGGGCGTCTAGCTAGGCCAATGAGCCGAGCCAGAGAGGTCAGAATCGTGGGATTTACTCGAAGAAAGCTAGTTGATTCATCTCAAGAAGCCAAATCATACTCAAGACGGCGGATCTCTCCTTCAATTCCTTCAGGGGGTTTTAGGGTTTTCTTATGTTTTGTTTTATCTTTTCTTCTGAGATGTATTCTTTTATAATTATGAACTAAACCCTCAGATACCTGAGGGGGATGAAACCTAAGACAGATCTTGTTATTTTTTTCTAAACTATATGATAAATACTTGATTTGTTCTTAATTATGTGTTCTTAATTCTTGCTTTGATATTTCAGGATATTGATTCAAGTAGTGATGTGCTTAGGTAGTGGAGAAAAAGCCCCTGTTTAAGAGTAGATCTAGCATAATTAAGCAAAGTTGATCGCAACCCTAGATATAGGATGACGAAAATCTGTCGGATTAGGGTCAAACCTAATATGGGAGTCCATAGATCGAGTTAATGCAATTCTAGGGGTTTTAGTTAAAAAGAGATTTCATTTAATCAACCTAGGGTTAGACGTTAGTAGCCTCGACGGAGGTATTAATATACATTAGGTAATCTGATCGCTGTGAAGTCAGAGTTTTAAAATTTATAAAGATAATGATCGAACCTGGAAACTAACTATGACAACGATTGAGGCAAGTGCACCTATCGAACAGTAGTATAGCTTAGGCAAGACCGGATTGTCGAACCCAAAGGAACTAAAAATACTAATACTAACTTTGTTTCTATTATTTAGCCTAAAATAAGTGAAGTTGTTTATTAATCTAAATTAACTAATTACTAAGATAAAGACCAAAAGACAAAAAGAATGAATTGGAGAAATACTTGGGAAAAACTCAGTTGATTAAGACGATACCCTTAGGAAGAATCCACCTAGACTCCACTTGTTATCTAACAATGAACTAGACAATTTATTCACTTGACTTCATCCGTAGGACTCCCTAACGTATATTAAACCCTCTCTCGAGGCGAATAACGTCTAACCCTAGGTTAATTAATTAAAATCTCTTTCCCACTAATAACCCCCTAGAATAGTAGTAAATTGATCTATGGACTTCCCATATTAGGTTTCACCCTAATCCGGCAAAATCTCGTCACCCTATCTCTAAGCGCACGATCAACTCCGCTTAATTATGCAAGATCTACTCTTAAGTAGGGACTTTTGCTCCACCACCTAAGCACATTCAACTTGAATTAATATCCGCAAAATATCAACACAAGAATTAAGCACACATAATTAAGAACAAATCAAGTATTTATCATATGGTTCAGAAAACAATAACAAGATTCATCTAGGTTTTATCCCCCTTCAGGTATCTGAAGGGTTTAGTTCATAATAATAAAGAAAAACATCTCAGAAGAAAAGATAAAACAAAACATAAGAAATCCCTAAAACCCCTGAAGGAATTGAAGAGGAGATCCTCCGTCTTGAGTAGAATTTCGGCTTCTTGAGATGGATCAACTGGCTATCCCTTGAGAGTTTCCCACAAATCTGACCTTTACGGCTCGACTCCTTGGCCTAGCTGACCGCCCGTCAACTCCCCTTTCAGGTTATACTTAGGGTGTATTTATAGGCTTTTGGAATGTGTTTCTTTGCCCGTGTGAATCGTGCCCAGGCCGTGTTGGACTTCGTTAATAAGGATACGCCCGTGTAGATCGTGAGTAGGCTGTGTTCTAGTATATTGAGGAGGCACGGCCGTGTGGGCTTTAGTCCAGGCCGTGTCAATTTCTTCTTTGGCCCATTTTTGTCCGTTTTGAGCCCGTTTCTCGTTCTTTTTATTCTTGGGTGCTTTCCTGAGTATAAGACATGAAAAGAAAGAATTAAGAGCACCTTTTTACATAAATCAAGGGATAAATCATCTAAAAGTATGCTAAATGTGGGATTAAAATATGTTACTATTTCAGTTTATCAAATACCCCCACACTTAAGCTTTTGCTTATCCTCAAGCAAAACTCTCAACTTACAATTAAAACGAACTTTCCATAATTCCTAATATTCATTAATAGTGTTTCATCATAATTCAAGGATAATTTATACATGGATAATTCAATTCAAAGAGTCCTAAGGATTCAAACAATCTAAGTCATAGATTTGTAGCTCGAAAATATAGGCGTCTCCCCTTATCTAAATAATTACCTTTAATTTAAAACCGACAAGGATTGACATCCTCGCTAGAGATTCATTTAAATCACTCAAAGTGTTTAAGGTTCAGGAAAAAGCGCTCAAAAGTCGAACATGAAAAGTTAATCCCATAGGCTTGCCTGAAAATCAAATCTCCACCACTATAATATGAGATGATGCACAAATTAATAGGTCTTTGTTAGGGTTGTAACGGGGCTAGGGTTAAGGTGTGGATAGAGGCTGAATTAGAAGGTTAGAATCGAGATTGAATTGATAAAATACCTAACTAGAAACAATAAACTGAATAATTACATAATGGATTGAAACTTTAAACTAATAATACGAGCTTCTTCTTCAATATTTGGAATTCAAATGTATAAGCTAACTTAATAACAAAACTAGTAATGAATAATGAATATACTTTTGATTGATTTTTTTTAAGAACACATAATCAAATATACATAACAAAGGATAAATTACTGAAATAAAAACATAGTTAGGCTATTAATCAAATCAAATCTCGATATAAGGGTCGTCAAAAGGAATGGGGATAACAAAAACAAAGGGTTTCTGGGTTAATATTAGCGGTTAAGTCAATAAAAAGGGTTGTTAGGATCAAAGGGGTTCACTAGGGGTTAATTATGAAGGTAGGCTTTTAATGGAGTTAGTGGGTTAAAACCTAGGTGCCTTTATCATCTCTGTATATCAAATCATAGGTGTGGTCTCGATATGTATAAACGAGGCAAGTTCTAGAATAACAAATCAATGTTGACATACTCATAATCAATAAAGTGAGCATGAAAAAGAATATATGCTCTATAAGGCTCAAAAACTCACAAAAATTATGGGTATTTTGATATCAACCTCGTAAATTTCAAACTTCAAAGTAATATTTAAACTCAGTTCGACAACCTAGAAAATTTTTAATTTCTGAAAAAGAGACTTATCATGCTTGATTCTCTAGTATTCTTAAAATTTAATTATCAATGACTTAATCTAAAACATATCAATGAAAATCATAAATCATTAGAAATTTCATCCTAATTATAATATGAGAAATTTACTTAAAAAAAACAAGACTAAATTCAGGATTTTGAGAACAATGCAAAAACTTTGGCACCTAATTTCAGAAATATGAGAATAATGAAAAAAATTAGGCGCCTTTTTAGGTTGTTCACCCCCCACACTTAAGATGTACATTGCCCTCAATGTACAATGTTAGATATATAGACATAATACTAAAATCATAAGATATGGAGAGAAGTGAAACTCCTTGAATTTTGGATGGATTCCTTGAGTCGGAGGTGAAAGATAAGTTTGAGGGGCCGGTCTGGATGACGATCCTGTGCTAGATGAAGAAATTGGGTAGCTCGTGGAGGATTAGCCAGGATATAATAATAATAATTAAAACTATACTAATTAAATAATTAAAGAAAGCAAGCTAAAGTGAAGAAAAATAAAGATGAAATTAAAATTAAAAGAAAAGATGGATGGACCGTAGAGTCCTTATTGTTGGGTGCGATTTCTAAGGCTGGGGATATGATGGTGGTCGTGGCGTGATTCCGGAGCAGCCTTTAGAACCTAAAATCACGAAATTGAGATAAAATAAACTAAATTGAGCATAAGAGTAGTAAAGATAAGGAAATTGAAGCAAAAGAGAAAAACAAAATAAAAACTAAATGGCCTCAAATATCCTTGGCTCGTCGAATGATTGAAGCGGCCGGCATGAACTTATATGTATCGGTCTCCATGAGGGAGACTGTGCTTGGCTTCTTTCGCTTCTTTGGCATTGTTTTGGTGTAGCTCAAGGGTATAGAGAAAAGGGGTAGGAAAGAAAATGAAAAGTTGAAGGTTGAAAGTTAGTAGAAGAAGAGGGAAGGGAGCGGGGTTAAATAGATTTTCAAACATGGTACCATCCCACGCCCGTGCTCCTTAGGCGTGTCGATTCACACGGCCGCCTCGCACGGCCGTGTATCTAGGTGTGTTGGTTCACCCACGCCCGTTTTACAGATTGCCACGCCCGTTGGTGATAAGTCAGTGTCGTCCACGGCTACGTCGCACGGCCGTGGCATTCTGTCGGTGCCCGTGGGGCGGTGGTTGGTGTCCGTGATTTCAAAGATTTGATTCTCTCTGACTCGTACCACCTCTGCCATGTCAGTACGGCAATCTGGGGCATCCACACGGCCACAGCCATGGCCGTGTGCTAGGCCGTGTGGCCTGGAAATCTGTACTTTTTGGTTAGTTTAAAGCTAGATACTATATAGAAAGGGTAAAATAGAATAATTATGAAAAATAAAAATGTAAAAGTTAATGGGGTTAGTGCTCGGGTTGCCTTCCGAGAAGCGCTCGTTTATAGTCTTAAGCTAGACTTTCCTCTCGGTTGCATCATCAGGGTGGTTTGAGGAGTTGATAGTCCTTCCCTATGCTATCAGTTATATCATCGTGAAAAAATTTAAGTCGAGATATGTTTATAGTAAAAGTACCAAAAATAGGATTACTTACCTCGACTGTTTCGTATGGGAAAACACTGGTTACCCTAAAAGGTATTTCTTTGTTAGTGTTACGGTCCGGAGGAGATATTCGAGGATCTGCCTTATCTAACAGTACCTAGTCTCCTATTTTGAAGTGGTTTGTTGTTCCTATGAGCTCTTCTGGGGGCTCCTTCGATTTTACCTTGTGTGGTTCCGGTTCTTCATCGTGTACCCCTAATTTTTCCTTGGAGTGTGTCTTCCACTCATCTAGATCATCGATCTGAATCCTTTAATCTTCATAAACTACTTCCTTGTTGGCATGGGGTTTAGCATCGGGTTCAGTTGTATTCTTTTGTGGTGTTTCTTGAAAATAAGGGTTAACCGAATGGTTATTAGTAGAATTTACGTTCTCACCTTGATTACTCGATGTTCTAGCTGAGTTGAGAGCCTTGAGGGTGACCGTCTCATTACCTACACGAAGTATGAGTTCTCCCGCATCAATATCAATTTTAGTCTGGCGGTTGCTAAAAGGGTCTTCCTAAAATTAAGGGAATCGAATTATCCTCATCCATGTCTAAGACAACAAAATCTACTAGGAAAACGAATTTGTCAATTTTTACAAGAACATCTTCGATAATACCCCTAGGAATTCTAACAGTTTTATCAGCTAATTGAATGCTCATCCTAGTTTGTTTGGGTTTCTCTAGACCTAATTGTTTAAACAATTTATAAGGCATGACATTTATGCTTGCCCCTAAATCAGCTAACGCATTATCAACAGTTAGTGTACCAATTAAACATGGAATTGTAAAACTCCCTGGATCTTTTAGCTTTTGTGGTAGTCTATTCTGTAACATTGCTGAGCATATTGCTTTTAATTCCATATGTGGATCCTCGTCTAATTTGTGTTTGTTCGTCAAGAGATGTTTTAAAAATTTCCTCGAATCTGGCATCTGTGAAAGAGCTTCAAGTAGCGGTAAGTTAATATGTTATTTCTTTAAAATTTTAAGAAACTTACCGAACTGTTCCTCTGTGTCGTCTCTCGTTAATGCTTCGGGATATGGTATGCGAGGTTGGTACTCCTTGATTACCAGTTTTGGTTTTTCTTATGTTACCTCAACTTTACCTTTTTCTACCTCGTTTCCTTGTATTGGACTGGGTTCGTCTAATCCTTCACTTTCTTGAGCTGTTATGGCTTAGATTTGCTCCTTTGGATTAATCTCAGTGTTGCTTGGTAGACGCCCTTGCGATCGTTTTGACATCAGCTTTGCGAGTTGTCCAACTGACTTAGAAACTTCCTCAACTGACTTAGTGACTTCCCTAACATGGCTCTCGATCCCTTTGATCGATGCTTGTTGGGTCTTAAGGGTGGTTTCAGTGTCTTGGAGGCAGTTTTCTGTGGATGCCATGAATCTTGTCAGCATCTCTTCAAGGTTCGACTTCTTCTCTTGTGGATAGGGCTAATTTTTGAAATTTTGAGGAGGTTGTTGTCTTTGATTTCCTTGATTTCCTTGACCTCCCCACGAAAAGTTTGGGTGGTTCCTCCAACCTGGGTTATAATTATTACTATATGGGTTATTATTAGACCTGAAATTGTTACCTATATAGTTAATCTGTTCGCTCTCGGTGCTCGGTTGGTAGGGTGGGTACTCAGGATTCGCCAAGGTTCCACTTGCGTCGCACTGCATTACTGGATGTACCTATGAAGAACACAAACTATCAAGCTTTTTATTCATCATCTCTACCTGTGTCGATAGCATGGTTACTGCCTCTATGTTGAAAACTTCGGCTGATTTTGTTGGTTTGGTCCTTGTAACTTGCCACTGATAGTTATTCAGTGACGTCTCTTCAATAAACTCGTAAGCTGCTTCAGGAGTTCTATTGTTCAGGGTTCCACTGGTGGCTGAATCGATTAGTTGCCTCGTTGAGGGCTTTACACCGTTATAGAAAGTTTGGACTTGGAGCCACAAGGGTAAACCATGGTGCGGACACCTTCTCAAGAGATCCTTGTATCTCTCCCATGCGTCGTATAATGTCTCTAAATCCATCTGCACAAAAGAAGAGATATCATTAGTAATTTGGCCGTTTTGGCGGTGGGAAATATTTTAATAAAAAATTTGGTCATTTGATCCCATGTAGTGATTGACCCTCGTGGTAACGAGTTTAACCACTGTTTGGATTTATTCCTTAATGAAAAGGGAAATAACCGAAGCCTTATGGCATCATCAGAAACACCATTTATTTTGAATGTATCACAGAACTCTAAAAAATTAGCTATATGAGTGTTTGGGTCTTCGTCCTGCAAACCATCAAATTGAATAAATTGTTGAATAATTTGTATAGTGTTAGGCTTTAATTCAAAACACCATTTATTGGATCTGTCTTCTCGCTCTTCTTCTTTGTAATTTAGGGCTCGCCTAATTTCTCTGCGATTTCTACGAGCGATAGCTTCAATATCACTGTCGTATACTAGTGGTCCTCTCGGGTTCCTTCTAGTCATAAATTAGAGGTACCTGCTAGGAAAAGAAAGAAAGAAAAATTTAGCAAAGTTAAAATTTTAAAAATAAAAGTAAATTGCAGAAAATAAAAATAATGGCTAAAGTAATAAAAATAGAGCTTTCTTAATATTTTAGTTCCCCGGCAACGAAGCCAAAAACTTGATTGTTGTGAAGTCAGAGTTTTAAAATTTATAAAGATAATGATCGAACCTGGAAACTAACTATGACAACGATTGAGGCAAGTGCACCTATCAAACAGTAGTATAGCTTAGGCAAGACTGGATTGTCGAACCCAAAGGAACTAAAAGTACTAATACTAACTTTCTTACTATTATTTAGCCTAAAATAAGTGAAGTTGTTTATTAATCTAAATTAACTAATTACTAAGCTAAAGGCGCAAAGACAAAAAGAATGACTTGGGGAAATACTTGGGAAAAACTCAGTTTATTAAGACGATACCCTTAGGAAGAATCTACCTAGACTCCACTTGTTATCTAACACTGAACCAGACGATTTATTCACTTGACTTGATCCGTAGGACTCCCTAACGTATATTAAACCCTCTCTCGAGGCGAATAACATCTAACCCTAGGTTAATTAATTGAAATCTCTTTCCCATTAATAACCCCCTAGAATAGCAGTAAATTGATCTATGGACTTCCCATATTAGGTTTCACCCTAATCCGGCAAAATCTCGTCACCCTATCTCTAGGTGCGCGATCAACTCCGCTTAATTATGCTAGATCTACTCTTAAGCAGGGAATTTTGCTCCACCACCTAAGCACAATCAACTTGAATTAATATCCGCGAAATATCAACACAAGAATTAAGCACACATAATTAAGAACAAATCAAGTATTTATCATATAGTTCAGAAAACAATAACAAGATTCATCTAGGTTTCATCCCCCTTCAGGTATCTGAAGGGTTTAGTTCATAATAATAAAGAAAAACATCTCAAAAGAAAAGATAAAACAAAACATAAGAAATCCCTAAAACCCCCTGAAGGAATTGAAGAGGAGATCCTCCGTCTTGAGTAGAATTCCGGCTTCTTGAGATGGATCAACTGGCTATCCCTTGAGAGTTTCCCACAAATCGACCTTTACGGCTCGGCTGGCCTAGCCTAGTCGCGCTCATCAACTCCCTTTCAGGTTATACTTAGGGTGTATTTATAGGCTTTTGGAATGTGTTTCTTTACCCCTAAGTATCCTTTTCCAAGTGAAATTACTCTCCTCGACGGCAGGGGCACGGCCATGGCACACGCCCGTGTGAATCGTGGCCAGGCCGTGTTGGACTCCATTAATGAGGACACGCCCGTGTAGATCGTGAGTAGGCCGTGTTCTAGTATATTGAGGAGGCACAGCCGTGTGGGCTTTAGTCCAGGCCGTGTCGATTTATTCCTTGGCCCATTTTGGTCCGTTTTGAGCCCGTTTCTCGTTCTTTTTATGCTTGGGTGCTTTCCTGAGTATAAGACATGAAAAGAAATGATTAAGAGCACCTTTTTACATAAATCAAGGGATAAATCATCCAAAAGTATGCTAAATGTGGGATTAAAATATGTTACCATTTCAGTTTATCAGAACCCTACGGATCAAGTCAAGTGAATAAATTGTTTGGTTCAGAGTTAGATAACAAGTGAAGTCTAGGTGGATTCTTCCTTGGGTATCGTCTTAATCAATTGGTTTTTCCCACAAGTATTTCCCCAATTCATGTAATAGCCTGATTTAGGGGCTAGTCGGAATAGTGATCTCAGGATCATTAATCCGAGATTTGAGAAATTTATTTTCATTTTATATTTTGAATTAGAACATGATAGCACATGTGCATGAAAATTTTGGTGCTTTAATTCTAGCGATTTCATGTTTAATCGCGAAAAAGGACTAAATCGCATAAAGTGTGAAAGTTTCATTTTAATTTCTAAAGGTACCAAATAGCCATAGATTGTTAAATTGAGGTCTTTAAAAGGCAATTTAGCCCCTTGTAATTGCTTGGCCGGCCATAGACTAGATGGGAGACAATGATGGACAAAATTTGGTCAAAGTTAGTAAGAGTTGGTGACTAATTTGACTAGTTTAATATTAGACTAAAGAAAGATAAAATATCATCTTTCTTGTTCATCTTTTCCACCGAAAATTGCAAGGAAAATAAGGGTTGAAAGCTTCAAAAATTTCAGCACACTCATCTCCTCATTAGTAAGTGTTCTAGTGATCTTTTCTTGAAAATAGTTATACTTTCGAAACCCCTAGAGCTTGAGCTTTCAAATGAGGGGACTATTGTGCAATATGGTGAAAGGTTTAAAGTTTTTCCATGGGAGCTTTCATGGTTATTTGCTGCATTTTTTTGGAAGAAATTGAGTCTTAGTTGTTAGATGAACAACTTTTGTGAGAGGTGTTAACATGAAAACACCAAATAGGACCTTGATAAAAAGGTTACAAATTATGTAGTAAGTATGTGAAATATTGATTTTTGATGATAGCTTTAAAAGTATTAAATGTTTACCTAGGCTTGTTGAAGGTAGAAATTTGATTAGAATTGATTTCCGAGCCTAGGGGTAAAATGATCGTTTTGCCAAAGTCCAGGGGCAAAATAGTACTTTTATCTAACCATGATTTTTGGAATGCTTTTATTAATGAGATAATTAAAATGAGCTAAATTGCTATTATAGAGCAAGAAGGATTGAGAATCTGCCTCGATCGGGGCAAGAATAAAGTCTCGGACTAAACCGTCGAGCTAGCTTATTTTGAAATCGAGGTAAGTTTGTATGTGATTAATACAACATTTATGTTAGCATAATCGAGAATGCTTGATATCATATTGATTCATGACACTCCATTAAATTGATGTTGAATGAGATGTTGAAGTCCTAGTGGACCATGTGAATATGAAAATGCTATCATCAAGATATGAAATAGATAAGGTCCCGTATAAGACCATGTCTGGGACATGGCCTCGGCACTGAGTTAAAATCCTGTGAAAGACCATATCTGGGATATGGCTTCAGTAATGAATATGAAAATCGTATAAGACCATATCCGAGATATGGCATCGATACTTGATGTGAAAGTCCATATAAGACCATATCCGGGATATGGCATTGGCGTTTAGAAGTAACTCCAAGTAAGACCACCTCGGGGATGTGGCACTGGCTTCGTCTCTACATGATCGACGTTGAGTATACGTCTCTGACTATCCCTAGTGATTAAAGGGATAAGTAGACGAGTTTAGAATTTGAAATGAGATTTGCACTAAGGTCATATGAATGAGTGAATACAGGTACTCGTGAATGAGTCACGAAGAAATGTTTATGACATGTGGCATTGTAACAGCCTGATTTAGGGGCTAATCAGAACAGTGATCTCGAAATCACCAATTCGAGGTTAGAGAAAATTATTTTCATGTTATGTTATGTGTTATGACATGTTTATGAGGATGCATGAAAATTTTGGTGCCTTAATTTTAGCGATTTCTAGCTAAATTGTGAAAAAGGAATAAATCGCATAGAGTGCTAAAGTTCCATTCTATAGGCTAAAGGTACCAAATAGCTATGGCTTAGTAATTAGAGGTCCCAAATGAGCAATTTGGCCTTGTCTAAGTGAGTTGGCCGGCCATAGTAAGCTAAGGGGACAAGATCATTAAATGTGGTCATGTTAGGTGTTTAAAAAGAAATAAAATAAGATGAAATAAGCCAAAAAGCCATCATCTTTTTATTTCTTCTTTTTCAACCGAAAATATCAGCCATGGGAGGGCTTTGAAAGCTTGAAAATTTTAGCAAGCTTCTCTTCACTCAAGTAAGTGATTTTGATGGGTTTAGATGTTAATTTTTGTACTTTTAAGACCCCTAAAGCTTAAGCTTTCTAAAGAGGGGACTAATTTGCAATATGGTTGAAAGTCTAGGGACTTTCCTTGAGAGAGTTTATGTTCTTTGATGAGTTTTTATGAAAGAAAATGAATGATAGGATGATGGGAAACAACTTTTGTGAAAGGTGTTGTCATGAAAACACCTAATTGGGACTAAAATGCAAAAGTTGTAATTTGTTCATTAAGGCATGAAATTGATGGAATTGAGAATAGTTGTAAGAGGATTAAATTCAAGTACTTAAATAGAAATAGTAGTTCATAAAATAAAAACTTCATGTTGAGCATGGCCACCACAAGTTCTGCCGTCCCGGTCCATCACTGTTCATCACCTGAAACATGGTCCCACAACGGGGTGAGTCAAACGGACTCAATGTGTACACGACACTAAGTCATAATAGAATCAGGCATACAGGAGTTACAACTTCAAAACATAGAATACAAGTTATGATGCATTCCCAAACCCAAACCTAATTGTCCATCCGCTACACACCCCCGTACCAACCATGCACACCGTGGGGACTACTAAGTCGACCCTCCTTCCGGTACACTCCAAATTGCGGTCTTAGGTCACTGCATTCGTGGTCTTAGGTCGCCACGTTCAGATTACTGTGGTCTTAGGTCACCACTTTCAGATATCACGGTCTTAGGTCACCGTGTTCGTGGTCTTAAGTCACCATATTCACTTCCCCTTTCAAACAAACCCATATGCCCCATATAATGATGATATGCATAAATATGCCAGAGTTCACATTCTTATCATATTCTCATGTTACTAATGACCTTTTCATATTCTTTGTAGAAGTAGGAAACGTGCACTGAGTACTTAGTACCATAACATGGTACCCTAGCCACTTTCATATTCTTAATATCACATATTTTAATAAAGCAAGCCATGAAACATATTAAGAAGTAGTGTGGGGTACACACTGATTTGCTTAACCACTTCATCTGAAATCCCGAAATCGATCCATCGCCTTAGATCTCAAGTTCCTACAATTGATTAATCACTTACTATTTAGCACAAAGCCTATTCGGCTAGAAAACCAAGTCCTAGTAGGATTTGTATTCTTAAAGCTTACCTTAGTGTCTATTTGATGATTTAATCAAATCCAGAAACTCGTATTTTTCCCCTTTGAAATCAGCTAGTCACTAAATCCCTTGAATTGGTTAGTTTTCGGCTTAAAACACATAATAATAGATCTACTACTAAAATAGGCCTTGGCCGAATTTACCTTTGTTCTTACCTTCCAAATCTTAAATCCCGAAGTGGATCCTTGCTTCTTTATTGCTGTCGAAATCCCTATGTACCCATGTTAGATCCAATCTAACATTAAATCATAATAATATAGCTTATGGCCGAATGGTATTCATAACTTACCTTAGATCTTAGAAGTTCGAAAGATACCTTCTTATAGTTGACAATTTCTTAAATCCAAAACACCCTTCCATAACTCGGCCAAAATCCATAATAGAGATTAGTCCCTAAATTTTAGATAGGTTTAAAATATAAAAGAATTGAAACCAAACTTTGGATCTTACCCTTTTAAGAAATCAGTAGCACCCTTGTTAACAAACCCCTTAAAGAATCGGCCTTGATGACTAGATGATAAAGTTTTGGCTTTTGGGATTTAATGGAGAAGTCGACTAAAGGTTCTCTTGGGGTATTTGGTTTCCACGAAAATAAGGAAAAGAAACTTGAGAATTTTGGCAATGGTGGACTATAAATTCGGCTTGACAAAAGAAAAAGAAGAGAAGAGAGGAGAGCACTGTAAATTCTGGCAGAGAGAGAGGAAGAGGAAGAAAATTTGATGAGTAGCCCTATTTCCTTCCTTTTATAGCCGAAACTACTCCTCGTAATCCCTTACTTGGCAACCACACTTCTTTATTTGATAGCTTTATCTCTTAATTTAAAATAATTAGAGAATAATCCTTTATTATCTCTTCAAAAATAATCCAAATTAAACCCCTTATTTATCACCTTATTAATCGAATATTAAAGAGAATAAAACTCCTCCTTTCTAGAAGGCTTGTGCCGTCCACCTCGAGAGCTTCGGAAGCAAAAATAAAACTTCTTTTATTTGCTTTCCAAGTGACTCGAACCTGTGCCCAACACCTTGCATGTGGCGCCATTTCCAGAGGCCCTAAGTGGCATCTTCAGCCACTTTTCCAAGCCTGTTTGCGTGTCAAATTTCACAAACTTTTTCTTTTAAGGCCAGCTTGCCTTAATTTCCTCTTTTAAACTTTAAAACTCGACATTTCTAAGTCATTTCTAAGTTTCCAAAAATTTTCGTTCGGCTTTGTAAACTTGACATTTTCTTACATTTCCAAGTTTCCAGAAATGTGCACTTTCCTATTTTGAATCATTTCCAAATCATTTCCATCCATTTTTAGGTTTCCAAAATTGTTCAAAATTTATTCTTAGTACATAAAACATGTTACTTCGTACAATTAAACCGAAAATGCATAGGCCCTTTCCAGGATGTTACACACACAGCCGTTTCTTCTGGCCGTGTGATACACACGGATGGCACATGGGCGCGTGCCAAGGCCGTGTGAAGTCTACACCTTGCACTTTTAAATTGAATTACCACATGGTGGAAGTACATGGGCGTGTGTATGGACCGTGTGGATAAGTCAGAATGCCAAGGTTTAGTACACGGGCCAAAGCCACGGGCGTGTCAAGGCCATGTGATATTAGTCAGTGTCGACCACGGGTGGAAGACAAGGGCGTACTTTAGGGGTATGCGGGCGTGTCCCAAGTCACATGGGTGTGTGACCCCTGTTTTAACGAAAGGCTTTCGATTGAATTCCGAAAGTTTCGGTTATGTGTTTAGGGCCTCGTAGGCCCATGATATGTATGTTTTGGCTAAGAAAGAGAAGTTTTTAATTCGAAACAAAATTTTATAGCCTGTAAGTACATGTTTAAGAAAGTTTAAGCATAGTAATGTCTCGTATTCGGTGTTAGCCTCGAACTCGGGTATGGAGTGTTACATTTGGTGGTATCAGAGCTATGGTTTAGTCGATTCTAGGACTAATCTAGCATGAGTAAAAGTCTAGCTATACATGCCATAAGTGGACCGTGATAGTGTGATGTCTCCCGGCTCTAACAAAATTATTTTGTTAAGACAGAGATGATTTCCAACTGAGCTAATTTCAGTAAGTTTGTATGAGTTCTAAGCTTTATGATTTCTATCATTGAATTGCTTAGTAAAAGGTACACTATTACCATATAAATGTTTAATGCTATGTTAAACAAAGAAATCAATAAGATCAAGCATGAGAAAGTCCCGATTGAGGGTGAATTTCCCAGGATACTCGATCCACCACATGAGATCAGAAAGTCTGTATAAGACCTAGCCAAGGCATGGCATCGGCAATCAAACAGTTATCATGTAAGTCCAAGGCAAGCTTGGCATTAAACAAGTTATCATGTAAGTCCAAGGCAAGCTTGGCATTGAACAAGTTATCATGTAAGTCCAAGGCAAGCTTGGCATTGAACAGTTATCATGTAAGTCCAAGGCAAGCTTGGCATTGAAAAGCTATCAAGAGAAATATTTCATGTAAGTCCAAGCCAAGGCTCGGTATTGACCAGTTCATGAATAAAGATACCAAGTAAGACCATGTCAAGACATGGAAATGGTAAGTTCCCAAGGGAACTCACGAAAGACTTTCAGATAAGCCCATGTCAAGACATGGCCTCGAAACCAAGAAGAGAGATCCCATGTAAGACCGTATCTAGGATATGGCTTTGGCATCGAGCTAAATGTGAGATAAGGTTTAGTATCCTCAGTCATTCATGGTAATTCATCGGGCAAAAGAGTAAAGCTTAAATGAGATAGCAAGAAAGTTAGTAGTAAAGTTGGTATTATGTCGTGCTAGTGAAGGCTGACTAATAAGTATAATTCATGTTATGAATGATGATGTTGAGATTATGCTTATTATAGTAAAGTATAATGATCTATGTGATCAAGTGTTACAGGTACCTTGTTTACCTTACAAACATGAGACTAGTAAGTACCATGATGTATGTGAGAAGCAGTAAGAGTAAGTAAGCATTTGAGATTTGTGATGCTATTGTTTATGATAAATATGTCCACATGGTAAAAAATCACGTGTGACTGTTAAAGTAGAGAAGATATAATGTTTCGTCTTATGACCTTGTTACAAAGTCACACATATTATAGTGTGGGAGTTAAAACGAAAAAGTTTGACTAAGTAGAATGTAGGAAATGAGTACAGTCGTTCAATGATAAAATGATGAATAAGACCATGGTTGGGCCATGGCGGTATATGCGATCCCATATAAGACCATGTCTGGGGCATGGCATTGGCATCGATACATGGTCCCGTATAAGACCATATCAGGGATATGGCTTCGGTATTAAATAAGATAATCGTATAAGACCATATCTGGGGTATGGCATCGATAGTTGTGGTGAGATCCCGTATAAGACCATATCAGGGATATGGCATCGGCATCAAATAGTAATCCCGTGTGAGACCACGTCTGGGACTTGGCTTCGGTATAAGATTTTGTGTAAGACCATATCTGGGATATGGCATCGACATCGATATGAGTTTGCATGTAAGACTGTATCTGGGATATGGAATTGGTGTTGATATGAGATTTCGTGTAAGACCATAGCGAGGCTATGGCATCGTGACGACATGTAAAGCAATAGCTGGGCTATGATGTTGTGATACGAGTAAGACCATAGTTGGACTATGGAAATCAAGTAAACGACATACTCAAAACCCGTAAGACATTCTCTATATTAATAAGAAATAGTAAGAGGGATTAGAGCTTAATGTTGAGTACTTGAGTAGACATTAAGGTGGAACCTGAGTAAGTGAAGTCACTGTTCAAAATTATAGGTGATGGGAACCATTGTAACATGAGTAAGTATGAAAACTTGCCTGAGGCGAGTTGTGTGACTATGATGATATTTCATTGACAATGAGTAGTAAATCATATGTATGTAGTCACGAGAGTTAGGCTAAGGGACTTTGCAACCTCACTCTCTTAGCACTGTTGAATTATGATGAGATGTTACGAGAGTTAAATTGAGTAAGTTTATATGTGATTAATGCAGTATTTATGTTAGCATTTTGAGAATGCTTTGTATCACATCGATGCATAATACTCTACTAAATAGAGTAACTGTTGTTGAACATGAAGTTGAGGTCCTAGAGGACTAAAATGATGAGGCTATCATCGAGATATGAGATAGACAAGGTCCTATATGAGATCATGTTCGAGGCATGGCCTCGGCACCAAGTTATAAGTCCATATAAGACCTTATCTAGAATATGGCATTGGCATTTAGAGGTGACTCCATATAAGACCACCCCGGGGGTGTGGCATTGGTTTCGTGCATACACGAATGACGACGAATTTGCGTCTTTGATTATCCCTAGTAATCAATGGGACAAATAGATGAGTCTAGAAGTATAAATGAGATTAGTACTAAAGTCATGTGAAGGAGTGAATGCAGATATTCCTGAATAAATCACGAAGAAAATTGTATGATGTGTGGCACAATATGTGCTAAATAAATGGCAAGTATGAGTAGGTTGGCTCGAAGCCTGTGGTTTGTGCATGGTTAGTTAATGCCATGGATGGGATTATAATGATCTCCTTTAGTATTATGTACTAATACATGTTTCCCTTCAGGGATATTGTGGTCGTTCTTTTCATGAAATTGTGATTGTGTGAGAACGTTAACTAACGGAAAAAGTAGACTAAACGGTTGTCGATTTAGTTAATTGAAATCGACATTTCGTCTATCTCCTCGTAACCTTAATTGGGTACCTTGAGGAGGAAGTTGGTGATGAGTCGTGTATAAGAGGTGAAATCACAAGTTTCACATTGTGTGATGGGTTTTTAGGTAAGCTGAATAGAGTTAATGAATTCGGTCGAGATGTCCCTACTATCGTAAGATATGATGCTAGTAAAGGCTTTAGATTAGCACAGCAAGAGAAACTCCGACGAGAGTGTGCTAGAAAAATGTTCTCTGTGTGGAGAAAAGAGTAGATTAATGTATTGAGATATGATTCAAATCCTGTGTATACTTAAGTAGGGAGCATGATACGAGAGTATGCTCATCGAAATGTTCAAACCATGATAGTGGAGTTGAAAGCTATAAAAAGAACTATAAATTGAAAGTTCTAATATTGAGTTCAGTCCGAATCGAGAAACAGAGTTGTCAGGTTGGTGATCCTAAGACGATCACTTTTATGTTTGTGATGTGAGTTAGATGTTATGAAAGATTCATGTTAAGCAATGCGAGTTAGTTACTCGGTTGATATTAGTTGGTAATATCCTAGCTTCAGCAAGGTTAATGACAAGAGCGAGTTTGCTTTTTAGAACAAAAAGAGTTCAGAAGTGAGATAGTAAATGGTATTTTAAATAAACTCTGAATGAGTTTATTCGAGATGATAAATACAGGTTGTATAAGTTTCCGTTGTTGATGATTCCTCGATATAGAATTGGAATGATGATAAATCCAGAACTTATACAGAAGTTTTGGTATGGGATTCAGTGGTAGCATATCTACTAATGCAAGAAAAAGAAAGTACAGTTATGTGCATAAATGTTTTGACAATAGAGTACATTTCACGATATGATTGAGATTATGGTCAGAAATAGTTGACCACTAAAAGCTGAGTTTTCAAAGCGTATAAGTCAAGACCATTACAGTCGGTGAATGATTTAATGAGAAAGTGAGGTAAAACCTTATAGATTTCAAATTCAGTTTGACAAGATTCCCTAAGAAGGGGATGTCATTCGAATTGTAGTGAATCAACCAGTGAAGATCCGAACGATCATTTGGGCATGTACGGAGTTCCAAATTAGTGGATTTCTGGATATAGTATAAGCCCCAGAGGAAGAATAACCTAGGTCTCAAGTTACGTTTCGATCTTATGTATCACAGCTAAAGAGTTTATGGAAACATTTTGAGAATGATAATAGCAACCCCACCTGATAAGATTTTCGGGGACGAAAATCCCTAAGGGGGGAGAATTGTAACAACCCGATTTAGGGGCTAGTCGGAACAGTGATCTCAAAATCACCAATTCATGGTTAGAGAAAATTATTTTCATGTTATGTTATGTGTTATGGCATGTTTATGAGGATGCATGAAAATTTTGGTGCCTTAATTTTAGCGATTTCTAGCTAAATTGTGAAAAAGGACTAAATCGCATAGAGTGCGAAAGTTCCATTCTATAGGCTAAAGGTACCAAATAGCTATGGCTTAGTAATTGAAGGTCCCAAATGAGCAATTTGGCCTTGTCTAAGTGAGTTGGCCGGCCATAGTAAGCTAAGGGGACAAGATCATTAAATGTGGTCATGTTAGGTGTTTAAAAAGAAATAAAATAAGATGAAATAAGCCAAAAAGCCATCATCTTTTTATTTCTTCTTTTTCAACCGAAAATATTAGCCATGGGAGGGCTTTGAAAGCTTCAAAAATTTTAGCAAGCTTCTCTTCACTCAAGTAAGTGATTTTGATGGCTTTAGATGTTAATTTTTGTACTTTTGAGACCCCTAAAGCTTAAGCTTTCTAAAGAGGGGACTAGTTTGCAATATGGTTGAAAGTCTAGGGACTTGCCATGAGAGATTTTATGTTGTATGATGATGTTTTATGAAAGAAAATGAATGATAGGATGATGAGAAACAACTTTTGTGAAATGTGTTGTCATGAAAACACCTAATTGGGACTAAAATGTAAAAGTTGTAATTTGTTCATTAAGGCATGAAATTGATGGAATTGAGAATAGTTGTAAGAGGATTAAATGTTCAGATAGGATTGTTTAACAAGAAAATGTGATGAAAATTTATTTACGAGCCTATGGGCAAAATTGTAATTTTGCCAAAGTATAGGGGCAAAATGGTCATTTTTGCCTAAGTAGAGATTCTATTGTAATATGATCATTAAGTGATTAAATGAGTAAATTTCATTATTCTAGATCAAAGAAAATGAGTTTCAGAACTAGAACGGATGAAAAGAGAAATGTGGGCAAAAAGTCCTTTTCGGCTCTTTCGACATCGAGGTAAGTTCATGTGCAAATGTTGAAATTACATATGAGCTTATTTAGTATTCCAATGTTGTATGGAATGTATATTACTATATGAATGTATGAAATGTCTCTTGATGAGATGTCAATGGAATTGAATTTAGAGTAGTGGGAAAGGTGTATAGCACGATAGGACGATGGTTAAAGGCTCGAGTAAGACCATATTGGGATATGGCCACGGTGTAAGAATTCGTATAAGACCATGTCAGGGACATGGAATTGATATGTTAGTGTATGTAAAACCCAATTGGGGTAGAGTGACAATGAGAACTATGTGCATGAGACTCAAGAGAATTATTTAACAATTCGAATGATTCAATGTATATGTGAATGTATGTGGTTGTACCATGAGTAGCACAAGTATGTGTAGAATTGAATTGAGATGAATTCAATAAATAATGAACCCCTAGTGGGGTATGTGTATTTAATGCATTGTGTGAATGAGAACGAGTACCGTAGAAAGTTAAGTAAAAATGGAAACATGTGAGGATGTTCTTGAATGAATTTTTGAAATAGAGATATACTTGTGAATTATTATCCATGAATGTAAATAACGGTAAGCTATGTGCGATATCACCTTATTGATTATTAATCGATGGGCTATGTGTGATACCATCACTTATAAATAATTGGTGGGCTATATGCGATACCTCCCTATTAGAGATTCAATGGTGGGCTAAGTGCGAAACCACCGAGATATTAGTAGCATGAGCGGCTTGTTGAAAATGCTTGATGTGTTGTTATATATGATCTTATGATGATCAGTGCAGGAACGTATGCTAATTAAACGAGTGAATTGGCTTATGACATGGTAAGAATGTGGTAAGAGATTGAATGAGTAAGTTTCAAGAATGGTTGAGTAAGTAACCATGAGTTTATGAGAGACACTCTTCATGATACTTTGTAAATTTGTATATTCAATGAATATCAATATTTGACACATTATGCAGATGAGCTTACTAAGAATTATTGCTTACTCCTTTACTTTTCTCATCTCTTATAGGTTACATTAACTAGCTCGGGTTGGAGGCCGCCGGAGATGTTTTCACACTATCGAGCAGACTCTTGGTATGAGGTATCAAGTCTTTAGAAGTCATGGCATGTATAGGGCTAGTACTTAAAGTTGATTAGGTCATTGTTAATGTGCCAAATGTGTTGGCCTAAATGAGTTATGGGACGTTTGTATATAGACATAGATGACGACAAAAGTCGATTAAAATCGTTCTAGAAATAGTTCTACCCCATGTATGGGAGAAAGACTTCATTTATATGAATCAAATGTGTTAATTCATGTGTTTTAATTGATGATTTGAGAATGTCTTGAAGTAGTATATGAATGTATGCAGACAAGAGTAGTAAAAGGCTTGGTAAAATAGCCTAAAGTGCCCACACGGATAGACACACGCGCGTGTGTTCAGGTCGTGGTGTCTCCCCGCACCTTAATGTCTTAAGTCAAGATAAACCACGGGCTGGTCACACACCGCTTGTTTGTTGAGCAGTGTGATACACGGATGGCACATGGGCATGTGCCAAGGCGTGTGAAGTCTCGCACCTTGCACTTGTAAATTTAATTACCACACAGTGGAAGTACACGGGCATGTGTATGGACCGTGTGGATAAGTCAGAATGCCAAGGTTTAGTACACGGGCCAAAGCCACGGGCGTGTCAAGGCCGTGTGATATTAGTCAGTGTCGACCACGGGTGGAAGACACGGGCGTGTTTTAGGGGTATACGGGCGTGTTCCAAGTCACATGGGCGTGTGACCCCTGTTTTAATGAAAGGCTTCCGATTGAATTCTGAAAGTTCCGGTTATGTGTTTAGGGCCTCGTAGGCCCATGATATGTATGTTTTGGCTAAGAAAGAGAAGTTTTTAATTCGGAACAAAATTTTATAGCCTGTAAGTACATGTTTAAGAAAGTTCAAGCATAGTAATGTCTCGTATCCGGTCTTAGCCTCGGACTCGGGTATGGGGTGTTACAGGCATAGTATGTGCTAAATCAGGGCAATTGTGAGTAAGTATGGTAAGATGCCTATGACTTGGGTATGGTTAGTTAATATCATGGATGGATTATTTTATGAGCTTATTGTTGCTATTTATACTCATGCAAACTTACTAAGCTTTATGCTTACCCCTTTTCATTGCTCTTTTTTCTTGTAGTATTGCCTTGATAACTCGAAGATCGGGGACGTAGGAGTTCAGAAATCACACTATCGACACCACTTTGGTATAACAATTTAGACTTATTTTGACTATGGCATGTATAGGACTCGAGTATTTTGATTAGGTCGTAATTGTTGGCCAAAGTGTTGGCTTTGTAAGGCATCAAAACCTCCTTTTGTAATGGTCTATTAAGTTAGGCCGATACTTGGCAAATTTTTATGATTAAAGAAATTTATTATTGTTTGATGTGTATGCCCTCGTGTACGATTGTTGAATTGAGTACTTGGATATGCCCTTGGGTTGTGAATTGTGTTGAGATAAATTGGTAATTACATGTGTGCAATGTGGGGTGGCGAAAGGCTTGGTAGATAACCATCTAATTGTCCACATGAATAGACACACGGACGTGTGTCTATACCGTGTGTCCCCATTGCATACTAGGTTTGCAAGTCAGTGTGCTCCACGGGCTAGGGACACGAGCGTGTGCCCAGGCCGTGTGAAGTCTGCACATTAATTGTGGAATTTAAATCGACCACGGGCAGAAGACACAGGCATGTCTAGGCCGTGTGAAGTTAGTCAGAATTGACCACGAGTGGAAAACACGGGCGTGTCTAGTCCGTCTGAAGTTGGTCAGGGTCGACCACGGGTGGATGACACGGACACGTCTTAGGGGCACACGGGCGTGTCCCTAGACCAACACAGACGTGTGGCCCCTGTTTTGTTGGAAAGTTCCTGAGTTCGTAAAAACTCCCAGAATAGTTCAGATACCTCTCAGAGGTATGTTTGGGTCCTCTTAGGCCGAGCACGTACAAGTGATGAGTTTAAAAGAAATTTTATAGCCCGTTTTGAGATGTCAAGTGAGATTAATTAGGTAATGCCTCAATCCCGGTCCCAGCTTTGGGCACGGGTAAATTGTGTTACATTTATTGGTATCAGTGCCACGGTTTAGTCAGTTCTAAGACTAACGTAGCGTAAGTACGAGTCTAGCCATACATGCCATATGTAAGGGTGTCTGAGTAATGATAGTGTGATGACTCCTGACGTATAAAATGGTGTTTTATGTAGTATATGGATTCTGGTCCAGACCGAACTGCAGTCGATGATGCTGCGAGTAACGCGCCGGCTCTCGCTCAAGGGACCGCACCGACCAATAGTAGACCCGAGACCTTGGGTCAGGGAGAAGAGGCTCGAGAAGCCTTTCTCCACATGATGAGCAACAGGTATACTGAGTATACCCGAGCAAATCCTAACGCTCAACCCCTCCGCCCCCACCTATCCCTCAACCCGCTCCAGTAGCTCCTCAAGTGGTTGAGGTGGTAAGAAGAGAAAGGCCTCCGGTGGATAAGATCCGTAAGCAAGGAGTCGAGGAATTTCGAGCGAATAAGGATGATGAACTAGAAAAAGTGGAATTTTGGCTCGAGAATACCATCCGGGTATTCGATGAGTTATCCTGCACGCCTGAGGAGTGCTTAAAGTGTGAGGTGTCTCTCCTGAGAGATTCAACCTACCGATGGTGGAACACCCTGGTGTCGGTGGTGCCAAGGGAGAGAGTTAGTTGGGAATTCTTCCAAGAGGAATACCGGAAGAAGTATATCAGCCAGAGGTTCATCGACCACAAGAGAAAGGAGTTTTTGGAATTGAAGCAAGGCCGTATGTCAGTGACTGACTACGAACAGGAGTTCGTAAGGCTTAGCAAGCATGCACGAGAGTGCGTGTCTACTGAAGCCATCATGTGCAAGAGATTTGAGGAAGGATTGAATGAAGATATCCGCCTATACGTGGGAGTTCTTGAATTAAAGGAATTCGTAGTGTTGGTGGGTAGGGCCTGTAAAGCCGAGGAGTTGGCTAAAGAGAAGAGAAGAGCTGAGTACGAGTCTCGTGACTCGAGGAAGAGACAACTGAATAAGTATCATCAATCTTCATCAAAGAAATCGAGGGATTTCACTACTCGATCAGTCACTTCAGCGGAATTTTCAACCGGAGATAAAGGCAAGAAATTTTTAGCGTCGAAAGGGTAAACCACATCAGTTGCTAGTGTGGGCAACGTTCGACCAAGTAGACCAGAGTGTCCTTAATGTGGAAGGCGCCATTCTGGTGAGTGTCGAGCTAACGAGAAAGCATGTTTTCATTGTGGGTCCTTAGACCACTTTATTAGAGACTGCCCCGAGGTGGGCGAGAAAGAAAAGCCTCAGTATGCAAGATCGGGAAGTACTGCCAGGGGAAGACCACTGAGAAACCCGGGAAATGAAATGGGTAGCAAGAATCCATCTAGAGAGCAAGCTGCTAGAGTCGAGGGTAGAGCATCGGCGAGGACATATGCCATTCGTGCTCGTGAAGAGCCATCTTCCCCCGACGTAATCACGGGTACCTTTTCTCTCCATAATACTCGTGTTATAGCTTTAATTGATCCGAGATCCACCCACTCATACATATGCATGAAATTAGTCTCTAGCATGAGCATGCCCGTAGAGTTTACTAAATTCATAATAAGAGTGTCTAATCCCCTAAGCAAGTGTGTATTGGTTGATAGAGTTTGCAAAGGTTGCCCTTTGATGATTAGGGGTCATTGTTTCCCGGTCGACCTTATGTTATTACCGTTTGATGAGTTTGATGTCATCATTGGGATGGATTGGTTAGTTACCCATGGTGTAATTGTGAATTGTGGGAAGAAGCATATCAAGTTGAGAGATGAAAATGGTAATTTTTTTGTGTTGAATCAGATAAGCCAGATAGGTTGCCAATAGTGATATCAACCATGTCGACTCAGAGGTACCTAAGGAAGGGTTATGAGGCTTATCTTGCCTTTGTGTTGAACAAGAAAGAGACTGATTTGAGAATTGAGTCGGTACCCATGGTATGTGAGTACCTGGATGTTTTCCCGGATGAGTTACCAGGACTACCCCCGGTTAGAGAGATCAAATTTGGGATTAAGTTAGCTCCGGGTACTGCCCCTATTTCTATTGCTCCCTATAGAATGGCTCCAACCGAGTTAAAGGAGCTAAAAGAACAATTGCAAGAGCTGATGGATAAAGGTTTTGCAAGGCCGAGTTTTTCTCCGTGGGGTGCTCCTGTTTTATTCGTGAAGAAGAAAGATGGTTCTATGAGACTATCCATAGATTATCGGCAACTCAACAAGGTAACTATGAAGAACAAGTACCCGTTGCCAAGGATCGATGATCTATCCAATCAATTGAAAGGATCCACGGTGTTTTCCAAGATAGATTTGAGGTCAGGGTACTATCAGCTGAGAGTCAAGGACTCGGATGTGCCGAAAACTGCATTTAGGACTAGGTATGGCCACTATGAATTTTTGGTCATGCCTTTTGGTCTAACGAATACCCCTGCGATCTTCATGGATTTGATGAATCGCGTTTTCGGCCATACTTGGATAAATTTGTCGTGGTTTTCATCGATGACATAATGATCTACTCTCGAGATGAGAACGAACACGCCGAGCACTTGAGTACGGTTCTGCAAGTTCTGAAAGAAGAGAAATTGTATGCCAAATTCAGTAAGAGTGAATTTTGGCTCAAGGAAGTGGGATTTTTAGGGCACATTGTCTCGGGAGATGGAATTAGAGTAGACCCGAGTAAGATTTCAGCAATTATTAACTGGAAACTACCGAGGAGCGTAACGGAAGTAAGGAGTTTTCAGGGCCTAGCCGGCTATTATAGGCATTTTTTCAAGGGGTTTTCAATGATAGCTACCCCGATGACGAGACATTTGTAGAAAGATGTGAAGTTTGTTTGGATAGAAGATTGCCAACAAATTTTTGAGAAATTGAAGACCCTGTTGACTGAGGCTCCTGTTTTGGTGCAACCTGAATCGGGGAGAGAATTTGTGGTTTACAGTGATGCGTCCCTGAACGGATTGGGTTGTGTACTTATGCAAGAGGGTAAGGTGATTGCATACGCCTCTAAGCAATTGAAGCCGCACGAGAAGAACTACCCGACTAATGATTTAGAGTTAGCCGCAATTGTGTTTCCGTTAAAAATTTGGGGACATCATTTATATGGTGAAAGGTGTCGGATTTTCACCGACCACAAGAGCCTAAAGTACTTGATGACTAAAAAAGAATTGAATATGAGGCAACGTAGGTGGTTAGAACTGACTAAGGATTATGAATTGGTGATTGACTACCATCCGGGGAAGGCGAACATAGTCGCCGATGCTCTGAGTAGAAAATCATTGTTTGCTCTAAGAGCCATGAACACTCAGATGATCTTGTTGGGTGATGGTTCCATTTTAGCCAAGTTGAAAGCTAAACCATTGTTTCTCCAAGAGATTTGTGAAGCCCAGAAGGATGATAACAGTTTGCAAGCCAAGTGTAACACCCCAAACCCGGTCAAAACGTTACGACCAAATCTGGATTGTTACAGAGTGAAATAGATTTGAAAACTTTGAAAAAAAACATCGCACTGATCTTGTTTAAAGAATCCATGTTGTGGCTTCCATTAACATTACTTAGAAAAAAAACGTTTCGTTGACTCAACCCTTTTTTTTGTTATTTTGCTAAGTAAGCTAGGTGCTAAAACGGACTCATCATATCCAAATCGGTTTAGGAAAATGTTTGAAGAGTATCAATTGAGTTGAACCTTAAGGCACGTGACTTCTTTTGAAAAACAATATTACTTGCTAAGTTAAGAGAAATTCCAAGTTATACTTACTTATAGCTTATTATTATTATCCATATGTTGAAAGTTCGGAAAACTTCTTGTATGCTTTTGAGAAAAACTCGTTTTTCCTTAATTTATTGCATGCATAATATCAACTTATAACAAAATCCCAAAATAATAATAAAGCGGCCTTATTACAAACTAAAATCCCCAAAATAAAAATATATTTAAGTTAAAGTTCGAGTTTACTGCATAAATTGCATCGCATGGCCACCTCTGGTCCGTCTCGGCCCAAACCCGCCATCTACCGACACCAGAGTCGGTAAAGGGGTGAGTCATCAAGACTTAGTGTGTAAATCCCTGAGTAATGCAAATTGGGCCTTAGCCCATTCAATACAGCACATGATTCATGTATGCTATGCAACCCAACCCAGTTCAGCTCTCCATCCATAACACCCGTGGCATTATGCCACTGTGGTTCATAACCACCGTGGTCCTAGACCACTCGTGACATTAGTCACTCGTGACATTAGTCACTATAATGTACTCATGGGGCCAACCCACCGTGGTCATAGACCACCGTGATAATCTCTGATAATTAACGCATATGTGGGGCCAACCCACTGTGGTACTCGACCACCGAGATAAGTCACTGATCAATACTTGTGGTTTTAACCACCGTGGTACTTAGACCACTCGTGACATTAGTCACTCGTGACAATAGTCACTAATTCTCCCTCCGCCTTTCAAGCATTCCCGAGCCCATGCTTTTTATATTGTGAACAATTTGTATGCAACCATTGCCCCAGAGTAAATCAGATTATATTTCATACATGCATAACATCAAAATATACATACATGCAAATTAACACAATATCAATATCGAGAACTTACCCGGCATCTCCAACCCTACCCCTAAGGGCATTTAGCTTAGCACATCATCCATTTCGGCTTTCAGCCTTTACAGTTAATAACAAAACAGTAAAGAAGGCGTGTGAGTAATACACACCTGATAACGCGTAAGGTTATACCCTCTATGTCGACGCTTTCACCAGCAGGAACGACAACTATCTGTCTATCCCAGACAGACGTCAGCTCTCTACCACAACCCGACGAAAAATCCCGAACCGCTGACACAGCCCGCTTCTTAAACTTAGGAGTCGCTACTATGGGTTCTCTCCCTTCTTCAACTTGAACATTTCTTACATCCATGAAATAGACTTGATCAGAGATCAGAGAGAGACGTCGCTTGTCTAATAAGGAAACGTTGATTAAGGAAACCAAAACCCAGAGAGAATATTAATCATAGGATCTAAGAAGATAATCTTTTACCGTGGTTACCGATGAACCACCCACAACTACTTCGTATTCGAAACCGAGATGACTTGTAAGAGAGAGATTCAGCCTAACAGTCACAGATAGCCCTTGAATATTCGGCTAAACAAAAAGAAGCTTAAAGAAAGTCAAAGGGTATTGGCCGAAATTACCTTGTGTTGAAACAGGTGAAGAAACCAAAGCAGATCCGGCAAAGATGTAACCCTTCACACCTTAGGCTACTCAACGACATTAATTCGGGAAGAAAAGATGAAACAAAAGTCCGATTAGTGAGAATAGAGATAGAGGATTTTCAAAGAAGAAAAGAGGTAGAAGCCGCAAGAAAAGAATAGAGAGAGATTCGGCTTTTGCAGTAAAAGTGAAAAGAATGTTACCTTCAGTAGTCTTGCAACAGGATGAAATCGATCCACTTGACCAAGTCTATTTGGCTATGGAGAGAAAAGCAAGGTGTCAGAGGAGATGAAATAAAGTTTCGGCTTAAGAAGAAAAGTAGAGAAGAAAGATGGAATGCAAAGAAGTGGTATGGTGCTTTCGGTTGTGAGGTTAAAGAGAATGAGTAAAAAGGGAAGAAGAGATTCGGCAAAGAGGCTCAAGGGGTTTCGGCTTAAAAGGGAAAAAGAAAAGGGAAAAGGAAGAATGGTGGAAATGATGAGTAAAATGAAACTAAGGTTTGGCTACCAAGTAAAAGAGGGTTAGGCTAATGTAGGCAAGAGAGTCTTAGGTAAAAGATGAAGAAAATGGATGCACTAATGGTCTCCCGATTTTGGCTAAAGGTCAAAGGAGAAGAGAGTAAAGTTTACTAACAATTTCGACATATAGAAGATAGGAACCCAAAGAGAGAACAAAAGAGCACAAAAGGACTTACTAAGAATCGGCACTATCCACTCCCCTAATGAGTGAATGCCCTCCAAAACCAAAGGAAGAACCCCACTTGATTTTTCGGCACACCCCCTCTCCTAGCACAAAATCGGAATCCTCCCCCCTTCACACACCCCACTTTTGGCCAACAACTCAACTAGCCACCAAATCCCTTGTTCAACTCCTACTTTCACTCTTGTTCACTCATTCAAATGAGTTTGAATAATTCAAACCCCACCTTTTACTCATGGCCACACTTTCAAATTATTGACTCATTCAACACCCATCCATGCAGTGCCCTTGCTGAATCCAACACCCAAGCTCCTCAGGCGCAAAAATAAAGCTTCTCAATGCTGACGACGTGACTCGAACTCTTTCTCCCTGCAGTTTCTCCCTTGTGACGCCACTTCAAGCACTCTAAGTGGCGCCTCCTTGCCACTTTACCACCTCTTTATTTGTGTTAACAAGACACAAACAAATATCCTTAAGGCCTGCCTCAGCTAGCTCTCCCCTAAAGTGCCTAAAAGTAAAATTTTCACCAAGGCTCAGGCTTAACCCCGAGCCTTCCCAGGACCCCCAAACAACCAAATTAACGAACAAAACATGCCTACACGTAGCAACATACAATAATACCAAGCCCCTAATTCCAGGATGTTACACCAAGAGAGTTTTATGTGAGTCGAGTGTTGAGACAGACTTTCGAGTAAATCTTGATGGGTGTCTAACATTTCGAGATCGAGTCTGTGTACCCAAGAATGATGAGCTCATTCGCAAAATCTTGCATGAAGCGCATAGCAGATGTTTGAATGTGCACCCAGGCAGCACGAAGATGTACAATGATTTGAAGAAATTGTATTGGTGGCTTGGTATGAAGAAAGATATTTCCAAGTTTGTATCGAAATGTCTGATTTGTCAACAAGTGAAGGCTGAACATCAAGTACCTTCGGGTTTACTTCAGCCCATTATGGTTCCTGAGTTGAAATGGGACCGTATCACCATGGACTTCGTGACGGGCTTACCGTTGACTCCAAAGAAGAAAGATGCAGTATGGGTAGTGGTTGATAGACTCACAAAGATAGCCCATTTTATACACATGCATTTAGTCGACTTTTCGCTTGATAAATCAAGCGGACTTGTACATGTCGAGATAGTAAGACTCCATGGTGTACCGTTGTCGATCATCTCGGATAGAGATCTGAGATTCACGTCACGATTTTGGAAAAAGTTGCAAGAAGCCTTGGGCACAAAATTAAATTTCAGTACAGCCTTCCATCCATAAACTGACAGATAGTCGGAGAGGGTAATCCAGATACTTGAGGACATGCTTCGATGTTGCGTTTTAGAATTCCAAGGTAGTTGGGAGAAATACTTAACGTTGGTGGAATTCGCCTACAACAACAGTTTTCAATCAAGTTTGAAGATGGCGCCTTATGAGGCATTCTATGGGCGTAAGTGTCGAACTCCCTTGTATTGGTCAGAACTCAGAGAGAAAGAGATACACGGGGTTGACTTGGTTAAGGAAACTGAGGAGAGGGTAAAAGTAATACGTGACTATTTGAAAGTCGTCTCAGATAGACAGAAGTCCTATTCAGATTTAAAAAGGAAAGAAATAGAATTCAAAGTCGGTGATAAAGTGTTCTTGAAAGTATCACCTTGGAGGAAAGTCCTCAGATTTGGCCGGAAGGGAAAATTGAGTCCACGCTTTATCGGACCTTATAAGGTTACCGAAAGAATAGGGCCTGTAGCTTATCGGTTAGTTTTGCCACCTGAGTTAGAAAAGATTCATGACGTCTTTCACGTATCCATGTTTCATCGATACCGTTCAGACCCTTCGCATGTTATAGAGCCGACAGAGGTAGAGATACAACCAGATTTAACATATGGTGAAGAACCAGTTAGAATTTTGGCTCGTGAGGTCAAACAGTTAAGGAACAAAAGCATAGCCCTAGTTAAAGTCCTATGGCAAAGGCACGGTATAGAAGAGGCCACGTGGGAGTCTGAGGAATCAATGAGAAACCAATATCCAAATCTTTTCACTGGTAAGATTTTCGTGGACGAAAATCCTTAAGGGGGGAGAATTGTAACAGCCCGATTTAGGGGCTAGTCAGAATAGTGATCTCGAGATCATTAATCTGAGATTTGAGAAATTTATTTTTATGTTATATTATGAATTAGAACATGATAGCACATGTGCATGAAAATTTTGGTGCTTTAATTCTAGCGATTTCATGTTTAATCGCGAAAAATGACTAAATTGCATAAAGTGTGAAAGTTCCATTATAATTTCTAAAGGTACCAAATAGCCATAGATTGTTAAATTGAGGCCTTTAAAAGGAAATTTAGTCCCTTGTAATTGCTTGGCCGGCCATAGACTAGATGGGAGACAAAGATGGACAAAATTTGGTCAAAGTTAGTAAGAGTTGGTGACTAATTTGACTAGTTTAATATTAGACTAAAGAAAGAGAAAATATCATCTTTCTTGTTCATCTCTTCAAACGAAATTTGCAAGGAAAATAAGGGTTGAAAGCTTCAAAAATTTCAGCACACTCATCTCCTCATTAGTAAGTGTTCTAGTGATCTTTTCTTGAAAATAGTTGTACTTTTGAAACCCCTAGAGCTTGAGCTTTCAAATGAGGGGACTATTGTGCAATATGGTGAAAGGTTTAAAGTTTTTCCATGGGAGCTTTCATGGTTATTTGCTGCATTTTTTTGGAAGAAATTGAGTCTTAGTTGTTAGATGAACAACTTTTGTGAGAGGTGTTAGCATGAAAACACCAAATAGGACCTTGATAAAAAGGTTACAAATTATGTAGTAAGTATGTGAAATATTGATTTTTGATGATAGCTTTAAAAGTATTAAATGTTTACCTAGGCTTGTTGAAGGTAGAAATTTGATTAAAATTGATTTCCGAGCCTAGGGGTAAAATGGTCGTTTTACAAAGTCTAGGGCAAAATAGTACTTTTATCTAACCATGATTTTGGAATGCTTTTATTAATGAGATAATTAAAATGAGCTAAATTGCTATTATAGAGCAAGAAGGATTGAGAATGCCTCGATCGAGGCAAGAATAAAGTCTCGGACTAAACCGTCGAGCTAGCTCATTTTGAAATCGAGGTAAGTTTGTATGTGATTAATACAACATTTATGTTAGCATAATCGAGAATGCTTGATATCATATTGATGCATGACACTCCATTAAATTGATGTTGAATGAGATGTTGAAGTCCTAGTGGACCATGTGAATATGAAAATGCTATCATCAAGATATGAAATAGATAAGGTCCGTGATAAGACCATGTCAGGGACATGGCCTCGACAGATCGAGTTGAAATCCGTGTAAGACCATATCGGGATATGGCTTCGGTAATGAATATGAAAATCGTATAAGACCATATCCGGGATATGGCATCGATACTTGATGTGAAAGTCCATATAAGACCATATCCGGGATATGGCATTGGCGTTTAGAAGTAACTCCAAGTAAGAATACCTCGAGGATGTGGCACTGGCTTCGTCTCTACATGATCGACGATGAGTATACGTCTCTGACTATCCCTAGTGATTAAAGGGATAAGTAGATGAGTTTAGAATTTGAAATGAGATTTGCACTAAGGTCATATGAATGAGTGAATACAGGTACTCGTGAATGAGTCACGAAGAAATGTTTACGACATGTGGCATAGTATGTGCTAAATAAGGGCAATTGTGAGTATGGTAAGATGCCTATGACTTGGGTATGGTTAGTTAATATCATGGATGGATTATTTTATGAGCTTATTGTTACTATTTATACTCATGCAAACTTACTAAGCTTTATGCTTACCCCATTTCATTGCTCTTTTTCCTTGTAGTATTTCCTTGATAACTCGAAGATCGGGGACGTAGGAGTTCAGAAATCACACTATCGACACCACTTTGGTATAACAATTTAGACTTATTTTCACTATGGCATGTATAGGACTCGAGTATTTTGATTAGGTCGTAATTGTTGGCCAAAGTGTTGGCTTTGTAAGGCATCAAAACCTCCTTTTGTAATGGTCTATTAAGTTAGGCCGATACTTGGCAAATTTTTATGATTAAAGAAAGTGATTATTGTTTGAAGTGTATGCCCTCGTGTACGATTGTTGAATTGAGTACTTGGATATTCCCTTGGGTTGTGAATTGTGTTGAGATAAATTGGTAATTGCATGTGTGCAAAGTGGGGTGGCGAAAGGCTTGGTAGATAGCCATCTAATTGTCCACATGAATAGACACACGGGCGTGTGTCTATACCGTGTGTCCCCATTGCATACTAGGTTTGCAAGTCAGTGTGCTCCACGGGCTAGGGACACGGGCGTGTGCCCAGGCCGTGTGAAGTCTGCACATTAATTGTGGAATTTAAATCGACCATGGACAAAAGACACGGGCGTGTCTAGGCCATGTGAAGTTAGTCAGAATTGACCACGGGTGGAAGACACGGGCGTGTCTAGGCCGTGTGAAGTTGGTCAGGGTCGACCACGGGTGGATGACACGGACATGTCTTAGGGGCACACGGGCGTGTCCCTAGACCAACACGGGTGTGTGGCCCCTGTTTTGTTGGAAAGTTCTTGAGTTCGTAAAAACTCCCAGAATAGGTCAGATACCTCTCGGAGGTATGTTTGGGGCCTCTTAGGCCGAGTACATACAAGTGATTAGTCTAAAAGAAATTTTATAGCCCGTTTCGAGATGTCAAGTGAGATTAATTAGGTAATGCCTCAATCCCGGTCCCGGCTTCGGGCACGGGTAAGGGGTGTTACAATTCATCCTCTTTGTCTTAGCGTCTTTACCTTAGTAGTTAGTTAATTTTAGATTAAACAATAATTCACTTCAATTCTTAGGCTAAATAATAGAAAGAAAGTTAGTATTAGTACTTTTGGTTCCTTTGGGTTCGACATTCCGGTCTTGCCACTAAACTATACTCTTTGTTCGATAGGTGTGCTTGCCTCAATCGTTGTCACGATTAGTTTCTAGGCTAGATAATTCATTATATAAATTTTAAGACTCGACATAACGATCAAGTTTTTGGCGCTAGTTGGGGAACTAAAATATTAAGAACACTTGATTTTTATTACTTTAGCCATTTTATTTATTTACAATTTATTTTTATTTTATTTTAACTTTGCTAATTTTTCTCTTTCTTTGCTTCTGGCAGGTAGTTCTAGTTTATGACTAGAAGAAACCCGTCAGGACCCTTGATTTTTGATAGTGAAATAAAACATACCACTCGCAGAAACCGAAGAGATGTCACTGAATAATTATGAATGGCAAGACATGAGGACAATGCCTAATAAAGCAACCGGTGTTTTCAACCTTGACGCGGTCACCATGTTATCTAACCAGGTAGAGCTTTTAAATAAAAAATTTGATGGTTGGTATGATTCTACGTAGGTACATCCGGTAATACAGTACAATACAAATGGAGGAGGGGTGAACAACACAGAATATCTATCCTACAACCCTAGCATAGAGAACGAACAAGTCAACTATATGGGTAACTATTCTAGACCTCAAAATAATCTTTATAGTAACACTTATAATGCAGGTTGGTGGAACCATTCCAATTTCTCGTGGGATGGCCAAGGAAATCGGAGACAACAACCCCTCCCAGGCTTTCAACAACCACCTTACCAGCAGGAAAAGAAGCTGAACCTTGAGGAGATGCTAACAAAATTTATCGCGGTGTCAGAAACTCATTTTCAAAATAGCGAGACAATGCTCAAAAATCAGTAGGCATTAATTCAAGGGATCGAGAACCAAATAGGTCAGCTTGCTAAGTCGATCTCGTAAAGACCATAAGGTATCTTGCCTAGCAACACCGAAACTAACCTAAGAGAGCAGACCGCAAGCAATAGCGCGCCACGATAGTGAAGGGTTAGATGAACCAAAATTGAAGTAAGAGAATATGGTAGAGAAAGGTAAGGTTGAGGTAAGCCATGATAAACCAAAACTGGTAATTACAGAGTACCAACCTCGTGTGCCATACCCCAATGCGATAAAGAAAGACCACACAGAGGAACAATTCGGTAAATTTCTTAAACTTCCAAAGAAATTACATATTAACTTGCCATTTCTTGAAGCTCTTTCGCAGATGCCAGATTCAAGGAAATTTTCAAAAGAGTTTTTGACAAACAAACGGAAGTTAGACGATACGTCGCATTTGGAGCTAAACGTAGTGTGCCCAACAATTCTATGAAATAAACCACCACGTGAGCTCACATTTCGTGTAAGTGACGAAACGATCACTCTTTAGGTTCTTGACATGGCTAGGACATCGGGTATTAAAGATGGAACCAATCACTTCAAAGTTGGGGACCAGGTACTATCAGATACAACCGACCCTCGAATAGTCGCTTCAGAACTTAATACAAATGGTGCGACTCCTTTTACAGTACTTAAGGTCTTTTCATACGGAACGGTCGAGGTAACACATTCTAATTTTGGCAATTTTCAAACCATATGTTGACAGAATTGATAGTAAGAAAAATGAGTTTCGAATCCGTAAACCACCATGGCCATACGAATAACAAGTAAGCCTAGCTCAAGACTTTAAACGAGTGCTTCTCAGGAGGCAACCCGAGCACTAACCCCACTAACGTCCATATTTTTGAATTTTAGCATCTAACTAAAAACTAACCAAACTTTTAGGCGTAGATTTCCATACCACACGGCCTTGCACACGGGCGTGGCCGTGGCCTTGTGGACACCACGAGTATGCATAGCGACGTGGCGGATATCATGCAGAAACAGGACAAAAATTTTCCCCAAGACACGGGCTCTGACTAAATGCCACGGTAGTGCAACGCGACCGTGGTCGAAACTTCCTAAAGAACACGAGCTGAGATAAACCCACACGTCCGTGCGAGGTGGCCGTGGTCGATATTATCAGCTTTTTCACATATCGCCGCCACCACCACCTCGAGATCACTCCGATGATGATAAACTCTCTCATGGTAAGTCCCTATACTTTCAACCATATTGCAAATTAGTCCCCTCAAAAGCTAGCTTAAGCTTTGGGGACTCCAAAAGTACAAAAATTATCAACTAAAACCATCAAAATCACTTACTTGTAGAGAAGATGAGTTGCTGAAATTTTGAGCTTCAAGAACCCCCATTCTTGCTTTTTTTTCGGTGGGAGAAGAGAAGAAAATAAAAAGATGATAGCCTTTTGCTTATTTCATCTTATTTTATTCATTTAGTCAACAAAAGTCACCAACTCTTGTCAAATTTTTAATTCTTTGTCCCCTTGACCGCCCATCTCTCTTGGAAAGGTGTAATTGCACTTTAAAGACCTCTAGTTTACAATCTATAGCTATTTGGCACCTCTAGCAAATAAAATAGAACTTTCGCACTTTATGCGATTTAATCCTATTTCGCGATTAGGCATGAAATCGTTAAAATTAAGGCACCAAAATTTCCATGCATCCTTATAAACATGTTATAACACATAAAATAACATGAAAATAATTTTCTCTAACCTCAGATTAGTGATCCCGAGATCACTGTTCCGACTAGCCCCTAAATCAGACTGTTACAATTGTCCCCCTTAGGGATTTTCATCCCAAAAAATCTTACCATGAGAAGCTGCTCTTAACATTCCTAAAACGTTTCCACCAACTCTTCAAATTTACAAATCGACTTTTCCTCAAGTTTCTCTCGCCAACAACCTTTAAGCTGTAGTACACAAGGTCGAAGCACAACTTCCTCCCGGGTACATATACTCAACAATCTTACAACTGTGAAATCGGCATATGCCAAGATGATCATTCGGATCTTTATCACATACTTTACTAAAAAAAAAATTTGGATGACATCCCCCTCCTTGGAAATCAAGTCACTTCAATTTTTAAATTTATTGTATTTTATCTCACTTTATCACTAGGATACTCACTGACTGTAATAGTCCTGACTTGCACATTTTGAAAATTCAGCTTTTAGTGGTCGACTACTTCTTATCATAAACTCAATCATCTCGTGAGATGTACTCAATCGTCAAAACATTTATGCGTATAACTGCACTTTTTCTTAGTCTTGCATGAGTAGACATGCTATTACTAAGTCTCATACCAAAACCTTCTGTATAAGTTCTGGATTCATCAACATACAATTTCTACCTCAAGGTAACATCAGCAATGGAAATCTTATTCGACCTGAACTTTGATGTAACACCCCAAACCCGATCAATACGCCACGACCGAATCTGGTATGTCACTAAGGAAAATATTTTTGAAAGAATCGGATTAACAATTAAATTTTGTGAAAAACTCTTTGAAATTCTTTATTTGTCGAAAATAAGTTAAAACTGAGATTTACTTTAAATTACATAAAACTTAAAAACTTAGTTGATGAATCATAGGATAGAAAACATTTATACCTTGTTAAGATAATTTGAAATATCACTTTGAAAATCCGTTTGCAATTGAGTATAGAAACTTGAATTTTGGAAATCACTTAATTTGTTGAAAACACTTAACTTGTAATGTTTTCTATCGAACTATTCCTATTACCCGATGGTAAGATTTTTAAAACCATTGCGAGTTTTTAGTTTAGAAAACTTTGAGCTCAATTTTTAGATTAGCCAAGTGACATGCTTAAACATGTTTAGAATAAATCCCAAAGCATATAAATAATCCAAAACATAAATTAAAGAGGCCTTATTACAAATCCATAAAATATGAAAACCCAAATTAAAATATAGTACCCCAAATGGAAGTTCATGTAAAACCAAACTTTATTGCATGGCCTCCTCGAGTTCATCAGGCTCCACATCCGCGATCTCACGAATCACTGAAAATATAAGGAGAAGGTGAGTCACCAAGACTCAGTGCATATTCCCTCTCCCGGGTAAATACCACATGCTTACACAAATATAACAAGGCAACATATATGTATAATGCACCCAACCTAGCCATCCATAACTCCTTTTCTACCCCGTGTGGTACCAAACCACTGGTGGTGCTAAACCACCGGTGTCCAAAGACACAAATGTGATACCAAATCACTGGTGACCGTAGTCACGAATAATCCATCTGTGGGGCCAACCCACGTGTGATACCAAATCACTGGCAGATGATCCCATATCTGAAAAGTGGGGCCAACCCACGGTGGAGTTAATCCACAGGGACGAGTCGCTATGAGGTGCCAAACCTCTGGTGTCCGAAGACACGAATGTGATACCAAATCTTTGGTGGTGCCAAACCACGGTGTCCGAAGACACGAATCATCAAGTTGTGGGGCCAACCCACGTGTGATACCAAATCACTGGCAGACGATCCCATATCTCAAAAGTGGGGCCAACCCACAGTGGTATTAACCACAGGGACGAGTCGCTATGAGGTGCCAAACCTCTGGTGTCCGAAGACACGAATGTGATACCAAATCACTGGTGGTGCCAAACCACTGGTGTCCGAAGACACGAATGTGATACCAAATCACTGGTGGTGCCAAACCACTGGTGTCCGAAGACACGATATCAATCTTCCCCCTCCTTTCATATTGCCCATACCAATGCAATATATAAACAAGTCATGTCAATAAACTTTGATGTGTATCTCATAACGAATATATCATAAATCGTAGATCATGATTTCAATCCACATGTATTAACAACATATTGAAACGGACTTACCCGAATCCTCATTCATACCATCATGGTATCATATCCAGATCTCATCGATTTACCCACTTTCATAATATGATTAGTTATAACACACATAAATACATATATTAACCAAGTTATAAAGTGTGTAAGATACACACCTTTCACCAAAGTAATAACTAACGTCCGAAGATCCGATCTACCACTAGATCACCTTGTCCTACAATCGGCCAATATTATGATTATGAACAAAGGCCATTCGGCCATAACACTAAATCCCAGAGAATTATCCTTCGAAAAACCAAGTCTTACCTAAACTTACCCAAAACGATTGTCAACGAATCGAGACTTAGATTGATTGCTTCCAACGTCCGAAGAGCCTAAAAGAAATCGGTTTCTAAGAATGATTAGAACCTTGCAACCCAATGCCCATAGATTCGGCCTTAGTCCACAAGAAAATAACATAGAGACGAGAAAAGAATTGAAGAAGAAACGGCCAAGAACACTTACCCTTTTCCAAAATCGATTGAAGAAAAATCAAAGAGAGTCTACCCTTGAATATTCGGCCAAAAATAATACTAAAAGGAAGTAGAAAAATTCGGCTATGGTGAAGTGAAAAAGAAAAGAGAAATAAAATGGTAATGGATGTTTAAACTTTGAGTGAAAGAAAAGAAATGGAATTTGAGATGGGTAAAGATTCAGCCAAGAGAGGATGAAAGAAAATGTGATTAAACAAAAGTCAAATGAAGAAAAGAGAGATGTGGGAGAGAGAGGTTGGCCAAACACTATTTTGCCAAAGAAGAAAAGTGCACAAAAGTTCCAATGTTGTTTGGTTTCAAGAGGACAATTGAAAGAAGAGAAATGGTATTTGGTTCACACAAAATAAGGCTAAAACCAAAAGCAAAAATTGCACCAAAATGCACAATAACATTCGGCCAAAGAGAGTGTTTTTGGAGAGGGAAAACAAAAATGCAAAAAGATGTTCAAAAGGAAAAATTGACCAACTATTCCCCCAAAGCTACTTACAAAATTCGCCACCCCTAGACACCCATGCCGTCCACATTCATCCACTAAAGGCCTAGGATTACTTTCCAAAACATCCTCCATATTCCATGCCTTTTGTCCCCTCTTAATACCATAACTTCAAGATTCTTATCCCCAACATGATGCTTTCCTTAAACAAAATTCAACTTACCAAAAGAAATAGTCCAACCTATCATAAACATAGGTTGACTGACCATCAATGCTAGAACAAAAATAAAGGCTTCAAAAAAAATGTTTTCCATGATACTCGAACCTCTAACCTCAAGCCACCTTTCAAGCTCCTTAACCAACTTGCCACTTACTCCTCTTATGCTTTAATTTAACACTTAAATTAACTTAAGTGCTAAGCTCACTTAATCCACTTCATTAAATAAACCTTACTAAAAAAAATTATTCTAACTTCCTAAATAAAATCAAGCCTTCACAAGACTATGCTAACACACAAAATTCGTACCCAAACCAACACAACAGATACTCAAATTTTAGGATATTACAATTCTACCCTCCTAAAAAAAAATTTCGTCCTCGAAATTACCTGCTCAAAAGAGTTGAGGGTACTGCTGCCTCATTGCATCCTCCGGTTCCCACGTAGCTTCTTCCACGCCATGATTCCTCCATAAAACCTTCACTAAAGGAACGGACTTCCTACGCAAAACTTTCACATCTCGATCTAGAATCTGCACAGGTTCCTCTTCTACTGTCAGATTTGGGCTCACCTCTATTTCCTCTACTGCCACAACATGCGATGGATCAGAACGATAGCGTCTAAGCATGGATACATGGAACACATCGTGAATCTGACTCAGCTCTGATGGCAACTCGAGCTGATAGGCTACTGGTCCCACTCGTCTCAACACCTTATACGGTCCAATGAACCTTGGACTTAACTTGCCTTTTCTCCCAAATCTTAACACTTTCTTCCATGGCGAGACCTTCAGAAAAACTTTTTCACCCACGGCAAACTCTATATCCCTCCGCTTGAGATCGGCATATGACTTACGCGCCTATCGAAGCTTCCTTGAGACGAGCCCGAATCATCTTAACCTTATCCTCGCCTCTCGCAACCAACTCTGGACCTAACATCCGACGCCACCCAACTCTGTCCAACATGTAGGCGTGCGACACCTCCTACCATACAACGCCTCATATGGTGCCATCTTAATGCTTGCTTGGTAACTATTGTTGTATGCGAACTCACTAACGGTAAAAACTCTTCCCAGTTTGCCTTGGAAGTCCAAAGCAGATCCTCAAAGATATCCTCTAAAATCTGAATAACCCTTTCCGATCGCTCGTCAACCGTGGATGAAATGCGATGATCGAAATCCAACCGCGCACTCCAAAGCCCGATGTAACGCTCTCAAAACCTTGATGTAAATCTAGGATCTCTATCTCGAGATGATCGACATCGCACACCGTGCAACCTCACTATTTCCGCTACATACAACTTAGCTAACCTCTGGGCGAATAATCCATCCTTCACGGAATGAAATGAGTGACTTAGTCGACGATCCACAATCACCCAAATCGAATCCTTCTTACTAGGTGTAAGAGGTAATCCACCGACAAAGTCCATAGTGATCCTTTCCCACTTCCCTTTGTGGAATCTTCACCGGCTAAAGTAAACCTGACGCAGAATCGATGCTCCGCCTTGACTCACGACATGTCGGACATTTACCCACAAACTCGGTTACCTCACGCCTGCACTGCCACCAAAAGCGCTCTCTTAAATCCCGATACATCTTGCTTCCTCCGGGATGCATAGCATATGGGCTGTTATGTGCATCCCAAGAATCCTTTGCCTCAACTCAACATCCTTCGGCATACAAGCTCTCCCTTTAAAAACACAGTACTCCATTCTTTGGACAAACTATATTCCTCTAAACCTCCATTCCGAACTCAGTAACCTCCGATCATTTAAACCATCATCCTCTAACCGCTTCTCCTTGATTTGCTCTAACCAAGTAGGCTTGACTTGCAGTTCACCCAAAAGACTCCCATCGTCATATAAGCTAAGACGAGCAAACATCGATCTTAAGTCGACACAACCTTACGGCTCAACGCGCCCGCCACTACGTTAGCTTTACCGGATGGTACTCAATCGAACGATCGTAGTCCTTCAACAACTCAATCCATCTACGCCTTAAGTTCAAATCCTTACGAGTCAAAAGATACTTAAGACTCTTGTGATCCGTGTAGACTATCGACTTCTCTCCGCATAAATAATGTCTCCATATCTTCAAAGCAAAAACCACAAGCAGCTAATTCCAAGTCATGCATCGGATAATTAACCTCATGTGGTCTCAATCTGCCGAGATGCATAAGCCACTACCTTCCCTTCTTGCATCAAGACACATCCCAAACCAAGATGTGATGCATCACAAGAAACCGTGAATTCCTTGCTCGCCTCAAAGTTGAATCAAAGCGGAGCTTCATCGAGAATCTTCTTCAACTTGTCGAAACTTCCTTGTCGCTTCTCGGTCCACACAAATGGAACTCCTTTCCTCAATAACTTGGTCATAGGTGCTGCTATCAAAGAAAATCCTCTACAAATCTTGGTAATACCCCGCTGCACCTAGAAAACTCGAATCTTAGCCACCGACTTAGGCGACTTCTAATCCAACATCGCCTCAATCTTCCGAGGATCCACTCTAATCCCCTCGGTGATACTACGTGACCCAAGAAAGTCACCTCCTAAGCCGTAACTCGCACTTACTAAATTTGGCGCACAACCGCTTTTCCTCGTAATCGCAACACTACTCGTAAATGCGCATCATGCTCCTCTCTCCGACTTTGAGTATACCAAAATATCGTCTATAAATACTACAACAAACTGGTCTAAAAGCTGGCTGGAATACTCGATTCATCATATCCATAAATGCACGTGTAGGCGTTAGTCAACCCAAACGGCATCACCGTAAATTCGTGTAGTGCCTATACCGAAAGCGAAAAGCCGTCTTATGGATATCACCTCTTTCACCTTTAGTGATGATATCCGGACCTTAAATCAATCTTGAGAAAATCGCTGCTTTCTTAAGCTGATCAAACAAGTCATCTATCCTCGGCAAAGGATACTTGTTTTTGATCGTCACTTATTCAATCAAGCGGTAGTCTATACACATCCGCATCGTACCATCTTTCTTCTTAACAACAAGTACCGCGCTCCCCATGGCGAAACACTTGGTCGAATGAAACTTCGATCCAACAACTCCACGAATCTGGGCCTTTAATTCCATCAATTCCTTGATTGCCATCCTATACGGAGCTATAGACACCGGCGCCGCTCCGGCAATGATCTATACCAAATTCAACTTCACGGTCCGGAGGTAGTCGGAAGTTCTTCAGAAATACGTCAACATATTCCTTTACCGATGCGGACATTCCCACATTAGACTCCTTAGCCTCCAACGCACACACATGAACCACGAATGCCTCACACCCTTCCTAACCAACTTCACGACTTTCAACGCAGATACCACGTTGGATAGATAATCTCTTCTATTACCTATCATGACCACCTCTTCGCCTCAATCGACTTCAAAACCATGCGCTTTAGCGGCGCAATCCAAACTTGCTTGGTACTTGACCAACCAATCCATCCCAAGTATCAGATCGAACTCCTCAAATGGCAATTCCATCAGATCAGCTACGAACACTACCCCTTGGAGTTCTAGGGGTACATCTCTATCTGACTTATTTACTTCTACAGAGTGACCCTGAGGGCTAAATCGTCATCTTCCTAGAAGTAGTCTCGAGTCTAGATTCATAGTCTCTACTATGCTACTGGCAACATACGAATGTGTCGAACCCGTATCTATCAAAGCAGTATATGGTTTACCAAAGATTAAAAACGTACCGGTTATGACATCCGGTGCGTCGCCCTCCTCTCGACGCCTCATTGCATACACCAAACCAGTTTGTCTTGCCTCGGTGTTGCCAAGCACCTGCGCCAGCGCGCCTCGGCCTCGACCGAACCATTACCTCCTCTACCATTACCGGGACCTCTCTCGTGGTGGTGGTCCTCATTCTCGAACCGAGCACGACCTTGACCTCGAATCGATTCATGGCTAGCTTACGTGGACAGTCTCTCACACGATGATCCAGCGAGCCACACTCGAAACATCCTTTCCCTCCGGTCCAACATTCGCCCCAATGATATTTCCCAAATCGATTACACCATGCTGGTCCACGATTAGCGATGCACAGCCTCCTGCACCGATTCGGCCCACTTTGCCTAGCCCTCTTTTGAGAATTACCGGCTGATCCCGATGATCCGTAACCTCTCTTATGCTTATTCCGATCGTAACTCTACCTTGCAGATTCCTTGATTCCTTCGGCTATCTTAGCCTTTTCAACCAAAGCAGCAAACTCTCGCTCCTGATGTGGAGCAATCAACAATCTCAGCTCGTCCCTCAAACCATCTTCGAATCGAACACATCGTTCGTGCTCCGATGCCACAATACCTCCAGCATATCGGCTCAGTCTTAAAAATTCTGCCTCATATTCTGACACAGACTTACTACCTTGGATTAAACTCAGAAATGCCTTACGTTGCACATCAATGTAAATAAACCCAACGTATTTCCGCTGATACGCTGCCTTGAAATAATCCCAAGTGAGATCCTCCATCCGCAAGCACCATCTACATCTTGTGAGCCACCATTGATATGACTCATCCCGGAGAAGCGATACGATTCCTTTCAGCTTGTCCTCAGCACTCAAATCCAAGTCATCCATGATTCGCTCCGTCGCCTCTATCCAATATTCAGCCGCACTGGGAGCTACGCTTGAAACACCTCGAAATACCTCCGCTCCATTGGATCGGAGTCGCTCAGATACGGATTTCCGAACTCCCGTGCCTCCACCTATTCCAGCTACCCTTTCAAGAACTCGCAGCATCGCCTGAGACACTGCGTCATCCCCCATTTGATCCTGTTGCTCAACTCCAACTGCTGGTGGTGGGGGTAGTGGTACCTCATTTTCGGATCCTTGACCCGACCTCACTGGCTCAGACACAGCCATCCTACCTCGACCACGTCCACGCATAACACGACCTCGACCACGAGTACTCATATCTAAAGTCTCGACTTATCTGATTTAAAAGCGTTATGCATTAGTCATTATTCCACTTTCATTAAAGCACAGTTTTATGAATAATTTTAATAAGAAATTGTTTCGCGAGTACATTCAACCTATAGTTTGGGTCTCTAGAGTAGTTCCTACTACTATGTAGTCATGCCAACATCATCATATCATATCATCAAAATCAACAGTTTGATGTACTTACTAGGGCGGATTGATGTCGGAGACTCGGGGCCATGCCTTTCCAACCATATAATTTTCAACAAAAACATTTTAAAATTCATTCTTTAAAACATGTTGGGCCTCGGGCCCACAGCCGAGCTTTTGAACTTGGCTCTGATACCAATTTGTAACACCCCAAACCCGGTCAATACGCCACGACCGAATCTGGTATGTCACTAAGAAAAATATTTTTGAAAGAATCGGATTAACAATTAAATTTTGTGAAAAACTCTTTGAAATTCATTATTTGTCGAAAATAAGTTAAAACTGAGATTTACTTTAAATTACATAAAACTTAAAAACTTAGTTGATGAATCATAGGATAGAAAACATTTATACCTTGTTAAGATAATTTGAAATATCACTTTGAAAATCCGTTTGCAATTGAGTATAGAAACTTGAATTTTGGAAATCACTTAATTTGTTGAAAACACTTAACTTGTAATGTTTTCTATCGAACTATTCCTATTACCCGATGGTAAGATTTTTAAAACCATTGCGAGTTTTTAGTTTAGAAAACTTTGAGCTTAATTTTTAGATTAGCCAAGTGACATGCTTAAACATGTTTAGAATAAATCCCAAAGCATATAAATAATCCAAAACATAAATTAAAGAGGCCTTATTACAAATCCATAAAATATGAAAACCCAAATTAAAATATAGTACCCCAAATGGAAGTTCATGTAAAACCAAACTTTATTGCATGGCCTCCTCGAGTTCATCCGGCCCACATCCGCGATCTCACGAATCACTGAAAATATAAGGAGAAGGTGAGTCACCAAGACTCAGTGCATATTCCCTCTCCCGGGTAAATACCACATACTTACACAAATATAACAAGGCAACATATATGTATAATGCACCCAACCTAGCCATCCATAACTCCTTTTCTACCCCGTGTGGTACCAAAACCACCTGGTGGTGCCAAACCACCGGTGTCCAAAGACACAAATGTGATACCAAATCACTTTGGTGACCGTAGTCACGAATAATCCATCTGTGGGGCCAACCCACGTGTGATACCAAATCACCGGCGACGATCATCCATATATCGAAAAGTGGGGCCAACCTACGGTGGAGTTAATCCACGTGGACGAGTCGCTATGAGGTGCCAAACCACGGTGTGCGAAGACACGAATGTGATACCAAATCTTTGGTGGTGCCAAAACCATCGTGTCAGAAGACACGAATCATCAATTTGTGGGGCCAACCCACGTGTGATACCAAATCACTGGCAGACGATCCCATATCTCAAAAGTGGGGCCAACCCACGGTGGTATTAACCACAGGGACGAGTCGCTATGAGGTGCCAAACCTCTGGTGTCCGAAGACACGAATGTGATACCAAATCACTGGTGGTGCCAAACCACTGGTGTCCAAGACACGAATGTGATACCAAATCTTTGGTGGTGCCAAAACCACCGGTGTCCAGAAGACACGATATCAATCTTCCCCTCCTCTCATATTGCCCATACCAATGCAATATATAAACAAGTCATGTCAATAAACTTTGATGTGTATCTCATAACGAATATATCATAAATCATAGATCATGATTTCAATCCACATGTATTAACAACATATTGAAACGGACTTACCCGAATCCTCATTCATACCATCATGGTATCATATCCAGATCTCATCGATTTACCCACTTTCATAATATGATTAGTTATAACACACATAAATACATATATTAACCAAGTTATAAAGTGTGTAAGATACACACCTTTCACCAAAGTAATAACTAACGTCCGAAGATCCGATCTACCACTAGATCACCTTGTCCTACAATCGACCAATATTAAGATTATGAACAAAGGCCATTCGGCCATAACACTAAATCCCAGATAATTATCCTTCGAAAAACCAAGTCTTACCTAAACTTACCCAAAACGATTGTCAACGAATCGAGACTTAGATTGATTGCTTCCAACGTCCGAAGAGCCTAAAAGAAATCGGTTTCTAAGAATGATTAGAACCTTGCAACCCAATGCCCATAGATTTGGCCTTAGTCCACAAGAAAATAACATAGAGACGAGAAAAGAATTGAAGAAGAAACGGCCAAGAACACTTACCCTTTTCCAAAATCAATTGAAGAAAAATCAAAGAGAGTCTACCCTTGAATATTCGGCCAAAAATAATACTAAAAGGAAGTAGAAAAATTCGGCTATGGTGAAGTGAAAAAGAAAAGAGAAATAAAATTGTAATGGATGTTTAAACTTTGAGTGAAATAAAAAGAAATGGAATTTGAGATGGGTAAAGATTCGGCCAAGAGAGGATGAAAGAAAATGTGATTAAACAAAAGTCAAATGAAGAAAAGAGAGATGTGGGAGAGAGAGGTTCGGCCAAACACTATTTTGCCAAAGAAGAAAAGTGCACAAAAGTTCCAATGTTGTTTTGGTTTCAAGAGGACAATTGAAAGAAGAGAAATGGTATTTGGTTCACACAAAATAAGGCTACAAAAGCAAAAATTGCACCAAAATGCACAATAACATTCGGCCAAAGAGAGTGTTTTTGGAGAGGGAAAACAAAAATGCAAAAAGATGTTCAAAAGGAAAAATTGACCAACTATTCCCCCCCCAAAGCTACTTACAAAATTCGGCCACCCCCTAGACACCCATGCCGTCCACATTCATCCACTAAAGGCCTAGGATTACTTTCCAAAACATCCTCCATATTCCATGCCTTTTGTCCCCTCTTAATACCATAACTTCAAGATTCTTATCCCCAACATGATGCTTTCCTTAAACAAAATTCAACTTACCAAAAGAAATAGTCCAACCTATCATAAACATAGGTTGACCGACCATCAATGCTAGAACAAAAATAAAGTCTTCAAAAAAAATGTTTTCCATGATACTCGAACCTCTAACCTCAAGCCACCTTTCAAGCTCCTTAACCAACTTGCCACTTACTCCTCTTATGCTTTAATTTAACACTTAAATTAACTTAAGTGCTAAGCTCACTTAATCCACTTCATTAAATAAACCATACTAAAAAAAATTATTCTAACTTCCTAAATAAAATCAAGCCTTCACAAGACTATGCTAACACACAAAATTCCTACCCAAACCAACACAACAGATACTCAAATTTTAGGATATTACAATTGACATCTAGTCAAACTCATTCAGAGCTTAATTAAAATACCATCCATTATTTCACTTCTAAACTCATTTGTCTCGAAAGGAAAACTCGCTCTAGTCATTTACCTTGCTGGAACCAGGATATTACCAACTAAGGTCAATCGATTGACAAACTCGCATCGCTTAACAATGATCTTCCATCTAGACAGTTGTACTATGTCTACTATCTGAGAAGTATTTCAATAACTATACGCACTATTGAAATAGTTCAAGCCATTTCATTAACTCACATTCAAATTTGCTGTAGCATTAGAAACTGATCGTTGTTTTCGTGATGTCAAAGTCTTAAAATTTATAAAAAGAATGATCGAACCTGGAAACTAACTATGACAACGATTTGAGGCAAGCGCACCTATCGAACAGTAGTATAGTTTAGTGGCAAGACCGGAATGTCGAACCCAAAGGAACTAAAAGTACTAATACTTTCTTTTTATTATCTAGCCTAAAATAAAGGGAATTTGTGTGTTTAATCTAAATTAATTAACTACTAAACTAAAGACTCTAAGACAAAGAAGAATGAATTTGGGAAAATAACTTGAGGAAAAACCAATTGATTAAGACGACACCCAAGGAAGAATCCACCTAGACTTCACTTGCTATCTAACTCTGAACCAGACGATTTATTCATTTGACTTGATCCGTAAGATTCCCTAATGTATATTAAACCCTCTCTCAAAGAGAATAACGTCTAACCCTAGGTTGATTAATTGAAATCTCTTTCTAATTAAAACCCCTAGAATTGTATTAACTCGATCTATGGAATCCCATATTAGGTTTCACCCTAATCTGGCAAAATCTCGTCACCTTATCTCATGGCGCGCGATCAACTCTGCTTAACTATGCTAGATCTACTCTTAGGCAGGGACTTTTGCTCCTCCACCTAAGCACATCAAACTTGGATCAATATCCCGGAAATATCAACACAAGAATTAAGAACACATAATTAAGAACAAGTCAAATATTTATCATATAGTTTAGTAAACGATAACAAGATTCATCTAAGTTTCATCCCCCTCAGGTATCTGAGGGTTTAGTTCATAACAATAAAAGAAAACATCTCAGAAGAAAAGATAAAACAAAACATAAGAAATCCCTAAAACTCCCTGAAGGAATTGAAGGAGAGTCCCTCCGTCTTGAGTATAACTCTGGCTTCTAGAGATGAATCAACTGGCTATCCTCGAGTGAATCCCCACAAGTCTGCCTTCTCTGGCCTAGCAAGATGCCACTAGACGATAGCCTTGGGCTCCCCCTTTTAGGTCATACTTAGGGTGTATATATAGGCTTTTGGAATGTGTTTATTTGCCCCTAAGCATCCCAATCCAAATGAAACTTCTCTTTGCCACGGCAGGGGCACGGCCATGGAACACGCCCGTGTGAATCGTGGCCAGGTCGTGTTGGACTTCATTAATGAGGCACGACCGTGTGGTCTTGGGTACAGGCCGTTCCGATTTCGTGATCTGGCCAAATTGGCCCGTTTTAAGCCTGTTTTCCGTTATTTTCATCCTCCGATGCTTCCCTAAGTATAAAACATGAAAATAAAGGATTAAGAGCACCAAATTACATAAAATAAGGGATAATTCATCCAAAAGCATGCTAAATGTGGGATTAAAATATGTTACTTTTACGGTTTATCAAATACCCCCACACTTAAGCTTTTGCTTGTGCTCAAGCAAAATTCTCAACTCATAATTAAAACAAACTTCCCTTAAATCATAATAGTCATTAATAATGTTTCGTCATAATTCAAGGATAATTCATACATGGATAATTCAACTCAAAGGGTTCTAAAGATTCAAACAGTCTAAGTCATACAATTGTAGCACAAAACATAGGTGTTTCCCCTCATCTAAATAATTACCTGCGATTCAAAATCGACGAGGATTGACATCCTCACTAAAGATTCACTCAAATCACTCAAATTGTTTAAGGTTCAGAATTAAGCACTCAAAAGTCAAACATGAAAAGTTAATCCCATAGGCTTGCATGAAAATCAAACCTCCACCACTATGATATGAAATGATACACAAATCAAAAGGTCTTTAACAGGTTGTAAATGGGCTTGGGTTAAAGGTGTGGATAAAGGTGAATTAGAGGGTTAGAATCGAGATTGGGTGACAAATTACCTAACCAGAAACAATGAACTAAATAAAAGTAATCAATTAAAAATTAATAAAACTAATACTACGAGCTTCTTCTTCAATATTTGGAATTCAAATGTATAAGCTCATTACAAATCTAACATTGAATATACTTCGATTTTTTTTAGAACAAATCATAATAAGGAATAAATTACTGAAATAAAGATCATAGTTAGGCAACTGATCAAATCAAATCTCGACATAAGGGTAGTTAAAAAGGATAGTGATAACAAATAAAAAGGGTTTTGGGTTAATATTAGCGGGTAAGTCAATAAATGGGGTTGTTAGGATTAAAAAGGGTTCACTAGGGGTTAATTGTGAAGGTAGGCTTTTAGTGGAGTAAGTGAGTTAAATCCTAGGTGCCTTCATCATCTCTGTATATCAAATCAAAGGTGTGGTCTCGGTATGTATAATCGATGCAAGTTCTAGAATAACAAATCAATGTTGACACACTCATAATCAATAAAGTGAGCAAGAGAAAAAGAATATGCTCTATAAGGCTCAAAATCTCACGAAAATTATGGGTTTTTGATGTCAGCCTCGTAAATTTCAAATTTCAAGGTAATATTCAAATTCAGGTAGACAACCTAAATTTTTTTTTTCTTTTCTCAAAAATAGACTTGTCATGCTTGACTCTCTAGTATCTTAGAATTTAATTATCAATGCACAATTATCAATGACTTAATCCAAGACACATCAATAAAAATCATAAATCAAAGGAATTTCATTCTAATTATAATATGAGAAACTTACTTAAGAAACAAGACATAATTCAGGATTTGAGAATAATGCAAAAAGTTTGGCACCTAATTTCAGGAATTTGAGAATAATGAAAAAAGTTAGGCACCTTTTTAGGTTGTTCACCCCCCACACTTAAGATGTACATTGCCCTCAATGTACAAAGATATATATATAGACAATTAAGTATAAATTCAAAAGATATGGAGAGAGGTGAAACTCCGTGAATTATGGATGAAATCCTTGCGTTGGAGGTGAAAGATAAGTTGGAGGGGTCGTTCTTTATGACGATCTTGCGCTAGATGAAGAAGTTGGGTAGCTCATGGAGGATTAGCTAGGATATAATAATTAAAACTATACTAATTAAATAATTAAATAAAAGCAAGCTAAAGTGAAGAAAAATAAAAATAAAAAATAGAATAAAATTAAAGGAAAAGATAAATGGACCGTAGAGTCCTTATTGTTGGATGGTTCGCGAGGTGGGCGTGATTTCTAAGGCTGCGGTGAGTTGGTGGTCGTGGTTCCAGTGTGATTCCCTAGCAGCCTGTAGAACCTAAAATTAAGAAACTAAAATAAAATAAACTGAGTTAAGTAGAAGAGAAGTAAAGATAAGGAAATTGAAGCAAAAGAGAAAAACGAAGTAAAAACTAAATGGCCTCAAATGTCCTTGGCTCGTCGAATGATTGAAGCGACCGGCATGAACTTATATAGATCGGTCTCCCTCTGGGAGACTATGCTTGATTCCTTCCGCTTCTGCGGCATTTGGTGTAGCTCAAGGGTTTTGGGAATGTATTGGAGAAGAAAAGTAGGGGGAGGTCTGAATAATGGGATAGAATAAAGGGGATGGGGAGTAGGAAAGTGAGTAAGGGAGGAGAAAAAGGAGAGGGTTTAAATAGATTTTGAAGCCTGATACAACCCCACGCCCGTGTACCGTGGGCGTGCTAAGTCACACGGCTGCCTCGCATGGGCGTGTTGAGCATCGTATCGTTTCTCCCACGCCCATGTTCAGGTTGCCAAGCCCGTGTGTAAACTACCAGTGTCGAGCACGGCCGCATCGCATGGCCATGGGGTTTTATCGGTGCCCGTGGTGTGGTGGTTGGAGTCCGTGATTTGAAAATTGATTCGCTCTGACTCGTACCATCTCTGGCATGTCAGTACGGTGATTCGGTGCATCCACATGCCCATGGCCACGGCCATGTGCAAGGCCGTGTGGCCTGGAATTCTGTACCTTTGGTTAGTTTATAGTTAGGTACTATAAAGAAAGGATAAAATAGAATAAATAAGACAAAATAAAAATGTAAAAGTTAATGGGGTTAGTACTCGGGTTGCCTCCTGAGAAGCACTCGTTTAAAGTCTTAAGCTAGACTCACCTCTCGTTCGCTTAATCAGGGTGGTTTGAGGAGTTGAAAGTCCTTCCTCATGCTATCAGTTTCATTATCATAATAGAGTTCAAGTCGAGATGCGTTTATATTGAAAGTACCAAAAATAGGATTACTTACCTCGACTGTTCCGTATGGGAAAACACTGATTAGTGTTAGGGTCAGGAGGAGATATTCGAGGGTCTGGTTTATCAATCAATACTTGATCTCCGATTTTGAACTTGTTTTCCTCGTGGAGTGGCTCTGGTTCTGCTTTGTGTATCCCTTATTTTTCCTTAAAATGTGTCTTCCACTCCGTCTAGATATCGGATCGAATCCCTCGTTCCTCATGAGTTATTTCTTTGTTGGCACACGGTATAGGATCGGGTTCAGTTGTATTCTTTTGTGGTGCTTCTTGAAAATAAGGGTTAACCGAATGGTTATCATTCGAATTTATTTCTCACCTTGATTATTCGATGTTCTAGTTGAATCGAGGGCTTGAAGAGTGACTGTCTCGTCACCTACACAGAGTACAAGTTCGCCTGCATCAACATCGATTTTAGTTCTAGCAGTTGCTAAGAATGGTCTTCCTAAAATTAGGGGGATCGTGTTGTCCTCATCCATGTCTAAAACGACAAAGTCTACTGGGAATACAAATTTGTCAATTTTTACGAGTACATCTTCAATTATGCCCCTAGGAATTCTAACAGTTTTATCAGCTAATTGAATGCTCATCCTAGTTTGTTTGGGCCTCCCTAGACCTAGTTGTTTAAACAATTTATAAGGCATGACATTTATGCTTGCCCTTAAATCAGCTAACGCATTATCAATAGATAAACTACCAATTAAGCATGGAATTGTAAAACTCCCTGGATCTTTTAATTTCCGTGGTAGACTATTTTGCAATACTGCCGAGCACATTGCGTTTAGTTCCACATGTGATGCTTCGTCTATCCTTCGCTTTTTCTTCAACAGCTCTTTTAGGAATTTTCTAGAGTCTGGCATCTGCGTAAGAGCTTCAAGTAACGGTAAGTTAATATGTAATTTCTTTAAAAGTTTAAGAAACTTACCGAACTGTTCCTCTGTGTCGTCTCTCCTTAATGCTTCGGGATATGGTATGCGAGGTTGGTACTCTTTGATTACCGATTTTTGCTTATTATTACTTGCCTCAACCTTACCTTCTTCGACCACGTTCTCTTGCCTCGAATTGGGCTCGTCTAACCCTTCACTATCTTGAGCTGTTATGGCTTGAACTTGCTCCCTTGGGTTAGTCTCGGTGTTGCTCGGTAGTCTTCCATCTGGTCTCTCGGAGATTTGCTTAGCGAGTTGCCCGATTTGATCCTTGAACTCTTGTGTCAATGCCTCAAGTTTTGTTTCTATCTTTTGGAAACGTGTTTACGTATTTTGGGAACGATATTCGACGAGATTTGCTATGAAGTTTGTCAACATCTCTTCAAGGTTTGGCTTCTTTTCCGTGGGTAGGGTGTTGGTGGAAGTTTTGGGATGGTTGTTGCCTTTGATTTCTTTGACCGCCCCATGAGAAATTGGGGTGGTTCTTCCAACCTGGATTATAAGTATTACTATAAGGGTTATTGTTAGATCGGAAATTGTTACCCATATAGTTCATTTGTTCGCTCTCCATGCCCTGTCCGTAGGGTGGGTACTCAGGATTCACTACTCCTTCACTTGCGTCGCACTGCATAACTGGATATGCTAGCGAAGAACCATATAAACCATCAAATTTTTTATGTAATAATTCTACCTGGTTTGATAGCGCGGTCACTGCATCAATGTTGAAAATTTCGGCTGCTTTGGCTGGCCTTGTCCTTGTAACTTGCCACTGATAGTTATTTAGTGACATCTCTTCTATAAACTCTTAAGCCGCTTCAGGATTTTTGTTGTTCAGGGTTCCACCGGCAGCTGAATCGATTAGTTGCCTTGTTGAAGGGTTCACACCATTGTAAAAAGTTTGGACCTGTAGCCACAAAGGGAATCCGTGGTGTGGGCACCTCCTTAACAGATCTTTGTATCTCTCACATGCATCATAAAGTGTTTCTAAATCCATCTGTACAAAAGAAGAGATATCATTCCTCAATTTGGCCGTTTTGGCTGGTGGAAAATATTTTAGTAAAAATTTTCGGTCATTTGATCCCATTTAGTGATTGACCCTCGTGGAAGAGAATGTAACCACTGTTTGGCTTTATTCCTCAAAGAAAAGGGAAATAACCGAAGACGGATGGCATCACCAGAAACGCCATTTATCTTGAAGGTATCACAGAATTCTAGAAAATTTGCTAAGTGTGTGTTAGGATCTTCATCCTGCAAACCATCAAACTGAACAAAGCTGTTGTATCATCTCGTATAGTGTTAGGTTTCAGATTCAAAATGATTTTTGCAGCAATAGTAGGCCTAACAATACTAGATTCAGATTCTGTTAAACTAGGTTTAGCATAATCATACATAGTACGTGGAGCATGATTTTCGGCCATCACTTGAGGTGGCGGATGAATCTCAGCCATCCCTTCAGTAGGATTGGTTTTGCCTTCTTGCTCTCCTTCTATGTAGTTTAAGCTTCGCCTTATCTCTCTACGATTTCTGCGAACTGTTCTTTCAATATCACTGTCGTAGATTAGGGTTCCTATCGGGTTCCTTCTAGTCATAAACTAGAGGTACTGAAAGGAGGAAACAATAATGTAAGAAAAATTAGCTAAGTTAAAAATTAAAATAAAATTAAATTGCAAAAAATAAAAAATGGCTAAAGTAATAAAAATTAAGCTTTCTTAATATTTTAGTTCCCCGGCAACGGCGCCAAAAACTTGATCGTTGTTTTCGCGATGTCAAAGTCTTAAAATTTATAAAAAGAATGATCGAACCTGGAAACTAACTATGACAACGATTTGAGGCAAGCGCACCTATCGAACAGTAGTACAGTTTAGTGGCAAGACCGGAATGTCGAACCCAAAGGAACTAAAAGTACTAATACTAACTTTCTTTTTATTATCTAGCCTAAAATAAAGGGAATTTGTGTGTTTAATCTAAATTAATTAACTACTAAACTAAAGACTCTAAGACAAAGAAGAATCAATTTGGGAAAATAACTTGAGGAAAAACCAATTGATTAAGACGACACCCAAGGAAGAATCCACCTAGACTTCACTTGTTATCTAACTCTGAACCAGATGATTTATTCATTTGACTTGATCCGTAAGATTCCCTAATGTATATTAAACCCTCTCTCGAAGCGAATAACGTCTAACCCTAGGTTGATTAATTGAAATCTCTTTCTAATTAAAACCTCTAGAATTGCATTAACTCGATCTATGGAATCCCATATTAGGTTTCACCCTAATCCGGCAAAATCTCGTCACCCTATCTCTAGGCGCGCGATCAACTCCGCTTAACTATGCTAGATCTACTCTTAGGTAGGGACTTTTTCTCCTCCACATTAGCACATCAAACTTGGATCAATATCCCGGAAATATCAACACAAGAATTAAGAACACATAATTAAGAACAAGTCAAAAATTTATCATATAGTTCAGTAAACGATAACAAGATTCATCTAAGTTTCATCCCCCTCAGGTATCTGAGGGTTTAGTTCATAACAATAAAAGAAAACATCTCAGAAGAAAAGACAAAACAAAACATAAGAAATCCCTAAAACTCCCTGAAGGAATTGAAGGAGAGTCCCTCTGTCTTGAGTATAATTCTGGCTTCTAGAGATGAATCAACTGGCTATCCTCGAGTGAATCCCCACAAATCTACCTTCTCTGGCCCAGCAAGACGGCCCTAGACGATAGCCTTGGGCTCCCCCTTTTAGGTCATACTTAGGGTGTATATATAGGCTTTTGGAATGTGTTTCTTTGCCCCTAAGTATCCCAATCCGAATGAAACTTCTCTTTTCCACAGCAGGGGCACGGCCATGGCACACACCCGTGTGAATCGTGGCCACGCCGTGTTGGACTTCATTAATGAGGCACGGCCGTGTGGTCTTGGGTCCAGGTCGTGCCGATTTCGTGATCTGGCCCAATTGGCCCGTTTTAAGCCCGTTTTCTGTTCTTTTCATCCTCCGGTGCTTCCCTGAGTATAAAACATGAAAATAAAGGATTAAGAGCACCAAATTACATAAAATAAGGGATAATTCATCCAAAAGCATGCTAAATGTGGGATTAAAATATGTTACTTTTACGGTTTATCAGAAACTCTATCTCATTAGGATTCAGAAAACACATGACATTTTCACAAAATTTATATTATAACCTCTATTTTACAACTTAGTCACAAAAGTGATCGTCTCAGGATCACCAATCTAACAATCTCTTTCGACGGAATTCTAACCATTCAAAGATGTAAACTACCTCTTTACACTCGGTATTAAAAAAACCTTTCAATTTCATTAGTACATCATACAAATTTACAAACTCTTTTTCTCGATTCATACTGAACTCAGTACTAAAACTTTCAGTTAATAATACCTTTAATGGCTTTCAACTTAACCATCACGGTTAAAATATTTCAATGAGCATACCTTTGTATCATGCTCCCTACTCATGTACGCATAAAATTTCATTCTCCTTATTGATTCATGTGTAAATATACACAGAACTCGAATCATATCTCAATACATTAGTCTACTCTTTTCTCTACACTGAGAATATATTCCAAACACACTCTCGTCTGAGTTTCTCATGATATGCTAATCTAAAACCTTTGCTATTGTCACATCTCACGATAGCAGGGACATCTCAATCGAATGCATTAACTCTATTCGGGTTGCCCAAAAACCCATCGCACAATGTGAAACTTGTGATTTCACTTCTTATACTAGAAGTATCACCTTTCTATGATCAAATCAAAAGTGCAATCATAGTAGATATGACTATCACAACTCAAAGAATACACACACTTTAAAGATAACCATGATCAGTGGAAATATAAGAGGGATCTCACATAAAGTTTCATCACCAACTTCCTCCTCAAAGTACCAGAATAAGGTTACAAAGAGATAAAGGAATGTCAATTTCAATTAACCAAATCGACAACCGTTTTGTCTGATTTTTCAATCAGCTAACATTCTCACACGATCACGATTCATGAAAAGAACAACTACATCACCCCTGAAAGGCAACATATATTAATACATAATACTCAAAGAGATCATTATAATCCATTCATGGCATTAATTAACCATACACAAGTCATAGGTTTCTTGCAAAACTTACTCACACTTGCCCTTATTTAGCACATACCATGCCACATATCGTAATCGTTTCTTCGTGACTCATTCACGAGTACCTGTATTCACTCATTCACAGGACTTTAGTGCTAATCTCATTTACATTTCTAAACTCATCTAATCATCCCATTAATCACTAGGGATACTCAAATATACATAATATCATCATTATTAAAAATACGAGGCCAATGCCACATCCCAGAAATGGTCTTACATGGAGTTACCTCTAAATGCCGATGCCATATCCTGGATATGGTCTTATACGAGATTTCACATTTAAAATCGATGCCATATCCCAGATATGGTCTTACACAATTCTCACATTCATTACCGAAGCCATATTCCAAATATGGTCTTATACAGAAATCTTAATTCGGTGCCGAGACCATGTCCCAGACATGGTCTTATACGAGACCTTATTCATTTCTCATCTCGATGATAGCATTTTCATATTTATTATAGTCAGCTAGGACTTCAACATTATATTCAACATCAATCACTCAATTTAGTAGAGTATTATGCATCAATATGATACCAAGCATTCTCAGTTATGCTAACATGAATGTTGCATTAATCACATACAAACTTACTCAACTTGACTCTCATAAACATCTCATCATGATTCAACAGAGGTAAGGGGGTGAGGTCGTAGAGCCCCGAACTTGACTCTCGTGACAACCTACATATGATTTAACATTCATCACTAATGAAATATCATCGTAGTCACACAACTCGCTTCAAGCGAGTTTTCACGTTTACTCATGCTACAATTATTTCTATAACCCATAATTTTGAACAGTGACTTCACTTACTCAAGTTCCACATTAATGTCTACTCGAGTACTCAACATTTAAATCTAATTTCTCTTACCATCACTTATCAATTTAGGGAATGTCTTACGGGTTTGAATATGTCGTCTACTTGATTTCCATAGTCCAACTATGGTCTTACTCGTATCACAACATTATAGTCCAACTATAATCTTACATGTCATCACGATGCCATAGCCTCAATATGGTCTTACACGAAATTTCATATCACCACCAATGCCATATTCTAAATACGGTCTTACATGGAAACTCATGTCGATGCCGATGCCATATCCTAGATATGGTCTTACACGAGACCGTACGTCGATGCCATGCTCCAGTCATGGTCTTACACGATTCCATACCGAGGCCAGGTCCCAGACGTGGTCTTACACGGGATCATGCATCGTTACCAATGCCATGTCCCAGACATGGTCTTATATGGGATCACATGTATTGCCATGGTCCTACCATGGTCTTATTCATCAATTTGTCATTGAACGACCGTACTCATCTCCTGCATTCTACTTAATCAAACTTCCCAATTTGACTCCCACACTATAATATGTGTGGCTTCATACAGAGTCACGAAATAAAACATTATACATCCTCCACTTTAACGGTCGCACAAGAGATTCAACTATGTGGACATATTGATCATACATCATTCTAACAGTTGTACATACACATATATCCCGTTCTCTGGGTAAATTTACTCACTATATGCTCCTAACCCAATAGGTTGAGTATATAACACCGTATGCATATAAACCAATATAGATAAGCTTATCACTTTATAACTCTCATTTCAATCCTCAAGTTAGAATTATCTCATTTCATACCTTATCACACACATGTCATAAACTTCTATTCATACCTCTCTGAGTTTCAACAATGCATAAGCACATTTCAATTCCCTCATTATCACTTACAACATTATTGAAATTAGCTCGGTTGGGAATCATCTCTGTTTCAAAAAAATAGTTTCGTTAGAGCCGGGAGATATCACACTATCACGGTCCACCTATGGCATGTATAGCTAGACTCTTACTCACGCTAGGTTAGTCCAAGAACCGACTAAACCATAGCTTTGATACCACTAAATGTAACACCCTATACCCGAGCCCGAAGCTGGGACCGGGTTTGAGGCATTACCTAACTAATCTCACTTGACATCTCAAAATGGGCTATAAAAATTTCGTTTAAACTCCTCACTTACACATACTCGGCCTAAGAGGCCCTAAACATACCCCAGAGAGGTATCAGAACTATTTCGAGAACTTTTACGAGCTCGAGAAACCTTTCAACAAAACAGGGGCCACACGCCCGTGTTGGTCTAGGGACACACCCGTATGCCCGTAAGACATGCCCGTGTCTTCCACCCGTGGTCGATCCTGACTAACTTCACACGGCCTTGACACGTACGTGTCTTCCACCCGTGGTCGATCCTGACTAACTTCACAGGGCCTAGACACACCCGTGTCTTCCACCCGTGGTCGATTTAAATTCCACAATTAATGTGCAGACTTCACACGGCCTGGGTACACGCCCATGTCCCTAGCCCGTGGAGCATACTGACTTGCAAACTTAGCAAGCAAGGGGACACACGGTCGATCCACACGCCCATAGGGCTGACGGTGTGTCACTCACGGCATAGACACACTCCCGTGAGTCTACTCGTGTGGACAATTAGATGGCTATCTACCAATCCTTTGCCACCTTACATTGCACACATTCACACACCATCACATACACTTCACATATCATCAATTATAACTCTTGAATTATCACATTAAATCTATATAAAAAAATGAGGTCTTCATCCCATTCACGAGGGATAATTATTTCTGGTATAATTACAATCGACTTAAGCCATCATCTATGGCTATACACAACCGAACCATAAACTCTCTTAGGCCAACACATTTGGCTATATCAACTTTAAAATACTATCCCTATACATGCCATAACTTATAAGGACTTGAAACCTCATAACAAGCGCCTACTCAATAGTGTGAAAACATCTTCGACGGTCTCCTTCCCGAGCCAATTAAGTTAACCTATAAGAGATAAGAAAGGAAGAGGAGTAAGCAGTAATGCTTAGTAAGTTCATATACATATAATACATTCATTAATCATCCTCAACCACACAGGTGTTATAACAAGAGTTACTTTTAAACTCATGGTTACCATTCAATCATTCATAATGCTCATCCATCCCATTTCTTAACAAATTCTAACCATATCACGAGCTTAATGCTCACATTCATTAACATACATTCATGCACTTAACATCCCCTAGTCACATGATACAACACATCATAGTACCAGTCACTCAGTGATTTCGCACTTTGCCCACCATCAATCTTTAGTAGGGCGGTATCGCACATAGCCCACCGTCAATCTATAATAGGGTGGTATCGCACATAGCCCACCATTTGATACCAAATACGATGGTATCACACACTGCTCATCGATAATTAATAATAAGGCGGTGACGCACATAGCCCACCATTTAACATTATTGGTAATGTTATCGCACACAGCCCATCACTAACAGTTAATAAGGTGGTATCGCACTTAGCCCACCCTTATTATACTTTTACGGATATTTATCCACATACATTTCACTATTTCAAATGTTCACCCGGGAACATCCATACACACTATCATTCTTAATTTGATTCCTAACATGATCATTCACATTCACGAATTACATTAATAATTATAACATATGAAATCAAGGTGTATTGTTTACTCATAACTCACCATGATTTCCTCATATACTGAATTCACCTCAAGTGAGCTCTGGGCACGTACCTGTACCTTTCATAGTATAACCACATACTTTCTCATTTCAACATACTCATTGATTTATTCACTATATTGAAGAACACTTATGAGCCTCATATGCATATAGTATCTTATCAACATCATACCATTAATAGGGTCTCACATGAATTATTATATCGATGCCATTTCCCGGACTTGGTCTTATACAATTTCTCTCACCGAGGCCATATTCCAATATGGTTTTACACGGGACCTTTATTATCACTATATTATGCTATTTGCACTCCCACTAGTCTTAAATTAAATTAAGACTTTCATTTCTTGACATCCCGTCAAAATGTATTTAACGTATACATGGAGGCAACAAACAATTCATACAACATCGAAACATTAAATACTTCACTTAGAGTTGCATAATTTAGAACATGAACTTACCTCAATATTGAAAGGGTAGAAAGGGACCTATTTGCCCATATGTCTCTTTTCTCTTGTTCTAGGTCCAAATCTCGTTTCCTTTGATCTAGAACCATAGAATTTACTCCTTTAATCACTTATTAATCATAATACAACATAATCTACACTTAGGCAAAAATGACTATTTTGCCCTTATACTTTTGGCAAAATTATGATTTTGCCCTGGCTAAATAAATCACTTTTCATCACATTTTCTTATTAAACAAGCCTAGCTGATCATTTAATCCTCTTATAACTATTCACAATTCCAACTATTTCATGCATTTATTAACAAATTACAACATTTGCATCATAGTTCTAATTAGGTGTTTTCATAACAACACCTTTCACAAAAGTTGTTTCTCATCTTCCCAACATTCATTTTCTTCCATAAAAACTCAGCAACCAACATAAACTCTCTCATGGCAAGTCCCTATGCTTTCAACCATATTGCAAATTAGTCCCCTCAATAGCTAGCTTAAGCTTTAGGGACTCCAAAAGTACAAAAATTATCAACTAAAACCATCAAAATCACTTACTTGTAGAGAAGATGAGTTGCTGAAATTTTGAGCTTCAAGAACCCCCATTCTTGCTTTTTTTCGGTGGGAGAAGAGAATAAAATAAAAAGATGATAGCCTTTTGCTTATTTTATCTTATTTTATTCATTTAGTCAACAAAAGTCACTAACTCTTGTCAAAATTTTAATTCCTTGTCCCCTTGACCATCCATCTCTATTGGGAAGGTGTAATTGCACTTTAAAGACCTCCAATTTACAATCTATAGCTATTTGGCACCTCTAGCAAATAAAATAGAACTTTTGCACTTTAGGCGATTTAGTCATATTTCGCGATTAGGCATGAAATCGTTAAAATTAAGGCACCAAAATTTCCATGCATCCTTATAAACATCTTATAACACATAAAATAACATGAAAATAATTTTCTCTAACCTCGGATTAGTGATCCCGAGATCATTGTTCCGACTAGCCCCTAAATCAGACTGTTACACCGTGGCCTATCTTTTCTGTAAAACAAAGAAAGAGAAAAAAATTCTATTGAAATCCATATACGATAGAATTGATTTAAAATATATATTACTTTAAATTATCGAGTATATTAAAATAAATCAGAAAGTTCTTTTATGTACAAAAATATTTTAAGATACGATAGAGTTTATGAAAATTCACGAAAGAGATTTAGGATTTTTGAGCGAAAGTAGATAGGTCCTCTCTAGAAAATTTTGGAAGAAACTAATGTGGTGAACTTTTTCTAAAAAGCTACTACCATCGACACGGAATTTCTAACATTTCAAGATTAATGATAGGTTTAATTATTGTAATAACATAATTCCCGCAGACTTCCTTAACATGCAATATTTACTTGTTGAAATATTATTAAAAATACAATTTTTCTTGTAACAAAACCCACATTCCTCTTCCATTAACAATTTGGACAACAAGACATAAAAGCTAAAGCAACAATACAAGCCTTTAATTTGGAATTTGAATGGTAGATGGCCCAAAAGTGGTTTTAAAAAGAAATGTTCATGCTAGCTAATGAGTCAGAATCATTATCTCGACAGTAGTTGAAATGGAATAAGTTACAGCTGCAAAACTGTAACTTTTAAACAAAATGATAATGATGCCTTTACCACGATTAAATTTCCTAACAAATTTTAAATTCATACTAATTGTAACAAACTTTTAATACACACATATATATAAACACATGCGTGATTACAATTGCATTACCCTCAATTCTTCCTACTCATTCCTACTATTTAGATATCGTGAATATTGATTTGAAATGCATATTCAGCCTAGCAATCCTTGTTTCCCAGATATCGCTTTCGTCGACACAAAATGTGAACGTTGTGATTCAAGGAGCAACATCAATTGCTGAAACAGATGATAACTTTGTATGCGCTACATTGGATTGGTGGCCTATTGAAAAATGCAACTACAATCAATGTCCTTGGGGAAAGGCCGGACTTCTAAATTTGGTAAGAATTTTTTATTTTGTGTGTATGAACAATGTCTTTTACATAAATTTTGACTTTTCTTTTATTTTATGTTTTCCGTAGGAATTGAAAAAGAAGGGTCTAATAAATGCAATAAAAGGTGAGTTCTACGTATATAATATTACATGTCTCTATCATTAATTCATCCATGGTAGTCCATACCCTAAGAATCAAAAAATAGATTGCAAATATTGTGATTCGAATACTGTTAAAAGCCACCTCATAAGAGTGGTTTTGTGAATGAGTTGGACTAAACTTGGTTTAACGCTGGTAAGAACAATTTCAGACTAATTTTTAAAATTACTTTCAGCATTCAATCCTTTAAGAATCAAAGTTGGTGGGCCGTTGCAAGATCAAGTGGTGTACGGAGTAAGAGGAGTTAAGAATTGCCCCAATTTCATGAAAAATGAAGATAGTTTATTTTGATTCTCTCAGGGCTCCCTTTTCATAGAAAGATGGGACGAACTCAATAAATTTTTCAATCAAACAGGGTTGGTATTTCTATTTATTGCGAAAAAGAGTTAAGTATTCCTTTTTTTTTTCTTAGTAAAGACATTGACTTTATTGATATGACATTTTGAAGAGTAAAGGTTACATTCAGGTTGAATGCTCTTCTCGAAAGAAACCAGTCACAAATCAAAAAGGGTCTTTGGGTTGGTGATTGGAAATTGCAAAATGCAAGGGATTTCATGAAGTATACTATTTCCAGGGGATACAAAGTTGATTCTTATGAATTTGGTAACTAAATTTGATTTCCCGAAGCTCTGCACGAGATTAATTTCCATTATATTTTTTGAATTGTATTTTAATCAATTTATCATTTCAGGAAATCAACTCTCCAGAGCTGGGATGGGTGCAAGCGTTGAGGCTAAACAATATGGAAAAGACATAGTAGTACTTAAGAATCTAGTGAAAGAATTACACCCAGATCCCAAAACTTAACCAAAGGTTCTAGGTCCTAGAGGTTATTATGATGAGAAATGGTTCAATTCCTTCCTAGAAGTTTCAGGACATGAAGTTGTTGATGGAGTTACACACCATATCTATAATCTTGGACCTGGTATCCAAATATGTCTCAATTCAGTGTTTATCGAAGAGGTTTTAGAGGCTTACTTATTACTAGTAGGGTCAGTTTCTTAATTCGATGGATGCATATGCAGGTGATGATCCAAACATGATTACCAAGATTCAAGATCCATCTTACCTAAATCAAGTTGCCCAAACCTATAAAGGTGTTTTGAATATTGTCAACAAGTTTAAACCGCAGTCGAGAGTTTGGGTTTCTGAATCTGGCGGAGCTCTTAAAGGCGGTGCTAAAGATTTGTCCCCAACCTTTGCTGATAGATTTTGGTAATATTTTTCTCTCATTTTCTTCTAACTCTACCTTTCTTTTGTGTAATAAAACACGTGGTCAAACTTTTCTCCCTTAACAGATATTTTGATCAATTGGGAATGGCTTCAACCTACAATCACAAGGTCTTCTACAGGCAAACTCTCATCGGTGGAAATTATGCTTTACTTAATACTACAACATCTATTCCCAATCCAGATTACTACGGGTCCGTATCTTTACACAGATGGTGTGAGCCTTATCCTTGGTTTTTTTTCCATACAGCAGCCAACATAATTCATCTTATCAATTTGTTTCGTTTCTAGTGCACTTCTATGGCACCGACTTATGGGAAGTACTGTACTTGCCGTAACTCAAGAGTCTAACCCAAATTTGCGTGTATATGCTCACTGTGCAAAGAAAAAGGTATGCCAACTTTGATAGAGTGAACTTTTCGTTTTTCAAATTATTTATTTTTATTAAATGTTATCTGCATCATTTTCTCTCTTGCAGCCTGGGATTTCTATCATTTTTATTAACTTGTAGAAGGATACCTCGTTCAATGTCACCCTTTCAAATTACGAACATCTTGAATTTAAAGGTTCCCAGAATAGAGAATAGTATCATTTGGCTGCACTAGCTGGAAATATACAAGGTCAAATCGTGTTGCTGAATGACGTTCTGATGGTTCCAATAGAAACATTTGAAATTCCTGAGATGAAGCCAAATCTTGTCAATGCTTCCACACCCATCTCTATTGCATCTCATTCCATAGTCTATGTAACCATCAGAGACTTTCAAGTCCTTGCCTGTGCTTAAATTACATCATTTCTTTATCTAAAATGTAATACCCTCAAACTTTGCTCGAACTTTTAGAACGTGATAAGAGTTTCTAACTTATTTTTTCAGTTGTTACTATTGTTCTTAGTTATGTATGAATGTTTAAATTTTAGTTTCCTTCAATTTTTCTGCCTTTATCTCAATTCATTTCTTACTATATTTTGCATGGACAAAACAATCCGCCGATAATAAATCACTCACTGTCGCTTCTATATTAGATTCGGCTTGTTTCCAATGTTTTTTTTCATCTACTTCATTTTCGTACATCTTCTGTCACAAGTTGCCTAGTGCAATTTCAAATTTAAAGTCAGTGCCCTACATGTTTTAATGATAAAGATGAACACAATAAAATGTAATATAATTAATCGAAACTCATTTCTTTACCTTAGAAATATTTTTCTCCCAAATATTACAACGTACCAAAAATTAAGAATTAAATGAACGCTATTGGAAGAAAATAATATTCCTTTTCAATGTTTGGAGAAAAGAATCTTTACTAATGATAACGAACGCCCTCTTTTGTCTCGAGCCGCTATGGAATGGGTATAGGCCTCTCCTAGTTGAAGATTGAAATTTTTCTACATCAACCTGGCCATTTTGATTTTGTGGGGTTTGAGTACTCTTTCCACTCACGCCTTGGATGCCTAATTTGAGTAGCCAATTCGTTCATAACTTTCCCACGACTTGTTTTGTTCTTTTATTCTTGTTGTCTTTTTATGATTCCTCCTATTTTACTTCTTTTAGTTAGTAAGGAAAAATAACATGAGAGGTCCTTGTACAACAGAGTTAGGACGAATCTAGTCCATGTACTATAAGAGAGAGTGCAAATGTAACGCCTCGAATTTTGGGCCTAGAAGAAATAGGTTTCGAACAAGGGAACAGTTAGGAGACTGCACATAAATATTTAGTTGTGCAAGAAAGTGACATAAATGAATGTCTGATTCAGTTGTTAAGTGATTTAGGAATGTTTGGAAGTGTCTGAGAAATCAGGGGGTTCAAGCCTTGGCTTATGCAAAATTTTTATTTTAAGTGAATAAAATCCTTGGATCTAGATAGTAGGTTCTTAAATTATTGTGGTTAAAATATGATACAAAGGAGTTGTTGGTCTAGTGGTAAGGGACGTGTGGAGTGTACATGGGGTCTAAGGTTCGAGTGGTGGCGCATCAAAAAGGGAGTATTTATTTTACTACTTGAGCTATGTAGGTAGTGGAGTTGGACTGAAACACAGCTAAGGGGAGTTTGAATAGAAGTTGAATGGAGTTGTTGGGGGAGTTGAGGAGAAATCGGTGGAGTAATTCAAGGAAGGATAAGAGGAGAAAATCAAGGAGTTTGATGGAGAGGAAGTGTTTGTGCCGAATTTGGTCTCTAGGCACTCAGATAACCGACTTTAGGGGTTTTTGGGTTGTTTTCTCTCTGTTTGCTTCGGTTTCGGTCAGCATTCGTTTAACCTTTTGCTTTTGGTGCCAAATTTTGGCTAAGACTTCAAGTACCTCTCGAGCTTGTTCATTTTCTTTTTCTGCTCTTTCCTTTAATTCCTTTTTTTTTGCTTAGCCTATAGCTCTTTGGTTCTCTCCTCTGCCGAATCCTCTTTTCTCTTCCCCTCTTCTCTTTACTATTTCACTTCTCTCCTCTACTTCTCCAAACCTTGACCGAATAGTGTTGAGTAGTTTCATGCTGCATTTTTCTTCTGATTTGCTCTTTTCTTCTACCCCTTTTTGGTCAACTGTTTGTCAAATATTGATTTTCTCTCCCACTTCATCTCTTCAATTTTGTTTTCGGCTTGACAACTATTTTCTGACGGTTTGAAATCCTCGAGGAGTGAAAGAGTTTCAGGTGAGATTAAAGTCGTCGAAACCTTCCTCTCATCACTCGATCAAAGATATCCGTCAAAGAGATTGTAGTCAACCTTCGTCAGTGGTATAAGTGGGCTAAGCCATATTTTTCAATTGAGGTTTTGGTGCTCGTGGATCTTGGTGCGTTTTCACAAGCAGGTGTGTAAACACCCCACTGTAACTGTAGAACGGCAAAAGCCGAAAAGCCGAAAATACGACGTTTGAGACCACATGAGCGTGCAATTGTTCGTGTGGCAAGCCAAACCCAAGAATCATGGGCGATAGACTGTAGAGGCCTCCATGAGCATTTTCATGGGCTTAGGCCGTAATGGGCCACGTTGGGCCTAAAGGGGCCATGTGGGCCAAATGGGCTCTTGGGCCCCACACGGATGAAATCCACGATTTGTGGCAAATATTGGACTGGGCTATTTAAGTCTCATAGCCGTGGCAAAATCTGGGCTGAAAGGGCCACACGAGCATGTGGGCCCAGTTGGGCCGAGTAATGGGCCTTGGGCCCATTTACACTGTTATGACCATTTAGGTTACCGGAGTCACTCGAGGCGACTGCGGACCTCTCGAGAGGTTGATATCTTATTGAAATACCCCCATAGGGTAAAATGACCGAAATACCCCCATAAAGTAAAATGACCGAAATACTCCTATAGGATAAAATGACCGAAATACCCCCATAGGGTAAAATGACCGGAATACCCCTATAGGGTAAAATGACCAGAATACCCCCATAGGGTAAAATGACAGGAATATCCCCATAGGGTAAAATGACCGGAATACCCCCATAGGGTAAAATGACCGGAATACCCCCATAGGGTAAAATGACCAAAATACCCCCATAGGGTAAAATGACTGTTATACCCCTAGGAGATGAAATGATTGTTATGGCCTTATGTTATGTATGACTGATTTGCTCTATGATATGTATGACTATGATTGAGCATGACATTTTGCATACACGTATGATATTATGTCACAACATATTGCATGGGAATGGGTTGTTATATTTGGAGGAAGTGTACTATACTGATAAGGTCGCACTGGTCGCCCAAGACAACTGTGGACCTACTGATGGTTATATGCCGTTTATTTTACTGGCAGCTTTACTACAGTGCTGTTTAGTGCCGCAAGCGGTGCTAATCTTGGTGTGTCTGGCTGGGTGGGTCAATTTTATCCCCACATGGTGTGTTTGGTGGGACGGAGTGGTGTGTAGAGGCTGGATTGGGTAGGATTTGATCGCATAGCATTGACCGATTAATGATATCGCATTATATCTTGCATCGATTAATGATATTACATACTGTTCACTGCATGACTGATATCTGTTATTGTTATGGGCCAAGGCCCCACTGATACTATTACTAAATTTGGGCAAAGGCCCTACTGATTACTGGCATTGTGATGGGATCAAGCCCAATCATTTACTGTTACAGGAAAGGGCTTAGGCCTACACTGAACTGGACTGTTATGGTAACGGGCTCAGGCCCAAACTGCATTTATCTACTTTTTAATTAATTGTTTGCTTGTTAGGGGATTACACATTGAGTTTTCGTAAACTCACTCCCATGTTTAACTGTACAGGTAATCCCCAGTCGTAGGCAGGTCGGTGCTGCGAGGGACTCGATGATGGCCACACAACCACATCAGCTTTCGTTTTTAGTTTTTGATTTATAAGTAACTAAATTTTGGTATTTTTATGTAATAAGGCCTCTTTAAAGTTATAAACTTTAAACTGGGTTTTTATTTATTTAGTTTGATATAAACTGCTAGTTGTAGACAAAGACGGGTTTTCAAAAGGAAACTGTTTTCAAAGACACCACGTTTTCACAACATTTCCTTAAAAAAAACTTTCGCAATAAATGAGATTTTGAAAATTAATAACGTTTTAAAAGTGATTAGCTTTTAATGATGCAGGCTTTGGAAATGAACAACCCATTTTATAACAAAATAATTAATCGATTCTGAGGATTTCAACGACAATAAGTTTTACGCTAAACACTTCAATGTGACGCCGCCAGATTCTACCATAACGTCTAGGCCAGGTATGGGGTGTTACATTTAGTGGTATCAGAGCCAAGTTGTAAAACTTGATTGTGGAATGTGTTTTTAAACTTTGAATTTTAAAAGTTGCTTTTAAATAATTTGAAGTGTTCTGGAAGGATTTTCTAATTGTGGCACAACGAGTCTCCGCGCCGATCCTGTAAGTTGTCTCTAAAAATTGTACTTTTATTTTAACTAAAACTGCCATAGGTAGGAGTACTGAGACTACTATAGGTAGTACTGCAAACTCTTTAGTAGGGTATACTGAAACTGTAGTAAACCAGTAGACACTGATAGACACTATGTTGTGTGAAAATAAACACTAAATTACTACTTTTCATAAGACATCTGTTAATAAACAACTAGAACTGTAAATCGATCTGCATAAAATTGTTAATTCAGATAAAACGCGAATAGACAATGAGCACAAGAGGTACACACGGACGAGGTACAAGAGGCCATGGTAGAGGCCGTAGAGGTGCTTGAGTTGGGTCCTCGTCGTTTGGCCATATACCTAATTTGGAACTAGAGTGCGTAGAGGAAGCGTAGTGGTGGAGTCTGTGTTATGCGACTGATCTGATAATTGGAAATTTCGGGTGAATTGTAACGCCCCGAATTTTGAGCCTAGAATAAATAGGTTTTGAACAAGGGAACAGTTAGGAGACTGCACATAAATATTTAGTTGTGCAAGAAAGTGACATAAATGAATGTCTGCTTCAGTGGTTAAGTGATTTAGGAATGTTTGGAAGTGTCTGAGAAGTCAGGGGGTTCAAGCCTTGGCTTATGCAAAAATTTTATTTTAAGTGAATAAAATCCTTGGATCTAGATTGTAGGTTCTTAAATTAATGTGGTTAAAATATGATATAAAGGAGTTGTTAGTCTAGTGGTAAGGGGCGTGTGGAGTGTACATGGGGTCTAGGGTTCGAGTGGTGGCGCATCAAAAAGGGAGTATTTATTTTGCTACTTGAGCTGTGAAGGTACTGGAGTTGGACTGAAACACAGCTAAGGGGAGTTTGAATAGAAGTTGAATGGAGTTGTTGGGGGAGTTGAGGAGAAATCGATGGAGTAATTCAAGGAGGGATTGTAACACCCCTTACCCGGGTTCTACGCCGGGAATCGGGCCCGAGGCGTTACTGAACTCAAACGACTTAATCGCCACTTAGGCTCAACGTCATTACTCACTATAACCTCATTCTCGACTTACGAGGCCTCACTCATACACACGAGGGCTCTCGAGACTAATCCGGAACTTTTACGATCCTTAAAATTTTTCTCTTTTATACAGGTCTCACACGCCCGTGCATGGACACACACGCCCATGTTCCCCAGTCGTGCTAAAAACTCGAGCATTCTGCCAATTGCCCCACGGCCATGGCACGCTCGTGCTCCCCAACCGTGGTGAACACTGACTTCCTTCGCACGGCCTAGAGTCTAGACACACGCCCGTGTGGCTAGCCCGTGGCCAACAATGATTAATCCCACACGCCCGTGTGACTAGTCCGTGGTCTATTCTGTTTTCAAATATTAACATGCAAGGGACGCACGGCCACAGCACACGCCCGTGGGCTGACCGTGTGTCACACATGGTCTAGACACACGCTCGTGTGTCTATCCATATGGTCAAGAACAAGACTAAGTGTCAAGTTCTTTTCACCTTTCTAACATACACAACATATACTCATCTAACACCATCATAATCAACTCAAATTGAAGTGCATTTTCACATAGAAAACTACATCTTTCTTTCATATAATGTGATAGCCAACAACCATGGCATTATACAAAATAAGCTATTCATCTAAAGGCCAACACATCTTAGCCATTTACAACAAAATTTACTAACTTATCTAGCCCCTATACATGCCATTTACAAAACATTAAGTTTCATGTACCAAAGTGTGCTGATATGTGGGCTATCTTCTGATGATCCTCGTATCTCGATTCAACGCTTTTAATCTGTAAGAAAAGGGAAAAGAAAGAGAGTAAGCTTTGAGCTTAGTAAGTTTACACATAAACAAATAAGCAACATAGTATAAGCTAAGCAACCATTAGCATTATACCAACAAGTAATTCACAACTATGCTTACTCTTTCCATCCCTTACCACATTTCCAACACATCATGAGTCACATACTCATAACCATTGAAATGCACCCCTGCATTCAATATCACATTTACGTAATATACAACACATCATTATTTATCGTAATACATCCATACAGTCAATCCACATAACTTATCCACACAGCTCATCCACACAGCTAGTTTACATAACTAATCCACAAAGCTTATCCAAACAGTTAATACACACAGTTAATCCACACAGCCAATATCTCGGTGGTTTCACACTTAGCACACCACATTTGATTAATAAGGTGGTATCGCACTTAGCCCACCACAACGATATTCCTAGTGATTCAGCTAATAGCTCACTAGATGATATACCTGACGATAGCATCGCACATAGCCAGCTCATCGTCAATATGCATTTGGATGGTATCGCACTTAGCCCATCATCTAGCATTATCAAAACACATGCACAAGTCTATTTACTCAATTATTCATCCATTCAAATCTATATTACATTCATTGTACTTGAACCACATAGGTTCCCAATCATTCTCATTCATTCTCATTCATGCTACACCCTAGCTAGCATTATCAAATTGTAAGTATGAATGCATTGTTTATGCATAGACTTACCTCGATACTCAAAAGTATTGAAATGTGCAATTTAGTCCACCACTTTGCTTTTACCTCGGTTTCGATCCGGGCTTCGTCTTTCTTGATCTATAATGAATAAATCAGCTTATTCAATACACACATTGACTAAATTGACCCACATCTCATACTTTAGCAAAATTACTATTTTGCCCCTAAACTTTCTCATTTTTACACTTTAGTCCCAAAGGCTCGTAAAGTGATTTTTATTCAACTTTCTAGCCTTTCATGCTTAGCCGAACCACTTACTCAACTAAAGCATTCAACAATTCTCACTAAATCACCCATGTATGACCAAACTTAAGATTTTCACAACTAAGTCCCTACATGCATTTTCATGGAAAATCACTTAGCAAAAGATGTCTCTACTACATCAAGCTTTCATATTCTACCATAAAACATCAAAATACATGCATGTCATACATATGTACATTTTTGAAAATCCATAATAGCTCACCAAATAGCTATAAATAGCTTCCTCATGCTACTAGGACTTCAAAAATACGAAGAATATCAAAAATCAGGCTTAAGAGCACTTACTAGCAAGCTTGAAAAATTGAAGGAGCCCTAACAATGGCTTCTCAAATTTTCGGCAGCTATGGGAAGAAGATGAATGAATTTCTATCATCTTTTCACCTATTTTAATAACTTAATTGATAAATGACCAAAATGCCCTTTTTGATAAACTTCAAATTTTGACTCATCCATGCCCATTTTTGTCCAAAAATTAGAATTTGGATAAAATGCTATTTAAGGACCTCTAATTAATAATCTAAAGCTATTTCACACATATAACTTCTAAAAACACACATTTTGCAACTTTTGCAATTTAGTCCTTTTGGACAATTCAATTACAATTTCACAAAATTGTTTCATGAAACTTTCACACTAGCATGCATACATAATATAAGCCTCAAAAACTCATTCATGACCCTCAAATTTGTGGTCTCGAACCACTATTCTGACTAGGCCCTAAACCGGGATGTTACAACTCTCCCCCCTTTAGAGATTTTCGTCCCCGAAAATCTTACTAGTAAAGAGGTCTGGATGTTGCTCTCTCATAGCTTCTTCCGTTTCCCACGTAGCCTCTTCCACACCATGTTTCTGCCATAACACTTTCACTAGTGCTATGCTCTTATTTCTCAACTGTTTCACTTCTCGAGCCAAGATCTTAATCAGCTCCTCTTCATAAGACATATATGGTCTTATCTCAATTTCCATTGAAGGAATCACATGTGAAGGATCGGACCGATACCGTCGCAACATCGACACATGGAACACATTATGAATCTTTTCTAACTCTACAAGCAAAGCCAACCAAGAAGCTACAAGCCCAATTGCATCAGTAATCTCATACGCCTTATGAACCTTGGACTCAAATTCCTTTTCGTCCAAATCTCATAATCTTCTTCCACGCGATACTTTCAAAAATGCTTTGTCGCCTACCTCAAACTCAATTTCTTTTCTTTTCAAACCGCAGATACGACTTACGCCGGTCGAAGTAGCTTTGGACTATTACGGATTACTTTCACTTTCTCTTGGTCTCTTTTACTAGATCGACCCCATGGATCCGCTTCTTGCTAAGCTCGGTCCAATACAAATGAGTCCGACACTTACGGCCATACAAACCCTCATACGGTGCCATCTCAGTATACTCGATCGATAACTATTGTTATAGGCTAATTCGACCAAAGGTAGATATCTCTCCCAACCGCCTTGAATTCTAACACACAAAGATCGAAGCATATCTTCAAGAACTTGAATTACTCTTTTGATCGACCATCGGATTGCGGATGGAATGCGCATTGAAATTCAATCTCGCACTCCATGGCCTCTTGCAACTTCTTCCGAATCTCGAAGTAAACCTCGGATCTCTATCCGATATAATAGACACAGGTACACCATGCAATCTCACTATCTTTGCCACGTACAACTCAGCTAACTTATACAGTGAATAATCAACACGTACTGGAATAAAGTGATCTGACTTCGTCAATCTATCAACAACAACCCACACATCATCTATCTTTCTCGGAGTCATCGGCAACCCCGTTACAAAATCCATGGTAACCCGATCCCACTTCCATTCGGGAACCATCATTGGCTGAAGCAATCCCGAAGGCACTTGATGCTCAGCTTTCACTTGTTGGCAAATCAAACACTTAGTCACAAACTCTGAAATATCTCTTTTCATACCCGGCCACCAATACAACTTCCTCAAATCGTTGTACATTTTCCTACTGCCCGGATGTACTGACAAGCATCCACTGTGGGCCTCATACAAAACCTTTCGAATCAACTCCTCATTTTTAGGAACACAAATTCTGTCACGATACATTAGACAACCATTCAAATCCACTCGAAAATTAGAATCACTTTCTGATCCGCACTTAGCTATCTTAGCTTGCATCTCGCTGTCATTTCTCTGAGCCTCACATATTTGTTGAACAAATAGTGGCCTATCTCTCAACTCTACCAAAATAGCACCATCATCAGACAATGCTAAACTCGCTCTCATAACTCTTAGAGCGTACAGGGATTTCCTACTTAAGGCATCCGCAACCACATTCGCTTTTCCCGGGTGGTAATCAATGACTAAATCATAATCTTTCAACAACTCAAGCCACCGTCTCTGTCTCAAATTCAGATCATTCTGATCCATCAAATACTTTAAACTCTTGTGATCTGTAAAGATTTGGCACTTTTCGCCATACAAATAATGTCGCCAAATCTTTAACGCAAACACAATCGCAGCCAACTCCAAATCGTGAGTCGAATAATTCTTCTCGTGCGGTTTTAACTGCCTCGAGGCGTAAGCGACTACCTTACCCTCTTGCATCAACATGCAACCAAGACCATTAAACGATGCATCACTATATACCACGAACTCCTTCCCGATTCGGTTGAACCAAAACCGTGCCTCGATCAACATTGTTTTCGGTCTCTCGAAGCTCTGTTGACATGTCTCGATCCATTCAAACTTGACATCTTTATGCAATAGCCGTCATCGGGTAGCAATCACATAGAACCCCTTTATGAAACGTCTGTAATATCCCTCTAATCCCAAGAAACTTCTGATTTCTAACACGTTCCTCGGCGATTTCCAATCCATAACAGCCAATATCTTACTCGGGTCAACTCTGACACCATCACCTGACACCATGTGTCCTAGGAATCTGACCTCTCGGAGCCAAAACTCACTCTTGCTAAACTTAGCATACAACTGCTTATCACTCAAAGTTTGCAAGACAATTCTCAAGTGCTCTTCATGATCATTCTCATCCCGAGAATAGATAATATGTCGTCAATAAAGACAACCACAAACTTGTCCACATATGGTCTGAAAATACGGTTCATCAGATCCATAAAAATTGCAGGTGCATTCGTCAAACCAAACGGCATAACAAAAAACTCATAATGGCCATACCTTGTCCGAAACGCAGTTTTCAACACATCTTACTCTTTCACTCTGAGCTGATAATAACCAGACCTCAAGTCTATCTTGAGAACATGTAGCTCCCCTTGGTTGATCGAAAAGATCATCAATCCTTGGTAAAGGATACTTATTCTTAACCGTCACTTTGTTAAGCTGTCTATAGTCTATACACAACCTCATAGACCCATCTTTCTTCTTCACAAACAATACCGGAGCACCCCACGGCGAGTAGCTCGGTCTTGCAAAACCCTTATCTGTCAACTCTTGTAACTGAACCTTCAATTCTTTCAACTCTACAGGTGCCATTCTGTACGGAGCAATCGAAATAGGTGCCGTTCCCGGAACCAACTCAATTCCAAACTCGACCTCTCTCACTAGAGGTAATCCGGGTAACTCTTCCGGAAACACATCTGGGTACTCACATACTACTGGCACTGTTTCAAACTCTACTCCAATCTCTTGAGTATTCAACACAAACGCAAGATAGGACTCATACCCTTTTCTTAAACATTTCTCAGCCACTAAGGAAGAAATCATCACGGGTAGACTGTCCGATCCACCTGATTCAATCCGAACTACATCTCCACTCTCACATTTCAATTCAATGTACTTACTACCACAGTTCACTAAAACACTATGGGTAGTCAACCAATCCATGCCTAGGATTAAATCGAACTCATCAAACGGCAACAACATAAGGTTTGCCAGAAAACAATGATTCTCAATCAACAAAGGACAATTTTTACACACTTTGTTCACTAACACATACTTTCCTAACGGGTTTGACACCTTAATCACAATGTCCATAGACTCAACGGTCATACTCAAACTAGATGCTAATCTCATGCAAATATAAGAGTGAGTAGACCCTGGATCTATTAAAGCAATAACAGAGGTGTCAAAGAGAGAAAAAGTACCTGTTATCACATTAGGGGAGGATGCCTCTTTGCGAGCACGAATGGCATACGTCCTCGCAGGTGCCTGACCCTCTGGTCTCACAGCAGAGTCCCTGGACGCACCTCTACCACTAGCCCCACCTCTTGGGTTCCTTGGTGGTCTACCCCTCGTAGACACATCACTAGGTCTCACTTCTTGCCTCTCTTCCTTATCATCCCTCTCGGGACAAGATTACGGATAAAGTGGTCGTGGGGAACCACATTTGTAACATTTCTGACTGTTTCCCCAACACTCTCCGGTGTGATACCTACCACAACTTGGACACTCCAGTTTACTCTTTGTATTGCCCACACTTTCCATCGAGGGGGCTCGGACTCTCGAACCCTGACTAGTATTGTCCAAGTCTCGATGCGAATATCCCACTGAGGTTGACATTCGAGGATTCACTTCCTTGGATCTTTTCGACTGGGCTTGATACAACTTGCCCATCGGTCTCTTTCTCGCATCTCGGGCTTCACTCACAGCCCTCCTCTTATCTGAACTCAACTCTTCGACCTTACTTGCCCTCTCAACTAATACCACGAATTCTTTCAACTCTAAAATGCCAACTAGGAGTTTGATATCCTTATTCAGCCCATCTTTGAACCTCTTGCACAATATGGTCTCTGTCGACACACATTTTTGAGCGAATTTGCTAAGCCTAACAAACTCACGCTCGTATTCGGGCCATGTCATCCTTCCTTGCTTGACTCACCAAGGAATTCTTTCCTTTTTCGGTCAGTAAACCTCTGGCTTATATACTTCTTCCGAAACTCTTCTAGAAAGAAGTCCCACGTCACCCGCTCTCTCGGGACCACTAATGTCAGCGTCTTCCACCAATGGTATGCCGAATATCTCAACAATGATACGGCACACTTCAAACTCTCCTCAGATGTACATGAGAGCTCATCGAACACCCTTATCGAGCTCTCTAACCAGAATTCTGCCCTCTCAAGGTCATCATCTACCTTAGCCCTAAACTCCTCAGCCCCGTGCTTCCTAATCTTATCCACTGGGGTTTCGATATCCTCACTACATCCATACCTTGAGGAGCCATTGGATTTGGCTGAGGTATAGGAGGAGCTGGAGGAGGTTGAGCGTTAGGGTTCACTCGAATGTAGTCCGAGTACTAATCACTCATCATATGGAGAAAGGCTTCTCGTCCCTTTTCCCCTTGACCCCTCGCCTCGGGTCCACTTTGCACCGACACAGTTCTTTGCGCAGGAGCCGGCGCATTACTAGCTGCGTCATCAGTAGTCAATGGATCGGAACCCATATTCTATATAAAACAAGATTTAAAATCATCAGAAACCACCACACTATCATCGTACACTTATGGCATGTATAGCTAGACTCTTACACCCGCTATAGTAGTCTTAGAACCGACTAAACCATAGCTCTGATACCACTAAATGTAACACCCCTTACCCGGGTTCTACGCCGAGAATCGGGCCCGAGGCGTTACCGAACTCAAACCACTTAATCGCCACTTAGGCTCAACGTCATTACTCACTATAACCTCATTCTTGACTTACGATCCTTAAAATTTTTCTCTTTTATACAGGTCTCACACGCCCGTGCAAGATTAGACACGCCCATGTTCCCCAGCCGTGCTAAAAACTCGAGCATTCTGCCAATTGCCCCACGGCCATGGCACGCCCGTGCTCCCCAACCGTGGTGAACACTGACTTCCCTTGCATGGCCTAGAGTCTAGACATACGCCCGTGTGGCTAGCCCGTGGCCAACACTGATTAATCCCACACGCCCTAGGCAAACGCCCGTGTGACTAGTCCGTGGTCTATTCTATTTTCAAATATTAACATGCAGGGGACGCACGGCCACAGCACACGCCCGTGGGCTGACCGTGTGTCACACATGGTCTAGACACACGCCCGTCTGTCTATCTACATGGTCAAGAACAAGACTAAGTGTCAAGTTCTTTTCACCCTTCTAACATACACAACATATACTCATCTAACACCATCATAATCAACTCAAATTGAAGTGCATTCTCACATAGAAAACTACATCTTTCTTTCATATAATGTGATAGCCAACAACCATGGCATTATACAAAATAAGCTATTCATTTAAAGGCCAACACATCTTAGCCATTTACAACAAAATTTACTAACTTATCTAGCCCCTATACATGCCATATACAAAACATTAAGTTTCATGTACCAAAGTGTGCTGATATGTGGGCTATCTTCTGATGATCCTCGTATCTCGATTCAACGCTTTTAATCTATAAGACAAGGGAAAAGAAAGAGAGTAAGCTTTGAGTTTAGTAAGCTTACACATAAACAAATAAGCAACATAGTATAAGCTAAGCAACCATTAGCATTATACCAACAAGTAATTCACAACTATGCTTACTCTTTCCATCCCTTACCACATTTCCAACACATCATGAGTCACATACTCATAACCATTGAAATGCACCCCTGTATTCAATATCACATTTACGTAATATACAACACATCATTATTTATCGTAATACATCCACACATTCAATCCACATAACTTATCCACAAAGCTAGTTTACATAACTAATCCACACAGCTCATCTACACAGTTAATACACACAGTTAATCCACACAGCCAATATCTCAGTGGTTTCGCACTTAGCACACCACATTTGATTAATAAGGTGGTATCGCACTTAGCCTACCACAACGGTATTCCTAGTGATTCAGCACATAGCTCACTAGATGATATACCTCACGATAGCATCGCACATAGCCAGCTCATCATCAATATGCATTTGGATGGTATAGCACTTAGCCCACCATCTAGCATTATCACAACACATGCACAAGTCTATTTACTCAATTATTCATCCATTCAAATCTATATTACATTCATTGTACTTGAACCACATAGGTTCCCAATCATTCTCATTCATTCTCATTCATGCTACACCCTAGCTAGCATTATCAAATTGTAAGTATGAATGCATTGTTTATGCATAGACTTACCTCGATACTCAAAAGTATTGAAATGTGCAATTTAGTCCACCACTTTGCTTTAACCTCGGTTTCGATCTGGGCTTTGTCTTTCTTGATCTGTAATGAATAAATCAGCTTATTCAATACACACATTGACTAAATTGACCCACATCTCATACTTTAGAAAAATTACTATTTTGCCCCAAAACTTTCTTAAATTTACACTTTAGTCCCAAAGGCTCGTAAAGTGATTTTTATTCAACTTTCTAGATTTTCATGCTTAGCCGAACCACTTACTCAACTAAAGCATTCAACAATTCTCACTAAATCACCCATGTATGACCAAACTTAAGATTTTCACAAGTCCCTACATGCATTTTCATGGAAAATCACTTAGCAAAAGATGTTTCTACTACATCAAGCTTTCATATTCTTTCATAAAACATCAAAATACATGCATGTAATACATATGTACTTTTTTGAACATCCATAATAGCTCACCAAATAGCTATAAATAGCTTACTAATGCTACTAGGACTTCAAAAATACGAAGAATATCAAAAATCGGGCTTAAGAGCACTTACTAGCAAGCTTGAAAAATTGAAGGAGCCCTAACAATGGCTTCTCAAATTTTCGGCAGCTATGGGAAGAAGATGAATGAATTTGTATCATCTTTTCACCTATTTTAATAACTTAATTGATAAATGACCAAAATGCCCTTTTTGATAAACTTCAAATTTTGACTCATCCATGCCCATTTTTGTCCAAAAATTAGAATTTGGATAAGTTGCTATTTAAGGTCCTCTAATTAATAATCTAAAGCTATTTCACACATATAGCTTCTAGAAACACACATTTTGCAACTTTTGTAATTTAGTCCTATTAGACAATTCAATCACAATTTCACAAAATTGTTTCATGAAACTTTCACACTAGCATGCATACATAATATAAGCCTCAAAAACTCATTCATGACCCTCGGATTAGTGGTCTCAAACCACTATTCTGACTAGGCCCTAAACCGGGATGTTATAGGGATAAGAGGAGATATACAAGGAGAAAATAAAGGAGTTTGATGGCGAGGAAGTGTTTGTGCCAAATTTTGTCTCCAGGCACTCAGATAACCGATTTTGGGGGTTTTCGGGTTGTTTTCTCTCAGTGTGCTTCAGTTTCAATCAGCATTCTTTTCACCTTTTGCTTTTGGTGCCGAATTTTGGCTAACACTTCGAGTACCTCTCGGGTTTGTTCGTTTTCTTTTTCTGCTCTTTCCTTTAATTCTTTTTTTTTTGTTTGGCCGAATAGCTCTTTGGTTCTCTCCTCTGCCGAATCCTTTTTTCTCTTCCCTTCTTCTCTTTGTTGTTTCTCTTCTCTCTTCTACTTTTCCAAACCTTGATCGAATAGTGTTGAGTAGTTTCGTGTTGCATTTTTCTTCTGATTTGCTCTTCTTCTTCTACCCCTTTTTGGTCAGCTGTTTGTCGAATATTGCTTTTCTCTCCCTCTTCATCTCTTCAATTTTGTTTTTGGCTTGACAACTATTTTCAGACGATTCGAATTCTCGAGGAGTGAAAGAGCTTCAGGTGAGATAAAAGTCGTCGAAACCTTCCTCTCATCACTCGATCAAAGATATCCGTCAAAGAGATTGCAGTCAACCTTCGTCAGTGGTATAAGTGGGCTAAGCCACATTTTTCAATCGAGGTTTTGGTGCTCATGGATCTTGATGCGTTTTCACAAGCAGGTGTGTAAACACCCCACTGTAACTGTAGCACAGAAAAAGCCGAAAAGTCGAAAATACAGTGTTTGAGACCACAGGAGCGTGCGATCGCTCGTGTGGTAAGCCAAACCCACGAATCATGGGCGATAGACTGTAGAGGCCCCCATGAGCATTTTCATGGGCTTAGGCCGTAATGGGCCACGTTGGGCCGAAATGGACCATGTGGGCCCAATGGGCTCGTGGGCCCCACACGGATGAAATCCACAATTTGTGGAAACTACTAGACTGGGCTATGTAGGTCTTATAGCCGTGGCGAAACCGGGCCGAACGCCGCGCGACGCGCAGGGCCCACTTGGGCCGAGTAATGGGCCTTAGGCCCATTTACACTGTTATGACCATTTAGGTTATCGGAGTCGCTCGAGGCGACTGCGGACCTCCCGAGAGGTCGATATCTGACTGAAATACCCCCATAGGGTAAAATGACTGAAATACCCCTAAAGGGTAAAATGACTGAAATACCCCCATAGGGTAAAATAACCGAAATACCCCCATAAGGTAAAATGACTGAAATACCCCATAGGGTAAAATGACCATAATACCCCCATAGAGTAAAATGACCAGAATACCCCTATAGGGTAAAATGACTGGAATACCCCAAAGGGTAAAATGACCGGAATACCTCAATAGGGTAAAATGACCGGAATACCCCAATAGGGTAAAATGACCAGAATACCCCCATAGGGTAAAATAATCGGAATACCCCCATAGGGTAAAATGACCGAAATACCCCCATAGGGTAAAATGATCAAAATACCCCCATAGGGTAAAATGACCGAAATACCCCCATAGGGTAAAATGACTGTTATACCCCTAGGAGATGAAATGACTGTTATGGCCTTATGTTATGTATGACTGATTTGCTCTATGATATGTATGACTATGATTGAGCATGAAATTTTGCATACACGTATGATATTATGTCACGAGATATTGCATTGGGATGTGTTGTTATATTTAGAGGAAGTGTGTTGTACTGATAAGGTCGCATAGGTTGCCCAAGATGACTGTTGACCTACTGATGGCTATATGCCGTTTATTTTATCGTGACTTTCTTTGTATCATCATTTAGTGCCGCAACCGATGTAATATTCTGGTTTAGACCCTAGTCGGAACAGTGGTTCGAGACCACAAATCTGAGGTCGTAAAAATATTTTTATGATATTTTCTGTGTGAATGATATGTGACATAGTTGGTGTGAAAATTTTGTGTGATAATTTGATCGTTTGTGTGCCAAATTAAAAGAAAGGACTTAATTGCATAAGGTGTAAAAGCTGTGTGCTGATTTATAAGTACTTAAGTGTTATTGGCTTTTTAAGGTAGAGTCCTTATGTTGTTATTAAACCATTAATAGATTGTATGGACAAAAATGCCTAAGGTTAGTGGATTTAAAATGTTTATAATAAGGCTATTTTAGTAAATGGTTTATTAAATGATTTATAATAAAACAAAAACATGAATTAGTGGAATTCATGCTCATCTTTACCGAAAATTGAAAGAAAAGAAAAATAAAAAGAAATCTAGGTTTGGCCATGGGTTTCCTTTGATTAAGGTATGTTTTTGCTTTAGTTTTTGATGATTTCTACATTTTTGTGATCGTTGCTTTGTGCTCTAGCTAGCCCATGTCCTAATTTTTGAATTTGTTGGTGATTTTGTAAGATGCCATTGATGAATGTTTGAGCTTTGTGATAGTTGATGATGAATAATGAATAATAGTTGATAGATTTTAATGTTTTGTAAAGTAATTTTTGACAAAAATGCTAAAAATGGGCTAAATTGTGAAAATGAGAAATTGAAGGACTAAAATGTGAAATAAATGAAATGTATGAGCTTGTATTAGCATGGGAAGAATTCGGCTAGCATATGTGTTTTTGAAATTTTGTTTATTTGATGATTTTGTGAGATAGGGACTAAAGTGTCGAAATGTGAAAATGTGAAGGCTATTTTGTAAAATGCCCTAAATGTGTGTGTGTGGACTAAATTGAATGAGTTAGTGATTAAATGGACTAAATTTGAATGTGTATAGACCAAGAGAGGAGAGGTTCAGATCGAGATCGAGGCAAAGAGAAAGTACTCGATTAATCGACCGTTTCAGTATTTCGACATCTGAGGTAAGTTCAGATATAATACATGTTATTAAGATACGTTTTAGTATTATGAAATGAATATGTATATGTGTATGAAATAGAGATGCTATGTGCGAAATTTAGTCGATGGCACTAAGTGTGCGAAATTGAGATCGAAACAGAAATGAATAGCACTGTGTGTGCGATGATATGAAAGCTTCAGTTTATAGATTTGGCTCTGTGTGTGCGATGCCGAGATAAGTTGGTTGGAAAGATTAAGCACTAAGTGTGCGATAACCAATAAGTTTTTCTCATGTAGATGGCACTGAGTGTGCGATAAAAATTGAAAGGAATTTATAGAGAGATCGACTTGTAATATCGAGCATTGAGTAGCTTGGAAATTGAATAACTATGTGTTAGCTAAGGTATGTATCAAACCTTTGTGGTTGATGAGTTTATAGATGATGCTATGGATGGATGAATGAGTATTTTATCTATAGACAATATGGTATGAATATAAGAGAAATGATCTATGTGATGGTTAGTGTATACATTGGTTTGATTTGATGATACAATCTTATTGTATTTCGAACTTACTAAGCTTTAGAAAGCTTATTGTGTGATTTCTTTCTCTGCTTTGTAGTGTCAGTAAAGCTTGCTCGGATCAGGGGATCGTCAGCATCTCAGTCACACTATCAGCAAATCTATTTTAGGGTATTTTGGAACAATGTATATAGTTAAATATGGCATGTATAGGCTAGTCATTTGAATCATGTTTGATGTTTGTAAGTAGCCATGAGATGTGGCTAGATATGTGCTAGTCTTAACATGAATGAATTTGATATATGTGATGCATCTTTTGGCATGGTTTGTGGGTTGAGAAATTGACTATTGAATGGCAAATTTTGTGTTGGTAAGATGTTAGTAAGGATTAGTGAAATTGAGAAGGAATGATGTTTGATATTGAATGTATTATACTTGTGATGAGATAGATTTTGGTATTGAATTTGTTATATTGGAATGGGAATTGAATGCATAGATTGGATAGTCATATTGGTAAGTTTTTGGTTGCCTTATGTGCATGATATGTTTTGGTATGTGTTGCTTGTAGGTTTGACCTAAGTGGGTGGCATGTTGGCCTTGCAAAATGGCCTATAGTGTCACACGGTTGAGGCACACGGGCGTGCCTAAGACCGTGGGTGAATTGGCAGTATGTAGCTTAGTTATACACGGCCATGGCACACGGGCGTGCCTAGTGACCGTGTTAAAATAGCCAGTATATAAACATGAATGGGCACACGGGTGTGCCTAGTGACCGTGTTGAAATAGACAGTATATAGACACGGATGGACACACGGGGGTGTCTAGTAGCCGTGGAGGGCACACGGCCTCCTCCCACGAGCGTGTCTCCCCTGAATCTTAGAAAAAAATTTAAGTGTTCGAGAATTTCTGTTTGTGTTCAATTTAGTCCCGACCCCTCTTTAGCATTTGAATTAGGTCTCGTAGACCTCGATAAGGGACACTATGATTGTAATTGAATGAGATTGAAAATGATTGACTTTGTGCCGTAAATTCTAGATGTTAAATGTTCTGATTGATAGGTAATACCTCTTAACCCTGTTCCGGCAACGGTCTCGGGTTAGGGGTGTTACAACCGGTGCTAATCTTGGTGTGTCTGGCTGGGTGGGTCGATTTTATCCCCATATGGTGTGTTGGTGGGACGAAGTGGTGTGTAGAGGCTGGATTGGGTAGGATTTCTGACTGCATATCTGCACTAATTAATGATAGTATACTGTTACTGCATCGATTAATGATATTACATAATGTTCACTGCATGACTGATATTTGTTACTGTTATGGGCCAAGGCCCCACTGATACTATTACTGAAATTGGGCAAAGGCCCTACTGATTACTGGCATTGTGATGGGCTCAAGCCCAATCGTATCATTCATACAGAAAGGGTTTAGGCCCACACCGAATCGGATCAATTTGGTATGTGAGCTCGAGCCCAAACCGCTGCATTTATCTACTGTTTAATTGACTGTTTGCTTGTTAGGGGATTACACACTGAGTTTTCGTAAACTCACCCTCTTTTTAATCTGTCTGATGTAATCCCCGATCGAGGCGGGTCGGTCTTTGCGAGGACACGATGATGGCCACACAACCGCATCAGTTTTCATTTTTAGCTTTTGATTTATAAGTAACTGAATTTGGGTATTTTTATGTAATAAGGCCTCTTTAAAGTTATAAACTTTAAACTGGGGTTTTTATTTATTTAGTTTGATATAAACTGCTAGTTGTAGACAAAGACGGGTTTTCAAAAGGTAACGGTTTTCAAAGACACCACGTTTTCGCAACATTTAATTAAAAAGACTTCCACAATAAATGAGATTTTAAAAATTAATAACGTTTTAAAAGTGATTAGCTTTTAATGATGCACGTTTTGGAAATGAACAACCCGTTTTGGAATCACCATTTTATAACAAAATAATAAATCGATTCTGAGGATTTCAACGGCAACAAGTTTTACGCTAAACACTTCAATGTGACACTACCAGATTCGGCCATAACATCTAGGTCGGGTATGGGGTATTACAGTAAAAAAGGACAATTAACGGTGAAATTGACTATTTACGTTAATAAAATATTAGGACACGAGCAATTCAGTCCCTTTTAAATTTAAATAGGGTAATCTAGTCCCTATATTATTCAAATGTAAGGAAAGAGGGATAATTGAATTGGGGGTTAACTCCTCTCGTTTGTAAAAAAAATTAAGTGGTTCAGAGAAAAACAAGATAGATGCAAATGTGAAAAAAATACATCTACACAATATAATCATCAGTTGGTGGAATTTCATCAACTAAAAAACATAAATAATTCAAACAACTTTATATCAAATAATAAAGTTTATAAACATTCAAACATATTTAATTAATAGTTTTAGTAATTTTGCAATGTCAGTAACCCCGAATTTCTACGGAAAATATACTTTGCAAATTTTAAATAAAGAATTTTGTACTACTTGGCCAACTGACCCAAGTGTCAAATCCACTAGGTAGGTGGCTTACCTATTGGGCTTTTATAGTATACAAGGTGAAATATGGGCACTTCGGCGGCACTTGTTCTTCCCTAATTGGTTTCGAACTTTCAATATAAAAAAAAGGACATAAAAATTAAAAAAAAATAAAATAATATAAACTATCCCTATAGGGTTTGGATTTTAAGTTATAACAATTTGATTTTCTATGCATTTCATTACACTGAAAACAAAAGAAGGTCTTACTTAATCTAGGTAGTTGATGTCATCTTCGTTAAGATGCATTTTCTAAAGGCCCGGAGTAACATTCTCAAAACAAATAATTCCTTGTCTTATACAAACCCTGTGGTCTATCTTTTCTGTAAAACAAAGAAAAAGAGAAAAAATTCTATTGAAATCCATATACGATAGAATTGATTTAAAATATATATTACTTTTAATTATCGAGTATATTAAAATAACTCAGAAAGTTCTTTTATGTACAAAAATATTTTAAGATACGATAGAGTTTATGAAAATTCACGAAAGAGATTTAGGATTTTTGAGCGAAAGTAGATAGGTCCTCTCTAGAAAATTTTGGAAGAAACAAATGTGGTGAACTTTTTCTAAAAAGCTACTACCATCGACACGGAATTTCTAACATTTCAAGATTAATGATAGGTTTAATTATTGCAATAATATAATTCCCGCAGACTTCCTTAACATGCAATATTTACTTGTTGAAATATTATTAAAAATACAATTTTCCTTGTAACAAAACCCACATTCCTCTTCCATTAACAATTTGGACAACAAGACATAAAAGCTAAAGCAACAATACAAGCCTTTAATTTTGAATTTGAATGGTAGATGGCCCAAAAGTGGTTTTAAAAAGAAATTTTCATGCCAACTAACGAGTTGGAATCATTATCTCAACCGTAGTTGAAATGGAATAAGTTACAGCTGCAAAACTGTAACTTTTAAACAAAATGATAATGATGCCCTTACCACGATTAAATTTCCTAGCAAATTTTAAATTCATATCTAATTGTAACAAACTTTTAATACACACATAAATATAAACACATGCGTGATTACAATTGCATTACCCTCAATTCTTCCTGCTCATTCCTACTATTTAGATATCGTGAATATGGATTTGAAATGCATATTCAGCCTAGCAATCCTTGTTTCCTAGATATAGCTTTTGTCGACACAAAATGTGAACGTTGTGATTCATGGAGCATGATAAACCGTAATATGTACATATTTTAATCCCACATTTAGCATACTTTTGGATCATTTATTCCTTGAATGGTGGAATTTGGTGCTTCTAATCCTTTAATTTCATGTTTTATACTTAGAAAAGCACCGAAGGATGAAAAGATCGAGAAACGGGCCAAATGGGCCGAAGTAAGAAATCAACATGGCCTGGGGTTTCACCACATGGCCGTACCTCCCTAAGCAGACCCATGCACGGCCTGGCCTCGATTCACATGGGCGTGCTACACAGGCTTGTTCCTGCCGTGACAAAGAGGAATTTCACTCGGATTAGGATACTTAGAGGCAAAGAAACACATTCCAAAGCCTATATAAACACCCTAAGTATAACCTAAAAGGTGCTTTTGGCCAGGGGGTGTCCAGCTAGGCCAAGGAGCTGAGCCAGAGAGGTTAGAATTTTAAGATTCACTCGAAGAAAGCCAGTTGATTCATCTCAAGAAGCCAGAGTCATACTCAAGACGGAGGATCTCTCTTTCAATCCCTTCAGTGGGTTTTAGGGTTTTTCTTATGTTTTGTTTTATCTTTTCTTCTGAGATGTATTCTTTCATAATTATGAACTAAACCATCAGATACCTGAGGGGGATGAAACCTAAGACGAATCTTGTTATCGTTTGCTGAACTATATGATAAATACTTGATTTGTTTTTAATTATGTGTTCTTAATTCTTGCTTTGATATTCCAGGATATTGATTCAAGTACTGATGTGCTTAGGTGGTGGAGCAAAAGTCCCTGCCTAAGAGTAGATCAAGCATAATTAAGCGGAGTTGCTCGCGCGCCTAGACATAGGGTGACTAAATTTTGCCAGATTAGGGTGAAACCTAATATGGGAATCCATAGATCGAGTTAATGCAATCTTAGGGGTTTTAATTAGAAAGAGATTTCAATTAATCAACCTAGGGTTAGACGTTAGTCGCCTCGAGAGAGGGATTAATATACATTAGGGAATCCTACGGATCAAGTCAAGTGAATAAATAAATGCAGTTCAGAGTTAGATAACAAGTGAAGTCTAGGTGGATTCTTCCTCGGGTATTGTCTTAATCAATTGGTTTTTCCCACAAGTATTTTCCCAATTCATTCTCTTTGTCTTAGGATCTTTAGCTTAGTAGTTAGTTAATTTTAGTTTAAATAACAAATCCTTTAATTTTTAGGCTAAATAATAGAAAGAAAGTTAGTATTAGTACTTTTAGTTCCTTTGGGTTCGACAATCTTATCTTGCCACTAAACTATACTACTGTTTGATAGGTGCGCTTGCCTCAACCGTTGTCATAGTTAGTTTCTAGGCTCGATCATTCTTTTAATAAATTTTTAAGACTCTGACATAACGATCAAGTTTTTGGCACCGTTGTCGGGGAACCAAAATATTAAGAAAGCTCAATTTTTATTACTTAAGCCATTTTTTTAATTTTTTGCAATTTACTTTTATTCTTTTTTTTTTACATTGCTAATATTCTTTCTTTTATTTTGTTCCTAGTAGGTACCTCTAGTTTATGACTAGAAGGAACCCGACAAGACCCCTAATTTACGACAGTGATATTGAAGGTACCGTTCGCAAAAATCGTAGAGAAATAAGGCGAAGCTTAAATTACATAGAGGAAGAGCAAGAAGACGAAACCAATACCACCGAAGAGATGGCTGAGAATAATCTGCTACCTCCAGAGGTGGCCGAACATCATGCTCCTTGAACTATGTATGATTATGCTAAACCTAATTTAACAGGAACTGGATCGAGTATTGTTAGACCTACTATTGCTGCAAATAATTTCGAATTGAAACCTAACACTATACAGATGATACAACAGTTTGTTCAGTTTGATGGTTTGCAGGATGAGGATCCTAACACACACTTAGCAAATTTTCTAGAATTCTGTGATACATTCAAAATAAATAGCGTTTCTGATGATGCCATATATCTTCGGTTGTTTCCCTTTTCGTTGAAGAATAAAGCCAAGCAGTGGTTGAGGAATAAAGCCAAACAGTGGTTGCATTCTCTCCCCCTAGGATCAATCACTACATGGGATCAAATGATCGAAAAAATTTTATTAAAATATTTTTCGCCGGCCAAAACGGCCAAGTTGAGGAATGATATCTCTTCTTTTGTGCAGATGGATTCAGAAACACTCTATGATGCATGGGAGAGATACAAAGACCTATTGAGAAGGTGCCCACACCATGGATTACCCTTGTGGCTACAAGTCCAAACCTTTTATAACGGTGTAAACCCTTCAACCAGGTAGTTGATTGATTCAGCCGCTGCCGGAACCCTGAATAATAAAACACCTGAAGTAGCTTACGAATTTATAGAGGAGATGTCAATGAATAACTATCAGTGGCAAGTCACGATGACAAAGCCCACGAAAGCTACCAGTGTTTTCAGCCTCGACCCAGTCACCATGCTATCAAATCAGGTAGAGATGTTAAATAAAAAGATTAATGTTTTGTGTGACTCTTTGCAGGTACATTCAGTGATGCATTACAATACGAATAGGGGAAGAACAGGCAATACAGAGTACCCACCCTATGGACATGGCATGGAAGGCGAACAAATGAACTATGTAAGTAATAATTTTAGATCCCAAAATAATCCTTATAGCAATACTTACAACCCAGGTTGGAAGAACCACCCAAATTTTTCATGGGGTGGTCAAGGAAAGCAAAGGCAACAACTCCCTCCAAACTCCCAACAGCAGCCGTACCCACAAGAAAAGAAGTTGAATCTTGAGAAGATGCTGACAAAATTCATCGCGGTGTCAGAAACTCATTCCCAAAACACCGAGACAACACTTAAGAATCAACAAGCATCGATTCAAGGTATCGAGAACCAATTAGGACAACTTTCCAAGATCATATCAGAACAACCTCAAGAACAAGTGAAGGCAGTAACACTAAGGAGTGGGAAGGAATTGATTGAAGCGAAAAAGAAGATGCCACAAGAAACTAATAAAGAAAAAAAATAAGGAAATCGAGAAAGTAACACGGGCACATGAAGAATTTAAGCTATCAATCCCATATCCGACAAAGTTGAATAAAGACCGCTTAGACGCACAATACGGTAAATTTCTTGAACTTTTTAAAAAATTACATATTAACTTACCTTTTGTTGAAGCTATTTCGCAGATGCCGACATATGCAAAATTCCTAAAAGAGCTTCTAACAAATAAAATGAAGTTTGAAGAGATATCAACAGTAGAACTTAATGAAGAATGTTCAGCCATCATCCAAAACAAGCTGCTGACCAAATTGAAAGATCCAGGAAGTTTCACTATTCCTTGTCTAATTGGTAGTCTAAACATTGAGAAAGCATTAGCTGATTTAGGTGCAAGTATTAATTTAATGCCTTATAAAATGTTTAAGCAACTAGGTCTAGGGGAACTAAAACCCACTAGGATGAGTATTCAGTTAGCTGACAGATCTATTAAATATCCTAGGGGAATTATCGAAGATATTTTGGTAAAAGTTGATAAATTTATATTCCCTATTGATTTTGTTGTGCTTGACATGGATGTGGATGTTGATGTACCTCTAATTTTGGGACGACCTTTCTTAGCTACTGCTAGGGCTGTTATTGATGTAGGTGATGGTAAACTCGCACTAAGGGTAGGCAACGAGGAAATTATTTTTCAAATTTACGATGCTATGCTATATTCTAGAGAACAAGATGATTCCTGTTATTTTCTTGATGCCATTGACCATTTTATTCAAGATTCTTTGCAGGAAATCATACATGACGACACAATGGAACTGTGTCCTACCCAAAGTGAGGGGGTAGATGATGATACCGGTGAGTTAAATTCTAATACATCTTCCTCTAGACAAAAAGAATAGGGCATTGAAATCAACGACGAACTAAAACAAAAACCTTCTATTGATGAGCCACCGAAATTGGAATTAAAACAGTTACCAAAACACTTAGAATATGCATTCCTCAGGGATAATTCTACGCTACCAGTGATCATCTCTTCAGAACTAGAACCCAAAGAAAAAGAAGAGTTGCTAAAGGTACTAAGGGAACATAAAAGAGCCATAGCTTGGAAAATTTCTGACATTAAAGGAATAAGTCCATCGTTCTGCACCCATAAAATTGCAATGGAAGATGAGTATAAACCGTGTGTGCAACCGCAGAGATGTTTGAACCCCAACGTGAAAGAAGTTGTTAAGGCTGAGGTAATTAAACTTCTAGATGCAGGAATAATTTATCCTATTTACGATAAAGATTTGGGTAAGTCACATGCAGGTAGTTCCAAAGAAAGGAGGCATGACTGTTGTAGCCAACGAAAAGAATGAATTGATTCCTACAAGAACAGTCACCGGTTGGAGAGTCTGTATTGGCTACAGAAAGCTAAATGACGCCACCAGAAAAGATCACTTATTTTTGCCCTTTATCGATCAAATGTTAGAAAGATTATCTGGGCATATGTACTACTGCTTCTTGGACAGACTCTCCGGCTACTTCCAAATCCCAATAGCTCCTGAGGATCAAGAAAAGACGACATTTACATGTCCATACGGTACGTTTGCCTATCGTAGAATGCCTTTTGGATTATGTAATGCTCCTGCTACTTTTCAGCGCTGCATGCTGGCCATCTTTGACGAACTTGTGGAAGACATTATGGAGGTATTTATGGACGACTTTTCGGTATTCAGTAATTCTTTCCATCTTTTTTTTTTAAAATTTAAAGCGACTTCTAATGAGATGTAAGGAAACGAACCTTGTTTTAAATTGGAAAAAATGTCACTTTATGGTTCGAGAGGGGATTGTGTTAGGACATAAGATTTCTAGTAAAGGAATTGAGGTAGATAAAGCAAAGGTTGAAACCATAGAAAAATTACCTCCTCCTAGTTCAGATTAAGGCTATTAGAAGTTTTTAGGACATCTTTGGATTTTATAGAAGATTCATTAAAGATTTCTCTAAAATAGCTAAGCCTTTGACAAAATTACTAGAAAACGATGTACCTTTCAATTTTGATCAGGAATGTTTAGATGCCTTTAACATCCTTAAAGATAAACTAATAAATGCTCCGATTATAATTGCACCTGATTGGAATCTACCCTTTGAACTAATGTGTGATGTAAGTGATTTTGCAGTAGGTGCAGTTTTGGGACAGCGAAGAGACAAGCACTTTCAGCCAATTTATTATGCTAGCAGAACATTAACGTCCGCACAGGAAAACTATACCACCACAGAAAAAGAATTTCTAGCTGTAGTTTTTGCATTTGACAAATTTAGACAGTATTTGATATTATCTAAAGTTGTCGTTTACACTGACCATTCAGCTCTTTGTTATCTTTTAACTAAATCGGATGCAAAACCTCGACTCATACAATGGATCTTACTCTTGCAGGAATTTGATTTAGAAATTCGAGATAAGAAGGGAGCTGAAAATCTTGCAGCAGATCATCTTTCTAGGCTTGAAAGTCCACATATCAAAGAACTAGATGAGAGCGAGATAAATGACTTGTTTCCCGAAGAACAACTATTCACTATATCTAACTCTGAGGTACCTTGGTTTGCAGATATTGCAAATTATTTAGCTGCTAACATCCTTCCAAAAAGGTTAACACATCATCAAAAGAAGCGATTCTTTGCTAATATGAAAAACTATTTTTGGGAGGATCCTTTTCTTTTCCGTATATGTGCAGATCAAGTAATTCGGAGATGTGTTACAAAAGCATAAGCAAGCAAAATCCTAGAACATTACCATTCAGGACCTTCAGGAGGACATTACAGTGGGATTAAGACAGCACATAAAACGCTCGAATCAGGTTTTTATTGGCCAACCTTGTTCAAAGACGGTAACAGGTATGTTGCTTCATGCGATAGATGTCAAAGAACAGGTAACATTTCTAAAAGCGATGAAATGCCTCAAACATACATGCTATCATGCGAAATTTTTGATGTATGGGGTATTGATTTTATGGGCCCATTCCCTAGTTCATTTGGGAATAAATACATCCTAGTAGCAGTAGACTATATGTCAAAATGGGTGGAAGCCCAAGCTTTACCCACTAATGATGCCAGAATGGTGGTGAAATTTCTCAAAAAATTGTTCTCTCGATTTGGAACACCAAGAGCAATTATTAGTGATAGGGGTACTCATTTTTGTAATACTCAATTTGAAAAGGTCTTGAAAAAATATGGAGTACACCACAGAACATCTACCCCTTATCACCCTCAAACCAGTGGGCAAGCGGAAGTAGCAAATAGAGAACTGAAGCGTATTCTAGAGAAAACAGTAGAATCAAACAGGAAAGATTGGGCACTAAAATTAGACGATGCTTTATGGGCCTATAGAACAGCATTTAAGACTCCCATAGGAACATCCCCATACAAACTTGTCTACGGGAAGAGTTGTCATTTACCATTTGAGTTAGAGCACAAAGCTTTCTGGGCTATAAAATTCTTGAATTACGATCTTAAAACAGCAGGTGAAAAGAGGATGATGCAGTTGAACGAGCTTGATGAATGGCGAGCTGATGCCTATGAGAACTCACGATTATATGAGGCGACAAAGCGATGCCATGATGCTCGTTTAAAATAATTAAAGCAATTCGAAGTAGGAGACTTAGTTCTGCTCTACAATTCAAGGCTCAAATTGTTTCCTGGGAAGCTGAAATCAAGATGGTCAGGTCCATTTGTAATCAAAACTATTTTTCCATACGGCACAATCGAGGTAACTCATCCAACTCATGGCACATTCAAGGTAAATGGTCACCGATTAAAAATTTATAATCGTGAAGATTTTAGGGATATAAGAGAGGAACTTCGGCTCCAAGAGCCTCAATTTAGGAATGAAAACAGGGTAGGTCTAGCTTAATACTTTAAACGAGCGCTTTTCGGGAGGCAACCTGAGCACTAACCCCACTAACGTCCACATTTTTGAATTTTAGCATCTAACTAAAAACTAACCAAATTTTTAAGTGCAGGTTTCCCTACCACCCGGCCTTGCACACGGGCGTGGCCGTGGCCGTGTGGAAACAGGACAAAACTTATCCGAAAACACGGTCTGTGATAAAATGCCACGGCCGTGCGATTCAGCTGTGGTCGAAACTAAGAAATCTACACGGGCGTGCGACACGCCCGTGGGACCTTTGAGTCCATTTATATTTTTCTTTTTCTCTTATTTTAATTTTCAATTTCTTTTCTTTTATCCTTCTCGTCTTTAAATTTATATTATTATATTTTGATTCCTCTAATTTAGGTTCAAGGGGCTGTTAACGAACAGCACCACCCTCCACCAGATATGTCAGCATCTTCACATTTCATCATCACACCCACCTCGCGAACCATCCAGCAATAAGGACTTTTCAGTCCATTAATCTTTTCTTTTAGTTTTATTTCACTTTTTTAATCTCTTTCTTTTTATTTTTCTTTTCTTTAAATATATAATTAGTATAATTCGAACTATTCTTATTATTTCCTGGATAATTCTTCATGAGTTACCCAATTTCTTCATCGAGCGCAGAAATTGTTGGTGGCCACTCCACCACCACCAAAGACGCCTCCTCCAACTTATCTTTCACTTCCAAATCAAATTTATACACTTCCAACTCAAGGAATCCATCCAAAAATAAGGAAGTTTTACTTCTCCTTCTTACGATATGTTTTTATCTATCTTTGTACATTGAGGGCAATGTACATCTTAAGTGTAGGGGGTGAATCTTAAAAGTGCCTAATTTTTTGCATTATTCTCAAATCCCTGATTGATACCTTGTCTTGAGTAAATTTTCTCATATCACTATTAGAATGAAATTTCCTTTGATTTATGATTTTGATTGATATGTTTTGGATTAAGTCATAGTTAATTATGCATTGATAATTAAATTTTTAAGATACTAGAGAATCAAGCATGATAAGTCTATTTTTCAGAAATAGAAAAATTTGCTAGGTTGTTGACCTAAATTTGAATATTACTTTGAAGTTTGAAATTTACGAGGTTGATATAAAAAACCCATAATTTTTGTGAGATTTTGAGCCTTTTAGAGCATATATTCTTTTCTTGCTCACTTTATATATTATGAGTGTGTCAACATTGATTTGTTATTCTAGAACTTGCTTCGATTATACATGTCGAGACCCCACCTTTGATCTGATATACAGAGATGATAAAGGCACTTAGGATTTAACCCACTTACTCCACAAAAAGCTTACCCATTTAATTAACCCCTAGTGAACCCCTTTGATCCTAACAACCCTTTTTATTGACTCACCCACTAATATTAACCCAGAACCCTTTGTATTTGTTATCACCATTCTTTTTTACTACCCTTATATCGAGATTTGATATGATCAGTTGCCTAACTATGATCTTTATTTCAGTAGTTAAATTTATCCCTTATTATGTACTTGATTTGTTCCTAAAAAAAAAAATCAAAGTATATTCATTATTAGTTCTGTGATTAAGCGAGCTTAAAACAGTTTAAATTCACATCTTTAGAAGAAGCTCGTGTTATTAGTATTAGTATTATAGGTTTCCAATTGATGTAATTATTTATTATTAGTTCATCGTTTCGAGTTAGGTAATTTGTCAAGTCAATCTCGATTCTAACCTTCTAATTCAGCCTTTATCCACACCTTTAACCAAAGCCCCGTTACAACCCTTTTAAAGACCATTTGATTTGTGTATCATCTCATATTATAGTGGTGGAGATTTGATTTTCATGCAAGCCTATGGGATTAACTTTTCATGTTCGACTTATGAGTACTTTTTCCTGAACCTTAAACACTTCGAGTGATTTGAGTGAATCTTTAGTGAGGATGTCCACCCTTGAAGATTTTGAACCAGAGGTAATTATTTAGATGAGGGGAAACACCTATGTTTTGTGCTACAAAAACTATGACTTTGATTGTTTGAATCTTTAAGACTCTTTGAGTTGAATTATCCATGTATAAATTATCTATGAATTATGATGAAACACTATTGATGAATATTATGAATTGAGAAAGTTCGTTTTAATTGTGAGTTGAGAATTTTGCTTGAGGACAAGTAAAAGCTTAAGTGTGGGGGTATTTGATAAATCGTAATATGTAAATATTTTAATCCCACATTTAGCATACTTTTGGATGATTTATTCCCTTAATGGTGGAATTTGGTGCTTCTAATCCTTTAATTTCATGTTTTATACTTAGGAAAGCATCGAAGGATGAAAAGAACGAGAAACGGGCCAAATGGGCCGAAGTAAGAAATCAACACGGCCTGGGGTTTCACCACACGGCCGTGCCTCCCTAAGCAGACCCAGACACGGCCTAGCCTCGACTCACACGGGCGTGCTACACGGGCGTGTCCCTGCCGTGACAAAGTGGAATTTCACTCGGATTAGGATACTTAGAGGCGAAGAAACACATTCCAAAGCCTATATAAACACCCTAAGTATAACCTAAAAGGTGATTTTGGCCAGGGGGCGTCCAGCTAGGCCAAGGACCCGAGCCAGAAAGGTCAGAATTGTGGGATTCACTCGAAGAAAGCCAGTTGATTCATCTCAAGAAGTCAGAGTCATACTCAAGACGAAGGATCTCTCCTTCAATTCCTTCAGGGGGTTTTAGGGTTTTTCTTATGTTTTGTTTTATCTTTTCTTCTGAGATGTATTCTTTCATAATTATGAACTAAACCCTCAGATACTTGTGGGGGATGAAACCTAAGACGAATCTTGTTATCGTTTGCTGAACTATATGATAAATACTTGATTTGTTCTTAATTATGTGTTCTTAATTCTTGCTTTGATATTCCAGGATATTGATTCAAGTACTGATGTGCTTAGGTGGTGGAGCAAAAGTCCCTGCCTAAGAGTAGATCTAGCATAATTAAGCGGAGTTGCTCGCGCGCCTAAACATAGGGTGACGAAATTTTTCCAGATTAGGGTGAAACCTAATATGGGAATCCATAGATCGAGTTAATGCAATCTTAGGGGTTTTAATTAGAAAGAGATTTCAATTAATCAACCTAGGGTTAGACGTTAGTCGCCTCGAGAGAGGGATTAATATACATTAGGGAATCCTACGGATCAAGTCAAGTGAATAAATCGTCTGGTTCAGAGTTAGATAACAAGTGAAGTCTAGGTGGATTCTTCCTCGGGTATTGTCTTAATCAATTGGTTTTTCCCACAAGTATTTTCCCAATTCATTCTCTTTGTCTTAGGATCTTTAGCTTAGTAGTTAGTTAATTTTAGTTTAAATAACAAATCCTTTAATTTTTAGGCTAAATAATAGAAAGAAAGTTAGTATTAGTACTTTTAGTTCCTTATTAGTACTTTTGGTTCCTTTGGGTTCGACAATCTGGTCTTGCCACTAAAGTATACTACTGTTCGATAGGTGCGCTTGCCTCAATCATTGTCATAGTTAGTTTCTAGGCTCGATCATTCTTTTTATAAATTTTTAAGACTTTGACACACGATCAGAGCAACATCAATTGCTGAAACAGATGAGAACTTTGTATGCGCTACATTGGATTGGTGGCCTATTTAAAAATGCAACTACAATCAATATCCTTGGGGAAAGGCTAGACTTTTAAATTTGGTAAGAATTTTTTATTTTGTGTGTATGAAAAATGTCTTTTACATAAATTTTGACTTTTCTTTTATTTTATGTTTTCCGTAGGATTTGAAAAAGAATGGTCTAATAAATGCAATAAAAGGTGAGTTCTACGTATATAATATTACATGTCTCTATCATTAATTCATCCATGGTAGTCCATACCCTAAGAATCAAAAAATAGATTGCAAATATTGCGATTCGAATACTGTTAAAAGCAACCTCATAAGAGTGGTTGTGTGAACGAGTTGGACTAAACTTGGTTCAACGCTGGTAAGAACAATTTCAGACTAATTTTTAAAATTACTTTCAGCATTCAATCCTTTAAGAATCAAAGTTGGTGGTTCATTGCAAGATCAAGTGGTGTACGGAGTAGGAGGAGTTAAGAATAGCCCCAATTTCATGAAAAATGAAGATAGTTTATTTGGATTCTCTCAGGGCTGCCTTCCCATGGAAAGATGGGATGAACTCAACAAAATTTTCAATCAAACTGGGTTGGTATTTCTATTTATTGCGAAAAAGAGTTAAGTATTCCCTTTTTTTTTCTTAGTAAAGACATTGACTTTATTGATATGACATTTTGAAGAGTAAAGGTTACATTCGGGTTGAATGCTCTTCTCAGAAGAAACCAGTCACAAATCGAAAAGGGTCTTTGGGTTGGCGATTGGAAATCGCAAAATGCAAGGGATTTCATGAAGTATACTATTTCCAGGGGATACAAAGTTGATTCTTATGAATTTGGTAACTAAATTTGATTTCCCGAAGCTCTACACGAGATTAATTTCCATTATATTTTTTGAATTGTATTTTAATCAATTTATCATTTCAGGAAATCAACTCTCCGGAGCTGGGATGGGTGCAAGCATTGAGGCTGAACAATATGGAAAAGACATAGTAGTACTTAAGAATCTAGTGAAAGAATTACACCCAGATCCCAAAACTCAATCAAAGGTTCTAGGTCCTAGCGGTTATTATGATGAGAAATGGTTCAATTCCTTCCTAGAAGTTTCAGGACATGAAGTTTTTGATGGAGTTACACACCATATCTATAATCTTGGACCTGGTATCCAAATATGTCTCAATTCAGTGTTTATCGAAGAGCTTTTAGAGGCTTACTTATTACTAGTAGGGTCAGTTTCTTAATTCCATGGATGCATATGCAGGTGATGATCCAAACATGATTACCAAGATTCAAGATCCATCTTACCTAAATCAAGTTGCCCAAACCTATAAAGGTGTTTTTAATATTGTCAACAAGTTTAAACATGATCGGGAGCTTGGGTTTCTGAATCTGGCGGAGCTCTTACTTGGCGGTGCTAAAGATTTGTCCCCAACCTTTGCTGATGGATTTTTGTAATATTTTTCTCTCCTTTTCTTCTAATTCTACCTTTCTTTTGTGTAATAAAACACGTGGTCAAACTTTTCTCCCTTAAAAGGTATTTTGATCAATTGGGAATGGCTTCAACCTACAATCACAAGGTCTTCTGTAGGCAAACTCTCATCGGTGGAAATTATGCTTTACTTAATACTACAACATCTATTCCCAATCCAGATTACTACGGGTCCGTATCTTCACATAGATAGTGTGAGCCTTATCCTTGGTTTTTTTTCCTATAGGAGCCAACATAATTCATCTTATCAATTTGTTTCGTTTCTAGTGCACTTCTATGGCACCGACTTATGGGAAATACTGTACTTGCCGTAACTCAAGAAACCCAAATTTGCGTGTATATGCTCACTGTGCAAAGAAAAAGGTATGCCAACTTTGATAGAGTGAACTTTTCGTTTTTCAAATTATTTCTTTTTATTAAATGTTATCTGCATCATTTTCACTCTTGCAGCCTGGGATTTCTATCATTTTTATTAACTTGTCAAAGGATAGCTCGTTCAATGTCACCCTTTCAAATTACGAACATCTTAAATTTAAAGGTTCCCAGAATAGAGAAAAGTATCATTTGGCTGGGCTAACTAGAAATATACAAGGTCAAATCGTGTTGCTGAATGACGTTTTAATGGTTCCAATAGAAACATTCGAAATTCTTGCGATGGAGCCAAAGCTTGTCAATGCTTCCACTGTAACGCCCCGAATTTGGGCCTAGTAGAATTGGGCCCATTGGGCCTTGGGAATGGGAGCGTTTAAAATTTTTGGGAATAAGAGAACGACACTAGTGCAATTTTGACCTATTAGGTGAGTGATTTTGGAAGGTTAGGGGGCTTTCATGAAGTACCGGGTTCAAACTAGGGCTTTAGGAAAAAAATTAGTTTTAGGTGAATAAAGCCCTGGGGGAAAGTAAGTAGGCTTTATGAATAAATTGTGGGAAAAAAAGACAGAAAAAGGAGTTGTGGTCTAGTGGCAAATGGCGCCACAGGGGAGATAAGGAAGTGACGCTATAGAGGAAGCAAGGGGTCCAAGGTTCAAGTCTTGGCGCTTGTAATTCATTTTGTTTTTCTTTTAAATGAACTTAGACTTTGGCCCATAGGCTTATATTTAGTTGCGCATGTTCTAAGACACAAAAGGAGCTTGTGTTGTGGTGGCATGTAGCGTCTGGAGCATAGGAGAGGGCAAAGGGTTTGAATCTTATGTCAAGCAAGGGAGCGTTTATTTTGCGGATTGGACGGCCAGAGTTTGTGTTGGATTTAAACTCTGCTGAAGGTGGGATCCCACATCAGGAAGCTAGCATGAGGATAGGCAAGAAGCTGGCTTTAAATAGAGCAAGCCATGAGGGGAGTAAGGATACCTTTCATGGCTTAACCCTTTCGCTTTGTGGCGTGCTCGTTTGGGTCAGGCGTTGGATCATTCGTTGATCTGTATGCCGTTGGGTCACACGGGTCGCATGATGACTGTGGATCCAGTATTGATATGTTAAGGTCACACGGGTCGCATGACGACTGTGGACCGACAGATGACTTAAAGCCGCGTAATCCGATTATGGCTCCGTGCCAACCTAAACATGGCTCTGTGCCATCTTGATTATGGCTTTGTGCCAATCATATTTACCTGTGGCTATGTGCCTAACATGTATATTGACGACTCTGTGTCGATCATATTTACCCAAGGCTGTGTGCTGATTATATTACCGTCGCTGATGGCTATGTGCCAAACATAATACAGTTATCGATGGCTATGTGCCAATTATGAGACCGTTACTGAAGGCTTAAAGCCGCATAAATACTAGCAGCTAGGCTGCATCATTGGAGAGTTTGGCTGGGTGGGTCGACATGGTCCCCACATGGAGAGATTGGTTGGTACGCGTGGAGAGTTTGGTGGTTAAGGGTTGGGATACATGCATGTTTTGCATTGATATGATTTAGGGCTTAGGCCCAGATTGTTACCGAATAGGGATTGGGCCCAGACCATGACCGTAATAGGAGATTACACACTGAGTTTTCGTAAATTCACCCCATTTTTAACTGTGCAGGTAATCTCCAGCCTTAGACGGATCGGAGCTGCGAGGGACTCGGAGAAGACCACACATTGCTTATGCTTGCTGTTTTGATTATTTACTTTTAAATATTTTGATTTGGGTTGTAATAAGGCCTCTCTATTTTTAACTTATTATTTCTGATATTTATTTATGATGTTTTCTAACTGCTAAAAGTGGAATACGATTTCCAAAATGATAACTGCTTTCAAGCACTATGTTTCCGCAACGTTTTAAATATGCTTCCGCAACAGATAAGGTTTTAAAAGTAATTACGTTTTCAAGTGAACGACAATTGCTTAAGTGTTTTGAGTTTTAACAAAGAGGCTTTAACTCTCAAACAAGTTTTTAACAACAAGAAATGTGGTTTTGAAAAACACTGCAATGTGACACGCCAGATTCAGGCCTAACTTCTAGGCCGGGTTTGGGGTGTTACATCCACACCCATCTCTATTGCAGCTCATTCCATAGTCTATGTAACCATCAGAGACTTTCAAGTCCCTGTCTGTGCTTAAATTACATCATTTCTTTATCTAAAATGTAATACCCTCAAACTTTGCTCGAACTTTTAGAACGTGATAAGAGTTTCTAACTTATTTTTTCAGTTGTTACTATTGTTCTTAGTTATGTATGAATGTTTAAATTTTAGTTTCCTTCAATTTTTCTGCCTTTATCTCAATTCATTTCTTACTATATTTTACATGGACAAAACAATCCGCCGAGAATAAATCACTCACTGTCGCTTCTATATTAGATTCGGCATGTTTCCAATGTTTTTTTTCATCTACTTCATTTTCGTACATCTTCTATCACAAGTTGCCTAGTGCAATTTCAAATTTAAAGACAGTGCCCTACATGTTTTCATGATAAAGATGAACATAATAAAATGTAATATAATTAATCAAAACTCATTTCTTTACCTTAGAAATATTTTTTTCCCAAATATTACAACGTACCAAAAATTAAGAATTAAATGAACGCTAATGGAAGAAAATAATATTCCTTTTCAATGTTTGAAGAAAAGAATCTTTACTAAGGATAACGAATGCCCTCTTTTGTCTCAGGCCGCTATGGAACGGGTATAGGCCTCTCCTAGTTGAAGATTGAAATTGTTCTACATCAACCTGGCCATTCTGATTTTGTGGGGTTTGAGTACTCTTTCCACTCGCGCCTTGGATGCCTAATTTGAGTAGCCAATTCGTTCATAACTTTCCCACGACTTGTTTTGTTCTTTTATTCTTGTTTTCTTTTTAGGATTCCTCCTATTTTACTTCTTTTAGTTAGAAGGGAAAAATAACACGAGAGGTCTTTGTACAACAGAGTCAGGACCAATTTAGTCCATGTACTATAAGAGAGAGTGCAAAAAAGGACAATTAACGACGAAATTTACTATTTACGCTAATAAAATATTAGGACACGAGCAATTCAGTCCCTTTCAAATTTAAATAGGGTAATCTAGTCCCTATATTATTCAAATGTGAGGAAAGATGGATAATTGAATTGGGGGTTAACTCCTCTCGTTTGTAAAAAAAATTAAGTGGTTCAGAGAAAAACAAGATAGATGCAAATGTGAAAAAATACATCTACACAATATATGAAACACCCCAAACCCGGCCCACAAGCTTTGACCAGATTTGGTATGTTCCTCAAGTAAACCGGTTCAAAGTTCTTTTGTTACTTAGGGAAAATTTGTGCGATTTTAAAAAAAATTGTTTTGGGTTGGGCTTGTGTTGAAAACCAATTTATCTTATATTGAAATCCATTTATTTAAGGTAACAAAACATGTAGGGTTTATTTTAAATTTAATTAACTTAATCTTTAATAAATAAAATTTAATAACATAATAAATAAAAACATAAATAAAAGAGTTCACTATGGCCTTATTACATCAAATAAAATCCCTAATAATTTAAAGTGCTTAAAAGTTAATAGTCCATAAAACAAAATATAAACTTCAAAGTGAGCATGGCCACCACAAGTTCCGTAGTCCGGTCCATCACCGATCATCACACTGAAAAATATTCCCAACGGGGTGAGTCAAACAGACTCAATGTGTACACAAACACTAAATCAAAATAGAATCAGGCATACAAATGTTACGCATTCATATCATAGCATACAAATTATGATGCATTCCCAAACCCAAACCTAATTGTCCATCCGCTACACACCCCCGTACCAACCATGCACACCGTGGGGACTACTAAGTCGACCCTCCTTCCGCTACACTCCAAATTGCAGTCTTAGGTCACCGCATTCGTGGTCTTAGGTCGCCACGTTCAGATTACTGTGGTCTTAGGTCACCACTTTCAGATTACTGTGGTCTTAGGTCACCACTTTCAGATATCACGGTCTTAGGTCACCGTGTTCGTGGTCTTAAGTCACCACATTCACTTCCCCTTTCAATAACCCATATGCCCCATATAATGATGATATGCATAAATATGCCAGAGTTCACATTCTTATCATATTCTCATGTTACTAATGACCTTTTTCATATTCTAATGATGATATGCATAAATATGCCAGAGTTCACATTCTTATCATATTCTCATGTTACTAATGACCTTTTTCATATTCTTTGTAGAAGTAGGAAACGTACCTGAGTACTTAGTACCATAACATGGTACCCTAGCAACTTTCATATTCTTAAGATCACATATTTTAATAAAATAGGCCATGAAACATATTAAGAAGTAGTGTGGGGTACACACTGATTTGCTTAACCACTTCATCTGAAATCCCGAAATCGATCTCATCGCCTTAGATCTCAAGTTCCTACAATTGATTAATCACTTACTATTTAGCACAAAGCCTATTCGGTTAGAAAACCAAATCCTAGTAGGATTTGTATTCTTAAAGCTTACCTTGGTGTCGATTTGATGATTTAATCAAATCCCGTAAACTCGTATTTTCCCCTTTGAAATCGGCTAGTCACTAAATCCCTTGAATTGGTTAGTTTTTCGCTTAAAACACATAATAATAGATCTACTACTAAAATAGGCCTTGGCCGAATTTACCTTTGTTCTTACCTTCCAAATCTTAAATCCCGAATTGGATCCTTGCTTCTTTATTCTTTGTCGAAATCCCTATGTACCCATGTTAGATCCAATCTAACATTAAATCATAATAATATAGCTTATGGCCGAATGGTATTCATAACTTACCTTCGATCTTAGAAGTTTGAAAGATACCTTCTTGTAGTTGACAATTTCTTAAATCCAAGCTTGACCTTCCATAACTCGGCCAAAATCCATAATAGAGATTAGTCCCTAAAATTTAGATAGGTTTAAAATATAAAAGAATTGAAACCAAACTTTGGATCTTACCCTTTTTAAGAAATCGGTAGCACCCTTGTTAAAAGCCCCTTAAAGAATCGGCCTTGATGACTAGATGATAAAGTTTCGGCTTTTAGGATTTAATGGAGAAGTCGACTGGAGGTTCTCTTGGGGTATTTGGTTTCCACGAAAATAAAGAAAAGAAACTTGAGAATTTTGGCAATGGTGGACTGTAGATTCGGCTTGACAAAAGAAAAAGAGAAGAAAAGAGAGGAGAGCACTTTGAAATTCGGCATAGAGAGGAGGAGGAAGAAAAATTGATGAGTAGCCGTATTTCCTTCCTTTTATAGCCGAAACTACTCCTCAGAATCCCTTACTTGGCCACCACTCTTCTTTATTTGATAGCTTTATCTCTTAATTTAAAATAATTAGAGAATAATCCTTTATTATCTCTTCAAAAATAATCCAAATTAAATCCCTTATTTATCACCTTATTAATCGAATATTAAAGAGAATAAAACTTCTCCTTTCTAGAAGGCTTGTGCCGTCCACCTCAGAGCTTCGGAAGCAAAAATAAAACTTCTTTTATTTGCTTCCCAAGTGAATTGAACCAGTGCCCAACACCTTGCATGTGGCGCCATTTCAAGAGGCCCTAAGTGGCATCTTCAGCCACTTTTCCAAGCTGTTTGTGTGTCAAATTTCACAAAATTTTTCTTTTAAGGCCACCTTGCCTTAATTTCCTCTTTTAAACTTTAAAACTCGACATTTCTAAGTCATTTCTAAGTTTCCAAAAATTTTCGTTCGGCTCAGTAAACTTGACATTTTCTTACATTTCCAAGTTTCAGTAAATGTGCACTTTCTTATTTTGAATCATTTCCAAATCATTTCCATCCATTTCCAAGTTTCAAAAATGTTCACTTTCCATTTTTTTAACTTAACATTTCCATACATTTTCAGGTTTCCAAAATTGTTCAAAATTTATTCTTAGTACATAAAACATGTTACTTCGTACAATTGAATCGAAAATGCATAGGCCCTTTCCAGGATGTTACAATTCTACCCCCCTTAAAATAATTTCGTCCTTGAAATTTTCTAACTAAAATAATTGAGGGTATTGTTGTCGCATTGCCTCTTCTGGTTCCCACGAAGCTTCTTCTGATCCATGATTGCGCCATAACACCTTGACTAGAGGAACTGACTTCCTCCGTAGCACTTTCACATCACGTTCCAATATCCGAATCGGCTCTTCCTCGTAGGATAAGTCTGGCCTTAGCTCTACTTCTTTGACAGGTACCACATGAGACGGATCCGATCGGTAACGACATAGCATGGATACATTGAATACATCGTGCATCTGCCGCAACTCTGGTGGCAACTCCAATTGGTATGCCACTACTCCAACTCGCTTCAGTACTCGATAGGGCCCTATAAACCTTGGGCTTAACTTCCCTTTGCGACCAAACCTCATCACCTTCTTCCAAGGCGAGACTTTCAGAAACACTTGATCTCCCACTTCAAACTCTATTTCCTTCCATTTAAGGTCTGCGTACGACTTCTGCCTATCAGAGGCTTCTTTTAACCGTGCCCTGATTATCTCAACCTTCTTTTCAGTTTCTGCCACTAACTCTGGACCCAAAACTCGATGTTCTCCTAACTCAGTCCAACAAGTAGGTGTTTGACATTTCCGACCATGCAACGCTTCATATGGTGCCATCCGAATACTAGCCTGATAGCTGTTGTTGTAGGCGAACTCAGCTAAAGGCAAATAGTCTTCCCAACTTCCTCGGAAATCCATCACACAGCCTCTCAACATATCCTCCAACACTTGTATAACCCGTTCAGACTGCCCGTCTGATTGTGGATGAAAAGCCGTAGTGAAGTCCAACTTAGTGCCTAAAGCTTGATGAAGTGCCCTCTAGAACCGAGACGTAAACCTTGGGGTCTGTCGGAGATGATCGACATGGTACACCATGTAACCTCACAATTTCCGCCACATATAAGTTAGCCGACACTCAAGAGAATAGTCAACTCTTCACGGGATGAAGTGCGCGGACTTAGTCAAAGCGGTCCACTATCACCCATACCGAGTCCTTCTTAGTAGGCGTAAGGGAAGCCCACTAACGAAATCCATGGTAATTCTCTCCCACTTCCATTGCGAGAATCTCGATTGGTTGAAGCAATCTCGATGGAACTTGGTGTTCAGCCTTCTTCACTGTCGACACGTCAAACATTTCCCCACAAATTCGGTCCCTTCTTGCTTAAGATCGGACCACCAAAATTGTTCCCTTAGATCTATGTACAGCTTAATGCCTCCGGGATGCATAGCATAAGGGCTACTATGCGCCTCCCGAAGAATCCTTTGTCTTAACTCCTTGTCCTTAGGCATACAGACCTTTCCCTTGAAGCACAATACTCCCTCATTGTTAACACCATAATCTTCTAACTCTCCATTCTGTACTTGCTGTAGCTTAGCACTTAAGTCCTCATCCAACAATTGACTTTCCTTTACTTCATTTAACCACGTGGGTTTGACTTGCAGTGCGCCAGCAGACTTCCATCATCATACAAACTTAAGTGTGCGAACATCGCCCTTAGATCCGATACCACTTTTCGACTTAAGGCATCCGCTACCACATTCGCCTTGCCCGGGTGATACTCGATCGAACAATCATAATCCTTTAATAGCTCCACCCACCATTTGTCTTAGGTTCAACTCTCTACGTGTCAGCAGATACTTTAGACTTTTGTGGTCCGTGTAGATCACCAACTTTTCTCCATAAAGGTAATGCCTCCACACCTTAAGAGCGAAGACCACCGCCGCCAATTCCAAGTCATGAGTTGGGTAGTTAACCTCATGAGGCCTTAATCGCCGAGACGCATAAGCGACCACTTTTCCATCTTGCATTAGAACACACCCTAATCCCGTGTATGCGAAGCGTCACAAAGATACCACAAACTCCTTTCCCGCCTCCTTTGAATTAACACTGGAGCTTGGTCAAGACCTTCTTGAGCTTCTCAAAGCTCGCTATTGCTTATCCGTCCATACAAAGGGTACTTCCTTCCTCAATAACTTTGTCAAAGCGCGGCTATTGACGAGAACCCTTCTACAAACCTCCTGTAATAGCTTGCAAAACCTAAGAAACTTCGAATTTCAGCCACGGACCTAGGTGGTTTCCAATCCAACACTGCCTCGATCTTCCTAGGATCCACTCTTATTCCTTCTACGTATACCACATGCCCTAAGAATGCCACCTACTTAAGCCAAAATTCACACTTGCTGAATTTGGCATAGAGCTTCTTCTCCCTTAACACTTGGAACACTTTCCGGAGATGCTCGTCATGTTCTTCCTCAGACTTGGAGTATACTAGGATATCGTCGATGAACACAACAACGAACCGATCCAAGTAGGGTTGAAAAACCCGGTTCATCATATCCATGAACGCGGCTCGAGCGTTTGTCAATCCAAACGGCATCACCACAAACTCAAAATGGCCGTATCTTGTCCTAAAAGCGGTCTTATGGATATCCGCCTCCTTCACCTTCAATGGTGATATCCCGACCTTAAGTCTATCTTTGAGAATATTATGCCCTTTCGGTGATCGAACAAGTCGTCTATCCTTGGCAAAGGATACTTGTTCTTAATGGTCGGATTTATTCAATCGACGATAGTCTATGCACATTCGCATAGTCCCATCTTTCTTCTTCACAAACAAGACCGGTGCTCCCCATGGAGACACACACTGGGTCGGATGAACCCACGATCCAAAGCAATTCTTGAATCTGAGCCTTGAGCTCAACTAACTCCTTTGGCGCCATTCGGTGTGGAGCGATTGACACATGAGCTGTTCCCGGTAGTAAGTCTATTCCAAACTCCACCTCCTTATCTGGGGGTATTCCTGGTAATTCCTCTGGAAATACATCTTCAAAGTCTTTCACCGTTCTAACTCCATCGACACCTTCTTCCTTTCCACCTAACGCACTTACGAAGGCTAAGAACGCCTCGCACCCTTTCTTAACCATTTTCTCGGCCTTCTTCAACGCTGAAACTACGTTGGGATGGTAGTTTCTTCTCTCTCCGATCATTACTACTACTTCATCCTCCAGGCCCTTAGTTCCATTCGTTTAGCCGCACAATCCAACACGGCTCGGTGCTCTACTAGCCACCCATTCCAAGTATAAGTTCAAACTCCCGAAAGGTAGTTCCATTAAGTCACAGAAAGTTCACTCCCCGAATCTCTGGGGGTACATTCCGAAAGATCTTATCCACCACTACAGCTTAGGCCTAATGGGCTTACTACGATCATCCGCCTATCGGAAGGTTCAGAGTCTAGGCCTAGTGTTTCCACTACACTATATGCAACATAGGAATGGGTCGAGCCCACATCAATTAGAGAAAAATAGGGCTTGTCAAAAATAAAGAACGCATCGGTTATAACGTCCGCAAGCGTCTCCATCTTCCTCCGTGAACCGCATAAACCAAACTGGTTGCCTTGCCTCGGCGTAAAGCACCTCTCGCCTTTTGTTCCCTGCCTCTGCGCCGGCACCATTACCTCTGTTACTCGAACCACGACCTCGTTGAGGCTGCGGTCCTCCTCTACTAGTCTGACTAACATTCTGAGCTGTTGGTCGGCTTTCATCTGATTGCTTAGGACAATCCTTGATCACATGGTCCTTGGACCCACATCTAAAATATCCTCCTGTTTTCTTCCAAAGACTCTCCTAAGTGCTTCTTTCCACACACATCACAAGGTCGATACCGCCCTTTCCGACCAACTGTGCGACCTCGCGGCCCATCAACTCTAGGCCTCTTATGAACCTTTCTAGACGTTCCAAAACCTCTTTTGGGCCTATTCCTATCCATAGCCGCTTTGTAGAATCCTTGATTCCTCACCACCTTGGCCTTTTCTACCAAAGCGTAAAACTCTCGCTCCCGATGCGGTGCTATCAACGATCTCGAGATCATCCCTTAGCCCGATCCTTAAAATGGACACAGCGCTCATGCTCGATTGCCACTACTCCTCGAGCATATCGGCTCAACCTCGTGAATTGACCTCATACTCCACCACGGACTTGTTCCTTGAACCCACCCGAAATGCCTTCCTTTGCTCATCAAGATACCGGCACCGACATACTTCTTCCGATAAGCCGTCTTAACATAGTCCCACGTCGGATCCTCGTTTGTGGCACCATCACGAATCGTGAGCCACCAGCGATACGCTTCATCGCGTAACGATTGCCACCATTCCTTTTAACTTCTCCTCGGGTCAAGTCAAGCTCATCCATGATGCGCTCTGTTGCTTCCAACCAAGACTCGGTGAATCGGGTGCCACACCCGATACTCTCCACGAAACATTTCGGCTCCATTAGCTCTGAGCCGCTGAGCATGCACTTACGGGTTCTCGAATTTCCTCCCGCACCACCACCAACTCCAAAACTTGTAGCACACCGCGACACAAAGACATCATCCCCGTCCCGAGCTTAACGCTTAACACCAACAAATGGGGTGGTGGTGGCGGTGGTATCTCATTGTCGGACCTTGACCCGATCTAACGGGTTCGACACCATCATCCTTCCTCTACTCGGCCCACGACGACCACGCCCTCTAGAGCTCATTTCTAACGTCGTGATCGATTAAGAAGTTTTATGAATTAGTCTTTGTTTCACTTGATTACCCATGAAGAAATTTTATGAAAAGAGTTTTAGGAGTGGTTCTTTCGTATGCACACAGTCTTTCCATTCATTCATCCATACATCCATCAAACAATCATGAACTCTCGTTCATTCAGAGAAAGGTTGTAGTTTTCATTATTATTGTTTTTTTTCTTCCACTACCCGTGGGTATTTTCGTGAATTTCGTCCTACAGGTATTTTCGTAATTTTTCAAAAGAAAAAGTTCCTTGGTGATTTTGTCACAAAGTATTTTGGTATTGTTAAATTTCAGGGTATTTTGAAAAATTTTGAAATCCAGTGGTATTTCGGTGATTTTGGACCCTGGGGTATTTTGGTGATTTTTTCCAAGTCGGGGTAAATTTGTAAAATCTTATAAATCGGGGATATTTCAAAGGTTGCAAAACTTTGAGGGTTCTTTTTGAGAATTGTACTTTTCAAAACGGTGATGTTACAAAAATTTTGGAAATCAGGGTCATTTTGGTAATTTTATAAGTTAGGGGCAATTTTGAAATTTCAAAAATTCAAGGTATTTTTGATAATTTGCAAATTAGGGTTTTTGAACATTGTTAAAATAATGAAATTTTGGCAAAACTGTTGGGTAGTTGGTCATTTTATAAACCAAGGGTATTTTGGTAATTTTACCACTATGGGCATTTTTGTATAAATTGGAAATCTTTGAAAAATTTTGTAAAGATGGTTTTCATGAATTTAGAAGAAAGTTTTAAGAGTTCTAAAACTAGGGTTTTGTTGTTTTTATAAAACACGGCTAATTCCCTTTCGGGTTTTAGTTATTGTGTTTAGCCTATAACCGAGTCCTCTTGGTCGGGGTGAACCAAAGCTACGCACTGTGCGAGATTCGAGTGGAGAGGAGGTGAGTCACGCTGGATCGCTTAAATACCAAGCTCCCACCTGAAACCATTCCTAGACATGCGCATGCAGGTTGCCACACCCATCGAGCCCTCTCGGGTTAGGGTAAACCGAAGCTACGCACCGGCAGGATTCTGCGAAGAGGAGGTGAGTCACTAGGATCGCTTAAATACTGTGCTCTTCCGGATCCAATCCTAGGCATGCGCATGTGGGTTACCACACCCTAACTTAGTGACTTAGCCATGGGTTTGTTTAACGTTCCTTAAGTCTTATGTGTTTGTGTTTGAGTAGACTAGTCCTAGGGTTCAAGTTCCTATCATGCTATTCTACGTTCCATTCCTTTTCTACCCTTCTAATATTCATTACACATAATCACACAAATAGTTAGGGTACTTACCGTGGATCATGGTCGGAGACTTTAGGTGCCATGCCGTAAAAACTCGCTTGTTTCATAAAATATTTTCAAAAAAACTCATTTGGGTTCGCTTTGAAAACGTTTTGGGCCTTGGCCCACAAAGCCGAGAGTTTAAAACACGGCTCGATACCAAAGCTGAAACACCCCAAACCCGACCCACGAGCTTTGACCAGATTTGGTATGTTCCTCAAGTAAACCGGTTCAAAGTTCTTTTGTTACTTAGGGAAAATTTGTGCGATTTTAAAAAAATTGTTTTGGGTTGGGCTTGTATTGAAAACCAATTTATCTTATATTGAAATCTATTTATCTAAGGTGACAAAACATGTAGGGTTTATTTTAAATTTAATTAACTTAATCTTTAATAAATAAAATTTAATAACATAATAAATAAAAACAGAAATAAAAGAGTTCACTATGGCCTTATTACATCAAATAAAATCCCTAATAATTTAAAGTGCTTAAAAGTTAATAGTCCATAAAACAAAATATAAACTTCAAGCTGAGCATGGCCACCACAAGTTCTGTCGTCCCGGTCCATCACTGATCATCACCTGAAAAATATTCCCCAACGGGGTGAGTCAAACAGACTCAATGTGTACACAAACACTAAATCAAAATAGAATCGGGCATACAAATGTTACGCATTCATATCATAGCATACAAATTATGATGCATTCCCAAACCCAAACCTAATTGTCCATCCGCTACACACCCCCGTACCAACCATGCACACCGTAGGGACTACTAAGTCGACCCTCCTTCCGCTACACTCCAAATTGCAGTCTTAGGTCACCGCGATTCGTGGTCTTAGGTCGCCACATTGAGACGTGGTCTTAGGTCACCACTTTCAGACATCGTGGTCTTAGGTCACCACTTTCGGATATCACGGTCTTAGGTCACCGTGTTCGTGGTCTTAAGTCACCACATTCACTTCCCCTTTCAATAACCCATATGCCCCATATAATGATGATATGCATAAATATGCCGAGTTCACATTCTTATCATATTCTCATGTTACTAATGACCTTTTTCATATTCTTTGTAGAAGTAGGAAACGTGCTGAGTACTTAGTACCATAACATGGTACCCTAGCCACTTTCATATTCTTAATATCACATATTTTAATAAAACAGCCATGAAACATATTAAGAAGTAGTGTAGGGTACACACACGATTTGCTTAACCACTTCACTGAAATCCCGAGAAATCGATCTATCGCCTTAGATCTCAAGTTCCTACAATTGATTAATCACTTACTATTTAGCACAAAGCCTATTCGGTTAGAAAACCAAATCCTAGTAGGATTTGTATTCTTAAAGCTTACCTTGGTGTCGATTTGATGATTTAATCAAATCCGTAAACTCGTATTTTTCCCCTTTGAAATCGGCTAGTCACTAAATCCCTTGAATTGGTTAGTTTTCGGCTTAAGACACATAATAATAGATCTACTACTAAAATAGGCCTTGGCCGAATTTACCTTTGTTCTTACCTTCCAAATCTTAAATCCCGAATTGGATCCTTGCTTCTTTATTGTCGCCGAAATCCCTATGTACCCATGTTAGATCCAATCTAACATTAAATCATAATAATATAGCTTATGGCTGAATGGTATTCATAACTTACCTTAGATCTTAGAAGTTCCGAAAGATACCTTCTTGTAGTTGACAATTTCTTAAATCCCAAAAACACCCTTCCATAACTCGGCCAAATTCCATAATAGAGATTAGTCCCTAAATTTTAGATAGGTTTAAAATATAAAAGAATTGAAACCAAACTTTGGATCTTACCCTTTTTAAGAAATCGGTAGCACCCTTGTTAAAAGCCCCTTAAAGGATCGGCCTTGATGACTAGATGATAAAGTTTCAGCTTTTGGGATTTAATGGAGAAGTCGACTGGAGGTTCTCTTGGGGTATTTGGTTTCCACGAAAATAAGGAAAAGAAACTTGAGAATTTTGGCAATGGTGGACTATAGATTTGGCTTGACAAAATAAAAAGAGAAGAGAAGAGAGGAGAGCACTTTGAAATTCGGCAGAGAGAGGAGGAGGAAGAAAAATTGATGAGTAGCCCTATTTCCTTCCTTTTATAGCCGAAACTACTCCTCAGAATCCCTTACTTGGCCACCACTCTTCTTTATTTGATAGCTTTATCTCTTAATTTAAAATAATTAGAGAATAATCCTTTATTATCTCTTCAAAAATAATCCAAATTAAATCCCTTATTTACCACCTTATTAATCAAATATTAAAGAGAATAAAACTCCTCCTTTCTAGAAGGCTTGTGCCGTCCACTCTCGAGAGCTTCCGGAAGCAAAAATAAAACTTCTTTTATTTGCTTCCCAAGTGACTCGAACCTGTGCCCAACACCTTGCATGTGGCGCCATTTCAGAGGCCCTAAGTGGCATCTTTGTGCCACTTTTCCAAGCCTGCTCGTGTGTCAAATTTCACAAACTTTTTCTTTTAAGGCCACCTTGCCTTAATTTCCTCTTTTAAACTTTAAAACTCGACATTTCTAAGTCATTTCTAAGTTTCCAAAAATTTTCGTTCTAGCTCTCAGTAAACTTGACATTTTCTTACATTTCCAAGTTTCGTAAATGTGCACTTTCCTATTTTGAATAATTTCCAAATCATTTCCATCCATTTCCAAGTTTCCAAAAATGTTCACTTTCCATTTTTTTTTAACTTAACATTTCCATACATTTTCAGGTTTCCAAAATTGTTCAAATTTTATTCTTAGTACATAAAACATGTTACTTCGTACAATTAAACCGAAAATGCATAGGCCCTTTCCAGGATGTTACAATATAATCATCAGTTGGTGGAATTTCATCAACTAAAAAACATAAATAATTCAAACAACTTTATATCAAATAATAAACTTTATAAACATTCAAACATATTTCATTAATAGTTTTTAGTAATTTTGCAATGTCAGTAACCCCGAATTTCTACGAAAAATATACTTTGCAAATTTTAAATAAAGAATTTTGTACTACTTGGCCAACTGATAAACCATAAAAGTCACATATTTTAATCCCACATTTAGCATACTTTTGGATGATTTAATCCCTTGAATCGTGGAATTTGATGCTCCTAATCCTTTAATTTCATGTTTTATACTTAGGAGAGCATCAGAGGATGAAAAGAACGAGAAACGGGCCGAAAACAGAGAAAATGGGCCAAAGTGAGAAAGCAACACGGGCTGGAAGTTCACCACATGGCCGTGCCATCTTAGCAGGCCCGAACACGGCCTGGGCTCGATTCACATGGGCGTACTCCACGGGCGTGTCTCTGCCATGACCCATTATAATTCTACTCGGAAAATGGTACTTAGGGGGGAAGAAAGACATTCCGAAGTCTATATAAACACCCTAAGTATGACCTAAAAGGGGGTGAATCCAGAGAGGGTTGAACACAGGGAAATTACTCAAAGACAGTCAGTTGATCCATCTCAGAAGCCGGAATCACACTTAAGACGGAAGATCTTCCCTTTAATTTCCTTCAGGGGGTTTTAGGGTTTTTCTTATGTTTTGTTATTTACTTTCTTCTGAGATGTATTCTTTATAAACATGAACTAAACCCCTCAAATACCTGAGGGGGATGAAACCTAAGACGGATCTTGTTATTGTTTTCTGAACTGTATGATAAATACTTGATTTGTTATTAATTATGTGTTCTTAATTCTTGTTTTAATATTTCAGGATATTGATTCAAGTATTGATGTGCTTAGGCAGTGGAGCAAAAGTCCCTGTTTAAAAGTAGATCTAGCATAGTTAAGCGGAGTTGATCGTAACCCTAGAGATAGGATGACGAAAATCTGCTTGATTAGGGTCAAACCTAATATGGGAGTCCATAGATCGGGTTAATGCAACCCTAGGGGTTTTAATTAGAAAGAGATTTCAATTAATTAACCTAGGGTTAGATGTTAGTAGCCTCGAAAGAGGTATTAATATAAATTAGGGAATCCTACGGATCAAGTCAAGTGAATAAATCGTCTGGTTCAGAGTTAAATAACAAGTGAAGTCTAGGTGGATTCTTCCTCGGGTATTGTCTTAATCAACTGGTTTTTCCGAAAGTATTTTCCCAATTCACTCTCTGTGTCTTAGCATCCTTAGTTTAGTAATTAGTTACTTAAACATCGATTCCCTTAATACTTAGGCTAGATAATAAAAAGATAGTAACTACTAGTACTCTTGGTCCTTGAGGATACGATATTTCCGGTCTTGCCATAGCTATACTACCGAACGATAGGTTCGCTTGCCTTATTCATTGTCACAGTTAGTTTGGACACGATCAAGTTTTTGGCATCGTTGCCAGGGACTAATATATTAGGAACACTTGATTTTTATTACTTTAGCTATTTTTATTTTTGCAATTATTTTTTATTTTATTTCTACTTTGCTAATTTTTCTTTTTCCTTGCTTCTGGCAGGTGTTCTAGTTTATGACTAGAAGAAACCCGTCAGGACCTCTACTTTACGATAGTGATATAGAAGGAACCATTCGCAAAAACCGAAGAGATATTAGGTGAAGCCTACAGTACATACAAGAAGAGCAAGAGAATGATACCAACACTACCGAAGAGATGGCTGATAATAATCCACTACCTCCTGTAGTTGCCGCAAACCTAGTTAATCAAAATCTTGTTCCTCGAACTATGTATGATTGTGCTAAACCTAATTTAACAGGAACCGAATCAAGTATTGTTAGACCTGCTGTCGCTGCAAATAATTTTGAACTGAAACCTAACATTATATAGATGATTCAACAATTTGTTCAGTTTGATGGCTTGCAGGATGAGGATCCTAACACACATTTAGCGAACTTTTTGGAATTATGTGATACGTTTAAAATTAATGGCGTTTCTGATGATGCCATTCGCCTTCGGTTATTTCCCTTTTCTTTAAGGAATAAATCCAAACAATGGTTGAATTCTCTTCCACGAGGATCAATCACTACATGGGAACAAATGACTGAAAATTTTTTGTTAAAATATTTTCCGCCTGCTAAAATGGCTAAGTTGAGGAATGATATCTCTTCTTTTGTGTAGATGGATTTAGAGACACTTTACGATACATGGGAGAGATACAAGGATTTATTGAGAAGATGCCCTCATCATGGGTTACCATTATGGCTATAGGTTCAAACCTTCTATAACGGTGTGAACCCCTCAACTAGGCAGCTTATTGATGCAGCCGCCGGTGGAACCGTAAATAACAAAACCCCTAAAGCGGCTTATGATAAAATTAATAATAACATATTTTAAACCCACATTTAGCAGAATTTTGGTTGATTTATCCCTTGAATTATGTAATTTGGTGCTCTTAATCCTTTAATTTCATGTTTTATACTCAGGAGAGCACCAGAGGATGAAGAGAATGAGAAATGGGCCTAAAACAGAGTAAATGGGCCATATCATGAAATCGACACGGCCTGGGCCCAAGACCACACGGCCATGCTCCTTCAGCAGGTTCGAACACGGCCTGGCCACGATTCACACGGGCGTGTGCCATGGGCGTGTCCCTAACGTAATAAAGAAGAATTTTATTCGGATTAGGGTACATAGAGGCAAAGAAAGCCATTCCAAAAGCCTATATAAACACCCTAGAGGCCAACCTTCAAGGGGGCGTCCAGCTAGGCCAAGGAGTCGAGCCAGAGAGGTCAGAATTGTGGGATTCACTCGAAGAAAGCCAGTTGATTCATCTCAAGAAGCTGGAGTCATACTCAAGACGGAGGATCTTCTCTTTAATTCCTTCAGGGGGTTTTATGGATTTTCTTATGTTTTGTTTTATCTTTTCTTCTTAGATGTATTCTTTTATAATTATGAACTTGGAACAGTGGAAATGTGCAAGTGTACACAATCGTAACAAGTAATAAAGTGGCAAGTAAATGTCGAGTTATCGTACCCACAGTGGATCAGAAAAGAACTATTTATGAAAATGTTTTCAAACACTTTGGTAAAGGAAAAAATTGGATTTAAGAAATATTTAAAACTAAAGGAAAAACAAAGTAAAATAAAATAAAACAAAGTTCTAATGCACGATTTGGTAAGTGATTTTAATCAAGATGACATAATTGTGTTGGATTAATCACATTTCTTACCTTAGAATTATTAAACTCATGCTTATACTTGTTACGAAAAAATCACGGCAACTCATTAATTTGCTAACTTAGGAACATATTTACATGTTATTGCACATACATACTTATTAAATTAAACAATCTCTCGCATATTCCTATGTGATGCAACCGATTAATTCAACCTAATAAGCATATAAAAGATCATGTGAGGTAACAAAGTATTTTTACCTTGAAACAATTTAATCACAAAAAATCTTGCAAGTTATGCAAGGCATATGTATTGCCAAATACAATGCTAATTTAATCTTCAGCTACCTTAGAAGAATTAAACATGCACAGATTAAGTATTTTGTCCATTAATTACAATTTCAATGCGTTTAAATAATTAATTCATTAGCTATCTAAAAAATTATAATGCCAGATATCTTAAACTTGATTTTACTTAATCAAGCATTTTACCGAGGCCTTTTAACAGTATAAACACAATTTTAATAATTTAAGAGGACGAAATGCAATCAACCCAACACGAATTAAATTCAAGCTAAGCTGATTAAATTAACCATTTCAATAGCATAAATATTTATAAACATGTTTGTCAAAACAACAACGAAATTTAAAGAGTTAGGGAACAAGGAACAAATCCGGTGTTTTTCCGTGGCTTGTCTGACTGCTCTGTTCTTCATTCTCCGTTGTCCTCGGCTATCAAGGTGGCTTATGAACACTCCAATTAATGCTCCAAATGGCTGGGAAAATACCTCTTTTCCAAGAGGAGAAATCGGCACAAGAAGGAGGGGAAATGGAATGGAAAAGAAGAGAGAATGGAGAGAAGAGAGAATGAGAGAGTGAATGAGAAATGAAGGATTGAGGGATGGTTTGAATGATCAGCAAGGGGTGGTATTCATAGTTGATCATGGCTGCTAAAAATAGAAAATAGTAGCAGCAAAAGAGACCTCCCTTGGTCGGCCATCTATGTGGCAAAGTTGATGGATTCAACTTTGCTAAAAATAGCATGGGGCAAATCTACAAAGCCACCATATTTGGAGGGGTTTGAAAGCAACTTTGAAAAGTCTTCAAGGGCTTCTTTGCAACTCAATTAATCAGCTAATAAGCTGATTTGGGCCAGCAATATGGACGGTTTGGACTTCCCAACTCTTTGCTTGGTTCGGTTCAATCGGTTCGGTTCAACTGATGTAACACCCCAAACCCGGCCCAAACACTGCTACCGGATCTGGTATGTCACTAAGGAATTTTATAAAATTATCACACTTTGGAAAACGAGTATCATGTTTAATCATTTTAACCGGAAAGACTTAGTAATTTAATATTCTGTATAAAATGTAAATTTAAATGATACCTTGGTAAATTAGGAAAAAAAAACTAAGTTGTTACATGCCTTAGCTTAATTTTAACATGAAATTTAAAAGTCTAATAATAAAAACCCAACATGAAACCCAAAATAAATATGAGTCTAGTGGCCCATAGCCTTATTACATTGAAACTTAAAATCCTCTTAATAAAAAAAATATTAAAATAACTAAATAATAAAAAGCCTTTTGCTGAATCCAAATACTCTCTCGCATGGCCACCTTGCGCTCCACTCCAGCCCGGTCCGATGCACTAGGTGCTACTTGAAAATGTTAAATAATAGGGTGAGTCGCGAGACTCAGTGTGCACCCTCATGCACCATTAGATTTGGGCCTTAGCCCCACAGAACATAATAAAAGATTTGTATATATAACAGAAATTATGCAAGCCCAACCCAAATCCTAGGTTTCCATCCGCTACACACCACCCATACTTGGCAGTCACACCATTGGGGATTTCTACAATCAACCCACACCGCTACACACCATCGATGGCAGTCATGCTGCTCATCGTCAGATCATGGCCGTAGCCACTAAAATAGGTCATGGCAAAAGCCACTACAACAGGTCACAGCAAAAGCCACTACAACAGGTCACGGTAAAAGCCGCTACAACAGAACACTTCCCCTTTCTTCAAACCCAACCCCATGCAATCACAGAAATCGGCATACTTATCACACATATCATCTTAACAGGAACATTCACTTAGGAATGACAGAGATCACTAACTGGTGATTCGCTTTACCCTCCTCGGGTTTCAACCATTATGCCGGATTTCGGCATTTATCAAAATATAAATGATTTGTAAACAAATTTTAATGAGCAATCTAAATGGTGTGGAAGTGTTACACACCTGATATCGCGTAGTTTTACACCCTTAGTCAATATCCTTACTATATGGATCTACAACCCTTAGTCTAAAACCTTGCTCAAAAGCCGGAAGAACACAAAGATTTGGGCTCCCCTACATTTGGCCAAGGGTTAATAAATACCCGAATTTACACGTTTAAAAATTAATCGATCACCTTACTTTGAAATCTCGAAAGTAACACGATTCGTGTGTTACTGAACTCTGACTTAGAGATCTATGCGATTGACTCCTCTTCAAATCCCAGAATGCCGAAAATAAGAGAAAAACTCAAGGTCAGTTTCTCTATAGCCATTCGGCTAGAGTCTCTTAAAAAAACCCGGAAAGGATTGAAGCCTTATGAATCGATACTTACCTTCAGTTTCCTTCGAGATTTAGCACAAGCAGATACCACAAAGAGAATTCGGCTTCTAGGAATGAAGGTTCGGCTATGATGAGACTTCGGGAAATAGAGACTGAACTTTTGGAGATTTCGGCTATGGAAGAAAAAGAATGGAAAAGATTTCGTCAACTGATCAGCTTCAAAGGGTTTTGGTTCTTAATAAATGGAAGAAGAGATGAACAAATGGGTAGGGAGAATTCGACTTTCTAGAGAAATCAGCACAAGAGGAAAAGAATGGAAAAGAAAGTGAAGGGAGAGGTTTCGGCTTTTGAAGAAATTAAAGAAAAGAAATTGTAGAGGGAGATCGAGGATTTCTGCACAGAAGAGAAGAAAAGGGTAGGGTTCAAATGCCGGAATTGATGAGCTATCCCCTATTTATAGAAATTTCTCGCACACCTTTAGCCTATACTCAACCGATTTTCCCCCTCTCCTGTGTTTGATTTTTGGCCAACACTAGCCTTTCGATAGATCCTCATCCTATCCCTTATCCCTATCAAAACACCCATCCAAAAGAGGCTTAATTATCTCCAACTCTTCCCTCCTTTATCGCCTTTAATTATCCACATATTAAAACAATAAAATCCCTAAATAATAGCCTTGTTACCGTCCAACCTACTCCTCCTTATAAGTGTCTAATTTGGCCCAAAAACATGGGCTCCAAACGCCACAAATTGGGCCTCTCCCTGCCTATTGACGCCAACTCCCTTCCCTCTTAGTGGCGCTTATTTTGCCATGGGCTACAAGCCCATTTTGCCATTTAAGCTACCAAAACTTTATTTTAAGCCCTAGAGTATCTAAACAGAATATTTAATCAAGGCCTCAGCCCAAGCCTGAGCCCAAATTGCACCTCTAATTCTCAAATTAACACATTAAACGCATCCACACCCTAAACGCATAGGCCTAAAAATTCAGGATGTTACAGTTCTACCCCCTTAAAGAAATTTTGTCCTCGAAATTTCCAACTAACTATCAATCATACTACCAAAGTCTCACCACTATGCTTCCGCTGCGAACTCTAATTCTAAAGCCAAAAGAAACACTTAGGATAATATGATAGAGTACGCACCGGTATTCGCATCTGGAGCGTCCTCATCCCATTGCACTCATTCTTCCGGTTGACGTTTATCTGATTAGACATTTTTATGAAATAATAGTTTTCTTCCACTGGTTAACCACAAACAGACTTATGATCAGTAGTTTAAGAGTAGTTCTTTCGAATTCGAAATTACATCTACAAGTTTCAGTCTTAAGTTTGTCTTCTAGTTCTAGGAAACACATACATTCAATCATTACACATCAACATACAGGTAGCATTCACGAACTTACATTTATCACCTAGGGGTATTTTTATCATTTCACTACCTAGGGGTATTTTCGTAATTTATCCTACAGGGGTTCCTTGGTGATTTTGTGAAAGAAGGGTATTTTGGTAATTCTTTTGCAAATCCGGGGTTATTTTGGAAATTCTACAAATCAGGGATATTTTGGTCATTTATAAATCAGGGGTAGTTTAGTAGTTTTACAAAATAGCATGGCTGGTCCCTTTCGAGTTTTAAATTATTAATTTTGGCCCGTCAACAAATCCTCGTGGCTAGGGTGAACAGTACTACTACGCACTGTAGGATTCAGCGAAGAGGAGGTGAGTCACCAGGATCGCTGCTTAAGTACCGTGCTCTTCTCGGATCCAATCCTAGACATGCGCATGCTGTTGCCACACCTTAGTCTTGCGACTGCTCACGGGTTTGTTTAGTGAAATTAAGTCTTATGAGATTGAAGGAGTTGTTTCAAACTAAGCCTAGAGTCCATCAAGTTCTAATCTAGATAGTCTACGCCCCATAAAGCCCATCAAGCCCACATATATATATATATCATACAATGAGTTCGAATACTTACAGCGAACTTGGGCGAGGAGACGCAGGTGCCATGCCGGGAAAACCCTCTTGTATGATTTATAAATATACATGTTTAAAAAAACTATTTTTAGAAAACGTTTTGAGCCCAAAACCCCCAAAGCCGAGTCTTGAACCGGGCTCTGATACCAATTTTGTAACACCCCAAACCCGGCCAAAACACTACTACCGGATCTGGTATGTCACTAAGGAATTTTATAAAATTGTCACACTTTGGAAAACGAGTATCATGTTTAATCATTTTAACCGGAAAGACTAAGTAATTTAATATTCTGTATAAAATGTAAACTTAAATGATACCTTGGTGAATTAGGAAAAAAAACTAAGTTGTTGCATGCCTTAGCTTAATTTTAACATGAAATTTAAAAGTCTAATAATAAAAACCCAACATGAAACCCAAAATAAATATGAGTCTAGTGGCCCATGGCCTTATTACATTGAAACTTAAAATCCTCTTAATAAAAAAAATATTAAAATAACTAAATAATAAAAAGCCTTTTGCTGAATCCAAATACTCTCTCGCATGGCCACCTTGCGCTCCACTCCAGCCCAGTCCGATGCACTAGGTGCTACTTGAAAATGTTAAATAATAGGGTGAATCGCGAGACTCAGTGTACACCCTCATGCACCATTAGATTTGGGCCTTAGCCCCACAGAACATAATAAAAGATTTGTATATATAACAGAAATTATGCAAGCCCAACCCAAATCCTAGGTTTCCATCCGCTACACACCACCCATACCTACCAGTCACACCATTGGGGATTTCTACAATCAACCCACACCGCTACACACCATCGATGGCAGTCATGCTGCTCATCATCAGATCATGGCCGTAGCCACTACAACGAGTCATGGCAAAGCCACTACAACAACAGTCATGGCGTAAGCCGCTACAGCAGAGTTACGGCAAAAGCCGCTACAATGAGAACACTTCCCTTTCTTCAAACCCAACCCCATGCAATCACGTAAATCGCATACTTATCACACATATCATCTTAACAGAACATTCACTTAGGAATGACAGAGATCACTAACCTGGTGATTCGCTTTTACCCTCCTCGAGTTTCAACCATTATGCCGGGATTTCGGCATTTATCAAAATATAACAGATTTGTAAACAAATTTTAACAGGCAATCTAAATGGTGTGGAAGTGTTACACACCTGATATCGCGTAGTTTTACACCCTTAGTCAATATCCTTACTATCTGGATCAACAACCCTTAGTCTAAAACCTTGCTCAAAAGCCGGAAGAACACGAAGATTTGGGCTCCCCTACATTCGGCCAAGGGTTAATAAATACCCGAATTTACACGTTTAAAAATTAATCGATCACCTTACTTTGAAATCCCGAAAGTAACACGATTCGTGTTTTACTGAACTCTGACTTAGAGATCTATGCGATTGACTCCTCTTCAAATCCTGGAATGTCGAAAATAAGAGAAAAACTCAAGGTCAGTTTCCCTATAGCCATTCGGCTAGAGTCTCTTAAAAAAACCCGGAAAGGATTGAAGCCTTATGAATCGATACTTACCTTCAGTTTCCTTCGAGATTTAGCACAAGCAGATACCAAAGAGAGGATTCGGCTTCTAGGAATGAAGATTCGGCTATGATGAGACTTCGGGGATTAGAGACTGAACTTTTGGAAATTTCGGCTATGGAAGAAAAAGAATGGAAAAGATTTCGTCAACTGATAAGGCTTCAAAGGGTTTCGATTCTTAATGAATGGAAGAAGAGATGAACAAATGGGTAGGGAGAATTCGGCTTTCCAGAGATATCAACACAAGAGGAAAAGAATGGAAAAGAAAGTGAAGGGAGAGGTTTCAGCTTTTGAAGAAATTAAAGAAAAGAAATTGTAGAGGGAGACTGAGGATTTCGGCACAGGAAGAGAAGAAAAGGGTAGGGTTAAAATGCCGAAATTGATGAGCTATCCCCCCTATTTATAGAAATTTCGGCACACCTTTAGCCTTTACTCAACCGATTTCCCCCCTCTCCTGTGTTTGATTTTTGGCCAACACTAGCCTTCCTGATAGATCCTCATCCTATCCCTTATCCCTATCAAAATACCCATCCAAAAGAGGCTTAATTATCTCCAACTCTTCCCTCCTTTATCAGCTTTAATTATCCACATATTAAAACAATAAAATCCCCTAAATAATAGCCTTGTTGCCGTCCAACCTACTCCTCCTTATGAGTGTCGAATTCGGCCCAAACCATGGGCTCCAAACGGCCACAAATTAGGCCTCTCCCCTTGCCTATTGACGCCAACTCCCTTCCCTCTTAGTGGCGCCATTTTGCCACTGGGCTACAAGCCCATTTTGCCATTTAAGCTACCAAAACTTTATTTTAAGCCCTAGAGTATCTAAACAGAATATTTAATCAAGGCCTCAGCCCAAGCCTGAGCCCAAATTGCACCTCTAATTCTCAAATTAACACATTAAACGCATCCACACCCTAAACGCATAGGCCTAAAAATTCAGGATGTTACAGTTCTACCCCCCTTAAACAAATTTTGTCCTCAAAATTTCCAACTAACTATCAATCATACTACCCAAGTCTCACCACTATGCTTCCGCTGCGAACTCTAATTCTGAAGCCAAAAGAAACACTTAGGATAATATGATAGAGTACGCACCGGTATTCGCATCTGGAGCGTCCTCATCCCCTTGCAATCATTCTTCCGATTGACGTTTATCTGATTAGAAATTTTTATGAATTAATAGTTTTCTTCCACTGATTAACCACGAATAGTCTTATGATCAGTAGTTTAAGAGTAGTTCTTTCGAATTCGAAATTACATCTACAAGTTTTAGTCTTAAGTTTGTCTCCTAGTTCTAGGAAACACATACATTCAATCATTACACATCAACATACAGGTAGCATTCACGAACTTACATTTATCACCTAGTGGTATTTTTGTCATTTCACTACCCAGGGGTATTTTCGTAATTTATCCTACAGGGGTATTTTCATAATTTTCCGAAATAGGGTTCCTTGGTGATTTTGTGAAAGAAGGGTATTTTGGTAATTCTTTTGCAAATCCGGGGTTATTTTGGAAATTCTACAAATCAGGGATATTTGGTCATTTATAAATCAGGGGTAGTTTAGTAGTTTTACAAAATAGCATGGCTGGTCCCTTTTGAGTTTTAAATTATTAATTTTGGCCCGTTAACAAATCCTCGTGGCTAGGGTGAACAGTCACTACGCACTAGGTAGGATTCCAGAGAAGAGGAGGTGAGTCACCAGGACTGCTTAAGTACCAGGCTCTTCTGGATCCAATCCTAGACATGCGCATGCCTGTTGCCACACCTTAGTCTTGCGACTCGTTCACGGGTTTGTTTAGTGAAATTAAGTCTTATGAGATTGAAGGAGTTGTTTCAGCTAAGCCTAGAGTCCATCAAGTTCTAATCTAAATAGTCTACGTCCCATAAAGCCCATCAAGCCCACATATATATATATCATACAGCGAGTTCAGAATACTTACCTGGCGAACTTGGGCCGGAGACGCAGGTGCCATGCCGGGAAAACCCTCATGTATGATTTATAGATATACATGTTTAAAAAAACTATTTTTAGAAAATGTTTTGAGCCCAAAACCCCCAAAGCCGAGTCTTGAACCGGGCTCTGATACCAATTTTGTAACACCCCAAATTCGGCCCAAACACTACTACCGAATCTGGTATGTCACTAAAGAATTTTATAAAATTGTCACACTTTGGAAAACGAGTATCATGTTTAATCATTTTAACCGGAAAGACTAGTAATTTAATATTCTGTATAAAATGTAAATTTAAATGATACCTTGGTGAATTAGGAAAAAAAAAACTAAGTTGTTACATGCCTTAGCTTAATTTTAACATGAAATTTAAAAGTCTAATAATAAAAACCCAACATGAAACCCAAAACAAATATGAGTCTAGTGGCCCATGGCCTTATTACATTGAAACTTAAAATCCTCTTAATAAAAAAAATATTAAAATAACTAAATAATAAAAAGCCTTTTGCTGAATCCAAATACTCTCTCGCATGGCCACCTTGCGCTCCACTCCAGCCCGGTCCGATGCACTAGGTGCTACTTGAAAATGTTAAATAATAGGGTGAGTCGCGAGACTCAGTGTGCACCCTCATGCACCATTAGATTTGGGCCTTAGCCCCACAGAACATAATAAAATATTTGTATATATAACAGAAATTATGCAAGCCCAACCCAAATCCTAGGTTTCCATCCGCTACACACCACCCATACCTGCCAGTCACACCATTGGGGATTTCTACAATCAACCCACACCGCTACACACCATCGATGGCAGTCATGCTGCTCATCGTTAGATCATGGCCATAGCCACTACAACAGGTCATGGCAAAAGCCACTACAACAGGTCACGGCAGAGGCCGCTACAACAGGTTACGACAAAAGCCGCTACAACAGAACACTTCCCCTTTCTTCAAACCCAACCCCATGCAATCACAGAAATCGGCATACTTATCACACATATCATCTTAATAGGAACATTCACTTAGGAATGACAGAGATCACTAACCTGGTGATTCACTTTTACCCTCCTCGGGTTTCAACCATTATGCCGGGATTTCGGCATTTATAAAAATATAACAGATTTGTAAACAAATTTTAACAGGCAGTCTAAATGGTGTGGAAGTGTTACACACCTGATATCGTGTAGTTTTACACCCTTAGTTAATATCCTTACTATCTGGATCTACAACCCTTAGTCTAAAACCTTGCTCAAAAGCCGAAAGAACACGAATATTTGGGCTCCCCTACATTCGACCAAGGGTTAATAAATACCCCAATTTACACGTTTAAAAATTAATCGATCACCTTACTTTGAAATCCCAAAAGTAACACGATTCGTGTGTTACTGAACTCTGACTTAGAGATCTATGCGATTGACTCCTCTTCAAATCCTGGAATGCCGAAAATAAGAGAAAAACTCAAGGTCAGTTTCCCTATAGCCATTCGGCTAGAGTCTCTTAAAAAAACCCGGAAAGGATTGAAGCCTTATGAATCGATACTTACCTTCAGTTTCCTTCGAGATTTAGCACAAGCAGATACCACAGAGAGGATTCGGCTTCTAGGAATTAAGATTCAGCTATGATGAGACTTTGGGAAATATAGACTGAACTTTTGGAGATTTCGGCTATGGAAGAAAAAAAATGCAAAAGATTTCGTCAACTGATAAGGCTTCAAAGGGTTTCGATTCTTAATGAATGGAAGAAGAGATGAACAAATGGGTAGGGAGAATTCGGCTTTCTAGAGAAATCAGCACAAGAGGAAAAGAATGGAAAAGAAAGTGAAGGGAGAGGTTTCGGCTTTTGAAGAAATTAAAGAAAAGAAATTGTAGAGGGAGACTGAGGATTTTGGCATAGGAAGAGAAGAAAAGGGTAGGGTTCAAATGCCGAAATTGATGAGGTATCCCCCCTATTTATAGAAATTTCGGCACACCTTTAGCCTATACTCAACCGATTTTCCCCCCTCTCCTGTGTTTGATTTTTGGCCAACACTAGTCTTCCTACTAGATCCTCATCCTATCCCTTATCCCTATCAAAAAACCCATCCAAAAGAGGCTTAATTATCTCCAACTCTTCCCTCCTTTATCAGCTTTAATTATCCACATATTAAAACAATAAAATCCCCTAAATAATAGCCTTGTTGTCGTCCAACCTACTCCTCCCTATGAGTGTCTAATTTGGCCCAAAAACATGGGCTCCAAATGGCCACAAATTGGGCCTCTCCCCTTGCCTATTGACGCCAACTCCCTTCCCTCTTAGTGGCGCCATTTTGCCACTGGGCTAGAAGCCCATTTTTCCATTTAAGCTACCAAAAATTTATTTTAAGCCCTAGAGTATCTAAACAGAATATTTAATCAAGGCCTCAGCCCAAGCCTGAGCCCAATTTGCACCTCTAATTCTCAAATTAACACATTAAACGCATCCACACCCTAAACGCATAGGCCTAAAAATTTAAGATGTTACAGTTCTACCCCCCTTAAAGAAATTTTGTCCTCAAAATTTCCAACTAACTATCAATCATACTACCCAAGTCTCACCACTATGCTTCCGCTGCGAACTCTAATTCTAAAGCCAAAAGAAACACTTAGGATAATATGATAGAGTACACACCGATATTCGCATCTGGAGCGTCCTCATCCCCTTGCACTCATTCTTCCGATTGACGTTTATCTGATTAGAATTTTTTATGAATTAATAGTTTTCTTCCACTGATTAACCACGAACAGTCTTATGATCAGTAGTTTAAGAGTAGTTCTTTCAAATTCGAAATTACATCTACAAGTTTCAGTCTTAAGTTTGTCTCCTAGTTCTAGGAAACACATACATTCAATCATTACACATCAACATACAGGTAGCATTCACGAACTTACATTTATCACCTAGGGGTATTTTTGTCATTTCACTACCCAGGGGTATTTTTGTAATTTATCCTACAGGGGTATTTTCGTAATTTTTCGAAACAGGGTTCCTTGGTGATTTTGTGAAAGAAGGGTATTTTGGTAATTCTTTTGCAAATCCGGGGTTATTTTGGAAATTCTACAAATCAGGGATATTTTGGTCATTTATAAATCAGGGGTTGTTTAGTAGTTTTACAAAATAGCATGGCTGGTCCCTTTCGAGTTTTAAATTATTAATTTTGGCCCGTCAACAAATCCTCGTGGCTAGGTTGAACAGTCACTACGCACCAGGTAGGATTCCAGCGAAGAGGAGGTGAGTCACCAGGACTCCTTAAGTACCAAGCTCTTCTGGATCCAATCCTAGACATGCGCATGCCTGTTGCCACACCTTAGTCTTGCGACTCGTTCACGGGTTTGTTTAGTGAAATTAAGTCTTATGAGATTGAAGGAGTTGTTTCAGCTAATCCTAGAGTCCATCAAGTTCTAATCGAGATAGTCTACGTCCCATAAAGCCCATCAAGCCCACATATATATATATATATTACACAGCGAGTTCAGAATACTTACCTGGCGGACTTGGGCCGGAGACGCAGGTGCCATGCCGGGAAAACCCTCCTGTATGATTTATAAATATACATGTTTAAAAAAACTATTTTTAGAAAATGTTTTGAGCCCAAAACCCCCAAAGCCGAGTCTTGAACCGGGCTCTGATACCAATTTTGTAACACCCCGAACCCGGCCCAAACACTACTACCAAATCTGGTATGTCACTAAGGAATTTTATAAAATTGTCACACTTTGGAAAACGAGTATCATGTTTAATCATTTTAACCGGAAAGACTTAGTAATTTAATATTCTGTATAAAATGTAAATTTAAATGATACCTTGGTGAATTAGGAAAAAAAAACTAAGTTTTTACATGCCTTAGCTTAATTTTAACATGAAATTTAAAAGTCTAATAATAAAAACCCAACATGAAACCCAAAATAAATATGAGTCTAGTGGCCCATGGCCTTATTACATTGAAACTTAAAATCCTCTTAATAAAAAAAATATTAAAATAACTAAATAATAAAAAGCCTTTTACTGAATCAAAATACTCTCTCGCATGGCCACCTTGCGCTCCACTCCAGCCCGGTCCGATGCACTAGGTGCTACCTGAAAATGTTAAATAATAGGGTGAGTCGCGAGACTCAGTGTGTACCCTCATGCACCATTAGATTTGGGCCTTAGCCCCACAGAACATAATAAAAGATTTGTATATATAACAGAAATTATGCAAGCCCAACCCAAATCCTAGGTTTCCATCCGCTACACACCACCCATACCTGCCAGTCACACCATTGGGGATTTCTACAATCAACCCACACCGCTACACACCATCGATGGCAGTCATGCTGCTCATCGTCAGATCATGGCCGTAGCCACTACAACAGGTCATGGCAAAAGCCACTACAACAGGTCACGGCAAAAGCCGCTACAACAGGTTACGGCAAAAGCCGCTACAACAGAACACTTCCCCTTTCTTCAAACCCAACCCCATGCAATCACAGAAATCGGCATACTTATCACACATATCATCTTAATAGGAACATTCACTTAGGAATGACAGAGATCACTAACCCGGTGATTCGCTTTTACCCTCCTCGGGTTTCAACCATTATGCCGGGATTTCGGCATTTATCAAAATATAACAGATTTGTAAACAAATTTTAACAGGCAATCTAAATGGTGTGGAAGTGTTACACACTTGATATCGCGTAGTTTTACACCCTTAGTCAATATCCTTACTATCTGGATCTACAACCCTTAGTCTAAAACCTTGCACAAAAGCCGGAAGAACACGAAGATTTGGGCTCCCCTACATTTGGCCAAGGGTTAATAAATAACCAAATTTACACGTTTAAAAATTAATCGATCACCTTACTTTGAAATCCCGAAAGTAACACGATTCGTGTGTTACTGAACTCTGACTTAGAGATCTATGCGATTGACTCCTCTTTAAATCCTGGAATGCCGAAAATAAGAGAAAAACTCAAGGTCAGTTTCCCTATAGCCATTCGGCTAGAGTCTATTAAAAAAACCCGGAAAGGATTGAAGCCTTATGAATCGATACTTACCTTCAGTTTCCTTCGAGATTTAGCACAAGCAGATACCATAGAGAGGATTCGGCTTCTAGGAATGAAGATTCGACTATGATGAGACTTCAGGAAATAGAGACTGAACTTTTGGAGATTTCGGCTATGGAAGAAAAAGAATGGAAAGGATTTCGTCAACTGATAAGGCTTCAAAGGGTTTCGGTTCTTAATGAATGGAAGAAGAGATGAACAAATGGGTAGGGAGAATTCGACTTTCTAGAGAAATCAGCACAAGAGGAAAAGAATGGAAAAGAAAGTGAAGGGAGAGGTTTCGACTTTTGAAGAAATTAAAGAAAAGAAATTGTAGAGGGAGACTGAGGATTTAGGCACAGGAAGAGAAGAAAAGGGTAGGGTTCAAAGGGTAGGCAAGTGCTGGAGCTGCTGGCCGAATGGTTGCTGTGGCTAGGGACTTGCGACACTTTGGTGGGTTGATGCTTTGGGGTATTGGGTGATGAATGAATGGGGAGAACAAGGGTGCAATTTATAGAGGAAGAAGTAGGAATTAGAGTAGAACTCTTAGAACAATTAAAGAATTAAAAATAAGAGTCCAATTCTAATTTTACTCAAGATTAACAATAATTAATAATTAAATATACACATATGAAATTATCAATTGCTATTAAATTATTAAGATAAACATAAAATTAATTCTAATCCTAAGCTAAGTTGATAAAAATTAATATATAAATTATAATGGATATAATTATATATTAAAGTTTATCAAATAATAATAAAAAGAATGATAAAAAAAATATTTATTCTAGATGCTTTAAAAGAATATTTACAAAAAGAGGCACCTAGTTTTTATTAATTACGAAAATAGCAACCAAATTTTAAAAGTAAATCAATTAAGTCCCTAGACCTAATGAAAATGTGAAATTGAGTTGCAGTTTAAGCCTTGGGTCAAAATTGGCCTTTTTATTTGGAAAACCAAAAAATTATTTTTGTCATTTAGGATCTAATTTCTTGGAAAATTATGTAAAAATCAATTCCCAGGAAAGATCAGAGGGGTCACAAACGGTCCCGCTTAAGTTCCAATCTCCTAGACAGAATTTATTTAAACATAATAAGCCCGAAAATATACCCTAAATAATTTATTGAAAGCAAGAAAATCTAAAGATCAGATAAACTGAATGAGATTTTATCCCGTTCAGGTTTTTCTTCGTAGTAATGTTTCAAACGCTGAGCGTTGACTTGAAAATTACCTCCCTTACCTTGGAGTTCAACAACTCCGTATGGATAGACGCGATGAATCGTAAATGGACCGGACCAACGTGATTTTAACTTACCTGGAAAGAACTTCAATCTGGAATTAAATAACAAAACTTGCTGACATGCTTCAAACTCTCGAACTCGAATATGCTTGTCATGCCATTTCATGAGTCTTTCTTTGAGTAATTTGGCATTTTCATATGAGAACATTCGAAATTGCTCTAGCTCGTTGAGTTGGAGCATTCGTTTCTCTTTAGCAAGCTTGAGATCCAAATTGAGTTGTCGAAGAGCCCAGTAAGCTCTGTGCTCTAACTCCAGAGGTAGATGACAGGCTTTCCCAAAGACCAACCTATAGGGTGACGTTCCTAAGGGTGTCTTGTATGCTGTTCTGTAGGCCCATAAAGCATCATCTAGTCTCTTGGACCAATCTCGTCGGTTCGGGCAAACTACCTTCTCAAGTATGCCTTTGATCTCTTTATTCGCTAGCTCAGCTTGCCCATTTGTCTGCGGATGGTAAGCTGTCGCAACCTTGTGTTTCACTCCATGTTTATCTAGTAACCATTTTAACCACTTGTTCACAAAATGGGTCCCTTCATCGCTGATAATAGCTCTTGGGGTTCCAAACCTTGTGAACACGTATTTCTACAAGAACTTCATCACAACTTTAGCATCGTTCGTCGGATAAGCTTCAGCCTCGACCCACTTGGACACATAATCTACTGCTACCAGTATGTATTTGTGGCCAAAAGACGGAGGAAAAGGACCAAGAAAGTCAATACCCCAAACATCAAACAATTTTACCTCAATGATATTTGTTCGAGGCATCTCATTTCTGTTGGTGACGTTTCCAACCCTCTGACATCGATCACAACTCTTTACGTGAGCGTATGCATCCTTGAATAGTGTTGGCCAAAAGAATCTGGCTTGTAATACTTTGGCCGCTGTACGAGTACCTCCGAAGTGTCCCCCACTTGGAGTTGAATGACAGTGGTATAAAATCTTCGGTATTTCATCTTCTGTCACACATCTCCTAATCATCTGATCTGCACACTTTTTAAACAAATATGGCTCTTCCCAAAAATAGTACTTCACATCGTGAAGAAACTTTTTTCTTTGCTGATACGTTTTATCAATTGACATCAAACCACAAGCTAAATAGTTAGCAAAATCAGCAAACCAAGGGATATTATGGACATGATTTACCTTCAGTATTTGTTCATCCGGAAATGTCTCTTGGATCGAAGAGTGGAGAATTTCCCTCTTATGCTCTAATCTGGATAAGTGATCTGCTACTTGGTTTTCTACTCCCCTTCGATCTTGAATTTCTAGATCGAACTCTTGAAGTAGAAGCACCCATCGAATCAATCTCGGCTTAGCATCTTTCTTGGCCAATAAGTATTTAATTGCGGAGTGGTCCGTATAGACAATCAGTTTGGTACCTACAAGATAAGATCGAAACTTGTCGAAAGCAAACACAACAGCAAGTAACTCTTTTTCTGTTACCGTATAGTTCAGTTGAGCTCCGGTTAGAGTTCTACTTGCGTAGTAGATAGGATGAAAAACTTTGTTCCTTCGCTGGCCCAAGACAGCTCCAATTGCGAAGTCACTTGCATCACACATCAATGTGAATGGCAACTCCCAGTCTGGTGTGATGATTATGGGTGCCGTGACTAATCGACTCTTCAAATCGTTGAAGGCTTTTAAGCATTCCTCATCAAACTTGAATATCGAGTCCTTCTCCAATAGCTTGCATAAGGGTTTAGCCACTTTGGAGAAGTCCTTCATAAATCTTCGATAGAAATCAGCGTGGCCCAAAAAGCTCCTAACACCTTTTACAGATGTTGGAGGTGGGAGTTTCTCAATAACGTCTACTTTTTCTTTGTCCACCTGGATCCCATGTCTCGTTATCCGATGCCCCAGAACAATTCCTTCTCGTACCATAAAATGGCACTTTTCCCAGTTGGGTACGAGATTCGATTCTTCGCATCGCCTCAGTACCTTAGCTAGATTGGCTAAGCAATCATTGTAAGTATCTCCGAATACTGAGAAATCATCCATGAAAACTTCCAAGTACTTCTCAACCATGTCAGTAAAAATAGACATCATACATCTTTGAAATGTAGCAGGTGCATTACATAAACAAAATGGCATGCGTCTAAATGCAAATGTACCGTACGGGTAGGTGAATGTCGTTTTGTGTTGATCTTTCGGTGCTACTGTAATCTGATTATACCCTGAGTATCCATCGAGAAAACAGTAGTAATCGCGTCCTGCGAGTCTATCTAGCATCTGGTCCAAGAACGGTAGAGGAAAGTGATCTTTCCTAGTCGCCTTGTTCAGCTTCCGGTAATCGATGTAGATTCTCCTTCCCGTAACTGTTCTAGTTGGTATCAACTCGTTGTTCTCGTTCTCCACGACTGTGATACCTCCTTTCTTCGCACGCGATTGGATGGACTCACCCATGAACATGCGAGATGGGGTAAATTATACCCGCATCCAACCACTTGATAATTTCCTTTTTACTACATCTTTCATGATGGGGTTCAGTCTCCGTTGTCCATCAATCGTTCCTCTCTCGCCATCTTCTAATATGATCTTGTGCATGCATACAGATGGGCTAATACGCGAATGTCGGCTATGGTCCATCCAATAGCCTTCTTGAATTTTTTTCAAAACTATGATAAGTTTCTCTTCTTGTTCATGAGTTAATTCACTGAAACAATCACAGCAAAGTAGAGGCGTTACCTAAATAAACATATTTTAAGTGTGAAGGTAATACCTTGAGTTCTAACTTAGGTGGCTCCTCGATTGATGCTTTTGGTGGTCAGAATCTCTTTTTTCTAATTCCAAAGATTCAAAATGGGATTGCGGATTAAATCCCTTTTGATTAGCTTCTAGAAAAGCTAAGTATTCATCCTCCTCTTTATAATTTGGAGGATCAGATGTCAAAATTCGCTCCAGTGGGTCCTCAACACAGTTGAGTTCTGTAACACCCCAAACCCGGCCTAACCACTACAACCGAGTCTGGCGTGCTACGTAAAGAGAATGTTTGAAGATCGACTTGTCAATTTTATTTAAGGAGGAAACTGTTGATTAATTTTAGAGAAAACGAATTTGAATCTTGTTTTAGAAAAACTTAGTTGCTTAATTGTTACTCCATACTTATTACTTAATCAGTGAACATTTCAGAAAACACATTCTTATCGAGGTTTTAAAAAAAACAACCAATTCATATTTACCAAGTATGCTTATTGAAAGTTATAAAAAAAAAAACAACCAAATAAAACATCACAAAAATAAAGGTTAGCGGCCTTATTACAACGAGGAAAACCCAAAATTTAAATAAAAGCATGCTAAGTCCTAACAGAAAACTTTGATATAAAATAAATGCCGAGCATGGCCACCTCGAGTCCACTCCGGCTCCATATCCACGATCTAAGTCGATCTGCAAAATGTAAAGGGAAGGGTGAGTCACCGAGACTCGGTGTATAAATCCCCATCCCAAGAGAAGTTATGCTCTTACACAAATTCATTTACACATATGCATGTCATGCAACCCGTCAACCTAAGTATCCATCCATGTCTCCCAAATCTACCCTTGTGGTACCAAACCACCTTGGTGGTGCCAAACCACCGAGACTTAGTCACAATTTTTATAATATATGTGGGGCCAACCCACTTTGTTGTGATGCCAAATCTTTGGTGACGATCTAATAGATCATACTTCCCCCTCCTCTCATCACCCATAACACGAGTTATGCTAACAATATTAGTATGATCATGTTTAACATACATAATTATGTATCTGAGAATGTCATGCTCTCATAGATCACAATCAACGCGAGAAACATAACAACTTACCCGGCATCCTCGTCTTTTTAGCCACAAGGGTAATTTGGTAACCATTGCCGTCATTCCGGCTTTTAACAACACATAACATTTAACATAATAAGTAAAGAAAGTGTGTAAGAGTTACACACCTGGTTTTCGTACTACCGCTTTTACTGCTTCTACGCTACTTTGGCATGGGGTTTATAGATCCAATCCCCCTACTGCTTGACTGTTAGTATTGTCCATAATAACTCCTTGTCACTAAATCATTTAAATGATGAGATCTAATTACCCAAACAACTATAACACTTAATACGAACTCTTACCTAATTAATCGAATCCCGGAAGTCTTTGAGAAACCACCACCACCAACCTACCTACATTCGGCCATCCTCAAAATATCAAACAAACCAATAATCACAACCAAACCAGCCCATGTGACATTCGGCCAATTAAAAGAAATCAAGAAAGGCCATCCCACCCGAACCTACCACCACCTACCTTCGCTTTTCCACCAAATCGGCAGGAGACTTTTAATGAGACAGATTTGGCTACTAGTGAGAGAGGGAAAATCGATGAGCCTTAGAACAAGTGATTCGGGTTAGGTCTTAATGAAAAGAAAGACTGAAATCGCAAAGAAGGAAAAATCCCAAAACTCACCAGATCACTAAGGAGTATTCGGCTTATGGTGCACCTTCGGGAAACAGAAACCACCCTTGTAGATTCGGCTATGGAAGAGGAAGATGAAGACCAGGGTATTCGGCCTTGGAAGAAAAGAATAACGAGAATAATGTGTTGGAGAGTTGTGGCCAAGAAAAGAATTTGGGAGAAGAGGAGAAGAGAATTTCGGCTAGGAGAGTAAGTGAGTAAGAAAGGAAAGAAAACAAATGAAAAAGATGAACACCAAGCCTCAAAATTTCGGCAATACACATGCACACACTCAGAGTTGGAGTTTTGGCCAACTCTCTCCCTCCTGATAACTCTTATCTTGCATGATAACCCAATCCCTATCTTACCTTTAGAAGAGGCCAACTTAGAACCAACTCTTCCCTCCTAATTATCGAGCTTTTAATTACTAAATTAAAAGAAATAAAGCTCCTAAATTTTAGCCATTGTGCCGTCCATCCCCTTCCCTCCTATGTGCCGAATTTTGACCCATCCCTTTGGGCCCCAAGCGCCACACCAGCCCAACTCCTTCCCCTTGTGACGCCACCTTCATGCTCACTGAAGCACCCCAAATTTTTGGGCCACAAGCCTGACTTGCTACTAAACACAGTACTTACTTAAATTATAAACTAACACTATTTATAAGCGGTTTAACCTGTGTTTTAAGCCCAAACCCGAGCCCAATACACACCTCAAGGCCTTAACCTACTAACTTAGCCATGCAAAGATACCAAATGCGCACTCCACGAATCAGGATATTACAATTCTACCCCCTTAAAATAAATTTCGGCCTCGAAATTTACAGTCGAGAAAAAGTTAAGGGTATTCTTTGTCGCATGATATTCCGGCTCCCATGTCGCTTCCTCCGATCCATGGTTCTCGCCATAATACCTTCACCAAAGGAACAAATTTCCTACGTAAAACCTTAACATCCCGATCTAGGATGCGTGACTTTGGTTCCTCCTCAAAAGATAAGTCCGGATTCACCTCTATCTCCTCCATCGGCACATGTGATGGATCGAGTGATAGCGTCTAAGCATGGAAACATGAAACACATCATGAATTTGACCCAACTCTGGTGGAAACTCTAGCTGGTAAGCCACTGGTCCCACTCGCTTCAATACTCGATAAGGCCAAATAAACCTAGGGCTCAACTTGCTTTTCCTACCGAACCTCAGAACCTTCTTCCACGGCGATACTTTTAAGAAAACCCTGTCACCCTCTGCAAACTCTATATCCTTCTGTTTAAGGTCGGCATAGGACTTCTGCCTGTCTGAAGCTTCTTTCAACCGAGTTCTAATCACCTCCACCTTATCTTCTGTCTCAGCAACCAACTCTGGACCCAATAACTGCCGCTCCCCCAAATCTGTCCAACACGTAGGGGTACGACACTTTCGACCATATAAAGCTTCATATGGAGCCATTTTAATGCTCGCCTAATAACTATTGTTATACGCGAATTTCGCCAATGGTAAGAATTCTTCCCAACTACCCTTGAAATCCAAGACACATCCCCTTAGCATGTCCTCCAAAACTTGAATCACCCTCTTCGATTGTCCATCTGACTGGGGATGGAATGCTGTACTGAAATCCAATCTTGTACCCAATGCCTGGTGCAAAGCCTTCCAGAACCTTGCCGTAAATCTAGGGTCTTTGTCCGAAATAATCGACACTGGCACCCCGTGTAACCTCACAATCTCCGCTATATATAGTCTCGCTAGCTTCAAGAGAGAAATCCATACGCATGTGTATGAAATGAGCGACCTTTCGTCCGACGGTCCACAATCACCCAAAGCGCATCCTTTTTAGTGGGTGTGAGGGTAACCCACTCACAAAATCCATTGTGATCCTTTCCCACTTCCATCTGTGGAATCTTAATCTATTTGTAACAACCCTGACGGTAACTGATGTTCAGCCTTGACTTGCTGACATGTCAGACACTTACCTACAAATTCCGTTACCTCCCGCTTAAGACCCGACCACCAAAACTGCTCCCGCAAATCTCGATACATCTTACTACCTCCCGGATGCATAGCATATGGACTGCTATGTGCCTCTTGCAAAATCTTCTACCTTAACTTCACATCCTTAGGCATACACACCTTTCCCTGAAAACATAATACTCCATCGCTGCTCAGACTATACCCCTCCAATCCACCATTCTGGACTTGCAAGCATCGAGCACTTAAGACTTCATCTACCAGCTGTTTCTCCTTAACCTGATCTACCCATGATGGCTTCACTTGCAATTTCGCTAACAGGCTTCCGTCATCATACAGACTCAAATGAGCGAACATCGCCCTCAAATTCGAAACCACTTTCTGACTTAGCGCATCCGCCACCACGTTTGCCTTTCTCGGGTGATATTCAATCGAACAGTCGTAATCCTTTAACAATTCCACCCACCTTTGTTGCCTCAAATTCAGCTCCTTCTGAGTCAGCAGATACTTCAAGCTCTTATGATCCGTGTAGATCACCGACTTCTCCCCGTAAAAATAATGCCTCCACACCTTCAAAGCGAAGACCACGCAGCCAACTCCGGATCATGCGTCGGATAGTTAACTTCATGCGGTCTCAATCGCCGAGACGCATAAGCAACAACCTTCCCCTCCTGCATCAATACACAACCTAACCCCGTATGGGAAGCGTCACAATACACCACAAAATCTTTCCCTGCCACAGGCTAAATCAAGACCAGAGCCTCAGTCAAAACCCTCTTCAACTTCTCAAAACTCTCCTACTGCTTATCCGCCCATACAAAAGGTACCTCTTTCCTCAACAATTTTGTCAAAGGTGTCGCTATCGAAGAAAACCCTTCCACAAATCTCCTATAGTAGCCTGCTAACCCCAAGAAACTGCAAATCTCTGCCACCAACTTCGGTGGTTTCCAATCCAATACTGCCTCAATCTTTCGAGGATCCACTCTTATCCCTTCTGCTGATACCACATGCCCCAGAAAAGTAACTTCCTTCAACCAAAACTCACACTTACTAAACTTGGCGTATAATTGCTTTTCCCTTAAAATCTGTAACACTACCCGCAAATGCGTGTCGTGTTCCTCTTCTGACCTCGAGTATACCAGAATATCATTTATAAATACCACGACGAACCGATCCAAGTACGGTTGAAACACCCGATTCATCATATCCATAAACGCTACCGGTGCATTCGTCAACCCGAACGGCATTACTAGAAATTCATAGTGCCCGTATTGAGTACGAAATGCCGTCTTCTGGATATCCATATCCTTTACCTTAAGTTGGTGATACCCCGACCTCAAATCTATCTTGGAAAAGACCGATGCTCCCTTAAGCTGGTCGAACAGGTCATCTTTACTAGGCAATGGATACTTGTTCTTAATTGTCAATTTATTCAACTGACGATAGTCTATGCACATTCACATCGACCCGTCCTTTTTCTTAACAAAGAGCACAGGCGCTCCCCAAGGTGATACACTTGGCCGAATGAAACCCCCATCCAATAACTCCTGAATCTATGCTTTCAACTCCACCAATTCCTTTGGCGCCATCCTATACGGAGCAATAGACACTGGCGCTGTTCCCGGTAGAAGGTCAATACCGAACTCCACCTCCCGATCCGGTGGCAATCCTGGAAGCTCCTCCAAAAAAACATCGACAAAGTCCTTCACCGTTCGAACACCTCCTACAGCCAAATCCTTAGCTTCCAAGGCACAAACATAAACAACAAACGCCTTACATCCTTTCCTTACCATCCTTTCCGCCTTCAGCGCGGACACCACACTAGATAGGTAATTCCTTCTCTCACCTATCATTACCACCTCTTCACCCTCGGCCAATTTTAGCACCATGCGCTTAGCCGCGCAGTCTAGTTCTGCCTGGTACTTAACCAACTAATCCATTCCTAAGATTAAATCGAACTCCCCGAAGGGTAGTTCCATCAAATCCGCTTGAAACATGACCCCTTGAAGTTCTAGGGGTACATCCCTATACAGTTTATCTACTACCACAGAGTGTCCTAGAGGGCTAACTACTGTCATCTTCCTAGCAGAAATCTCATAGGCTAAGTTCAGAGTTCCCACTACGCTACTAGCTACATATGAGTGTGTTGAACCAACGTCAATCAAAGCAGTATAAGGCAACCCAGAAATTAAAAATGTACCGGTTATGACGTCCGGTGCGTCGCCCTCCTCCCGACGTTTGGCTGCATAAACCAACCCAGGCTGTCTAGCATTAGCACCCCCAGCACCTTGACCAGGTGCTCCACGGCCTCGTCCGTTACCATTACCACCCCTAACTGCACCTCGACCCCTTTCTGGTTGCTGGCCATCTCTCTCTGAATTGACCACGCCCTTGACCTCACTGGGTCCTAGCTAACTTCGCGGACAATCCCTTACCGGTGCTCCATTGACCCACACTCAAAGCACCTCTATTACCGCCCAACACTCTCCCGAATGATACTTCCCACATCTAACGCCGAGGTGGCCACCGAAAGCAATTGCAGGCTTTGTAAACTCGATCCGGTCCATCAAACCTAGCCCTTTCTCGAGTATTTCCACGGCACTGATGGCCCAAAACTCATTTTATCCTCGCTCTCTCTCCGATTCCGCTTCTCGATTCGCTTCACCTTTTCAGCTATTTTGGCCTTTTCCATTAGAACGGCGAATTTCCTTTCTCACTGAGGGGCAATCAACACCCGCAGCTCATCTCTTAGCCCGTCCTCGAACCTAACACAACGCTCATATTTCGTAGCCACTATACCCCGAGCATACCTGCTTAACATCAAAAATTTTGCCTCATATTCAGGTACCGACTTATTCCCCTGAACCAAATTCAAGAACGCCCTACGTCGCGCATCAGTATAACCAGCTCCCACATACTTCCTCACGATAGGTCGCCTTAAAATAATCCCGGTGATATCATCACCATCGCACCATCCCGGACCGTGAGCCACCACCGATCGACTCATCCGGAGAAGAGACACTATCCCCTTCAACATCTCTCTCGGTCGAAGTCTAAGTCATCCATTATACGTTCTGTTGCTTCTAACCAACTGCTCAGCAGTTGTTGGGAGCTACACGGATACCCCTAAACACCTCCGCTCCGTTAGCTCTCGAGTCGCTCAGCCACCGATTTTTGGGCTCTTGTACTCGCGCCTGCCTCGACAACTCTCTCCAAAACTCGCAGTACCGCCTGGGATATTACATCATTATCACCTATCTCGATCCTCGAAATTCGGCTCCTCCGCGGGCAGATCGGTAGCCCATTCCCGGACTCCATGGCGGACCTGCGGCTCGACAAGGTCATCCTACCTCTACCCCGGCCACGCGGTGGACGTCCACGACCTCGTGTACTCATTCTTCTCGTTCGCGTTTATCTGGTTAAGAATTTTATGTATTATTAATTCTATTCACTGTTTATCCACGAGCAATTTTATGAAAAATAGTTTTAAAAAGTGATTCTTTCGAAGTCGAATCTACCTATAGCTTCAGTTTCTGGCTTAACTCCTAGTTCTGAGTACATCCATCACACAAACACGTCCACAGACCACATTCAACGTGTAGGGGTATTTTCGTCATTTCACTACTCGGGGGTATTTTCGTCATTTCACTACCCGGGGGTATTTTCATAATTTTAACCTATAAGGGTATTTTCGTAAATTTCAAAATATGGTCTCGGGTGATTTTGCGAAGAAGGGTATTTTGGTAATTTTTCTTTTCAGCTCGGGGGGTATTTTGGTAATTTTGTAAATCCGGGGAAGTTTTACAAGTCAGGGACAATTTGGTAATTTTCGCAAACCAGGGGTATTTTTGTCATTTTTCAAATCTAAGGTAGTTTTTACAAATCCAGGGGTAATTTGATAATTTCAAAAATAGGATTTTTACAAAATGGTGTGGCTGGTCCCTTTCAGATTTTAATTATCGGATTTAGCCTGTAAACAAGTCCTCATGGCCAGGGTGAACAGTCACTACGCACCAGGTAGGATTCTAGTGAAGAGGAGGTGAGTCACTGGGACTGCTTAAATACCAAGCTCTTCCGGATCTAATCCTAGACATGCGTATGCCTGTTACCATACCCTAGTCTTGCGGCTCATTCACAGGTTTGTTTAGTGAAGTTAAGTCTTATGAGATTTTAAGAGTTGTTTCAGCTAGGCCTAAAGTCCATCAAGTTCTAACCTAACTAATCTACGTCCCATAAGGCCCATCAAGCCCACATATAAACATTAAATCAAAGGTTAGGGTACTTACCTGGGTGGATCGGCGCCGGCGACTCAAGTACCATGCTTTTCGAGATATTCATCTCCTTAAAAATTATTTTACACCCCTCAAAACATATTTTGGTCCTTAAACCCACAACCGAGCTTTTTAACTTGGCTCTGATACCAAAATGTAACACCCCAAACCTGGTCTAACCACTACAACCGAGTCTGGCGTGCTACGGAAAGAGAATGTTTGAAGATCGACTTGTCAATTTTATTTAAGGAGGAAATCGTTGATTAATTTTAGAGAAAAGCGAATTTGAATCTTGTTTTAGAAAAACTTAGTTGCTTAATTGTTACTCCATTCTTATTATTTAATCGGTGAACATTTTTGAAAACACATTCTTATCAAGGTTTTAAAAAAACAACCAATTCATATTTACCAAGTATGCTTATCGAAAGTTATAAAAAAACAACCAAATAAAACATCACGTAAATAAAGGTTAGAAGGCCTTATTACAACGAGGAAAACCCAAAATTTAAATAAAACAACTAAGTCCTAACAGTAAAACTTTGATATAAAATAAATCTTTGAGCATGGCCACCTCGAGTCCACTCGGCTCCATATCCACGATCTAAGTCCGATCCGCAAAATGTAAAGGAAGGGGTGAGTCACCGAGACTCAGTGTATAAATCCCCATCCCAAGAGAAGTTATGCTCTTACACAAATTTATTTACACATATGCATGTCATGCAACCCGTCAACCTAAGTATCCATCCATGTCTCCCAAATCTACCCCTTGTGGTACCAAACCACTGGTGGTGCCAAACCACTGGTAACCGAAGTTACAAGAATAACATATGTGGTACCAAACCACTGGTGGTGCCAAACCACTGAGACTTAGTCACAATTTTTATAATATAAGTAGGGCCAACCCACTGTTGTGATGCCAAATCACTGGTGACAGTTTGATAGATCATACTTCCCCCTGCTCTCATCACCCATAACACAGAGTTATGCTAACAATATTAGTATGATCATGCTTAACATACATAATTATGTATACAGAATGTCATGCTCTTATAGATCACAATCAATGCGAGAAACATAAAAACTTACCCGGCATCCTCGTCTTTTTACCCACAAGGGTAATTTGGTAACCATTGCCGTCATTCTGGCTTTTAACAACACATAACATTAAACATAATAAGTAAAGAAAGTGTGTAAGAGTTACACACCGGGTTTTCGTACTATCGCTTTTACTGCTTCTACGCTACATTGGCGTGGGTTTTATAGATCCAATCCCCCTACTGCTTGACTGTTAGTATTGTCCATAATAACTCCTTGTCACTAAATCATTTAAATGATGAGATCTAATTACCCAAACAACTATAACACTTAATACGAACTCTTACCTAATTAATCGAATCCCGAAAGTCTTTGGGAAACCACCACCACCAACCTACCTACATTTGGCCATCCTCAAAATATCAAACAAACCAATAATCACAACCAAACCAGCCCATGTGACATTCGGCCAATTAAAAGAAATCAAGAAACGCCATCTGGCCGAACCTACCACCACCTACCTTCGGCTTTTCCACCAAATCGGCATAGGAGACATTTAATGAGACAGATTCGGCTACTAGCAGCAGAGAGGGAAAATCGATAGGCCTTAGAACAACTGATTCGTGTTAGGTCTTAATGAAAAGAAAGAGTGAAATCGGAAAGAAGGAAAAATCCCGAAACTCACCAGATCACTAAGGAGTATTCGGCTTATGGTGCACCTTCGGGAAACAGAAACCACCCTTGTAGCTTCGGCTATGGAAGAGGAAGATGAAGACCAGGGTATTCGGCCTTGGAAGAAAAGAATAACGAGAATAATGTGTTGGAGAGTTGTGGCCAAGAAAAGAATTTGGGAGAAGAGGAGAAGAGAATTTCGGCTAGGAGAGTAAGTGAGAAAGAAAGGAAAGAAAACAAATGAAAAGATGAACACCAAGCCTCAAAAATTTCGGCAATACACATGCACACACTCGAGTTAGAGTTTTGCCAACTCTCTCCCTCCTGATAACTCTTATCTTGCATGATAACGCAATCCCTATCTTACCTTTAGAAGAGGCCAACTTAGAACCAACTCTTCCCTTCTAATTATCAGCTTTTAATTACTAAATTAAAAAGAAATAAAGCTCCTAAATTTTAGCCATTGTGCCGTCCATCCCCTTCCCTCCTATGTGCCGAATTTTGACCCATCCCTTTGAGCCCCAAGCGGCCACACCAGGCCCACCTCCTTCCCCCTTGTGACGCCACCTTCATGCTCACCTGAAGCACCCCAAATTTTTGGGCCACAAGCCCAGCTTGCTACTAAACACAGGTACTTACTTAAATTATAAACTAACCCTATTTATAACCAGTTTAACCCAAGTTTTAAGCCCAAACCCGAGCCCAATACACACCTCAAGGCCTTAACCTACTAACTTAGCCATGCAGCATACCAAATGCACAGACCCACAGAATCAGGATATTACAGTTCTACCCCCCTTAAAATAAATTTCGGCCTCGAAATTTACTCAGTCGTAAAAGTTGAGGTATTCTTTGCCGCATGATATTCCCGGCTCCCATGTCGCTTCCTCCGATCCATGGTTCCGCCATAATACCATCACCAAAGGAACAAATTTCCTACGTAAAACCTTAACATCCCGATCTAGGATCTGCACTGGTTCCTCCTCAAAAGATAAGTGCGGATTCACTCATCTCCTCCATTGGCACAACATGTGATGGATCCGAGCGATAAGCGTCTAAGCATGGAAACATGAAACACATCGTGAATTTGACCCAACTCGGTGGAAACTCTAGCTGGTAAGCCACTGGTCCCACTCGCTTCAATACCCGATAAGGCCTAATAAACCTAGGGCTCAACTTGCTTTTCCTACCGAACCTCAGAACCTTCTTCCACGGCGATACTTTTAAGAAAACCCTGTCACCCTCTGCAAACTCTATATCCTTCCGTTTAAGGTCGGCATAAGACTTACGCCTGTCTCAAGCTTCTTTCAACCGAAGTTCTAATCACCTCCACCTTATCTTCTGTCTCAAAGAACTGACTCTGGACCCAATAACTGCAACTCCCCCAACTCTGTCCAACACGTAGGGGTACGACACTTCCGACCATATAAAGCTTCATATGGAGCCATCTTAATGCTCGCCTAATAACTATTGTTATACGTGAATTCCATGTGAGTAAGAATTCTTCCCAACTACCCTTGAAATCCAAGACACATCCTCTTAGCATGTCCTCCAAAACTTGAATCACCCTCTCCGATTGTCCATCCGATTGGGGATGGAATGTCGATGAAATCCAATCTTGTACCTAATGCCCAGTGCAAAGCCTTCCGAACCTTGCCATAAATCTAGGGTCTCTATCCGAAATAATCGACACCTTGGCACCCGTGTAACCTCACAATCTCTCTGCTATATATAGTCTCACTAGCTTCAAGAGAGAAATCCATACGCATGTGGTATGAAATGAGCAGACTTTCGTCAGACGGTCCACAATCACCCAAAGCGCATCCTTTTTAGTGGGTGTGAGGGGTAACCCACTCACAAAATCCATTGTGATCCTTTTCCACTTCCATCGTGGAATCTTAATCGGTCAGTAATAAACTCGACGGTAATCGATGTTCAGCCTTGACTTTGGCGACATGTGTCGACACTTACCTACAAATTCCGTTACCTCCCGCTAAGACCCGGCCACCAAAAGCGCTCCCGCAAATCTCGATACATCTTACTACCTCCGGATGCATAGCATATGGGATGCTATGTGCCTCTTGCAAAATATTCTCGCCTTAACTCCACATCCTTAGGCATACACACCTTCCCCGAAAACATAATACTCCATCATTGCGCCGGACTATACCCTCCAATCCACCATTCTGCACTTGCAAGCATCGAGCACTTAAGACTTCATCTACCAGCTATTTCTCCTTAACCTGATCTACCCATGATGGCTTCACTTGCAATTCTGCTAACAGGCTTCCGTTATCATACAGACTCAAATGAGCGAACATCACCCTCAAATCCAAAACCACTTTCCGACTTAGCGCATCCGCCACCACGTTTCCCTTTCCCGGGTGATATTCAATCGAACAGTCGTAATCCTTTAACAATTCCACCCACCTTCGTTGCCTCAAATTCAGCTCCTTCTGATTCAGCAGATACTTCAAGCTCTTATGATCCGTGTAGATCACCGACTTCTCCCCGTACAAATAATGCCTCCACACCTTCAAAGTGAAGACCACTGCAGCCAACTCCGGATCATGCGTCGGATAGTTAACTTCATGTGGTCTCAACTGCCGAGACGCATAAGCAACAACCTTCCCCTCCTGCATCAATACACAACCTAACGCCGTATGGGAAGCGTCACAATACACCACAAAATCTTTCCCGCCACAAAAGTGAATCAAGACCGGAGCCTCGGTCAAAACCCTCTTCAACTTCTCAAAACTCTTTTGCTGCTTATCCGTCCATACAAAAGGTACCTCATTCCTCAACAATTTTGTCAAAGGTGCCGCTATCGAAGAAAACCCTTCCACAAATCTCCTATAGTAGCCTGCTAACCCCAAGAAACTGCGAATCTCTGCCACCGACTTGGGTGGTTTCCAATCCAATACTGCCTCAATCTTCCGAGGATCCACTCTTATCCCTTCTGCTGATACCACATGCTCCAGAAAAGTAACTTCCTTCAACCAAAACTCACACTTACTAAACTTGGCGTATAATTGCTTTTCCCTTAAAATCTGCAACACTACCCGCAAATGCGTGTCGTGTTCCTCTTCCGACCTCGAGTATACCAGAATATCATTTATAAATACCACGACAAACTGATCCAAGTACGGTTGAAACACCAGGTTCATCATATCCATAAACGCTGCCGGTGCATTCGTCAACCCGAACGGCATTACCAGAAATTCATAGTGCCCGTATCGAGTACGAAATGCCATCTTCTGGATATTCACCTCCTTTACCTTAAGTTGGTGATACCCCGACCTCAAATCTATCTTGGAAAAGACCGATGCTCCCTTAAGCTGGTCGAACAGGTCATCTATCCTAGGCAATGGATACTTGTTCTTAATTGTCAATTTATTCAACTGACGATAGTCTATGCACATTCGCATCGACCCGTCCTTTTTCTTAACAAAGAGCACAGGCGCTCCCCAAGGTGATACACTTGGCCGAATGAAACCCCGATCCAATAACTCCTGAATCTATGCTTTCACCTCCACCAATTCCCTTGGCGCCATTCTATACGGAGCAATAGACACTGGCCCTATTCTCGGTAGAAGGTCAATACCGAACTCCACCTCCCGATCCGGTGGCAATCCCGGAAGCTCCTCCGAAAAAACATCGACCAAGTCCTTCACCGTTCGAACACCTCCTACAGCCAAATGCTTAGCTTCCAAGGCACAAACATAAACAACAAACGCCTTACATCCTTTCCTTACCATCCTTTCCGCCTTCAGCGCGGACACCACACTAGATAGGTAATTCCTTCTCTCACCTATCATTACCACCTCTTCACCCTCGGCCAATTTTAGCACCATGCGCTTAGCTGCACAGTCTAGGTCTGCCCGGTACTTAACCAACCAATCCATTCCTAAGATTAAATCGAACTCTCCGAAGGGTAGTTCCATCAAATCCGCTTGAAACACGACCCTTTGAAGTTCTAGGGTACATCCTATCTGATTTATCTACTACCACAGAGTGTCCTAGAGGGCTAATTCTCTGTCATCTTCCCAGCGAGAAATCTCATAGGCCAAGTTCAGAGTTCCCACTACGCTACTAGCTACATATGAGTGTGTTGAACCAACGTCAATCAAAGTAGTATAAGGCAACCCAGAAATAAAAAACGTATCGGTTATGACATCCGGTGCGTCGCTCCTCCTCCGACGCTTGGTGCGCATAAACCAACCCAGTCGTCTAGCATTAGCACCCCAAAGCACCTTGACGGGTGCTCCACGGCCTCGTCGTAACCATTACCACCCCTAAGCGCACCTCGACCCTTTACGGTTCTTTGGCCATCTCTCCTGAATTGACCACGTCCTTGACCCTCAGCTTGGGTCCTAGCTAACTTCCACGGACAATCCCTTACCCGGTGCTCCATTGACCCACACTCAAAGCACCCTCTATTACCAGCCCAACACTCTCCCGAATGATACTTCCCACATGTAGCGACCGAGGTTGCCAGCGGCGAGCAAGAAAGAGCTTTGCAACTCGATCCGGTCCATCAAACCTAGCCCTTTTCTGAGTATTTCCACCAGACCCTAATGGCCCAAAACTCCTTTTATCCCTGCCTCTCTCCTGATTCCGCTTCTCGGTTCGCTTCACCTCCTCAGCTATTTTGGCCTTTTCCACGAGAACGACGAATTCCCTTTCTTGCTGAGGGGCAATCAACACCCGCAGATCATCTCTTAGCCCGTCCTCAAACCTAAAACAACGCTCATGTTCCGTAGCCACTATACCCCGAGCATACCTGCTTAACCTCAAAAATTTTGCCTCATATTCAGGTACCGACTTATTCCCCTGAACCAAATTCAGGAACGCCCTACGTTGCGCATCAGTATAACCAGCTCCCACATACTTCCTCGATGAAGGGTGCCTTAAAATAATCCCGGTGATATCATCACCATCGCACCATCCGCATCGTGAGCCACCGCGATACGACTCATCCCGAAGAAGAGACACTATCCCCTTCAACTTCTCCTCGGTCGAGAAGTCTAAGTCATCCATTATACGTTCTGTTGCCTCTAACCAGTACCCAGCAGTGTTGGGAGCTACACCGGACACCTCCTAAACACCTCCGCTCCGTTAGCTCCGAGTCGCTCTGCCACCAATTTTCAGGCTCTTGTACTCGCGCGCGCTCGGCAACTCTCTCCAAAACTCGCGATATCGCGCGGGATATTACATCATTATCACTGTCGACCACGAAATTTAGCTCCTCCGCGGCAAGCCGTCACGGTAGCCCATTCCCGGACCTATGGCGGACCTGCGCGGCTCGACAAGGTCATCCTACCTGCGCCGACCCACGCGGCGGACGTCCACGACCTCGTGTACTCATTCTTCTCGTTCGCGTTTATCTGGTTAAGAATTTTATGTATTATTAATTCTATTCACTGTTTATCCACGAGCAATTTTATGAAAAATAGTTTTAAAAAGTGATTCTTTCAAAGTCGAATCTACCTATAGCTTCAGTTTTAGGCTTAACTACTAGTTATGAGTACATCCATCACACAAAAAACGTCCACAGACCACATTCAACGTGTAGGGGTATTTTCGTCATTTCACTACTTAGGGTATTTTTGTAATTTTAACCTCTGAGGGTATTTTCAGTAAATTTCAAAATATGGTCTCGGGTGATTTTGCGAAGAAGGGTATTTTGGTAATTTTTCTTTTCAGCTCGGGGGTATTTTGGTAATTTTGTAAATCCGGGGAAGTTTTACAAATTAGGGGTAATTTGGTAATTTTCGTAAACCAGGGGTATTTTGGTCATTTTTCAAATCTAAGGTAGTTTTCACAAATCCAGGGGTAATTTGATAATTTCAAAACTAGGATTTTTACAAAATAGTGTGGCTGGTCCCTTTCAGATTTTAATTATCGGATTTAGCCTGTGAACAAGTCCTCATGGCCAGGGTGAACAGTCACTACGCACCAGGTAGGATTCTAGTGAAGAGGAGGTAAGTCACTGGGACTGCTTAAATACCAAGCTCTTCCGGATCTAATCCTAGACATGCGTATGCCTGTTACCATACCCTAGTCTTGCGGCTCGTTCACAGGTTTGTTTAGTGAAGTTAAGTCTTATGAGATTTTAAGAGTTGTTTCAGCTAGGCCTAAAGTCCATCAAGTTCTAACCTAACTAATCTACGTCTCATAAGGCCCATCAAGCCCACATATAAACATTAAATCAAAGGTTAGGGTACTTACCTAGGTGGATCGGCGCCGGAGACTCAGGTACCATGCTTTCCGAGATATTCATCTCCTTAAAAATTATTTTACACCCATCAAAACATATTTTGGGCCTTAAACCCACAACCGAGCTTTTGAACTTGGATCTGATACCAAAATGTAATACCCCAAACCCGGTCTAACCACTACAACCGAGTCTGGTGTGCTACGGAAAGAGAATGTTTGAAGATCGACTTGTCAATTTTATTTAAGGAGGAAACTGTTGATTAATTTTAGAGAAAACGAATTTGAATCTTGTTTTAGAAAAACTTAGTTGCTTAATTGTTACTCCATACTTATTACTTAATCAGTGAACATTTCAGAAAACACATTCTTATCGAGGTTTTAAAAAAAACAACCAATTCATATTTACCAAGTATGCTTATCGAAAGTTATAAAAAAAACAACCAAATAAAAAATCATAGAAATAAAGGTTAGGCGGCCTTATTACAACGAGGAAAACCCAAAATTTAAATAAAACAGCTAAGTCCTAACAGAAAACTTTGATATAAAATAAATGCTGAGCATGGCCACCTCGAGTCCACTCTGGCTCCATATCCACGATCTAAGTCTGATCTGCAAAATGTAAAGGAAGGGGTGAGTCACCGAGACTCAGTGTATAAATCCCCATCCCAAGAGAAGTTATGCTCTTACACAAATTCATTAACACATATGCATATCATGCAACCCGTCAACCTAAGTATCCATCCATGTCTCCTAAATCTACCCCTTGTGGTACCAAACCACTGGTGGTGCCAAACCACTGAGACTTAGTCACAATTTTTGTAATATATGTAGGGCCAACCTACTGTTGTGATGCCAAATCACTAGTGACAGTCTGATAGATCATACTTCCCCCTCCTCTCATCACCCATAACACAGAGTTATGCCAACAATATTAGTATCATCATGCTTAACATACATAATTATGTATACAGAATGTCATGCTCTTATAGATCACAATCAATGCGAGAAACATAACAACTTACCCGACATCCTTGTCTTTTTACCCACAAGGGTAATTTGGTAACCATTACCGTCATTCCGGCTTTTAACAACACATAACATTTAACATAATAAGTAAAGAAAGTGTGTAAGAGTTACACACCTGGTTTTCGTACTACCGCTTTTACTGCTTCTACGCTACTTTGGCGTGGGGTTTATAGATCCAATCCCCCTACTGCTTGACTGTTAGTATTGTCCATAATAACTCCTTGTCACTAAGTCATTTAAATGATGAGATCTAATTACCCAAACAACTATAACACTTAATACGAACTCTTACCTAATTAATCGAATCCCGAAAGTATTTGGGAAACCACCACCACCAACCTACCTACATTCGGCCATCCTCAAAATATCAAACAAACCAATAATCACAACCAAACCAGCCCATGTGACATTCGGCCAATTAAAAAAAATCAAGAAAGGCCATCCGGCCGAACCTACCACCACCTACCTTCGGCTTTTCCACCAAATCGGCACAGGAGACTTTTAATGAGACAGATTCGGCTACTAGCAGTAGAGAGGGAAAATCGACAGGCCTTAGAACAAGTGATTCGGGTTAGGTCTTAATGAAAAGAAAGAGTGAAATCGCAAAGAAGGAAAAATCCCAAAACTCACCAGATCACTAAGGAGTATTCGGCTTATGGTGCACCTTCGGGAAACAGAAACCACCCTTGTAGATTCGGCTATGGAAGAGGAAGATGAAGACCAGGGTATTCGACCTTGGAAGAAAAGAATAACGAGAATAATGTGTTGGAGAGTTGTGGCCAAGAAAAGAATTTGGGAGAAGAGGAGAAGAGAATTTCGGCTAGGAGAGTAAGTGAGAAAGAAAGGAAAGAAAACAAATGAAAAAGATGAGCACCAAGCCTCAAAATTTCGGCAATACACATGCACACACTCAGAGTTGGAGTTTCGTCCAACTCTCTCCCTCCAGATAACTCTTATCTTGCATGATAACCCAATCCCTATCTTACCTTTAGAAGAGGCCAACTTAGAACCAACTTTTCCCTCCTAATTATCAGCTTTTAATTACTAAATTAAAAAGAAATAAAGCTCCTAAATTTTAGCCATTGTGCCGTCCATCCCCTTCCCTCCTATGTGCCGAATTTTGACCCATCCCTTTGGGCCCCAAGCGGCCACACCAGGCCCAACTCCTTCCCCCTTGTGACGCCACCTTCATGCTCACCTGAAGCACCCTAAATTTTTGGGCCACAAGCCCAGCTTGCTACTAAACACAGGTACTTACTTAAATTATAAACTAACACTATTTATAAGTAGTTTAACCCAGGTTTTAAGCCCAAACCTGAGCCCAATACACACCTCAAGGCCTTAACCTACTAACTTAGCCATGCAGCATACCAAATGCACAGACCCACAGAATCAGGATATTACAAGTTCCCTCTCCACTATTAATTCCTCTAAATCGGATACTGCAGAACAATCATCCATTGTGTCAGGAAATTGCATTGACTTAAAAATATTAAATGTTACCTGATCATCCTGAACACGCATAGTCAGCTCGCCCTTTTGCACATCAATAAGGGTCCTTCCAGTTGCTAAGAATGGTCTTCCTAGGATAATTGGCACTTTTTTGTCTGCTTCAAAGTCTAGAATTACAAAGTCAGCAGGAAAGATAAATTTATCTACACGTACCAATATGTCCTCAATTTTTCCTTCTGGATGCGCTAAGGATCGATCTGCTAGTTGAAGTGTAACCGTAGTTGGTCTAACTTCTCCTATCCCCAACTTCCTAAATATTGACATAACCATCAAGTTGCTTACGAGATTATTGAAAAAATTGCCAGCAATAACTATCAGTGGCCAACCAACCGAGCAGCCTAAGAAAGACGAGCAGCAGTAGTACATAAAGCAGACACACTTGCTTCTTTGGCAGCCCAGGTATCCTCTATGTCTTCTATGCTTAAGAACATAACTGTTTGTAACACCCCAAACCCGGCCTAGAAGTTAGGCCCGAATCTGTTGTGTCACATGGGAGTAAAAACCATCTTTGCGAAAAACTTGCTTGAGAAATATAGCCTCATTGTTAAAACTCAAAACACTTAAGAAATTGTTGTCTACTTGAAAACGTAATTATCTTTAAAGACTTTTTCGGTTGCGAAAGCATATTTGAAATATACAATTTACGAAAATGTGACGTTTAGAATAGAGTTGCAAAAGCATTTTGAAAACGTTGCGGAAACATAGATAAAATACAATTATTTTTGAGAGGTTGTTTGATAAATCGATAATCGAACTAGTAATCTTTTAAAACCGTGACTTTTGAAAACGACGTTGAAAATTCGAAAGAGAATCCAAGTCTTTTGAAAATATCGTTAATAGTTCGGGAGAAAATATCCGTGTTAAAAATATTTGTAAAAGTTTATTTTGAAATCCATTTGTTAATCGATTTTGGAAACCATTGTTTAAGGTTTTAGAAAATTCCCCTTTTTAAACAATTTAAGAAAAATAATAAAAACATCCCAACCAAAAAGCAAAAATAAAAATAGTCCAGAGGCCTTATTACAACATTTATCCCAAAATAGTAAAGTAATAAAATAAACGAGAAAGAAGTCTAAAGTCCAAATAAACCATTTCCAAGTATGGCCTCCTCGAGTCATCCATAGCCCAAGTCCATATCATCAAGCATTACCTACAAGGGTTAAGAGAAAGGGGGTGAGTTACAAGAACTCGGTGTGAAATCCCTTATCAGTTATTCATTAATTTGGAACCCAATTAGCAATATTTTGGGCCTAAGCCCATTTACAACAACAATAATGTATCAAATATAATATGCATATGATATGCAATTCCCAAACCAAACCTAGTTTTCCATCCGCTACACACCACCCGTACCAACCAACACACTGTGGAGAGCTTTAGTCACCCACCTCGCCAACACACCAAACGTAGGCATTAAGCCGATAATCAAATTTGTGGACAAGCCACCAGATTAAAAGAATTTACATGGCATCGCCATTTTTCATATTTGTTGCGAGCCACGCAATTATGTAGCGAGCTACGTAACTTCTCTTCATCATTATCCCATCCCATGCAAATCATGTATATAATGCATAGCCATTCACAACAATTTATTCAGATATTTATTACAAAATTATGGCCCATTGCAGCAATTAATCAAAAGGCCCATTAAGCAAAATATAAGATTTGGCCCATTTAGCAAAATATCAGATTGACCCATTTATCAAAATATCAGATTGGCCCATTTTTCAAAATATCAGATAGGCCCATTTATCAAAATATCAGATTGGCCCATATAGAAAAATATCAGATTGGCCCATTTCTCAAAATATCAGATTGGCCCATTTATCAAAATATCAAATTGGCCCATTTATCAAAATATCAAATTGGCCCATATAACAATTTCGTAATTCGGCCCCTTAGGGGCATTTTCGTAATTTCGACCCATAGGGGCATTTTCGTAATTTTGATAATTTACCCACTAAGGGTAATTCGGTAATCTCACAACCTAAGGGTATTTTGGAAATTTCGCAACCTAGACTTAACTACTAATGTGTTGCATAAAAATCGAAACTGTACATCTGCGTCGTACTAACTAAATTGACTATAACTTGAGTTAGGAATCTCGAAATCTAACTCTGTAAATTTTCCATGAGACTAGACTCATATATCTTCTCACTAAAATTTTTGTAGAATTTTTGACTTAGCCATTTAGTACAGTTTATTCCTTATAGATTCCCTTGTTTCACTGACCAACGATTCTGATCTCTCCTACCCAAAATTCAAATATCTCACTGTACAGTTTTCATATGTTGCTCCCACTTGTTGCTATTGAAAATAGGTTCTCTAAGGAATCCATACATATAACTTATAACTCATAATTCACTTTGTACAATTTTATAAGATTTTTCCAAGACAGATCAGAGAACCACGAAGCCATTCAGAACCAGTCTCACTAAAATTAAGATATCTCAAAATATAAAATTCATTTTCCTTCTCCGTTTCTTCCATATCAAAATAGACACAGTAATATTTAATCTGATATCTTATTCACTTTGAAATTACTTTTCTCCTATTTTTCGTGATTTTTCAAATACACGTCACTATTTCTGACTGAAACTGTTTTATTACAACATACGATTACCACTACGATCATACGCACGCCCGAGTGATCACGGATACCGGATTTCGGTTTTCTTCGGTATTTTGACCAAATCACAGAACATATCATACAAACTTTCAAAGAGATGTGAGATTACACACCATATCAAACATGTATTTGGAAGGTACAGGATTACACACCTGATTTTGATTTCCTAAAGAACCACTCGTCGATGACCTAGAACAATACCAAACAAAAGTTAGCCTCGGATTTCCAAAAGATTTCGTATCACTTACACTTGAATCACTTACCACTATGTCCAAAGGTAGAATATATCGAGTGATTTCATCCCTAAAACATAATCGATTAATCACAACCACTATTATCCTTTAAACGAATAAAGAACGATTTCAAATAATCCATGAAGAACTCCTTACCTTATCGATATTGGATCCAATTTCCACCGTCTGACTTAGGGCTAGAATGATACACGGCCACCCACTAAGAACACTACGAAAAAGAGGGTGATTATAATATGAAGGAATGGAAGATAACACCATTTCGGTTAAGATCAAGATTTACAACCAAATAATGAGGGACTCTCATTCGGCTAAAGAGAAAAAGAATGAAAAGATTTGATTAAAAACACTTACCCGGTTTAATCAAGAAAGAAAAAACCAACTTGGAAGATGGAGAAGATGATCAATTAGGCTAGGTGGTTTCGCAAAACAAAGAAAGAAAAGTACTCACTAAGGGCTTTAGAGTTTCAGCAATCAAGAAGAAAGAAGAAGAATTTGTTTAATATCAACTTAAAGTTTCGGCTATCAAGGAAGATGGATAAAAGATGAATATGTGACCAATCCAAAGAGAAGAAAAAAATGCACTATTATGCTAGAAGATTTCGGCAAAGAGAGTAGCAATTTGGGAGAAAATGGCACAAAGTTGCAAATGGGATTTTTGGCCAAAACAATACCAAAACCTTACCAAAAGCCAAAGTAAAATTTCAGCTACCTATGTACCCCCAAAACCGTCCACATGCATAGCCATAAGGGTCAAAATTTTGCCAACCATACTTTCCATAACATTCTCCATGAAATAAGCCACTTGTTCCCCTTACTTACCTATTTCTCTTGATTCCTTTCCCCAACTTCAACCTTGCCTTTTTCTTTTAGCCACCTTACAAAAATAATGAAGTCAACCTTGCCATGAATGCCTCTTGGCCGACACTTAAGGAAAGGGTGCAAAAATATAAGTCAAAATTTGCACACAAAGTGATTCGAACCTCTTCCCTCAAGGTACTACATGTGGCGCCATAACCCTTTTACCAATTGCTCATTTATGCTAGCAATTTACTCTTTTATTTCCATAAGCCTTGATGCCACTTGCTATCTCTCCTTAATAGGCTTAAACACAAAATTTTACTAAGGCCCAACTTGAACCCGGAACTTCATAGAAACCTCGTAAATTTCCAAAATTACCTTCTTAATAAGTCCGACTTGAAATAATGACGTTCTCTTGTTCTCAAAATTTTAAAACGCTTCTGCGCTCAAGGCCCATTGGGCCCAATTCTACTAGGCCCAATTTCGGGATGTTACAATTCTACCCTCCTTAATGAAATTTCGTCCTCAAAATTTCCATTCAACTACTAAACGCACCACTCAAATCACACCACTATGCTTTCGCTGTGCACTCTGATCTTAATAACCACAATGTACCTTTAACAAAATCTTGAATCCTTTTTCACACAACCAAACTTCTAGTCACAGAAGCAAACAGTTATCTACCACTTATACTGAAAATTTTCTACATTCAATCATCACGTCCAACCAAAACATACCTGACTTGATGATGATGAAACAATCCCGAGCCTTATGCTCCTTAGACCCGCATCTCAAGCATGCTCCTGACCTCCCCCAGCATTCTCCCGGATGACGCCTTCTGCAATAATCGCAAGCCGAAAAGTTTGGTCGTGCCTTAACATGCTTTGTGGAACGAGACTGCGACCCAAAAGAACCGCAATCTCTTTTCTTCTTACAGTCCACAGACCCAACTCGAAGCGCTTCACCGATTCCTTTAACCTCTTCCAATACCTCTTTAACTATCTGAGTCAACTTGACAACCCCAGCTCGGTCATGAGACCCCGTCTCAGCCACTGGCGATGCTAATGCCTCCCTTTCGGAAACATGCCTCGGTGCTGAAGATATAGTCCTAGCACCTCGGCCTCTAGCACGTCCACGTCTACCGCGTCCACATCTTCTAGCATTCATGTTCACTAAGTCGATTTAATCTTGATTACGAGTTTTATGAATCAGTATACTATTCGATGTTTATTAAAAGATGTTTTATGGAGTATGAGCAGAAAAGTTGTTTTCGAGTGTCAAATTCGCATCCTAGAGTCTCAATCTCTATAGTTTCAACTCCTAAAGCTAAAAGTTCTAGAGTATTCTATTTCGTAGAATTTTCGTACCACAGTACTAACACAATAATCATAAAATGAAAATAAATACTTACTTGACTTGGTGCCGGGTACTCATGGTACCATACTTCCTTTAGAACATATATTTATAAATCAAAATTCTAAACAACTTTGGAAAATGCTTTTGAACCCAAACCACAGTCGAGTTTTGCAACTGGGCTCTGATACCATAAAATGTAACACCCCAAACCCGACCTAGAAGTTAGGCCTGAATCTGTTGTGTCAAATGGGAGTAAAAACCATCTCTGCGAAAAACTTGCTTGAGAAATACAGCCTCATTGTTAAAACTCAAAACACTTAAGCAATTGTTGTCTACTTGAAAACGTAATTATCTTTAAAGACTTTTTCGGTTGCGAAAGCATATTTGAAATATACAATTTACGAAAATGTGACGTTTAGAATAGAGTTGCAGAAGCATTTTGAAAACGTTGAGGAAACATAGACAAAATACAATTATTTTTTAGAGGTTGTTTGATAAATCGATAATCGAACTAGTAATCTTTTAAAACCGTGACTTTTGAAAACGACGTTGAAAATTCGAAAGAGAATTCAAGTCTTTTGAAAATATCGTTAATAGTTCGAGAGAAAATATCCGTGTTAAAAATATTTGTAAAAGTTTATTTTGAAATCCATTTGTTAATCGATTTTGGAAACCATTGTTTAAGTTTTTAGAAAATTCCCCTTTTTAAACAATTTAGAAAAATAATAAAAACATCCCAACCAAAAAGCAAAAATAAAAATAGTCCAGAGGCCTTATTACAATATTTATCCCAAAATAGTAAAGTAATAAAATAAATGAGAAAGAAGTCTAAAGTCCAAATAAACCATTTTCGAAGTATGGCCTCCCTCGAGTCATCCATAGCCCAAGTCCATATCATCAAACATTACCTACAAGGGTTAAGAGAAAGGGGGTGAGTTACAAGAACTCAGTGTGAAATCCCCTTACCGTTATTCATTGGGCCGGAACCCAATTAGCAATATTTTGGGCCGAAGCCCATTTACAACAACAATAATGTATCAAATATAATATGCATATGATATGCAATTCCCAAACCAAACCTAGTTTTCCATCCGCTACACACCACCCGTACCAACCAACACACCTGTGGGGAGCTTTAGTCACCCACCCCGCCAACACACCAAACGTAGGCATTAAGCCGATAATCAAATTTATGGACAAGCCACCAGATTAACAGAATTTACATGGCATCGCCATTTTTCATATTTGTGGTGAGCCACTGTAATTATGTAGCAGAGCTACCAGAACTTCTCTTCATCATTATCCCATCCCATGCAAATCATGTATATAATGCATAGCCATTCACAACAATTTATTCAGATATTTATTACAAAATTATGGCCCATTACAGTAATTAATCAAAAGGCCCATTAAGCAAAATATCAGATTTGGCCCATTTAGCAAAATATCAGATTGGCCCATATAGCAAAATATCAGATTGGCCCATTTATCAAAATATCATATTGGCCCATTTATCAAAATATCAGATTGGCCCATATAGAAAAATATCAGATCGGCCCATTTATCAAAATATCAAATTGGCCCATTTGTCAAAATATCAAATTGGCCCATTTATCAAAATATTAAATTGGCCCATATAACAATTTCGTAATTAGGCCCTTTAGGGGCATTTTCGTAATTTCGACCCATAGGGGCATTTTTGTAATTTTGATAATTTACCCACTAAGGGTAATTCGGTAATCTCGCAACCTAAGGGTATTTTGGAAATTTCGCAACCTAGACTTAACTACTAATGTGGAGCATAAAAATCGAAACTGTCCATCTGCGTCGTACTAACTAAATTGACTATAACTTGAGTTAAGAATCTCGAAATCTAACTCCGTAAATTTTCCTTGAGACTAGACTCATATATATTCTTACTATACTTTTTGCAGAATTTTTGACTTAGCCATTTAGTACAGTTTATTTCTTAAAGATTCCCTTGTTTCACTGACCAACGATTCTGATCTCTTCTACCCAAAATTCAAATATCTCACTGTACAGTTTTCATATGTTGCTCCCACTTGTTTCTATTGAAAATAGGTTCTCTAAGGAATCCATACATATAATTTATAACTCATAATTTACTTTGTACAATTTTATAAGATTTTTCCAAGACAGATCAGAGAACCACGAAGCCATTCAGAACCAGTCTCACTAAAATTAAGATATCTCAAAATATAAAATTCATTTTCCTTCTCCGTTTCTTCCATATCAAAATAGACACGGTAATATTTAATCTGATATCTTATTCACTTTGTAATTCCTTTTCTCCTATTTTTTGTGATTTTTCAAATACACGTCACTATTTCTGTCCGAAACTGTTTTATTACAACATACGATTACCACTACGATCATACGCACGCCCGAGTGATCACGGATGCTGGATTTTAGTTTTCTTCGGTATTTTGACCAAATCACAGAACATATCATACAAACTTTCAAAGTGATGTGAGATTACACACCATATCAAACATGTATTCGGAAGGTACGGGATTACACACCTGATTTTGATTTCCTAAAGAACCACTCGTCGATGACCTAGAACAATACCAACTAAAAGTTAGCCTCGGATTTCCAAAAGATTTCGTATCACTTACACTTGAATCACTTACCACTATGTCCGAAGGTAGAATATATCGAGTGATTTTGTCCCTAAAACATAATCGATTAGTCACAACCACTTATTATCCTTTAAACGAATAAAGAACGATTTCAAATAATCCATGAAGAACTCCTTACCTTATCGATATTGGATCCAATTTCCACCGTCTGACTTAGGGCTAGAATGATACACGGCCACCCACTTAACACTACGAAAAAGAGGGTGATTACAATATGAAGGAATGGAAGATAACACCATTTCGGTTAAGATCAAGATTTACAACCAAATAATGAGGGACTCTCATTCGGCTAAAGAGAAAAAGAATGAAAATATTTGATTAAAAACACTTACCCGGTTTAATCAAGAAAGAAAAACCCAACTTGGAAGATGGAGAAGATGATCAATTAGGCTAGGTGGTTTCGCAAAACAAACAAAGAAAAGTACTCACTAAGGGCTTTAGAGTTTCAACAATCAAGAAGAAAGAAGAAGAATTTGTTTAATATCAACTTAAAGTTTCGGCTATCAAGGAAGATGGACAAAAGATGAATATGTGACCAATCCAAAGAGAAGAAAAAAATGCACTATTGTGCTAGAAGATTTCGGCAAAGAGAGTAGCAATTTGGGAGAAAATGACACAAAGTTGCAAATGGGATTTTTGGCCAAAACAATACCAAAACCTTACCAAAAGCCAAAGTAAAATTTCAGCTACCTATCTACCCCCAAAACCGTCCACATGCATAGCCATAAGGGTCAAAATTTTGCCAACCATACTTTCCATAACATTCTTCATGAAATAAGCCACTTGTTCCCCTTACTTACCTATTTCTCTTGATTCCTTTCCCCAACTTCAACCTTGCCTTTTTCTTTTAGCCACCTTACAAAAATAATGAAGTCAACCTTGCCATGAATGCCGCTTGGCCGACACTTAAGGAAAGGGTGCAAAAATATAAGTCAAAATTTGCACACAAAGTGATCTGAACCTCTTCCCTCAAGGTACTACATGTGGCGCCATAACCCTTTTACCAATTGCTCATTTATGATAGCAATTTACTCTTTTATTTCCATAAGCCTTGATGCCACTTACTATCTCTCCTTAATAGGCTTAAACACAAAATTTTACTAAGGCCCAACTTGAACCCGGAACTTCATAGAAACCTCGTAACTTTCCAAAATTACCTTCTTAATAAGTCCAACTTGAAATAATGCCGTTCTCTTGTTCTCAAAATTTTAAAACGCTTCTACGCTCAAGGCCCATTGGTCCCAATTCTACTAGGCCCAATTTCGGGACGTTACACTGTTAATGGTTTCAATGGTAATCTGTCAGGTGAGCAGCCGAAACAGTTCGAGAATATTTCTTGTGAATACTGTGGAGATGGCCATTTCTTTGAAAATTGCCCATCGAATCAAGAGTCAAATTATTACATAGGAAATCAGAATTGGAAAGGTCCGCAATCAAATTTTTACAACTCTTCATGGAAGAATCATCCAATTTCTCCATGGAATAATCAATGGGCGGACCATAGCGATTCTGTTATGCCATTTCAACCAAATTATCCATCAGAATATTCTCAACAAGTGCAACAACCCACACCAACTGAATTTTCAAGTAATCTTGAGAATTTGCTGAAGGCGTACATAGCGAAGAATGATGAACTAATCCAAAGCCAAGCAGCAACATTGAAGAATTTATGAAACCAATTGGGACAGCTAGCCAATGAGCTCAAAAGAAGACCCCAAGGTATTTGGCCGAGTGATACAGAAAATCTGAGAAGCACGGGCAAATAGCATTGCAAAATCGTCACTTTACAAAGTGGGAAGACATGGGAACCCAAAAGTGTTACGGTTGAAGATAAGCCTGTTGTAGCTCAAGACAAAGAGGAAGTTCAACCAAGTGTTGAAACTCTTGTATCCCAGAAGTCAGATCCAGTGATTCTTGGTGAGGTAAACTCTAAACCACTTAGTTCTTATTATCTAACACCCTTGTCAGATGTAGAAAAATTTCCATAGAAGAGTTGTCTGGTTAAAGCTAAGATTCCACCATTGCCATATCCTCAACGATTCCAGAAGAAGCAACGAGATACTCAGTTGAAAGAAATTTTTGATGACAAGGTGACTTTTAATAACTTCGATACTGCTAAATCCTCGGATGTAGTTGAAGATTGTTCTACTATTTCCAAGATGGAATCACTGGCTTCTACAGAGGTGGAGCTCAATTCTATAAATGATCCATTAGAATGTATTCTGCTAGCAGATTCGCCAAGTGATGATGAAGACGAGGAATGTTTGGCTTTGTTAGAAGATAAAATGAAGGGATTCACTCAGGAAGTTCCACTGGAATCATTAGAGTTATTATATCGGGAGTACACACAACCAAAAGTGTTGATTGAAGAGCCAGCCAAATTGGAACTGAAGACTTTGCCTCCTCATTTGAAATATGATTATTTGGGTTTATCTCCATTTTTACCTATCATGATTTCAGTTGAGTTCACCAAGAATCAAGAAGAAGAGTCATTTGTTGTTTTGGAAAAGCACAAGAAGGGTGTCGGATGGATTATTGCAGATATTTGAGTCACAGCTTCGAGGATTTGTAGGAATTACAGGAAGTTAAATAAGGCCACCAGAAAAGATCATTACAGATTTTCTTTCCCTAGTAAGATGTTGGACAGATTTGATGGGAAAGAATATGATTACTTCCTAGATGGTTATGGTTGGTATGACAAATGGCCATTTGACACCACCATAGCCAATGACGATCCTGAATAAAATGGAGGGAGTTCTATTCACTTTCTCTATCGTTATTTTATATTTTTAGTTTTTTTTTGAATAAAATGGTAGACTTAGATAAAATTTTCTTTGCTTCATTACATTAATTAAAACTCTGTCTAGGAGATTGGGACTTAAGCGGGACCATCTGTGACCCCTCTAGTTTTTCCTGGGAGTTTAATTTAATCCAAGCACTAATTTCAGTTTACTTCAGTACAGGAGCTTAGGATCCAAAAAGGAGCTGCCATTGGGCTTAAGACACTGCTAAAAAGGGAAATATTAAACCCTTTCCCGCACAACCCTATAGCCCTTACCTGGCTCCACCGCCTAGCCCAGATCTTCGTGATGAGCTGTTAAAGCTGATGGACTTAATGCAACATATGCAATGGCAGCAACAAGCCTACTAGAGATACTCAAAAATAAGGGATGACTCGATGAGGAGTGCCCTCAAGAAAATTTATAATGATCCATTTATTTTTGTGCCTGAGTTTCCAGATTTCATATTTGAACCATGGATTTCATCATCGAAGAGGGAGCAAGGCGATTCATACAAAGGCAATACTGATGGAGCAAAAGATGAGTCGAATTGGAAGGATCGACAAACAAATAAAAAATGGGAGAACTTCAACTTTAGTTTATTTTTATTCTTAAGTTATTTTAGGATTAGGTTAATTAGGAATTTTTATTTTTGCACAATAAAACAAGAGATAGGAATCATGAATAAAATCTGAACAAGTCACAAAGGCTAAAGTGTGGCAATAGATATATACATGTCTAGGATTGGATTTTTGAGAGAGCTTGGTACTTAAGCAGTCAATTTGACTCACCTCCTCTTTTCTAAATATCCTACCTGGTGTATAGTATCTATTCACTTTAAACAATGAGGACATTGTTCATTTTAAGTTGGGGGGACCGAAAATTGAAATTATTTCCACTCAGAATAATTTTTTTTTTCTTTTAATTATGAATATGATATATTTTTGTTCAATAAATTTGAATTTTGTTAAGTATTCTAAATTTAAGTATGAATAAAGTTTGATTTTTTCAATAAATTGTTATGTTAGCTTAATAATGACATGAAATGTATTTCTAATAAAGCATGCAATTCATACCATAAAATTTTTAGTTCTTTAGGAAAGTTAGGCATGCATGAAAGTTTAAGTCTTTAGAATTGACTTAGTAATTTCTTGAGGCGAAATCTTAGGAAGCATGGAATATTGAAAATGATTTAGGCAACTATTGTTTGGACTGTTTGAGCCTTTCAAGCCAACCCTGATAAAATTATCCTTTGAAACCCAACTTTGAGACTATATGGCCTAGTTTTATTTGGACCTTTGCAATATTTAGCCATCACTTTTCTTTTCATTATCTTTAAAATTGTCCCAAACACTAGACTCAGTACTATTCAGAATATCGTTTGAAAATAAGTTTGGGGGAGTTGAAAAGAAATATCAATTGCTCGAAAGTTGTAGTACATGAAGCAAGTGCTCGAATTTGATTTGAAAAAGAGAGAGAGAGAGAGAGCTCTCAAAATAAAATAGATGTACGAAAGAGAATGTGAAAGTTGGTGTATAAATGGTAAAAATTTCGAAGGTTCGATTTTATGCTGAGTCTAGGGTTTTAAAACCTAAAATTATCTATCTTTTACCTACCCCTAAGCCTAGCCACATTACAACCCTGTTAAAGACCTATTGATTCAAAGTTCCAATGTTACCTACATTAGTGGAGAGAAATTGCTCTGTTCAACATATGAAGACATCAGTTAAGCTTAATGATTGTAGTTTAATTTTTGAATAAGGGATTAAAATCAAAATGGTAGGGATTAACATGTCTTTATTAAGAAACATTTAGTCTACTTTTGCTATCATAATAGTTGTTGGATGTAATTTGAACGATATATATACTTGATAGCATAGTTATCGAATTTCTTGTTTTTGAGCATAAGTATATTAATTTCATGATTTTGGGAAGAATGTTGTTCTGAAGGAGTTTTTCATAAGTGTTTCCGAGAAAATTCTTTTCAATTTTGTGCATTACTCGGGACGAGCAATGAATTAAGTTTGGGGGTGTGGAAACACGAAAATTTATACACTTTTTCATGCCCTTTTTAACTCAAATTTATGCGGTTTCGATTAAATTCTTGTCGAAAAATAATTAAATATTATAAAATAATTAAATTGTGTTAAAAATATGAACATGATGAATTTTAATTAACTTTATGGTTAATTTTTGATTTATTTTGACTATTTTCGACAGATTCGCACAAAGGGCAAAAATTGGCTCGGCAGACTGTAACATCCCGGGTTAGGGGCTGTTTTGTTGTTGCATGATATTGCGTGTGTTTAGTGTGCTGCGTGGCTATTTCTATGTTTTGGGGGCTTAATTGAAGTCTAAGTGTATGCCTGAGTGAATGGGAAAATTTTGATTTTTGGGTGTTAAGTCAGGGGAGCTGTTGGAGCTGGGGTATAAGAGTTTTAATTGGTGTTTTGTTGCACAAATAAGGAGCTAGCTTAGTGGCAAGCATGCGTCACTTGGGGAGCTTGGTGTGGCGTCATCTACTTGTGGTGGAGGTCTAGTGTTCGAGCTGCAAAGACCTCACATTTTGGCTTCATTTTGGACGGCATAGGAGGGAAGAGTTGGATGAAGTTCAAATTCCTCCTTTGACTTGGTCTTCACTTTCAAATGAAAGGTGGAGAGTGATTTGTGGAGTAGGACTTGGTCAAGGTGATTTGAATTGGTGGCTTGGAGTGTTTAGGGGGATTGTGGCCGAATTTTAGGAGGGAGTTTGGGGAATGGCCGGTTTGGTGAGTGCATGAGGGGGGTGTGCCGAAATGCACTTTTCATTTGGTGCATTTTCGGTCATATTGGGTAAAAGGGAGTTCATTCTTTTATCAAAGGGTAAGCCGAAATTCTAAAGAATTCTCTCATCTTTTTCTCACTTCTTGAACCGAGATACCAAGTCCCTTTAGTTGCCGAATTGTCTTGTTCACATGATTTGTGTGTAGCCGAATACACTCTTGCATCTATCCTTCTTTCTTCATTTGTGTAAGCTGAATCGGGTATCCTTTCTTCTCACACTTTCATTCATTTTCTTTTGTCATACTTGTGCCGAAATCATACTACTTCTAAACCAAGTTCTCTATTTTTATTTCCCCATTGCTAGTAAGCCGAAACCATATCATCTTCTTCCCTCAAACTCTCATTTGCTTTTCTCAATAATCCTAGCCGAATCTTTCAATTGTGCCTTACCATTTCATTAAGCCGAAACACTAGTTCCCAAAACACATTTTTTTATCTCTTTTTCTTTCAAAACCGTAAGTACTTGTCCCCATCTATTTTCTATTTCTTTTCTTTCTTTCTTCCATTTCAAAAGCTCTTGAGCCGAATCTCCCTTTTCTCCTAGGGGTTCTTGTGGCCGAATTTTTGGTGGTTGGTAAGTAGGGGTAAGTATTTGGTATTATTATTAGTCCAATTCTTTGGTTTCGATTAAGGCAAGGGTGACTAAGGATTAACTATGTTCTTGATAGGTGTTGGCCGATTATCAGAAGAACCACTGTTGGGTTCGAGATTTGGTAGGAAACCAAATCAAGTGTAAAGGTAAGGGTTCGATATTAACCCCTTTGGTTAATTGTTGTTGGCCGAATGTTATAGATGCCTAACCCTTATGTTTGGCCGATTGTAGGAGCTAGTAATCAAGGAGCCTTAGATCGCTTTTGCCAGGATTTTTAGACTCGTATTTACCAGGTGTGTAAACTAACACACTGATATCTAGTAATGTTATTAATAAACCTGTTTGCCTGTTAAAAACTATACCAGTATGACGGATAATTGGATACCCAAACGGGGTATGTGTGCGATATCCGGGTAAGTCTAATTTATTACAAGTTCTATTATGGATACCTTGGGTATTATGATCCATGTTATGTATGTATGCTATGAGATGTAATGCTAGACATGTTGGCATGATATGCATGACTTGTATGATATGCATGATTACATGAGTATGGTATGTTGATGGGTGATATGAGTGGAGGGCGGTGATATTTTGTCTTGACGAGCACCAGTGTTTTGGTAACACAACTTTGTGACTTTGGGTCACCAAAGTGCTTTGGTAGCACATTTGTGTCTTTGGGACACCAGAGGTTGGGCACCTCATTGCGACTTGTCCTCGTGGTTAACACCACCGTGGGTTGGCCCCACTTTGAGATATGGGATCGTCACGCTAGTGATTGGGTATCACACGATGGGTTGGCCCCATCATTCGATTATTGTGACTACGGTCACCAAAGTGCTTTGGTAGCACATTTGTGTCTTTGGGACACCAGAGGTTGGGCACCTCATTGCGACTTGTCCCCGTGGTTAACACCACCGTGGGTTGGCCCCACATGAGATATGGGATCGTCGCTAGTGATTGGGTATCACACGATGGGTTGGCCCCATCATTGGATTTGTGACTTTGGTCACCGGTGCTTGGGTAGCACAAGCGTGTCTTTGGGACACCGGTGTTTTGGTAACACATTGTGACTATATGTCACGGTGGTTTGGCACCACCGGTGGTTTGGTACCACATGGGGTAGAAAAGGCGATACGGATGGTTAGGATCGGGTTGCATTAATCATGTTGCTATGTATGATGTGTGTTAGCATGTTGTTTCATCGGGAGCTGGATTTATGCATCGAGTCATTTGACTCACCCTCTCCTTTGACATTTCGGGTGACCCGTGAGACGCGGACATGGAGTGAGGGTGGACTCGGGGTGCACATGCCATGCTTTAATAAAAGTTTTGCTCGACTATTCACTTTGGGTACTTTAGCTTACTTATTTTGATTTGAGATTTAATTTGGATTTGTAAAAGGCCTTTAAATTATGTTTTATGATGGGTATGTTTTAATTAGATTCTCAACCGCTTAACAAATAACTTGGCATGAAATTTTACTAAAACTTGGAAAGACAACGTTTTCAAAATTATATCGCAATGTGTTTTAAACTATACCATCGGGTATCTCGCTATGTTTTGCTATACAATAAACTCAAATGATTTCCAAATCAAACTCGATTTTCTACTAAGTCTAAAATGTTTCAAAATGGCACTAAGAAACTATTGGAAGTGCTAAATGAAATCAACTCGTTTTAACTATATACTTGGATAAGTTTTCAAAATCTAATCAACCAAGCCTACTCAAATTTTCCTCAAATTCACTATGTTTTCACCCCACTTCTAAACGAAAAAAAAATATGATCACTCAAAGACGTTTTTCCCCGTAACATACCAGATTCGGGCGTGGTGTCTTGTCCGAGTTTGGGGTGTTACACAGACACTGCTTGAAGAATAAACCCGAGAAGCAATTTGAAGTATCAAGGCAAATTTATTTCCAGCCCAAGACGGTCCAATTATGAATATTTAATCATAATATAATTAATTTTAATTTATTCCCAATTTGATTTGGGCTAAATAAATTAATCTTAATTAATTATGAAAAAGGCCCAGTTGAACCGCATCAGTTGAACCAAACTGATTGAACCGAACCGAGCAAAGAGTTGGGCAGCCCAAACCGTCCATATTGCTGGCCCAAATCAGCTTATTATCTAATTAATTAAGTTGCAAAAAAGCCCTTGAAGACTTTTTAAAGTTGCATTCAAACCCCTCCAAATATGGTGGCTTTGTAGATTTGCCCCATGCCATATTTAGCAAAGTTGAAACCATCAACTTTGCCACATAGATGGCAGGCCAAGGGAGGTCTCTTTTGCTGCTACTATTTGCTATTTTTATCAGCCATGATCAGCTATAAATACCACCCCTTTCTGATCATTCAAACCATCCCTCAATCCTTCATTTCTCATTCACTCTCTCATTCTCTCTTCTCTCCATTCTCTCTTCTTTTCCATTCCATTTCCCCTCCTTCTTGTGCCGATTTCCCCTCTTGGAAAAGAGGTGTTTTTCCAGCCATTTGGAGCAGCAAGTGGAGTGTTCATAAGCCACCTTGATAGCCGAGGACAGCAGAGAACGAAGAACGGAGCAATCAATCAAGCCACGGAGAAACACCGGATTTGCTTCTTGTTCCTTATCTCTTTAAATTTCGTTGTTGTTTTGACAAACATGTTTATGAATATTTATGCTATTGAAATGGTTAATTTAATCAGCTTAGCTTGAATTTAATTCGTGTTGGGTTGATTGCATTTCTTCATCTTAAATTATTAAAACTGTGTTTATACTGTTATAGGCCTCGTAAGATGCTTGATTAAGTAAAATCATGCTTAAGTTATTTTGGCATTTTAATTGTTTAGATAACTAAAGAATTAATTATTTAATCCCATTGAAATTGTAATTAATGGACACAATACTTAATCTGTGCATGTTTAATTCTTCTAAGGTAGCTGAAGATTAAATTAGCATTGTATTTGGCGATACATATGCCTTGCATAACTTGCAAGATTTTTGTGATTAAATTGTTTCAAGGTAAGTATACTTTGTTACCTCACATGATCTTTTATATGCTTATTAGGTCGAATTAATCGGTTGAATCACATAGGAATATGCGAGATATTGTTTAATTTAATAAGTATGTATGTGCAATAACATGTAAATATGTTCATAAGTTAGCAAATTACCGAGTTGCCGTGATTTATTCGTAACAAGTATAAGCATGAGTTTAATAATTCTAAGGTAAGAAATGTGATTAATCCAACACAATTATGTCATCTTGATTAAAATCAGCTTCTGAAATCGTGCATTAGAACTTTGTTTTATTTTATTTTACTTTGTTTTTCCTTTAGTTTTTAAATATTTCTTAAATCCAATTTTTTTCCTTTACCAAAGTGTTTGAAAACATTTTCATAAATAGTTCTTTTACAGTCCCTGTGGGTACGATAACTCGACATTTACTTGTCACTTTATTACTTGTTACGATTGTGTACACTTGCACATTTCCACTGTTCCAAGTTTTTGTCTCCAGAGGTAGATGACAGGCTTTCCCAAAGACCAACCTATAGGGTGACATTCCTAAGGGTGTCTTGTATGCTGTTCTGTAAGCCCATAAAGCATCATCTAGTCTCTTGGACCAATCTCGTCGGTTTGGGCAAACTACCTTCTCAAGTATGCCTTTGATCTCCTTATTCGCTAGCTCAGCTTGCCCATTTGTCTGCGGATGGTAAGCTATCGCAACCTTGTGTTTCACTCCATGTTTGTCTAACAACCATTTTAACCACTTGTTCACAAAATGGGTCCCTTCATCGCTGATAATAGCTCTTGGGGTTCCAAACCTTGTGAACACGTGTTTCTGCAAGAACTTCATCACAACTTTAGCATCGTTCGTCGGATAAGCTTCAGCCTCGACCCACTTGGACACATAATCTATTGCTACCAGTATGTATTTGTGACCAAAAGACGGAGGAAAAGGACCAAGAAAGTCAATACCCCAAACATCGAACAATTCTACCTCAATGATATTTGTTCGAGGCATTTCATTTCTGTTGGTGACGTTTCCAACCCTCTGACATCGATCACAACTCTTTACGTAAGCGTATGCATCCTTGAATAGTGTTGGCCAAAAGAATCCGGCTTGCAATACTTTGGCGCTGACGAGTACTCTCAAGTGTACCCACTTGGGGTTTGAATGACAGCGATGGTATAAAATCTTCGATATTTCATCTTACATCACACATCTCCTAATCTTTCGATCGCACACTTTTTAAACAAATATGGCTCTTCCTAAAAATAGTACTTCACATCGTGAAGAAACTTTTTTCTTTGCTGATACGTTTTATCAATCGGCATCAAACCACAAGCTAAATAGTTAGCAAAATCAGCAAACCAAGGGATATTATGGACATGATTTACCTTCAGTATGTGTTCATCTGGAAATGTCTCTTGGATCGGTAAGAGTGGAGAATTTCCTTCTTGCGGCTCTAATCTGGATAAGTGATCTGCTACTTGGTTTTCTACTCCCCTTCGATCTTGAATTTCTAGATCGAACTCTTGAAGTAGAAGCACCCATCGGATCAATCTCGACTTAGCATCTTTCTTGGCCGATAAGTATTTAATTACGGAGTGGTCCGTATAGACAATCACTTTGGTACCTACAAGATAAGATCGAAACTTGTCGAAAGCAAACACAACAGCAAGTAACTCTTTTTCTGTCACCGTATAGTTCAGTTGAGCTCCGGTTAGAGTTCTACTTGCATAGTAGATGGGATGAAAAACTTTGTTCCTTCGCTGGCCCAAGACAGCTCCAATTGCGAAGTCACTTGCATCACACATCAATGTGAATGGCAACTCCCAGTCTGGTGTGACGATTATGGGTGCCGTGACTATTCGACTCTTCAAATCATTGAAGGCTTTTAAGCATTCCTCATCAAACTTGAATATCAAGTCCTTCTCCAATAGCTTGCATATGGGTTTAGCCACTTTGGAGAAGTCCTTGATAAATCTTCGATAGAAACCGGCGTGGCCCAAAAAGCTCCTAACACCTTTTACAGATGTTGGAGGTGGGAGTTTCTTAATAACGTCTACTTTTGCTTTGTCCACCTCGATCCCATGTCTCGTTATCCGATTCCCTAGAACAATTCCTTCTCGTACCATAAAATGGCACTTTTCCCAGTTGAGTACGAGATTCGTTTCTTCGCATCGCCTCAGTACCTTAGCTAGATTGGCTAAGCAATCATCGTAAGTATCTCCGAATACTGAGAAACCGTCCATGAAAACTTCCAAGTACTTCTCAACCATGTCAGTAAAAATAGACATCATACATCTTTGAAATGTAGAATGTGCATTACATAAACAAAATGGCATGCGTCTAAATGCAAATGTATCGTACGGGCAGGTGAATGTCATTTTGTGTTGATCTTTTGGTGCTACTGTAATCTGATTATACCCTGAGTATCCATCGAGAAAACAGTAGTAATCTCGTCCTGCGAGTCTATCCAGCATCTGGTTCAAGAACGGCAGAGGAAAGTGATCTTTCCTAGTCGCCTTGTTCAGCTTTCGGTAATGGATGCAGACTCTCCATCCCGTAATTGTTCTAGTTGGTATCAACTCGTTGTTCTCGTTCTCCACGACTGTGATACCTCCTTTCTTCTAAGACGCGATCGGATCGACTCACCCATGAACTGTCTGAGATGGGGTAAATTATACTCGCATCCAACCACTTGATAATTTCCTTTTTCACTACATCTTTCATGATGGGGTTCAGTCTCCGTTGTCCATCAATTGTTCCTCTCTCGCCATCTTCTAATATGATCTTGTGCATGCATACAGATGGGATAATACCACGAATGTCGGCTATGGTCCATTCGATATCCTTCTTGAATTATTTCAAAACTATGATAAGTTTCTCTTCTTTTTCAGTAGTTAATTCTGCTGAAACAATCACAGGCAAAGTAGAAGCGTTACCTAAATAAACATATTTTAAGTGTGAAGGTAATACCTTGAGTTCTAACTTAGGTGGCTCCTCGATTGATGCTTTTGGCTGGCTGTAATCTCTTTTCTCTAATTCCAAAGATTCAAAATGGGATTGCGGATTAAATCCCTTTTGATTAGCTTCTAGCAAAGCTAAGAATTCATCCCCCTCTTCATCATTTTGAGGATCAGATGTCAAAATTCGCTCCAGTGGGTCCTCAACACAGTTGAGTTCCCTCTCCACTATTAATTCCTCTAAATCGGATACTGCAGAACAATCATCCATTGTGTTAGGAAATCGCATTGACTTAAAAACATTAAATGTTACCTGATCATCCTGAACACGCATAGTCAGCTCGCCCTTTTACACATCAATAAGGGTCCTTCCAGATGCTAAGAATGGTCTTCCTAGGATAATTGGCACTTCTTTATCTGCTTCAAAGTCTAGAATTACAAAGTCAGCAGGAAAGATAAATTTATCTACACGTACCAATACGTCCTCAAATTTTCCTTCTGGATGCGCTAAGGATCGATCTGCTAGTTGAAGTGTAACCGTAGTTGGTCTAACTTCTCCTATCCCCAACTTCCTAAATATTGACATAGGCATCAAGTTAATACTTGCACCTAAGTCACATAATGCTTTACCACAATATGTTGATCCAATATTACATGGTATGGTGAAACATCCAGGATCCTTCAATTTTGGGGGTAATTTGTTCTGAAGATATGCACTGCATTCCTTTGTCAGAGCTACCGTCTCGAATTCTCGAAGTCTTCGTTTCTTAGACAAAATATCTTTCATAAACTTGACATAATTTGGCATTTGCTCAAGTGCTTCAACCAACGGGATGTTAATGTGAAGTTGCTTGAGTACGTCAAGGAATTTCTTGAATTGAATCTCCTGCTTCAGCTTCTGAAGTCTTTGAGGTTAATGTGGTGGTGGTTTCATCACTGGAACTGATTCTGGTTGATTCAACTTTGGCAGTAATTCTGCATCTAACGAAGTTGTTGGGTGATCAAAATTAACTGGTCCTGAGGTTACTTTGCATGGTTTTGCAGATTTTGGTTCTGCTGAAATTGGGGTTTCAACACTTGGTTGAACTTCTTCTGAATCTTGAGAATCAGCTTGCTCCTTTCTAGATTCAATGGTGTTGGGCTCTACTATCCTTCCGCTCCTCAATGCCAACGCTTTACAATATTTCTTCCCCGAATTTCTCGAATTCTCTGTGTCACTAGGTAGAGCACCTTGTGGTCAGTTCCTAAGTTCAGTAGCAAGCTGGCCCACTTGATTTTCCAAATTCTTTAATGCAGCTGCTTGGCTCTAGATTAAGGCATCATTCTTTTCTATGTATGTCTTAAGCAAACTTTCCAAGCTATTGGATGCTTCAGCTTGAACTGGTTTCTGAACTTGTTGCGGAAAATTAGGCGGCTAGGTTGGTTTGGGTTGAGTGTAAGTGGTACTGGTTCCAGCCCCTTAGTTACTCCAGGAGAAATTTGGGTGGTTCTTCCACGATGGGTTATAGAAATTCGATTGCAGCCCTTGCCTTCCTCGGTTTTTGTTCTGATTACCCATGTAGTATACAGATTCTGGGTTCGACAGACATTCTTCAAACAAATGTCCCTCCCCATAATAAACACAGGCTATATTTTCAAATTGATTAGGCGGTTGTGCTGTAAAACTATTAGACCCATTAGTAGTAAGATTTTTAAGCATTGAGAATATTGATGATAGCTGAGATGCGAGTGAAGTAAGAGCGTCTACTTCATGAATTCTGGTGACTCGTCTTCCTGATGCTGCATGACTGGTTGGCTATTGGTAATTGTTGCTGGCAATCCTCTCAATAATTTCATAAGCCTCGTTATAAGACTTAGAAAGAAGAGCACCATTAGCAGAGGCGTCCACTACCATCCTTGTGTGGGCGTTGAGACCATTATAGAATGTCTCAAGTTGAATGCAATGAGGAATTCCATAATGAGGGCATTTTCGTAATAACTCTTTAAATCTTTCCCATGCCTCATACAAGGAATCATCATCCATTTGGTGGAAGGCAGTGATCTCGTTCCTCAGCTTAGCATTCTTGCTTGGCGGGAAATACTTCATGAGGAATCTCTCGGCTAATTCTTGCCATGTAGAAATAGAGTTCAGTGGCAATGAGTTTAACCAGGCACGAGCTCTATCCCTTAACGAATATGGGAACAACTTCAATCGTAAGGCATCTTCAGAAACTCTGGCTAACTTGAAAGAATCGCTCACTTCCATAAATAGTCTTAAGTGAAGATGAGGATCTTGATTAGGCATTCCACTAAATTGGCCCATTATCTCAAGCATCCGGAACATGGTGGCTTCACTCGAATTGTTGTGCCTCAATTTTGGGTTTCCTAATACCCATTAAGATCGTTAAATCGCACAAAGATAATCGTCGTAATGCTCTATCCCTATCATCAAGCAATAAGGATAGGATTTCGAGCGGTGGTTTGCTCCGCTTCCTTGATTCATATTCTCAAGTTCATCTCTTGGTCCTTCTCTGGTTTGCTTGTCTTCTTCATTGTCGAAAGGTTCGTTTCTATTTCGGGGTCCACAGGAGTAAGTCAATAATCTAGTCAATACTCATAAACACACGAAATAATCACGAGAAAAATTAAGTAAGTAAAAATTTCAATAGGAAACTAAATAAACGAAAATGTAAAACTAAAAATTCACAAATAATGGCTTTTGAAAAACAGTCCCCGGCAACGGCGCCAAAAACTTGGAACGGTGGAAATGTGCAAGTGTACACAATCGTAACAAGTAATAAAGTGTCAAGTAAATGTCGAGTTATCGTACCCACAGGGACTGTAAAAGAACTATTTATGAAAATGTTTTCAAACACTTTGGTAAAGGAAAAATAATTGGATTTAAGAAATATTTAAAAACTAAAGGAAAAACAAAGTAAAATAAAATAAAATAAAGTTCTGCACGATTTCAGAAGCTGATTTTAATCAAGATGACATAATTGTGTTGGATTAATCTCATTTCTTACCTTAGAATTATTAAACTCATGCTTATACTTGTTACGAATAAATCACGGCAACTCGTTAATTTGCTAACTTATGAACATACTTATATGTTATTGCATACATGCTTATTAAATTAAACAATCTCTCGTATATTCCTATGTGATGCAACCGATTAATTAAACCTAATAAGCATATAAAAGATCATGTGAGGTAACAAAGTATTTTTACCTTGAAACAATTTAATCACAAAAAATCTTGCAAGTTATGCAAGGCATATGTATTGCCAAATACAATGCTAATTTAATCTTCAGCTACCTTAGAAGAATTAAACATGCATAGATTAAGTATTGTGTCCATTAATTACAATTTCAATGCGTTTAAATAATTAATTCATTAGCTATCTAAACAATTATAATGCCAGATAACTTAAACATGATTTTACTTAATCAAGCATTTTACCGAGGCCTTTTAACAGTATAAACACAATTTTAATAATTTAAGAGGACAAAAAGCAATCAACCCAACACGAATTAAATTCAAGCTAAGCTGATTAAATTAACCATTTCAATAGCATAAATATTCATAAACATGTTTTTCAAAACAACAACGAAATTTAAAGAGACAGGGAACAAGGAACAAATCCGGTGTTTTTCCGTGGCTTGTCTGACTGCTCTGTTCTTCGTTCTCCGTTGTCCTCGGCTATCAAGGTGGCTTATGAACACTCCAATTGCTGCTCCAAATGGCTGGGAAAATACCTCTTTTCCAAGAGGATAAATCGGCACAAGGAGGGGAAATGGAATGGAAAAGAAGAGAGAATGGAGAGAAGAGAGAATGAGAGAGTGGATGAGAAATGAAGGATTGAGGGATGGTTTGAATGATCAGCAAGGGGTGGTATTTATAGCTGATCATGGCTGCTAAAAATAGAAAATAGTAGCAGCAAAAGAGACCTCCCTTGGCCGGCCATCTATGTGGCAAAGTTGATGGATTCAACTTTGCTAAAAATAGCATGGGGCAAATCTACAAAGCCACCATATTTGGAGGGGTTTCAAAGCAACTTTGAAAAGTCTTCAAGGGCTTCTTTGCAACTCAATTAATCAGCTAATAAGCTGATTTGTGCCAGCAATATGGACAGTTTGGGCTGCCCAACTCTTTGCTTGGTTCGGTTCAATCGGTTCGGTTCAACTGATGCGGTTCAACTGGGCCTTTTTCATAATTAATTAAGATTAATTTATTTAGCCCAAATTAAATTGGGAATAAATTAAAATTAATTATATTATGATTAAATATTCATAATTGGACCGTCTTGGGCTGGAAACAAATTCGCCTTGATACTTCAAATTGCTTCTCGGGTTTATTCTTCGAGCACTGTCTGCCGAGCCAATTTTCGCCCTTTGTGCGAATCTGTCGAAAATAGTCAAAATAAATCAAAATTAACTATAAAATTAATTAAATTTCATCATGTTCACATTTTTAGCACAATTTAATTATTTTATAATATTTAATTATTTTCCGACAAGAATTTAATCAAAACTGCATGAATTTGGGTTGAAAAGGGCATGAAAAAGTATATAAATTTCTGTGTTTCCAGAACTAAACCCTCAGATACCTGAGGGGGATGAAGCCTAAGATGAATCTTGTTATCGTTTGCTGAACTATATGATGAATACTTGATTTGTTCTTAATTATGTGTTCTTAATTCTTGCTTTGATATTCCAGGATATTGATTCAAGTACTGATGTGCTTAGGTGGTGGAGCAAAAGTCCCTGCCTAAGAGTAGATCTAGCATAGTTAAGCAGAGTTGCTCGCGCGCCTAGAGATAGGGTGATGAAAATCTGCTAGATTAGGGTCAAACCTAATATGGGAGTCCATAGATCGAGTTAATGCAATTCTAGGGGTTTTAATTAGAAAGAGATTTCAATTAATCAACCTAGGGTTAGACGTTAGTCGCCTCGAGAGAGGGATTAATATACATTAGGGAATCCTACGGATCAAGTCAAGTGAATAAATCGTCTGGTTCAGAGTTAGATAACAAGTGAAGTCTAGGTGGATTCTTCCTCGGGTATTGTCTTAGTCAATTGGTTTTTCTCATGAGTATTTTCCCAAATTCGTTCTCTTTGTCTTAGCATCTTTAGCTTAGTAGTTAGTTAATTTTACTTTAAACAACAAATTCCCTTGTTTCTTAGGCTAAATAATAACAAGAAAGTTAGTATTAGTACTTCTGGTTCCTTTGGGTTCGAAAATCCGGTCTTGCCACTAAGCTATACTACTGTTCGATAGGTGCACTTGCCTTAATCGTTGTCACAGTTAGTTTCTAGGCTCGATCATTCATTATATAAATATTAAGACTCTGACATCGCACATCAAGTTTTTGGCGCCGTTGCCGGGGAACCAAAATATTAAGAACGCTCAATTTTTATTACTTTAGCCATTTTTTATTTTTGCAATTTACTTTTATTTTGTTTTTAACTTTGCTAATTTTTCTTCTTTTATTTGTTCTTTGCAGGTACCTCTAGTTTATGACTAGAAGGAACCCGACAGGACCCCTAATTTACGACAGTGATATTGAAGGTACCGTTCATAGAAATCGTAGAGAGATAAGGCAAAGCTTAAATTACATAGAGGAAGAGCAAGAAGACGAAACCAATACCACCAAAGAGATGGCTGAGAATAATTCGCTACCTCTAGAGGTGGCCAAAAATCAGGCTCCTCGAACTATGTATGATTATGCTAAACCTAATTTAACTGGAACTGAATCGAGTATTGTTAGACCTACTATTGCTTTGCAAATAATTTGAATTGAAACCTAACACTATACTGAGATGATACAATGATTTGTTTAGTTTGATGGTTTGCAGGATGAGGATCCTAACACACACTTAGCAAATTTTCTAGAATTCTGTGATACCTTCAAAATAAATGGCGTTTCTGATGATGCCATACGTCTTCGGTTGTTTTCCTTTTCGTTGAGGAATAAAGCCAAACAGTGGTTGCATTCTCTCCCCTGAGGATCAATCACTACATGGGATCAAATGACCGAAATTTTTTTATTAAAATATTTTCCGCCGACCAAAATGACCAAGTTAAGGAATGATATCTCTTCTTTTGTGTAGATGGATTTAGAAACACTCTATGATGCATGGGAGAGATACAAATACCTATTGAGAAGGTGCCCACACCATGGATTACCCTTGTGGCTACAGGTCCAAACCTTTTATAACAGTGTAAACCCTTCAACCAGGCAGTTGATTGATTCAGCCGCCGGCGGAACCCTTAATAATAAAACACCTGAAGCAGCTTACGAATTTATAGAGGAGATGTCACTGAATAACTATCAGTGGCAAGTCATGAGGACAAAGCCCACGAAGTTTGCGGTGTTTTCAACGACGACAGATAACCATGCTATCAAATCGGGTAGAGATATTAAATAAGAAGGTTGATGGTCTATGTGGTTCTTTGCAGGTACAACCTATTATGCAGTACGAAGCAAGTGGAGGTATGGCGAATCCTGAGTACCCACCCTATGGATATGGCATAGAAGGCGAACAAATGAACTATGTAAGTAATAATTTTAGATCTCAAAATAATCCTTATAGCAATACTTACAACCCAGGTTGGAAGAACCACCCCAATTTCTCATGGGGTGGTCAAGGAAATCAAAGGCAACAACCCCCTCCAAATTTCCAACAACAGCCCTTCCCAGAGGAAAAGAAGTCGAACCTTGAGGAGATGCTGACAAAATTCATAGCGGTGTTAGAAACTTGTTTCCAGAACACCGAGACAACACTTAAAAATCAACAAGCATTGATTCAAGGGATCAAAAACCCATTAGGGCAACTTGCTAAGCTGATTTCCAAACGACCGCAAGGAAGCCTACCGAGCAACACAGAAACTAACCCAAAGGAGCAACTTCAAGCCATAACTGCTCAGGAAAGTGTAGGGTTAGATGAGCCTAAGGTAGGCCAAGAGAATGTGGTAGAGGAAGGTAAGAACGAGGTAAGTCATGATAAGCCGAAACCGATAATTAAAGAGTACCAACCTCGTATACCATACCCCGATGCGTTTAAGAAAGGCGACCATGGAAGAAAACGATTCGGTAAGTTTCTTAAACTTTTAAAGAAATTACATATTAACTTACTGTTTCTTGAAGCTCTCTCACAGATGCCTGATTCCAGGAAATTTTTAAAGGAGCTGTTGACAAATAAACGAAGGTTAGACGAGGCATCGCACGTGGAACTAAACGCAATGTGCTTAGCAATTCTACAAAATAAATTACCATAAAAATTAAAAGATCCAGGGAGTTTTACAATTCTATGTTTAATTGGTAGTTTATCTATTAATAACACTTTAGTTGATTTAGGGGCAAACATAAATGTTATGCCTTTTAAAATGTTTAAACAACTATGTCTAGGGAAACCCAAACAAACTAGGATGAGCATTCAATTAGCTGATAAGACTATTCGAATTCCTAGGGGCATAATCAAAGATGTGTTAGTAAAGATTGATAAATTCATATTCCCAGTAGATTTTGTTGTTTTAGACATGGATGAGGACAATAGTATCCCCTTAATTTTAGGGAGACCCTTTTTAGCGACTGCTAGAACTAAAATTGATGTGGGTACAAGTGAATTAATACTCCGAGTAGGTGACGAATCAATCAGTCTTCAGGCTCTCGACTTAGCTAGGACATCGAGCAATCAAGGTGAGAAAATAAATTCTATTAATGACCATTCGGTTAAACCTTCTTTTCAGGAAGCACCACGGAACTACACACCTGAGCCAGATCCTACATCTCATAATAATAAGGAAATAACTCATAAGGATCGAAGGCTTCAAGTTGATGACCTAGATGAGTGGAAGACGCATTTTAAGGAAAAACTAGGGATACACGAAGCATAACCAAAGCCACTCTATGGGACAGACAAATTCAAAATAGGAGATCAGGTATTGTTAGATAAGGCAGACCCTCGAATATCTCCTCTTGACCCTAATACAAACAAAGAAATCCCTTTTAGGGTAATCAAGGTTTTCCCATACGGAACAGTCGAGGTAAGTAATCCTATATTTGGCACTTTTAAAGTAAACACTACTCGACTCAAACTTTATCATGATAGTAGAATTGATAGCATGAGAGAGGATGTTCAACTCTTCGAACCACCATGAATATGCGAATGAGAGGTAAGTCTAGCTTAAGACTATATACGAGCGCTTCTCGGGAGGCAACCCGAGCACCAACTCTATTAATTTTTACATTCTTTTATTTTTATATTTATTTTTTATTTTTTATTTTTATTTTTATTTTTACTTCAGCATCTAATTATAAACTAACCAAAGTGCAGATTTTCATACCACACGACCTTACACATGGCCGTGGTCGTGGCCGTGTGGATACTACGGATGTTCGTACTGACATGGCAGAGATAGTACGAGTTAGGACGAATAATATCTTTGAGTCACGGGCTCCAACTAACTCGCCACGGCTGTGCGATGCAGCCGTGGTCGACACTGTTTTATCCTACACGGGCGTGGTGACCTGAACATGGGCGTTGGAGAAACGAAAGAAGCATAACACGGCCGTGCGACACGACCGTGTGACACAACACGCCCATGGTACACGGGCTTGGGGGCGTACCAGACCTGAAAATTCTATTTAAACCCCCTCTCTTCTTCCTACTCACCTTCAACCACCCCCTCCCTCTTCTCAACTACTCCCCATTCCCCTTCCTCCATACATTCTCAGACCCCCCTTCCATATTCTCTTTCCTTGGCCCTTTTCCAAACTCTAGATGTACACCACATCTATGTCAAAAAAGTGAAAGGATCCTAGCACAGCCTTCCCCTGTAGGAGACCGATCTACACAAGTTCATGCCGGCCGCTTCATCCACTCGACAAACCAAGGACATTTGAGGCCATTTAGTTTTTATTTTTCTTTTCTCTTCTCCTTTATTTTCCTTATCTTAACTTCTCTTCCACTAAATTTAGTGTATCTTATTTTAGTTTCTTGTTTTTAGGTTCTTCAGGCTGCTTGGGAATCACACACTACGGCCTTAGAAATCACACCCACCTCGCGAACCATCTAACAATAAGGACTTTTCAGTCCATTTATCTATTCTTTTAATTTTATTTTACTTTTATTTTCTTTTTCTTTATCTTTCTTGTCTTTAAATACATAATTAGTTTATTTTAAATATGTCTTACTATTTCCTCGCTATTTCTTCATGGGCTACCCAATATCTTCATCTAGTGCAATAATAGTGGGCGGCCACCACACCAGGACCACTTCCAACTCAAGGAAGCCATCCAGAATTCAGGGAGTTTCACCCCTATCCCTATCTTTTGATTTTCTACTATATTGGTTTTATATATCTTTGTACATTGAGGGCAATGTACATCTTAAGTGTGGGGGGTGAATCTTAAAAGTGCCTAACTTTTTGCATTATTCTCAAATCCTGAATTATAACTTGTTTCTTAAGTAATTTTCTCATATTACTGTTAAAATGAAATTTCCTGTGATTTATGATTTTTATTAATATGTTTTGGATTAAGTCATAGTTAATTGTACATTGATAATTAAAAAACTTTAAGATACTAGAGAATCAAGCATGATGAGTCTATTTTCAAAAATAAAAAAATTAAAAAAAATTTAGGTTGTCTACCTAAATTTGAATATTACTTTGAAGTTTGAAATTTACGTGGTTGACATCAAAAGCCATAATTTTTGTGAGATTTTGAGCCTTTTAGAGCATATATCCTTTTTCTTGCTCACTTTATTGATTATGAGTGTCAACATTGATTTGTTATTCTAGAACTTGCTTCGCTTATACATGTCGAGACCACACCTTTGATTTGATATACAGAGATGACAAAGGCACCTAGGATTTAACCCACTTACTCCACTAAAAACCTACCTTCATAATTAACCCCTAGTGAACCCCGTTTGATCTTAAAAAAAATTTTTATTGACTCACCCGCTAATTTTAAACCAAAACCCTTTGTATTTGTTATCACCATTCTTCTTGACTACCCTTTTTGTCAAGATTTGATTTTGAGCAGTTGCCTAACTATGTTCTATATTTCAGTTGTACTTTGTTATTATTGTAAATATTTAATGATTTGTTCTTAAAAAAAATGACGAAGTTTATTCATTATTAGTTTTATTAGTAAGTGAGCTTACATATTTAAATTCCACATCTTGAAGAAAAAGCTCGTATTATTAGTATTACAAGTTTTTAGTTGATGTAATTATTAGCTCATTTTTCTAGTTAGGTAATTTGTCAAGTCAATCTCGATTCTAACCCTTTAATTCAGCCTTTATCCACACCTTTAACCCAAGCCCCGTTACAACCCTGTTAAAGACCTTATGATTTCTGTATCATCTCATCTTATAGTGCTGGAGATTTGATTTTCATGCAAGCCTATGGGATTAACTTTTCATGTTTGACTTATGAGTGCTTTTTCCTGAACCTTAAACACCTCAAGTGATTTGAGTGAATCTTTAGTGAGGATGTCAATCCTTGTCGATTTTGAATCAGAGGTAATTATTTAGAAGAGGGAAAACGCCTACGTTTTCATGCTACAAAAATGTATGACTTAGATTGTTTGAATCTTTAGGACTCTTTGAGTTGAATTATCCATGTATAAATTACCTATGAATTATGGCAAAACATTATTGATGAATATTATGAATCGAGGAAGTTTGTTTTAATTGTGAGTTGAGAATTTTGCTTGAGGACAAGCAAAAGCTTAAGTGTGGGGGGATTTGATAAACCGTAATAATAAAATATTTTAAACCCACATTTAGCAGACTTTTGGATGATTTATCCCTTGAATTATGTAATTTGGTGCTCTTAATCCTTTAATTTCATGTTTTATACTCAGGAGAGCACCGGAGGATGAAGAGAACGAGAAACGGGCCTAAAACAGAGTAAATGGGCCATATCACAAAATTGACACGGCCTGGGCCCAAGACCACACGGCAGTGCTCCTTCAGCAGGTTCGAACACGGCTTGGCCACGATTCACACGGGCGTGTGCCATGGTCGTGTCCCTAACGTAACAAAGAAGAATTTTATTCGGATTAGGGAACATAGAGGCAAAGAAAGCCATTCCAAAAGCCTATATAAACACCCTAGAGGCCAACCTTCAAGGAGGCGTCCAGCTAGGTCAAGGAGCCGAGCCAGAGAGGTCAGAATTGTGGGATTCACTCGAAGAAAGCCAGTTGATTCATATCAAGAAGCTAGAGTCATACTCAAGATAGAGGATCTTCTCTTTAATTCCTTCAGGGGGTTTTAGGGTTTTTCTTATGTTTTGTTTTATCTTTTCTTCTGAGATGTGTTCTTTTATAATTATGAACTAAACCCTCAGATACCTGAAGGGGATGAAACCTAAGATGAATCTTGTTATCGTTTGCTGAACTATATGATGAATACTTGATTTGTTCTTAATTATGTGTTCTTAATTCTTGCTTTGATATTCCAGGATATTGATTCAAATCTTGATGTGCTTAGGTGGTGGAGCAAAAGTCCCTGCCTAAGAGTAGATCTAGCATAGTTAAGCGGAGTTGCTCGCCCGCCTAGAGATAGGGTGACGAAAATCTGCTGGATTAGGGTCAAACCTAATATGGGAGTCCATAGATCGAGTTAATGCAATTCTAGGGGTTTTAGTTAGAAAGAGATTTCAATTAATCAACCTAGGGTTAGACGTTAGTCGCCTCGAGAGAGGGATTAATATACATTAGGGAATCCTACGGATCAAGTCAAGTGAATAAATCATCTGGTTCAGAGTTAGATAACAAGTGAAGTCTAGGTGGATTCTTCCTCGAGTATTGTCTTAGTCAATTGGTTTTTCTCACGAGTATTTTCCCAAATTCGTTCTCTTTGTCTTAGTGTCTTTAGCTTAGTAGTTAGTTAATTTTAGTTTAAACAACAAATTCCCTTGTTTCTTAGGCTAAATAATAAAAAGAAAGTTAGTATTAGTACTTCTGGTTCCTTTGGGTTCGACAATCCGGTCTTGCCACTAAGCTATACTACTGTTCGATAGGTGCACTTGCCTTAGTCATTGTCACAGTTAGTTTCTAGGCTCGATCGTTAATTATATAAATATTAAGACTCTGACATCGCACATCAGCTTATGAATTCATTGAAGAGATGTCACTGAATAACTATCAGTGGCAAGTAATGAGGACAAAGCTGACAAAAGCTGCCAGTGTTTTCAACCTTGACACAGTAACCATGCTATCAAATCAGGTAGAACTTTTAAATAAGAAAATTGATGGTTTATATGGTTCTTCGCAGGTACACCCAGTGATGCAGTGCGATGTAAATGGAGGAGGGATGAGTAATACAGAATACCAGCCTTACAACCTAAGTGTTGAAAATGAGAAAATTCACTATATGGGTAATAATTCTAGACCTCAAAATAACCCTTATAGTAACACTTATAATCTAGGGTGAAGGAACCATCCAAATTTCTCATGAGAAAGTCAAGGAAATCAAAGACAACAACCCCCTCCAGGCTTTCAACAACAACCCATCCCACAAGAGAAAAAGCCGAACTTTGAAGAGATGATAACAAAATTTATCGCGGTGTCAGAAACCCGGTTTCAAAACAATGAGACAATGCTGAAAAATTAGCAGGTATCAATTCAAGGGATCGAGAACCAGTTAGGTCAGCTAGCTAAGCTAATCTCAGAACGACCGCAAGGTTGCTTGCCAAGCAACACTGAAACTAACCCAAAGGAGCTAATTCATGCCATTACTGATCACGATAGTGAAGGGTTAGTAGAATCCGAATCTGATCCAAGGCAAGAACCCGTGGTAAATAAAGGTAAGGTTGAGGTAAGACATGATAAACCAAAATCGGTAATCGCAGAATACCAACCTCGTGTGCCATATCCCAATGCAACGAAGAAAGATCGTACAGATAAACAATTTGGTAAGTTTCTTAAACTTTTAAAGAAATTACATATTAACTTACCGTTTCTTGAAGCTCTTTCGCAATTGCCCAATTCAAGGAGATTTTTAAAAGAGCTTTTGACAAACAAACGGACGCTAGATGAGGCGTCGCATGTGGAGCTAAACGCAGTGTGCTCAGCAATTCTACAAAATAAACTACCACGAAAGTTAAAAGATCCAGGGAGTTTTACAATTCCATGCTTAATTGGTAGTTTAGATATTAATAATGCTTTGGTTGATTTAGGGGTGAGTATTAATGTTATTCCTTATAAAACGTTTAAACAGATAGGTCTAGGGAAACCCAAAAAAACTAGGATGAGTATTCAACTCGCAGATAAAACTATTAGAGTTCCTAAGGGTATAATCGAAGATGTACTAGTGAAATTTGATAAATTCATATTCCCAGTAGACTTTGTTGTTTTAGACATGGATGGGGACAATAATGGTCCTTTAATATTAGGACGGCCCTTTTTAGCAACTGCTAGGACCATTATCAATGTTGATACAGGGGAAGTAACACTTCGTGTAGGTGATGACATGATTAAACTCAAAGCACGTGATTCTGACAGAATATCTAACGATCAAGAGAATACAAACCCTGTTAATTTAAATAAACTTAACGTTCAATCTTCTTTATAGGAAATCTCTCAGGAAAAGATAACAGAGCCAGGATCTAGTGTTAATATTGAGAATACAACTGTTCATGAGGAACGAAGGTTACAAGTCGATGAATTAGATGAATGGCAGACACACGTTAAGGAAAAACTGAAAAAACACGAAGAACCAAAGCAAAACCATGTCAAACTTAAAGATGAGACATACCAATTTTAGATCGGGGATCAAGTACTGTTAGATACAATCGACCCTCGAATAGCCACTTCAGAGCTTAACGGTGCGACTCCTTTTACGGTACTTAAGGTCTTTCCATACGGAACGGTCGAGGTAACTCATTCTAATTTCGACACTTTTAAGGTAAATATTACCCGACTCAAACCATATGTTGATAGAATTGATAGTAAGAAAAAGGAGTTTCGACTCCTCAAACCACCATGGTTATGCGAATGACAGCTAAGTCTAGCTCAAGACTTTAAATGAGCGCTTCTCGGGAGGCAACCCGAGCACTAACCCCACTAACATCCATATTTTTGAATTTTAGCATCTAACTAAAAACTAACCAAATTTTTAAACGCAGGTTTCCCTACCCACACAGCCTTGCACACGGGCGTGGCCGTGTGGAAACAGGGCAAAACCTTTCCCAAAAACACGGGCTGCGATAAAACACCACGGCCGTGGTCAACACTGACTAAATAACACGGGCGTGTGATCCTCTACACGCCCGTGGGACCTTTGAGTCAATTTATTTTTTCTTTTTCTCTTATTTTCATTTTTAATTTCTTTTCTTTTATCTTTCTCGTCTTTAATTTATATTATTATATTTTGATTTCTTTAATTTAGGTTCAAGGGGCTGTTAACGAACGACCACACCACCACCGGAGTATCCTCCCCACCTTCACCTCTCTCCAACTTTACCATTTCTTTTCATTAACTCCATCCAAAATTCAGAAAGTTTCACTTCTCTCCCTATCTTATGATTTTATTACTATATTGCTATTACCTATCTTTGTACATTGAGGACAATGTACATCTTAAGTGTGGGGGGTTAACTACAGTATTATTTGAAAATCCCTAAATTATGTCTTATGCTTAAGTAATTTTCTCATATTGCTGTTAGAATGAAATTTCTTTTGATTTATGATTTTCATTGATATGTTTCGAATTAAGTCATAGTTAATTGTGCAGTGATGTTTTAAACTTTAGGAGACTAGAGAATCAAGCTTGATGAGTCTATTTTCAGAATTAAAAATTGATATGTTGTCTACCTGAATCTAATTATTACCTTGAAGTTTGAAATTCACAAGGTTGACATAAAAAACCCATAATTTTTGTGAGATCTTGAGCCTTTTAGAGCATACATTCTTTCTTGCTGACTTTATTGATTATGAGTGTGTCAACATTGATTTGTTATTCTAGAACTTGCTCCAATTATACATGTCGAAACCACACTTTTGATTTGATATACTGAAATGATAAAGGCACCTAGGTTTTAACCCACTTACTCCCAAAAGACCTACCTTCGTAATTAACCCCTAGTGAACCCCTTTGATCCTAATTAACCGTTTCTTGATTTACCCTTAATATTAAACCAAAACTCACTCTTTTTGATTCTTTACAGAATTTTTCCTATTGCGTTAACCCTTTTTGTTGAGATTTGATCTAAGAAGTTGCCTAACTATGTTCTCTATTTCAATTGTAAATTCTTTCATATTATCGTATGATTTGTTCTTAAAAAAAACTATTATTATTTGAAGCATATTCATTAGTGGTTCTATGTTAATTGAGCTTATACGTTTAAATTTCACATCTTGAGAAGAAGCTCGTGTTATGAATTTTGAATTGATGTAATTATTCAAGTTCTAGTTTATTTTTCTAGTTAGGTAATTTTTCAATTCAATTCTCGATTCTAACCCTCTAATTCAGCCTTTATCCACACCTTTAACCCAAGCCCCATTACAACCCTTTTAAAGACCTTTTGATTTGTGTATCATCTCATTTTATAGTGGTGGAGATTTGATTTTCATGCAAGCCTATGGGATTAACTTTTCATGTTTGACTTTCGAGTACTTAATTTGAACCTTAAACACTTTGAGTGATTTGAGTGAATCTTTAGTGAAGATGTCAATTCTTGTCGATTTTGGACCAAAGGTAATTATTTAGGTAAAGGGAAACACCTATGTTTTCGGGCTACAAAAATTTATGACTTAGATTGTTTGAATCTTTAGGACTCTTCAAGTTAAATTATCAATGTATGAATTATCTATGAATTATGATGAAACATTTTTTTATGAAAATTATGAATTGAAGGAAGTTAATTCTAATTGTGAGTTGAGGATTTTGCTTGAGGACAAGCAAACGCTTAAGTGTGGGGGTATTTGATAAACCATAAAAGTAACATATTTTAGTCCCACATTTAGCATACTTTTGGATGATTTAATCCCTTGAATCATGGAATTTGATGCTCCTAATCCTTTAATTTCATGTTTTATACTTAGGAGAGCATCGGAGGATGAATAGAACGAGAAACGGGCCAAAAACGGAGAAAATGAGCCAAAGTGAGAAATCAACACAGCCTGGAAGTTCACCACACGGCCGTGCCACCTTAGCAGGCCCGAACACGGCCTGGGCTCGATTCACACGGGCGTGCTCCATGGGCGTGTCTCGGCCGTGACCCATTGTAATTCTACTCGAAAAAGGGTACTTAGGGGCGAAGAAAGACATTCCGAAGTCTATATAAACACCCTAAGTATGATCTAAAAGGGGGCGAAGCCAGAGAGGGCTGAACACAGGGAAATTACTCGAAGTCAGTCAGTTGATCCATCTCAGAAGCCGGAATCACACTCAAGACGGAAGATCTTCCCTTCAATTTCCTTCAGGGGGTTTTAGGGTTTTTCTTATGTTTTGTTATTTACTTTCTTCTGAGATGTATTCTTTATTAAACATGAACTAAACCCCTCAAATACCTGAGGAGAATGAAACCTAAGACAGATCTTGTTATTATTTTCTGAATTGTATGATAAATACTTGATTTGTTCTTAATTATGTGTTCTTAATTATTATTTTAATATTTCAGGATATTGATTCAAGTATTGATGTGCTTAGGCAGTGGAGCAAAAGTCCCTGTTTAAGAGTAGATCTAGCATAGTTAAGCGGAGTTGATCGCAACCCTAGAGATAGGATGACGAAAATCTACTGGATTAGGGTCAAACCTAATATGGGAGTCCATAGATCGAGTTAATGCAACACTAGGGGTTTTAATTAGAAAGAGATTTCAATTAATCATCCTAGGGTTAGACGTTAGTAGCCTCGAAAGAGGTATTAATATAAATTAGGGAATCCTACGGATCAAGTCAAGTGAATAAATCATCTGGTTCAGAGTTAAATAACAAGTGAAGTCTAGGTGGATTCTTCCTCGGGTATTATCCTAATCAACTGGTTTTTCCCAAAGTATTTTCCAAATTCACTCTTTGTGCCTTAGCATCCTTAGTTTAGTAATTAGTTAATTAAACACTGATTCCCTTAATACTTAGGCTAGATAATAAAAAGATAGTAACTACTAGTATTCTTGGTCCTTGAGGATACGATATTTCCGGTCTTGCCATAGCTATACTACCGAACTATAGGTGCGCTTGCCTTATTTGTTGTCATAGTTAGTTTGGACACGATCACCAATTGACCCAAGTGTCAAATCCACTAGGTAGGTGGCTTACCTATTGGGCTTTTATAGTATACAAGGTGAAATATGGGCACTTGGGCGGCACTTGTTCTTCCCTAATTGGTTTTGAACTTTCAATAGAAAAAAAGGACATAAAAATTCAAAAAAATAATATAAACTATCCCTATAGGGTTTGGATTTTAAGTTATAATGATTTGATTTTCTATGCATTTCATTACACTGAAAAGAAAAGAAGGTCTTGCTTAGTCTAGATAGTTGATGTCATCTTCGTTAAGATGCATTTTCTAAAGGCCCGAAGTAACATTCTAAAAACTAACAAATCATTGTCTTATACAAACCCTGTGGTCTATCTTTTCTGTAAAACAAAGAAAAAGAGAAAAAATTCTATTGAAATCCATATACTATAGTATTGATTTAAAATATATATTACTTTCAATTATCGAGTATATTAAAATAACTCAGAAAGTTCTTTTATGTACAAAAATATTTTAAGATACGATAGAGTTTATGAAAATTCACAAAAGAGATTTAAGATTTTTGAGCTAAAGTAGATAGGTCCTCTCCAGAAAATTGTGGAAGAAACTAATGTGGGAAACTTTTTCTAAAAAGCTACTACCATCGACACAGAATTTCTAACATTTCAAGATTAATGATAGGTTTAATTATTGCAATAATATAATTCCCACAGACTTCCATAACATGCAATATTTACTTGTTGAAATATTATTAAAAATACAATTTTCCTTGTAACAAAACCCACATTCCTCTTCCATTAACAATTTGGACAACAAGACATAAAAGCTAAAGCAACAATACAAGCCTTTTATTTGGAATTTGAATGGTAGATGGCCCAAAAGTGGTTTTAAAAAGAAAGTTTCATGCCAACTAACGAGTTGGAATCATTATCTTGACCGTAGTTGAAATGGAATAAGTTACAGCTGCAAAACTGTAACTTTTAAACAAAATGATAATGATGCCTTTACCACGATTAAATTTCCTAACAAATTTTAAATTCATATCTAATTGTAACAAACTTTTAATACACGCATATATATAAACACATGCGTGATTACAATTGCATTACCCTCAGTTCTTCCTACTCATTCCTACTATTTAGATATCGTGAATATGGATTTGAAATGCATATCCAGCCTAGCAATCCTTGCTTCCCAGATATCGCTTTCGTCTACACAAAATGTGAACGTTGTGATTCAAGGAGCAACATCAATTGCTGAAACGGATGAGAACTTTGTATGCGCTACATTGGATTAGTGGCCTATTGAAAAATGCAACTACAATCAATGTCCTTGGGGAAAGGCTGGACTTTTATATTTGGTAAGATTTTTTTATTTTGTGTGTATGAACAATGTCTTTTACATAAATTTTGACTTTTCTTTTATTTTATGTTTTCCGTAGGATTTGAAAAAGAATGGTCTAATAAATGCAATAAAAGGTGAGTTCTACGTATATAATTGTAACACCCCAAACCCGGCCTCGAAGTTAGGCCCAAATCTGGAATGTCACATTAAAGGTGCACTTCAAAAAATTTACTAGTTAACCATTTAAGGCCCAAAAGCCCAAAACAAAAGATTATTTCGAAAACCATATTAACACTTTAATAATTTCATGAAATTTCTTAAGTGGGTAATTGAAACAATAATAATAATAAACCCAAAATTCAAAGTCAAATAGGAGTTACATGGCCTTATTACAATCCAATGAAAAATAAACAAAGTACTTAAAACAGAATCATTTGAATAAATTGAAACATTTGAACAGCTTGTAGTGTGGCCATCTCCGAGTCCTCTCCCTCGTCGAGCCGCCTATTGAGGATTACCTGAAACATTTTAAATTAAGGGTGTGAGTTTCGAAACTCAGTGTGTACAACCCTTGGCAATCAAATCACATACAAATATTCACATTGGGCCTAAGCCTTAACAAAATCGGTGGTCTTGGGCCTTAGCCCACAATGACCTCATATCATATCATATCATATCGTATCATTTATAAACAGATAATGCAAAACCCACCCCAAAAATCCATCCGCTAAACACACCATTTCCCTTCCAACCTTATGACTCATGTGGGGAATTCTAGCTTGACCCACCCCTCCGCTACACACCAAGGGTAGCCCAGTTGCAGTACTACCGAACGTTGCAGCAAAGCTGCTAATCATATGTTGGGCTTAAAGCCTTCTGTGGATCCATACCATCCGGCCATGCGATCCTCAAATATTGACACAGAGTCATCAATATATATATGTTAGGCACATAGCCACGGTAAATATGATTGGCACAAAGCCATAATAACAGCACGAAGCGTTCGGTATTGGCACAAACCCCATAATTACGGCACGAAGCCCATATTAATGGCACACAGCCCTCGGTAACATTATTTGTAACATCCCGAAATTGGGCCTAGTAGGATTGGGCCCAATGGGCTTTGAGCGTAGTAGCGTTTAAAATTTTTGAGAACAAGAGAACGGCTTGTTGGACCTATTAGGTGAGTGATTTTGGAAGGTTGGGGGCTTCATGAAGTCCTGGGATTAAAGCTGGAGCTTTAGGAAAATTTTTGTTTTAGGTGAAAAAAATTTGGGAGTTGGTAGGTAGGCTTTAAGAATAAAATGTGGAGAAAAATGTCACAAGTGGAGTGTGTGGTGGAGTGGCAAAGTGACGCCACATAAGAGACAAGGGGGTGATACGAGGGAAGGAAGGAGGTCCAAGGTTCAAGTCTTGGCTTTTGCATTTTGGTTTTCTTTTTACTTGGACCTTAGAATTTGGCTATAGATTTATATTTAGTTGCACATGGTTTAAGACACAAGAGGAGCTTGTGGCTTGGTGGCAAAGTGGCGTGTTGAACTATTGAAGGAGCAAGGGTTGAATCTCATGACAAGCAAAGGAGTATTTATTTTATGGATTGGACGGGAAGAGTTTGAGTTGGATTTAAACTCTGACTTGTGGAAGGATCCCACATCGGAAAGATACAAAGAAGGAAGGTGAGAAGCTAGCTATATATATAACATTCTAGGAGGAGGATGAATACACCTTGGAGGCGTTTGGGCACAAGAGTGGTGAACGCGGATTAGCACCGATTCCTATCGGTGTGTAACTCTCTACTCTAGTTGTAGGCGGCAAATGCCGAAGTGCGGTCCACGGCAATAGTAGCCACACGACGGCGTGTGAGCGCGTGTGGGGCTTCGACAGCGATAGTTGAGGCCATCGGTAGTATTCTTGTGGGTTGAGGTGCGTGGGCCACGATGGGCGAAGTGGGCCCAATGGGCGTGGGCCCAATTGAATAAAAGGCATGATGGTGTAGTATATAGTGAACTAGACTAGGTGAATCTCATATACGTGGCTAGATTTGTGTTAGGTGGGCCACACGAAAGCGCAGGGGCCGAATGGGTGAAATCGGGTTTTAAGCCCAATAGTCTGGTACGACCGGAAATGGTAGTTGAGTCGCTCGATGCGACATTAGGCCTTTGGAAAGGCCATTGCAGGTGCGAAATTACTAAAATACCTTTGGTTTACAAAATTACTAAAATACCCTTGGTTTACAAAAGTACTAAAATACCCTTGGTTTACAAAATTGCTTAAATACCCTTGGTTTACAAAATTACCGAAATACCCTCGATTTGTAAAATTACCGAAATACCCCCAATTTGTGAAATTACCAAAATACCCCCGGTTTGCGAAATTACCAAAATACCCCCAGTTTGCAAAATTACCAAAATACCCCCAATGGGTGAAATTATCGTTTTACCCCTAAACGAAAAAATGATCGTTGTACCCTCGTGGTAGTACTAGCGTTGTATGTGTTAATTGTATGATTGATTGTGTTTGAGATGCGTTGCATACATGATCTTGGTTTGGCCGAATGTAGGAAAAGGGGATCTAGTGCATTAGATCGGGATATTCGGGATTCAGTAATCGCGTTAGTAACCAGGTGTGTACATACACACTTTATGATTAATTAACTGTGCTAACTGTTTGTGTATGCTAAATCTGGTTTATGTAGCTTTGGATTTAATACCATAACGGTATAAGCGATGATTCTGTAAGACCGTCCGTATGAGTTTACTATTTGATGCTTTTGGAAAGCATGGCATATTTGGTATATGCGATTTAAATACATGTTGGCATGAATTACATTATATATATATCATGGGTGATGTGGGATATATGAGTGGAGGGGGAAGTGATATTCGTGTCGACGACACACGGTGGTTTGGTACCACATTGTGACTACGGTCACGGAGGTTTGGCACCTCCAGAGGTTTGGCACCTCATAGCGTCTCGTCCCGGTGGCTTAGCACCACGATGGGTTGGCCCCTGATTTACATTATGGGATTGGCGCCGGTGATTTGGTATCACACGATGGGTTGGCCCCATCATTTGATTTGTGACTTCGGGTCACCGGTGGTTTAGCACCACCGGTGGTTTGGCACCACAATATGACGGATTTCGTGACTATAAGTCACCGGTGGTTTGGCACCACCGGTGGTTTGGTACCACGGGGTAGAAAGGTGTTTGGATGGCTAGGTTGGGTGCATGGTTTAGTGCATGTTAATTTGTTATAAATTGTGTATGTTGTTGCACTAAATAGGGGAAGGGTTACACATTGAGTCTTGGTGACTCACCTTCTCCTTTAACATTTTTCAGGTGACTCGTAGATTGCGGATGAGGAGCCGGATGGACTCGAGGTGGCCATGCAGTGGATATTTGAATTAAATGAACTTTAAATTTTAGTTTATTATACTTTATTGTTGGTTTTGTTTTAATCAAGTTGTAATAAGGCCTCCTAGGATTATTTTTATTGTTTTTACATGTTTTGAATATTTTGTTTAAACTATTTAATAATATTAAAATGGGTGCACATGTTTTACGAAATCAAGCATAAAATGTTTTAAAGTGCCATCGGGTACATTTGAAACCTATAACAACTTGACTTAATAAATATTTTTTTAAACAAACTAAGTATGGTTTTAGCAAGTAAATTTAAGGAAGGGTTTTCGACAAATCTTAATCGGCTAAAGGGATTTTCAAAATGGTTTTCTCTGTGACATACCAAATTCGGTCGTAATGTTTGGGCCGGATTTGGGGTGTTACAAAATTGGTATCAGAGCCAAGTTCAAAAACTCGGCTGTGGGTTTGGGTTTAAAAATGTTTTCAAAAGTGGGTTTGGAAAATGGTTTAGAAAATATATCTATTTTCTTGAAGTATGGCACCCGAGTCCCCGGCACCAAATCTGTAAGTTCTCTTATTTTATGATTGTTGATATGATGATGTTATAACTGTACTTTTGGTATTTGCTCTGTGTGTGTTTTGGTTTGGATATAGAATTGGTTGCGTATGGAAGATTTATGCGCTTTAATGGCTAGGTGATTACGAGTATGTATAGGAGTTCTAAATTCTAGTTAAAAGTATATTAGTGTTATTAAGATCAGAGTGCGCAGCGTGAGCATAGTGTTGTAGGTTGACGTACGAATGTTAGTTAGTTGGAAATTTCGAGGACGAAATTTCTTTAAGGGGGGTAGATTTGTAACTTCCCGAAATTGGGCCTAGTAGGATTGGGCCCAATGGGCTTTGAGCGTAGTAGCGTTCAAAATTTTTGAGAACAAGAGAACGGCTTGTTGGACCTATTAGGTGAGTGATTTTGGAAGGTTAGGGGCTTCTATGAAGTCACGGGATTAAGCTGGAGCTTTAGGAAAATTTTTGTTTTAGGTGAAAAAAACCCTGGGAGTTGGTAGGTAGGCTTTAAGAATAAAATGTGGAGAAAAATGTCACAAGTGGAGTGTGTGGTGGAGTGGCAAAGTGACGCCACATAAGAGACAAGGGGGTGACGCCACAGGGAAGGAAGGAGGTCCAAGGTTCAAGTCTTGGCTTTTGCATTTTGGTTTTCTTTTTACTTGGACCTTAGAATTTGGCTATAGATTTATATTTAGTTGCGCATGGTTTAAGACACAAGAGGAGCTTGTGGCTTGGTGGCAAGTGGCGTGTTGAACTATTGAAGGGAGCAAGGGTTCGAATCTCATGACAAGCAAAGGAGTATTTATTTTGCGGATTGGACGGGAAGAGTTTGAGTTGGATTTAAACTCTGCTGACGGAAGGATCCCACATCGGAAAGATACAAAGAAGGAAGGTGAGAAGCTAGCTATATATATAACATTCTAGGAGGAGGATGAATACACCTTGGAGGGCGTTTGGGCACAAGAGTGGTCGGAGCGCGGATTAGCACGATTCCTATCGGTGTGTAACTCTCTCTACTCTAGTTGTAGAGCGGCAAATGCGAAGTGCGGTCCACGGCAATAGTAGCCACCAGCGCGTGAGCGTGAACGTGTGGGGCTTCGACGCGATAGTTGAGGCCATCGTAGTATTCTTGTGGGTTGAGGTTGCGTGGGCCACGATGGGCCGTGGGCCCCAATTGAATAAAAGGCATGATGGTGTAGTATATAGTGAACTAGACTAGGTGAATCTCATATACGTGGCTAGATTTGTGTTAGGTGGGCCACACGGCGTGTGGGCGAGAATGGCCGAAATCGGGTTTTAAGCCCAATAGTCCCAGACGACCAGGAAATGGTAGTTGAGTCGCTCGAGGCGACATTAGGCCTTTGGAAAGGCCATTGCAGGTGCGAAATTACTAAAATACCTTTGGTTTACAAAATTACTAAAATACCCTTGGTTTACAAAAGTACTAAAATACCCTTGGTTTACAAAATTGCTTAAATACCCTTGGTTTACAAAATTACCGAAATACCCTCGATTTGTAAAATTACCGAAATACCCCCAATTTGTGAAATTACCAAAATACCCGGTTTGCGAAATTACCAAAATACCCCCAGTTTGCAAAATTACCAAAATACCCCCAATGGGTGAAATTATCGTTTTACCCCTAAATGAAAAAATGACCGTTGTACCCTCGTGGTAGTACTAGCGTTGTATGTGTTAATTGTATGATTGATTGTGTTTGAGATGCGTTGCATACATGATCTTGGTTTGGTAGAATGTAGGAAAAGGGGATCTAGTGCATTAGATCGGGATATTCGGGATTCGATGTCGCGTTAGTAACTGTGTGTGTACATACACACTTTATGATTAATTAAGCTGTGCTAACTATTTGTGTATGCTAAATCGGTTTATGTAGCTTTGGATTTAATACCATAACGGTATAAGCGATGATTGAGTAAGACCACGTCCGTATGAGTTTACTATTTGATGCTTTTGGAAAGCATGGCATATTTGGTATATGCGATTTAAATACATGTTGGCATGAATTTGTTATATATATATCATGGGTGATGTGGGATATATGAGTGGTGGGGGAAGTGATATTCGTCGTGTCGACGGACACCGGTGGTTTGGTACCACATTGTGACTACGGTCACCGAGGTTTGGCACCTCAGAGGTTTGGCACCTCATAGCGTCTCGTCGGTGGCTTAGCACCACGGTGGGTTGGCCCCTGATTTACATTATGGGATTGGCGCGGTGATTTTGGTATCACCACGATGGGTTGGCCCCATCATTTGATTTGTGACTTCGGGTCACGGTGGTTTGGCACCACCGGTGGTTTGGCACCACAATATGACGGATTTCGTGACTATAAGTCACGGTGGTTTGGCACCACCGGTGGTTTGGTACCACACGGGGTAGAAAGGTGTTTGGATGGCTAGGTTGGGTGCATGGTTTAGTGCATGTTAATTTGTTATAAATTGTGTATGTTGTTGCACTAAATAGGGTAAGGGTTACACATTGATTCTTGGTGACTCACCTTCTCCTTTAACATTTTTCAGGTGACTCGTAGATTGCGGATGAGGAGCCGGATGGACTCGAGGTGGCCATGCAGTGGATATTTGAATTAAATGAACTTTAAATTTTAGTTTATTATACTTTATTGTTGGTTTTGTTTTAATCAAGTTGTAATAAGGCCTCCTAGGATTATTTTTATTGTTTTTACATGTTTTGAATATTTTGTTTAAACTATTTAATAATATTAAAATGGGTGCACATGTTTTCTCAAATCAAAGCATAAAATGTTTTAAAGTGCCATGGTACATTTGAAACCTATAACAACTTGACTTAATAAATATTTTTTTAAACAAACTAAGTATGGTTTTAGCAAGTAAATTTAAGGAAGGGTTTTCGACAAATCTTAATCGGCTAAAGGGATTTTCAAAATGGTTTTCTCTGTGACATACCAAATTCGGTCGTAATGTTTGGGCCGGGTTTGGGGTGTTACATTATCGGTGCAGCATGGCTGCTCAGTGGCTGAAAAGCCTACGGTGGCTATAAAGCCTTCGATGGATCCACAGTCGTCAAGCGACCATGCGATCCTATTAGCACTTCCTCCGTATTAATAATCCCAACCCCATGCAATATGTCGTGTATGTCATGCTCAATCATTACACGTGTATTCAAAATGGCCATGCTTAGTAATAATTATTTAAACATGTAATAAAAGCATATCAGTCATACAACCACAGTCAAATTAGTCCACTCATTGCACAAGTCGATCATTTGCCTACAATGGCAAATCAGTCATTTTACCCTATAAGGGTATTTCGGTAATTCTACCCTACAGGGGTAGTTCGATAATTCTACTCATAACCAATCCATGTATGCAACGCATCTCAAACATAATCAATCATACAATTAACACATACAACGCTAGTACTACCACGAGGGTACAACGGTCATTTTATCGTTTAGGGGTAAAATGGTAATTTCGCAAACCGGGGGTATTTTGGTAATTTTGCAAACCATGGGTATTTTGGTAATTTTACAAACTAGGGGTATTTCGGCAATTTCACAAACCGGGGGTGTTTCGATAATTTCACGAACCAGGGGTATTTTGGTAATTTTACAAATCGGGGGTATTTCGGTAATTTTGTAAACCAGGGGTATTTCGGTAATTTTACAAACCAGGGGTATTTCGGCAATTTTGCAAACCGGGGGTATTTCGGTAATTTTACAAATATAAGGATATTTTAGTAATTTTACAAATATAATGGTATTTGGTCCCTCTCGAGTTTTAGTTATAAACTTTGGCCCATAAACAAGTCCTCGCGGTTAAAGTGAACAAACACTATGCACCAGGTAGGATCTCAGAAAAGAGGAGGTGGGTCACTCGGACCGCTTAAGTACCAAGCTCTCACTAGATCCAATCCTAGACATGCATATGTCGGTTACCACACTCTAACTAATAAACTTTTCCACAGACATGTTTAATTAGCTTAAGTCTTATGAAATTCCAAAGTTGTTCAAGCTAGGCCTAAAGTCCATTAACCCTAACATACTTGTCTACGCCCCCATAAGCCCATCTCATGTCCTTACGGCCCGTTAAGCCAAAATCTCATCACATGGCCTATTAGGCCCAAAACATATCCAGATCATGTATCAAGCATAGCTAACTTAATTCGTATAATCAACCAAACCATTTTATCAAACTTAGCATCAAGGCCCATCGGGCTCATTTAGCCACTTTCGGCTTTTCAGCTTTTCGGCATTGCCGATATCGTGTGTGTAGTGTTTGTACACACCTGATCACTATGACGTGATATCCTATCCTTAGCCTTGATCCTACAACTAACCAACCTTCAATCAACCACTCATACTTAATCAAAAATATTTACTCAAAAGTCGAAACCTTACCGTAACCTTACCGTGTGCCCCCGGGTTCTAATGGCCCTTCCTTAGCTGCTAATCACAAGTGTACCCTAGATCCTTGCTAACGATCCTACCACGCTAGCGATCTCTGAACCTTACCCTTGTTAATACAAGATCCACGATAATGAGAAATTCGATCGCCCTTCGGCTTTCAACAAAACGTACTAAGGGGAGTTAACAGAATACTTATCGAATCCAACCTTAGATCCTGCAGCCTACCAAATGAGATTCGGCTTTTAACCCTGACTAAGAGTAGATACCAACTGATTTGGGATAGAGAAAAACAACAAAGATTCGGCACTAATGGGGGATTTCGGAAAGAGAAGATGATGGTAATTCGACAATAGAAAAGTTTGGCTAAGAGAGAATTCGGCAAAAAGGAATGATGGTTTTTTGGCAATGGAAGAATTCGGCAACAGAAGAACAGAATGAGGGGGAGGAAAGAAAAGATCAAATGTGCTTGTGTGAGGGTAACTACAGGATATTCGGTAAAGAAAAGAAAGACTAACTTATTTGCAAAACTCTCCAAATGCCGAAAGGAACAATGAAAATTCGTAATACCCCCTAAAAGACCCAAAAACGACACTTATTTACCCTCCTAAGCCGAATTTATACACTTCCCACTTCCCTTGTGGCACCAACTCTTCACACTTCTCACTCCTAACTTTTCTCCCTGATAACTCCTCAATCTCATCCTAAATTTTCTCTAAGATAAGCTCCTTTATCCCTTCCTTAATTTTCTCTCATGAACACTTCCTTTAGAGTTCACATCCAACGCCACTATTAACCATCTAGAAGGCAAAAATTAAATCCCCAACAAAATACCATGCCACTACTCGAACCTTGGATTCCCTTGCCTGCTAACGACGCCACCTCCCTGCTCCCTAAGTGGCGCCACTTTGCCACTACACCACAAGCCATTTTGTGTCATTTTTCTTCTTCATTTATTTAAAAGGCCTACTAACTGATGTCACAGTTCCCTTTGGCTAAAACTAAAATTTTTCCTATACCTTTACTTGATCCCAGAACATCTCTAACACCCCTAGACACTCCAAATTCATTAACCCTCAAAGCCCACATGCCAATTGTCATTTTCTCGCTCAATTAAAAATTTTTTGAGACCCAAAGCCCAAAGCCCAATTCTTCTAGGCCCAAATTCGGGGCATTACAATTCTTCCCCCTTAAAGAAATTTCGTCCTCGAAATTTCCAACTAACAGGGTGGTCGTGTATCAACTACCCCACCATGCTACCGCTGCACACTCTAACCCTAATAATTTTAATACATACCCAAAACGTCCACCTATCGCAACCATTCTCAAACATACGCAGAATAAGTACCAAATTCTGATTCAAATGTTTACAAAGCCCTAACACTTCCACGGCCTCGGCTGTGGCCTCTTCCTCCTCTTCTAGTGCTTATTGTTGATTCTCGTATTATCTGAATTAGGAATTTTATGAAGTTAGTACATAGTTCCACTTGTTTAGGGCACATGTCTTATGCGAGTAAAAAAAAATTAAAGCTATTACGCGGTCTACAATCGACTACAGGCTTAAGTTTCCTACGGGCTTTAGTCTCTAAAAGCCTATTCTTAAGTAGCCCAATATCTACACAGTTCAACAATTCAAACAATAACAGAAAAACTTACTTGGCTCGACGTCGAGGGCTCGGTGAACCACACTTCAAGAATCTTGCAAAAACTTCTTAATCTACTTGTTTTAGAAAAACAAAATTTAAGGCCCATTTCACAGCTGAGTTTTGCAACCGGGCTCTGATACCACTAAATGTAACACCCCAAACCCGGCCTAGAACTTAGGCCCGAATCTGGAATGTCACATTAAAGGCGCACTTCAAAACAATTTACTAGTTAACCATTTAAGGCCCAAAAGCCCAAAACAAAATATTATTTCGAAAACCATATTAACACTTTAATAATTTCATGAAATTTCTTAAGTGGGTAATTGAAACAATAATAATAAACCCAAAATTCACAGTCAAATAGGAGTTACATGGCCTTATTACAATCCAATGAAAAATAAACGAAGTATTTAAAACAGAATCATTTGAATAAATTAAAATATTTGAACGAATTTTGTAGTGTGGCCATCTCCGAGTCCTCTCCCTCGTCGAGCCGCCTATTCAGGATTACAGAAACATTTTAAATTAAGGGTGTGAGTTTCGAAACTCAGTGTGTACAACCCTTGGCAATCAAATCACATACAAATATTCACATTGGGCCTAAGCCCTAACAAAATCGGTGGTCTTGGGCCTTAGCCCACAATGACCTCATATCATATCATATCGTATCATTTATAAACAGATAATGCAAAACCCACCCCAAAAATCCATCCGCTAAACACACCGTTTCCCTTCCAACCTTATGACTCCTGTGGGGAATTCTAGCTCGACCCACCCCTTCGCTACACACAAAGGGTAGCCCAGTTGCGGTACTACCGAACGTTGCAGCAAAGCTGCTAATCATATGTTGGGCTTAAAGCCTTCTGTGGATCCATACCATGCGGCCATGCGATCTTCAAATATTGACACAGAGTCATCAATATATATATGTTAGGCACATAGCCACGGTAAATATGATTGGCACAAAGCCATAATAACAACACAAAGCATTTGGTATTGGCACAAAGCCCATAATTACGGCACGAAGCCCATATTAATGGCATACAGCCCTCGGTAACATTATCGGTGCAGCATGGCTGCTCGGTGGCTAAAAAGCCTGCGGTGGCTGTAAAGCCTTTGATGGATCCACAGTCGTCAAGCGACCATGCGATCCTATTAGCACTTCCTCCGTATTAATAATCCCAACCCCATGCAATATGTCGTGTATGTCATGCTCAATCATTACACGTGTATACAAAATGGCCATGCTCAGTAATAATTATTTAAACATGTAATAAAAGCATATCAGTCATACAACCATAGTCAAATCAGTCCACTCATTGCACAAGTTGATCATTTACCTACAATGGCAAATCAGTCATTTTACCCTATAAGGGTATTTCGGTAATTCTACCCTACAGGGGTAGTTCGGTAATTCTACTCATAACCAATCCATAAATGCAACGCATCTCAAACATAATCAATCATACAATTAACACATACAACGCTAGTACTACCACGAGGGTACAACGGTCATTTTATCGTTTAGGGGTAAAACGGTAATTTTGCAAACCGAGGGTATTTTAGTAATTTTGTAAACCATGGGTATTTCGGTAATTTTACAAACTAGGGGTATTTTTGCAATTTCACAAACTGGGGGTGTTTCGGTAATTTTGCGAACCAGGGGTATTTCGGTAATTTTACAAACAGGCGGTATTTCGATAATTTTGTAAACCAGGGGTATTTCGGTAATTTTACAAACCAGGGGTATTTCGACAATTTTTCAAACTGGGGGTATTTCGGTAATTTTACAAATATAAGGGTATTTTAGTAATTTTATAAATACAAGGGTATTTTAGTAATTTTACAAATATAAGGGTATTTGGTCCCTCTCGGGATTTAGTTATAAACTTTGGCCCATAAACAAGTCATCGCGGTTAAAGTGAATAAACACTATGCACCAGGTAGGGTCTCAGAAAAGAGGAGGTGGGTCACTCGGACCGCTTAAGTACCAAGCTCTCACTAGATCCAATCCTAGACATGCATATGTCAGTTACCACACTCTAACTAATCAACTTTTCCACAGACATGTTTAATTAGCTTAAGTCTTATGAAATTACAAAGTTGTTCAAGCTAGGCCTAAAGTCCATTAACCCTAACATACTTGTCTACGCCCCCAAAAGCCCATCTCATGTCCTTACGGCCCGTTAGGCCCAAATCTCATCACAGGGCCTATTAGGCCCAAAACATATCCAGATCATGTATCAAGCATAGCTAACTTAATTTGTATAATCAACCAAACCATTTTATCAAATTTAGCATCAAGGCCCACAGGGCCCATTTAGCCACTTTCAGTTTTTTAGCTTTTTGGCATTACCGATATCGTGTGTGTAGTGTTTGTACACACCTAATCACTGCGACGTGCTATCCTATCCTTAGACTTGATCCTACAACCAACCAACCTTCAATCAACCACTCATACTTAATCAAAAATATTTACTCAAAAGTCGAAACCTTACCGTAACCTTAACGTGTGCCCTCAGGTTCTAATGGCCCTTCCTTAGCTGCTAATCACAAGTGTACCCTAGATCCTTGCTAACGATCCTACCACGCTAGCGATCTCTGAACCTTACCCTTGTTAATACAAGATCCACGACAATGAGAAATTAGATCGCCCTTCGGCTTTCAACAAAACGTACTAAGGGGAGTTAACAGAATACTTACCGAATCCAACCTTAGATCCTGTAGCCTACCAAACGAGATTCGGCTTTTAACCTTGACTAAGAGTAGATACCAACTGATTTGTGATAGAGAAAAACAACAAAGATTCGGCACTAATGGGGGATTTCGGCAAGAGAAGATGATGGTAATTCGGCAATAGAAAAGTTTGGCTAAGAGAGAATTCGGCAAAAAGGAATGATGGTTTTTCGGCAATGGAAGAATTCAAAGAATGTAAGAACGAGAATGAGGGGGAGGAAAGAAAAGATCAAATGTGCTTGTGTGAGGGTAACTACAGGATATTCGGTAAAGAAAAGAAAGACTAACTTATTTGTAAAACTCTCCAAATGCCGAAAGCAACAATGAAAATTCGTAATACCCCCTAAAAGACCTAAAAACGACACTCATTTACCCTCCTAAGCCGAATTTATACACTTCCCACTTCCCACAACGGCACCAACTCTTCACACTTCTCAGCTCCTAACTTTTCTCCCTGATAACTCCTCAATCTCATCCTAAATTTTCTCTAAGATAAGCTCCTTTATCCCTTCCTTAATTTTCTCTCATGAACACTTCCTTTAGAGTTCACATCCAACGCCACTACTAACCATCTAGAAGGAAAAAATTAAATCCCCAACAACATACCATGCCACTACTCGAACCTTGGATTCCCTTGCCTACTAATGACGCCACCTCCCTGCTCCCTAAGTGGCGCCACTTTGCCACTACACCACAAGCTCTTTTATGTCATTTTTCTTCTTCATTTATTTAAAAGGCCTACTAACTGAAGTCACAGTTCCCTTTGGCTAAAACTAAAATTTTTCCTATACCCTTACTTGATCCCAGAACATCTCTAACACCCCTAGACACTCCAAATTCATTAACCCTTAAAGCCCACATGCCAATTGTCATTTTCTCGCTCAATTAAAATTTTTTTGAGACCCAAAGCCCAAAGCCCAATTCTTCTAGGCCCAAATTCGGGGCATTACAATAATATTACATGTCTCTATCATTAATTCATCCATGGTAGTCCATACCTTAAGAATCAAAATATAGATTGCAAATATTGCGATTCGAATACTGTTAAAAGCCACCTCAAAAGAGTGGTTGTGTGAACGAGTTGGACTAAACTTGGTTCAATATTTAGTAAGAACAATTCTGGACTAATTTTTAAAATTACTTTCAGCATTCAATCCTTTAAGAATCAAAGTTCGTAACATCCTAAATCGGGGCCTCTGCATTTATATATGTGTGCATGTGTATAGTATGGTTGTTATGCTAGTTTAGGGTGTTATGGGGTCCAGGCATGAGCTAGGGGTAGGCCTGAGCCTTGGCAAAAATTTTATTTTTAGGCTCCTGGAAGGGGGAGATGCTTGGGTCAGGTGTTAAGGGTGCTTGGTGGTGAGTTTTGACACAAGAAGTGCCTTGGTAAAGTGGCAAGGAGGCGCCACTTAAGAGGCAAGGGAGTGACGCCTCAGGGAATCTGATAGGGACTTGGTTTGAGCTGCGGGAATGCCCTTTTGTTTGTTCTTTTTGACGCCAAGACCAGGAGGTGTTGCGTTCAGTTTGGACTCTGGTGGATGAGTATTGAAGGGGTCAACAAATTTGAATGAGTGGGGGAGAGAAATTTTAGGAGTGTGATGAATTTAAATTTGTTTGAATGATTGGATGAGAGGGGAGGAAGGAAGATTGAGGGGACGGCACAAGGGGTGGTGTTAGCCGAAATTTTTGAAGAGTTTGAGGGGAAGGGGACTTTTGGTTTTGGCTCTTGGTGAGGGTGCCGAAATTGAGTTTGCTAATGAGTAGTATTTTCGGCATTTAGGTGGGTTTCACTTTTCAGTCTAGTTTTTCTCTCAAACTCTCTTTTGCCGAAAAGCACCTAAGCTCTTCTCCTCTTTTCTCTTCTTTTGACCAAAGCCGAAACCCCTATTGGCTTTTCTTTTCTCTTCTTCTTTTTGTGATAGCCGAATCCCTTCTACCCTTTTTCTCCATCTTTATCCCAAAGCCGAATCACCACTTCTTCCTCTCTTCCATCCTGTTTATTCTTTTCGAAACACCTTGCTAGCCGAGACCCCTTAATTCTCATTACCTTGATTTATTCTTCTTTCATTCACTAAAAGCCGAAGACCACACTTTCTTTTACTCTTAGCCGAAATCTCTTAGATCTCAGAATCATTCTATGTGTCTCTTTTTCCCGAAGAATTCATCATAGCCGAATCTCAACCCATATTCTGGTAAGATCTTATTGTGTTATTTCTTCTTTCTTTCTTTTCTTTTTCCTTTCTCCCTTGGCCGAATCTTTCCTGAAAACCCTGTTGAGTTGTTTCTTTTTCTTCTCTTGGAAGCCAAATCTTCCTTGCTGTGATTGCTTGTGCCGAATCTTGAAGGAAGTCGAAGGTGCGATCAAAGTGTTGGCCTAAGCCTGCTAACTCTGGGATCTAATCGATTTAGGTAGGAACTCCCTTCTTAGTGGTTTTATTAATCGATCCATTGGTTATCTGTTGTTTTAACCTAGTGGGGTGGAAATCCCAAAAACCACATCTCTCGTAGTGAGTTTTGACGAAGCTTTTAATGGATGCAAGAAATATACAAGAAGGAGAGGAAAGTTAACCTTCGGGTTCGATCCCTAAGTTCAAGAAGAGGGCTGTGTCTGTGGTTCATGATTGGCCACCAGGTTGTGGGCCGGCATCTGAGCAAGGTAGTAGACAGATAGCGGTGGGGTCGATTAACGATAGTGTCGACGTAGAGAGCATGGTTTTACGAGTAATCAGGTGTGTAACTCTTACACACTTCATATGTTTAATGTGCTATTATTTGTGATCTGTCAAAAGCCGAAATAACTGTAGGGATCGATAAGTTACCCTTGTGGGTAAAAGCAAGGACTCCGGGTAAGTCCATTTTGGTGGCTAACGTTAATTGTCTCTGTTAAATCTGCATATGTCATATTGATTACTCCTAAATGTTAAGCATGATGATGTATTAAAAAGCATGTTCATGAGTATGGGTATGATGAGAGGAGGGGGAAGGTATGATTATCAGACTGTCACCAGTGGTTAGGTACCACACGTGGGTTGGCCCCACATATTAATATTTTGTGACTTAGTCTCAGTGGTTTGGAACCACCAGTGGTTAGGTACCACATAAACTTATTTCTGTGACTCGTCCCAGTAGTTTGGTACCACAGTGGGTTGGCCCCACATGTCGATATAAGGGATTGTCACTAGTGGTTAGGTACCAAAAGTGGGTTGGCCCCACACATGATTATTTGTGACTTCGGTCACCAGTGGTTAGGTACCACCAGTGGCTAGGTGCCACAAAGGGTAGAATTGGGTGTTCGGATGGATAGGTTGGATGGGTTGCATGACATACATGTTGCATATAAAACTGTGTGAGAGCTTAACATCTTTGGGGATGGGGATTTATCTGCTCGAGTCTCGGTGACTCACCCTTCCATTACATTTTGCGAGATAATTCCTAGATCGCAGAAGTGGGGCCGGAATGGACTCGAGGTGGCCATGCTCAATATTTTAGGTTTTTACTTTAATGATTATTTTGGATTTTATTTTATCTTAAGCTTGGATTTCGGTTATGTAATAAGGCCATTTAAATTTTTATTTTGGGATTATTCATTTTGTTACATTTCTATAAACCGACGTTTAAACACTAAAGACATGCCTAATAAACTCGTAAAGTGGACGTTTTCAAAATTTTAACGAATTCTCGGGATTTCCAAAATTTTTACCGTCGGGTGTTTATCAAACACGTAATAATAACAAGGTAACACTGTCTTCTTTAAAACTAAGTTTCGAAAGAATTTTAACATCTGTCTTCACATAACTCGGGTTTTATAAAGTCAAAGGTTTTCTTTTCAACATTGAGACGACAACTCATTTTCCAAAAACATTTTTTTCTGTGACATGTCAAATTCGGTCGTAGCGTTTTGACCGGGTTTGGGGTGTTACAATTGTGGTATCAAAGCCAAGTTCAAAAGCTCGATTGTGGGCCTGAGGCCCAAAATGTTTTATAAAAAGGGGTGGCGAAATGGTTGAATGAGGAACATGTTTTGGAATGCATGGCACCTGAGTCTCCGGCACCAATCCGCGACGGTAAGTCTCTAACTCTTGTGTACATGAGTTAAATGCTTGCACTATGAATGATAGTAGTAGGACCTTTACTTAAAGCTGAAGTGTAGGGACGGTATGAACTTGCGGGAACAACTACTCTAATAAATTTCTCATAGATCAATGCCGTAAAAAATAGTGGAAGAAAGCTAACTCATAAAATTCTTAAATCAGTTAAGGCGTGAATGCTAGTCATGAGCGCTCGAGGACGCGCGTAATGTACGTGGATGTGGTAGGGGTAGGATTGCGTGTCGGAACCGAAGAGTGCGGTCATGGGTCGGACAATGAGGTGCCGCCACCGCCCGGTGTGGGCGCGGAATTTCGAGGATCAGACGGGTGGTGATGACGCAGTGTCACGAGCGATCTTTGCGGGTCCTAGAGAGTTCTTTGGTGTGCGCGTTGGAGCGGGGCTCGAAAATCTGTGTCTGAGCGACTCTGAGCTAATGGAGCAGAAGTATTTAGGAGTATTTCCGGTGAAGCTCCCAACACAGCTGAGTACTGGGTAGAGGCAACTGAGCGCATAATGGACAATTTGGACTTTACAGCTGAGGAGAAGCTGAAATGGATAGTGTCTCTTCTCTGGGATGAGTCTTATTTGTGGTGGCTCACAGTCAGGGATGGTGCGATGGTCGATGATATCACTTGGGATTTCTTTAAGGTAGCTTACCAGAGGAAGTACGTCGGGTCTAGTTATATAGATGCGCAGCGCAGGGCGTTCTTGAATCTGGTTCAGGGGAGTAAGTCAGTATCTGAATATGAGGTAGAATTCTTAAGGTTGAGTCGTTATGCCCAAGGTATCGTGGCTACAAAACACGAGCGCTGTGTCAGATTTGAGGACGGGCTGAGAGATGAGCTGCGAGTGTTGATTGCTCCAAAGCGGGAAAGAGAATTTATTGTCCTGGTGGAGAAGGCCAAGATAGCCGAGGAGGTGAAACGGTCCGAGAGGCAGAATCAGAATAGGAATAGGGATAAGAGGAGTTTTGGGCCATCGAGTGCATTGGGAATCCTCGAGAAAAGGGTTAGATTTGGCGATCGAGTCAAGTCGCAGTGCAAAGCTGCTGGCTGCTACTCGATGGCCGCCATGTCTGCGCTCGATGTGGGAAGCCTCATTCGGGAGAGTGTTGGACAGGAAACAGAGGGTGCTTCGAGTGTGGGTCGATGGATCATCGGATAAGGGATTGTCCATGAGGTCGGCTAAGACTCGATCGAGGTCAGGACATACACAATTCAAGAGAGATGGTCAGCAATCGCAGAGGGGTCGAGGATCAGCCAGGGGTGGTAACGGTAATGAACGAGGTCGTGGGGCACCGGGCAGAGGTGCCGGGAATACTGATGCAAGACAGCCAGGGTTGGTCTATGCAGCACTGCGTCGATAGGATGGCGACGCACCGGACGTCATAACCGCTACGTTCTTAATTTTTGGATTGCCTTATACTGCTTTGATAGATGTTGGTTCGACGCACTCCTATGTTGCTAGTAGTATAGTGGGAACTATGAACTTAGCCTATGAGGTTTCTTCTAGGAAGATGACTATAATTAGCCCTCTAGGTCACTCTGTAGTAGTGGATAAACTGTATAAGGAGGTACCTCTAAAACTTCAAGGGGTAGTGTTTTTGGCTGATCTGATAGAACTGCCATTTGGGGAGTTTGATTTGATCTTGGGTATGGACTGGCTAGTGAAGTACCAAGCAAGTCTGAAATTTTGTGTGACCAAGCGCATGGTGTTGAGGTCTGTTGAGGGTGAAGAGGTGGTGATGATAGGTGATAGAAGGAATTAGTTATCCAATGTGGTATCTGCTTTGAAGGCTGAGAAAATAGTAAAGAAGGGATGTGAGGCGTTCATGGTTCATGTTTGTGCATTGGAGGCCAAGGAATCAACTGGGGGGGATGTCCGAACGGTGAAGGAATTTACCGATGTGTTCCCAGAAGAGCTTCCGGGGCTGCCTCCGGATCGCGAAGTGGAGTTTGGTATAGACCTGCTACCTGGAACCGCGCCAGTGTCTATTACCCCATATAGGATGGCGCCGAAAGAAAGAGAGTTGGTGGAGCCGAAAGCGCAAATTCGTGGAGCTGTTAGATCGGGGTTTTATCCGACCAAGTGTATCTCCTTGGGGAGCACCTGTGCTTTTTGTTAAAAAGAAGGACGAATCGATGCGAATATGTATAGATTACCGTTAGCTGAATAAGTTGACGATTAAGAACAAGTACCCGTTGCCGAGGATAGACGACCTGTTTGACCAGCTTAAGGGAGCACCAGTCTTATCTAAGATAGATCTGAGGTCGGGGTATCATCATCTTAAGGTTAAGGAGGAGGATATCCATAAGACGGCGTTTCGTACGCGTTACGGGCACTATAAGTTCTTAGTAATGCCATTCGGATTGACTAACGCGCCAACAGCATTCATGGATATGATGAATCGGGTTTTTCAACCGTATTTGGATCGGTTCATTATGGTGTTTATAGATGATATTCTGGTGTACTCGAAGTCCGAGGAGGAGCATGATGAACATCTGCGTGTGGTTTTGCAGATTCTGAGGGAGAAGCAGTTGTTTGCAAAGTTTAGTAAGTGCGAATTCTGGCTAAGGGAAGTTACCTTCTTGGGTCATGTGGTGTCAGCTGAGGGGACTAGAGTGGACCCTCGGAAGATTGAAGCTGTACTAGACTGGAAACCACCTAAGTCTGTGGCAGAGATTCGGAGTTTTCTGGGGTTAGCGGGGTGTTACAGAAGGTTTGTGGAAGGGTTTTCCTTGATTGCAGCGCCGTTAACCAAGTTGTAAAAGAAAGGGGTTCCGTTTGTGTGGTCAGACAAGTAACAGGAGAGTTTTGAGAAGTTAAAGAGGATTTTGACAGAAGCTCCGGTTTTGATTCAGCCTGAAGCGGGGAAGGAGTTTACGGTCTATTGTGATGCATCGCATCTTGAGTGCAGGATGTGTGCTTTGATGCAAGAGGGGAAAGTAGTAGCGTATGCTTCTCGGTAATTGAGACCCCACGAAGTGAATTACCCGACACATGATCTGGAGTTGGCTGCAGTGGTTTTATACTGAAAATTTGGAGACATTACTTGTATGGGGAGAAGTCTATAGTGTACACGGATCATAAGAGTTTGAAATACTGCTCACTCGGAAGGAATTGAATTTGAGGCACGAAGGTTGATTGAGTGTTAAAGGATTATGATCGCTCGATTGAGTACCATTCGGGTAAGGCTAACGTAGTGACGCGCGTTGAGCCGTAAGGTGGTCGCGATTTAAGAGCCATGTTTGCCCACCTTAGTGCGTATGATGGCGGAAGTCTGTTAGCGTAAGCGCAAGTGAAGGCGACATGGGTAAACCGAGTTAAAGGAAAAGCAGTTAGTGGATGATGTCTTAAGTGCTCGGTATTTGCAAGTGCGAGAATGGTGGATTAGAGGGTATAGCTTGAGTAGCGATGGAGTGTTATGTTTCCAAGGAAAGGTTGTATGCCAAGAGATGTAGAGTTAAGGCAGAAGATTCTTTAGGAAGCTCATAGCAGCCAATACGCTATGCATCCTGGAGGTAGTAAGATGTACCGGGATTTGCGGGAACGATTACTCGTGGTTGGGTGCAGGCGGGAAGTAAAAAATTTGTAAGTAAGTGTCCGACGTGCCCGGCAAGTCAAAGCCGAACATCGATTACCTTCGGTGCATTGCGGTAGGTAAAAATTCGCGATGGAAATGGGAAAGGATCACGATGGATTTCGTCAGTGGGCTACCCCTTACGCCTAGCAAGAAGGATACGGTCTGGGTAATTGTTGATCGTCTAACAAAGTCTGCTCATTTTATACCGGTTCGAATTGATTACTCACTTTAAAGGTTGGCTAAGTTGTATGTGGCAAAAATCGTGAGACTATATGGGGTGCTGGTGTCAGTTATCTCAGATAGGGATCCTAGATTCACGTCAAGGTTTTGGAAAGCGTTGCATCAAGCATTGGGTACAAGGTTGGATTTTAGTACGGCATTTCATCCGCAGTCAGATGGGCAGTCAGAGAGGGTAATCCAAATTTTGGAAGATATGTTGAGGGGTTGTGTTTTGGATTTCAGAGGTAGCTGGGAAGAATTTCTACCGTTGGCGGAGTTCGCGTACAACAATAGTTATCAGGCAAGTATCCAAATGGCACCGTATGAAGCGTTATATGGGCGAAAGTGTCGTACCCCTACGTGTTGGACAGAGTTGGGCGAGCGATAGTTGTTGGGTCCAGAGTTGGTCGCCAAAGCAGAGGATAAAGGTTGTGATTCGAGCTCGTCGAAGGAAGCTTGGACAAAGCGTAAATCTTATGCCGATCTTAAGCGGAAGGATATAGAGTTCTTTGTGGGTGACAAGGTCTTTTTAAAGGTGTCGCCGTGGAAGAAAGTTTGAGATTTGGTCGGAAGGGCAAGTGAGCCCTAAGTTTATCCGGGCCTTATCGAGTGTTGAAGCGTGTGGGACCCGGTAGCTTATCAGCTCGAGTTACCATCAGAATTGAGTCAGATCCATAACGTGTTTCATGTTTCCATGCTTAGATGCTATCATTCGGATCCGTCTCATGTTGTGCCGGTGGAGAGATTGAAGTGAGCCCCAGATTTGTCTTTTGAGGAGGAACGGTCTGCAGATCTTGGAGCGGGATGTCAAAGTCTTTGCGCAGGAAATCGGTTCCTTTGGTGAAGGTATTATGGCGGAATCATGGAGCAGAAGAGGCCACGTGGGAGTCGAGGAGGATGTGATGCGGCAGCAATACCCTCAACTCTTTTGACGAGATAATTTGAGGCCGAAATTATTTTTTTAAGGGGGTAGAATTGTAACATCCTAAATCGGGGCCTCTGCATTTATATTTGTGTATAGTATGGTTGTTATGCTAGTTTAGGGTGTTATGGGGTCGGGCATGAGCTAGGGTAGGCTGAGCCTTGGCAAAAATTTATTTTTGGGCACTGGAAAGGGGAGATGCTTGGGTCGGTGTTAAGGGTGCTTGGTGGTGAGTTTTGACACAAGAAGTGCCTTGGTAAAGTGGCAAGGAGGCGCCACTTAAGAGGCAAGGGAGTGGCGCCTCGGGAATCGATAGGGACTTGGTTGAGTGCGGGAATCCCCTTTTGTTTGTTTTTTTGGCGCCAAGACCGGGAGGTGTTGCGTTCGGTTTGGACTCAGTGGATGAGTATTGAAGGGTCAACAAATTTGAATGAGTGGAGGAGAGAAATTTTAGGAGTGTGATGAATTCAAATTTGTTTGAATGATTGGATGAGAGGGGAGGACGGAAGATTGAGGGGGCGGCACAAGGGGTGGTGTTAGCCGAAATTTTGAAGAGTTTGAGGGAAGGGGACTTTCGGTTTTTGCTCTTGGTGAGGGTGCGAAATTGAGTTTGCTAATGAGTAGTATTTTCGACATTTAGGTGGGTTTCACTTTTCGAGTCTAGTTTTTCTCTCAAACTCTCTTTTGTGAAAAGCACCTAAGCTCTTCTCCTCTTTTCTCTTCTTTTGACCGGTCAAACCCCTATTGGCTTTTCTTTTCTCTTCTTCTTTTTGTGATAGCCGAATCCCTTCTACCCTTTTTCTCCATCTTTATCCCAAAGCCGAATCACCACTTCTCCCTCTCTTCCATCCTGTTTATTCTTTTCGAAACACCTTGCTAGCCGAGACCCCTTGATTCTCATTACCTTGATTTATTCTTCTTTCATTCACTAAAAGCCGAAGACCACACTTTCTTTTGCTCTTAGCCGAAATCTCTTAGATCTCAGAATCATTCTATGTGTTTCTTTTTCCTGACGAATTCATCATAGTCGAATCTCAACCCATATTCTGGTAAGATGTTATTGTGTTATTTCTTCTTTCTTTTTTTTCTTTTTCCTTTCTCCCTTGGCCGAATCTTTCCTAAAAACCCTGTTGAGTTGTTTCTTTTTCTTCTCTTGGAAGCCAAATCTTCCTTGCTATGATTGCTTGTGCCAAATCCTGAAGGAAGCCGAAGGTGCTATCAACGTGTTGGCCTATGCCTGCTAACTCCGGGATCTAATCGATTTAGGTAGGAGCTCCCTTCTTAGTTGTTTTATTAATCGATCCATTGGTTATCTGTTGTTTTAACCTAGTGGGGTGGAAATCCCGAACACCACATCTCTCGTAGTGAGTTTTGATGAAGCTTTTAATGGATGCAAGAAATATACAAGAAGGAGAGGGAAGTCAACCTTCGGGTTCGATCCCTAAGTTCAAAGAAGAAATTTGTGGTGCGCTGCTCGTGATTGGCCACCAAGTTGTGGGCCGGCATCTGAGCAAGGTAGTAGACAGATAACGGTGGTGTCGATTAACGATAGTGTCGATGTAGAAAGCGTGGTTTTACGAGTAATCAGGTGTGTAACTCTTACACACTTCATATGTTTAATGTGCTGTTATTTGTGATCTGTCAAAAGCTGAAATAACTGTAGGGATCGATAAGTTACCCTTGTGGGTAAAAGCAAGGACTCCGGGTAAGTCCATTTTGGTGGCTAACGTTAATTATCTCTGTTAAATCTACATATGTCATATTTGATTACTCCTAAATGTTAAGCATGATGATGTTGTATTAAAAAGCATGTTCATGAGTATGGGTATGATGAGAAGAGGGGAAGGTATGATTATCGATTGTCACGGTGGTTAGGTACCACACGTAGGTTGGCCCCACATATTAATATTTTGTGACTAAGTCTCGGTGGTTTGGAACCACCGGTGGTTAGGTACCACATAAACTTATTTCGTGACTCGTCCCAGTGGTTTGGTACCACGATGAGGTTGGCCCCACATGTCGATATAAGGGATTGTCACCGGTGGTTAGGTACCACAAGTGGGTTGGCCCACACATGATTATTTGTGACTTGGTCACGGTGGTTAGAGTACCACCAGTGGCTTGGTGCGACAAGGGGTAGAATTGGGTGTTCGGATGGATAGGTTGGATGGATTGCATGACATACATGTTGCATATGAAACTGTGTGAGAGCTTAACATCTTTGGGGATGGGGATTTATACACTAAGTCTCGGTGACTCACCCCTTCCATTACATTTTGCAGATAATTCCTAGATCGCGGAAGTGGGGCCGGAATGGACTCGAGGTGGCCATGCTCAATATTTCGGGTTTTTACTTTAATGATTATTTTGGATTTTATTTTATCTTAAGCTTGGATTTCGGTTATGTAATAAGGCCATTTAAATTTTTATTTTGGGATTATTCATTTTGTTACATTTCTATAAACTGACGTTTAAACACTAAAGACATGCCTAATAAACTCGTAAAGTGGACGTTTTAAAAATTTTAACGAATTCTTGGGATTTCCAAAATTTTTACCATCGGGTGTTTATCAAACACGCAATAATAACAAGGTAACACTGTCTTCTTTAAAACTAAGTTTCGAAATAATTTTAACAACTGGCTTCACATAACTCATGTTTTATAAAATCAAAGGTTTTTTTTTCAACATTGAGACGACAACTCGTTTTCCAAAAACATTTTTTCTGTGACATGCCAGATTCGGTCGTAGCGTTTTGACTGGGTTTAGGGTGTTACAAAGTTGGTGGGTCGTTGCAAGATCAAGTGGTGTACGGAGTAGGAGGAGTTAAGAATTGCCCCAATTTCGTGAAAAATGAAGATAGTTTATTTGGATTCTCTCAGGGCTGCCTTCCCATGGAAAGATAGGACGAACTCAATAAATTTTTCAATCAAACTGGGTTGGTATTTCTATTTATTGCGAAAAAGAGTTAAGTATTCCCTTTTTTTTTCTTAGTAAAGACATTGACTTTATTGATATGACATTTTGAAGAGTAAAGGTTACATTCGGGTTGAATGCTCTTCTCGGAAGAAACCAGTCACAAATTGAAAAGGGTCTTTGGGTTGGCGATTGGAAATCGCAAAATGCAAGGGATTTCATGAAGTATACTATTTCCAGGGGATACAAAGTTTATTCTTATGAATTTGGTAACTAAATTTGATTTCCCAAAGCTCTGTACGAGATTAATTTCCACTATATTTTTTGAATTATATTTTAATCAATTTATCATTTCAGGAAATCAACTCTCTGGAGCTGGGATGGGTGCAAGCGTTGAGGCTGAACAATATGGAAAAGACATAGTAGTACTTAAGAATCTAGTGAAATAATTACCCCAAGATCCCAAAACTCAACCAAAGGTTCTAGGTCCTAGCGGTTATTATGATGAGAAATAGTTCAGTTCCTTCCTGGAAGTTTCAGGACATGAAGTTGTTGATGGAGTTACACACCATATCTATAATCTTGGACCTGGTATCCAAATATGTCTCAATTCAGTGTTTATCGAAGAGCTTTTAGAGGCTTACTTATTACTAGTAGGGTCAGTTTCTTAATTCGACGGATGCATATGCAGGTGACGATCCAAACATGATTACCAAGATTCAAGATCCATCTTACCTAAATCAAGTTGCCCAAACCTATAAAGGTGTTTTGAATATTGTCAACAAGTTTAAACCGCAATCGGGATCTTGGGTTTCTGAATCTGGCGGAGCTCTTAACGGCGGTGCTAAAGATTTGTCCCCAACCTTTGCTGATGGATTTTGGTAATATTTTTCTCTCCTTTTTTTCTAACTCTACCTTTCTTTTGTGTAATATAACACGCGGTCAAACTTTTCTCCCTTAACAGGTATTTTGATCAATTGGGAATGGCTTCAACCTACAATAACAAGGTCTTCTGTAAGCAAACTCTCATCGGTGGAAATTATGCTTTACTTAATACTACAACATCTATTCCCAATCCAGATTACTACGGGTTCGTATCTTCACACAGATAGAGTGAGCCTTATCCTTGGTTTTTTTCCCTATAGCAGCCAACATAATTCATCTTATCAATTTGTTTCGTTTCTAGTGCACTTCTATGGCACCGACTTATGGGAAGTACTGTACTTGCTGTAACTCAAGAGTCTAACCCAAATTTTCGTGTATATGCTCACTGTGCAAAGAAAAATGTATGCCAACTGTGATAGAGTGAACTTTTCATTTTTCAAATTATTTATTTTTATTAAATGTTATCTGCATCATTTTCTCTCTTGCAGCCTGTGATTTCTATCATTTTTATTAACTTGTCAAAGGATAGCTCGTTCAATGTCACCCTTTCAAATTACGAACATCTTGAATTTAAAGGTTCCCAGAATAGAGAAGAGTATCATTTGGCTGCGCTAGCTGGAAATATACAAGGTCAAATCGTGTTGCTGAATGACGTTCCAATGGTTCCAACAGAAACATTCGAAATTCCTGCGATGGAGCCAAATCTTGTCAATGCTTCCACACCCATCTCTATTGCAGCTCATTCCAGAGTCTATGTAACCATCAGAGACTTTCAAGTCCCTGCCTGTGCTTAAATTACATCATTTATTTATCTAAAATGTAAAACCCTCAAACTTTGCTTGAACTTTTAGAACGTGATAAGAGTTTCTAACTTATTTTTCAATTGTTACTATTGTTCTTAGTTATGTATGAATGTTTAAATTTTAGTTTCCTTCAATTTTTCTGCCTTTATCTCAATTCATTTCTTACTATATTTTACATGGAAAAAACAACCCGCCGAGAATAAATCACTCACTGTCGCTTCTATATTAGATTCGACATGTTTCCAATGTTTTTTTAATCTACTTCATTTTCGTACATCTTCTGTCACAAGTTGCCTAGTGCAATTTCAAATTTAAAGATAGTGCCCTACATGTTTTCATGATAAAGATGAACACAATAAAATGTAATATAATTAATCGAAACTCATTTCTTTACCTTAGAAATATTTTTTTCCCAAATATTACAACGTACCAAAAATTAAGAATTAAATGAACGCTATTAGAAGAAAATAATATTCCTTTTCAATGTTTGGAGAAAATAATCTTTACTAAGGATAACGAACGTCCTCTTTTGTCTCGGGCCGCTATGGAACGGGTATAGGCCTCTCCTAGTTGAAGATTGAAATTGTTCTACATCAACCTGGCCATTCTGATTTTGTGGGGTTTGAGTACTCTTTCCACTCGCGCCTTGGATGCCTAATTTGAGTAGCCAATTCGTTCATAACTTTCCCACGACTTGTTTTGTTCTTTTATTCTTGTTTTCTTTTTAAAATTCCTCCTATTTTACTTCTTTTAGTTAGTAGGGAAAAATAACATGAGAGGTCCTTATACAACAGAGTCAGGACCAATTTAGTCCATGTACTATAAGAGAGAGTGCAAAAAAGGACAATTAACGACGAAATTGACTATTTACGTTAATAAAATATTAGGACACGAGCAATTCAGTCCCTTTCAAATTTAAATAGGGTAATCTAGTCCCAATATTATTCAAATGTGAGGAAAGAGGGATAATTGAATTGGGGGTTAACTCCTCTCATTTGTAAAAAAAATTAAGTGGTTCAGAGAAAAACAAGATAGATGCAAATGTGAAAAAATACATCTACACAATATAATCATCAGTTGGTGGAATTTCATCAACTAAAAAACATAAATAATTCAAACAAATTTATATCAAATAATAAACTTTATAAACATTCAAACATATTTAATTAATATTTTTTAGTAATTTTGCAATGTCAGTAACCCCAAATTTCTACGGAAAATATACTTTGCAAATTTTAAATAAAGAATTTTGTACTACATGGCCAACTGACCCAAGTGTCAAATCCACTAGGTAGGTGGCTTACCTATTGGGCTTTTATAGTATACAAGGTGAAATATGGGCACTTGGGCGGCACTTGTTCTTCCCTAATTGGTTTCGAACTTTCAATATAAAAAAGGACATAAAAATTCAAAAAAATAATATAAACTATCCCTATAGGGTTTGGATTTTAAGTTATAACGATTTGATTTTCTATGCATTTCATTACACTGAAAACAAAAGAAGGTCTTGCTTAGTCTAGGTAGTTGATGTCATCTTCGTTAAGATGCATTTTCTAAAGGCCCGAAGTAACATTCTCAAAACCAACAATTCATTGTCTTTTACAAACCTTGTGGTCTATCTTTTCTGTAAAACAAAGAAAAAGAGAAAAAATTCTATTGAAATCCATATACGATAGAATTGATTTAAAATATATATTACTTTCAATTATCGAGTATATTAAAATGACTCAGAAAGTTCTTTTATGTACAAAAATATTTTAAGATACGATAGAGTTTATGAAAATTCATAAAAGAGATTTAGGATTTTTGAGCGAAAGTAGATAGGTCCTCTCCAGAAAATTTTGGAAGAAACTAATGTGGGAGACTTTTTCTAAAAATCTACTACCATCGACACAGAATTTCTAACATTTCAAGATTAATGATAGATTTAATTATTGCAATAATATAATTCCTGCAGACTTCCATAACATGCAATATTTACTTGTTGAAATATTATTAAAAATACAATTTTCCTTGTAACAAAACCCACATTCCTCTTCCATTAACAATTTGGACAACAAAACATAAAAGCTGAAGCAACAATACAAGACTTTAATTTGGAATTTGAATGGTAGATGGCCCAAAAGTGGTTTTAAAAAGAAATTTTCATGCCAACTAACGAGTTGGAATCATTATCTCGACCGTAGTTGAAATGGAATAAGTTACAAATTTGCAAAGCGTAACTTTAAAAAAATGATAATGATGCCTTTACCACGATTAAATTTCCTAACAAATTTTAAATTCATATCTAATTGTAACAAACTTTTAATACACGCATATATATAAACACATGCGTGATTACAATTGCATTACCCTCAATTCTTCCTGCTCATTCCTACTATTTAGATATCGTGAATATGGATTTGAAATGCATATTCAGCCTAGCAATCCTTGTTTCCTAGATATCGCTTTCGTCTACACAAAATGTGAACGTTGTGATTCAAGGAGCAACATCAATTGCTGAAACAGATAGAACTTTGTATGCACTACATTGGATTGGTGGCCTATTGAAAAATGCAACTACAATCAATGTCCTTGGGGAAAGGCTGGACTTTTAAATTTGGTAAGAATTTTTTATTTTGTGTGTATGAACAATGTCTTTTACATAAATTTTGACTTTTCTTTTATTTTATGTTTTCCGTAGGATTTCAAAAAGAATGGTCTAATAAATGCAATAAAAGGTGAGTTCTACGTATATAATATTACATGTCTCTATCATTAACTCATCCATGGTAGTCCATACCCTAAGAATCAAAAAATAGATTACAAATATTGCGATTCGAATACTGTTAAAAGCCACCTCATAAGAGTGGTTGTGTGAATGAGTTGGACTAAACTTGGTTCAACGCTGGTAAGAACAATTTCAGACTAATTTTTAAAATTACTTTCAGCATTCAATCCTTTAAGAATCAAAGTTGGTGGGTCGTTGCAAGATCAAGTGGTGTACGAAGTAGGAGGAGTTAAGAATTGCCCCAATTTCATGAAAAATGAAGATAGTTTATTTGGATTCTCTCAGGGCTGCCTTCCCATGGAAAGATAGGATGAACTCAATAAATTTTTCAATCAAACTGGGTTGGTATTTCTATTTATTGCGAAAAAGAGTTAAGTATTCCCTTTTTTTTTCTTAGTAAAGACATTGACTTAATTGATATGACATTTTGAAGAGTAAAGGTTACATTCGGGTTGAATACTCTTCTCGGAAGAAACAAGTCACAAATCAAAAAGGGTCTTTGGGTTGGCGATTGGAAATTGCAAAATGCAAGGGATTTCATGAAGTATATTATTTCCAGGGGATACAAAGTTGATTCTTATGAATTTGGTAACTAAATTTGATTTCCCGAAGCTCTGCACGAGATTAATTTCCATTATATTTTTTGAATTGTATTTTAATCAATTTATCATTTCAGGAAATCAACTCTCCGGAGCTGGGATGGGTGCAAGCGTTGAGGCTGAACAATATGGAAAAGACATAGTAGTAGTTATGAATCTAGTGAAAGAATTACACCCAGATCCTAAAACTCAACCAAAGGTTCTAGGTCCTAGCGGTTATTATGATGAGAAATGGTTCAATTCCTTCCTAGAAGTTTCAGGACATGAAGTTGTTGATGGAGTTACCCACCATATCTATAATCTTGGACCTGGTATCCAAATATGTCTCAATTCAGTGTTTATCGAAGAGCTTTTAGAGGCTTACTTATTACTAGTAGGGTCAGTTTCTTAATTCGATGGATGCATATGCAGATGATGGTCCAAACATGATTACCAAGATTCAAGATCCATCTTACATAAATCAAGGTGCCCAAACCTATAAAGGTGTTTTGAATATTGTCAACAAGTTTAAACCGCAGTCGGGAGCTTGGGTTTCTGAATCTGGCAGAGTTCTTAACGGTAGTGCTAAAGATTTGTCCCCAACCTTTGCTGATGGATTTTGGTAATATTTTTCTCTCCTTTTCTTCTAACTCTACCTTTCTTTTGTGTAATAAAACACGCGGTCAAACTTTTCTCCCTTAACAGGTATTTTGATCAATTGGGAATGGCTTCAACCTACAATCACAAGGTCTTCTGTAGGCAAACTCTCATCGGTGGAAATTATGCATTACTTAATACTACAACATCTATTCCCAATCCAGATTACTACTGTAACACCCCAAACCCGGCCTAGACGTTACGACCGGATCTGGCATGTCACATGGAAGGGTTATTAAAGAAACTTCGCGTTCGATAAAAACTTCGAGTTTTGTTGCTTATGAAAAATCCAACTTGTTTTATAGTTCTCTTGCAAAAACATCTTTGATGTTGTTTTCAATGACTTTGTTTATAAACAATCAGATTCAATGAATTCCAGGAAAAAAGGTTATTTTGAAAAGAGTTATCATTGTTAAGAAAATCTAGACTTTTATCAATTATAATTTATAAACCGTTCATTAACATTTTGGAAAAACAATTGTTAATGTTTTAAGAAAATCCCGTATTGAATATTTATTAATAAGGAATAATCAAATCAAAAACTAAAACCAAATAAAATAGCAAAGGCCTTATTACAAAACATAAACCCAGATTAAAATAAAATCTTTAGTAAAGTAAAACGAAATTTACTAAAGTAGTGATGTATGGCCACCACAGAGTTTGTCTCGGCTCCAAATCCTCAAAGCTAGGGATTACCTTCAAAATTAAGCAGAGGGGTGAGTTACAAGAACTCAGTGTTTAATTCCCCAATCGGACATGAATTGGGCCTAAGCCCACTGTGAAGCGATTGGGCCTTAGCCTCACATAAGCAATCTGGCTGAAGCCAATACGGAGACGAATTGGGCCTTGGCCCTATCAACATGGTATAACAAATAATGAATGCAATGCAATGTAACCCAGCCCAGCCTAGTAATCCATCCGCTACACACCACTCGTATCCATCCTAACACACCTGTGGGGATTTCTACAATCAACCCTCCATCCGCTACACACCTCGATGGCAGTCACACTGCTCATCGGCGGAATATGTGGCAGAGCCACTGAAATATATGGCAGAGCCATCGAAATATGTGGCAGAGCCACCGGAATATGTGGCAGAGCCACCGGATTGCATTTCCCCGATCATCAATATGCCAATCCCATGCAGAATGTCTGTATGCAAAGCATATATCAAATATGATGTATGAGATGAATTACCATCATAACCAGATAAACAGAATACACACAATCATGCTAATCAACCCTTAAGGGTATAACAGTAATTTTACCTAACGAGGGTATTTCAATAATTTACCTACCAGGGGCATTTCGGTAATTTACCCTCCAGGGGTATTTTGGTAATTTACCCTCCAAGGGTATTTTGGTAATTTTGCAAATCGAGGGTATTTTGGTAATTTTGCAAACTGAGGGTATTTTAGTAATTTTACAAATTAGGGGTACTTTGATAATTTTGCAAACCAAGCGTATTTCGGTAATTTTACAAACAGGGGGTACTTCGGTAATTTTACAAACCAGGGGTACTTTAGTAATTTTATAAACCGGGGGTACTTCGATAATTTTACAAGTTGAGGGTGTTTCAGTAATTTTGTAAACCAAGGGTATTTCAGTAATTTTGTAAACCAAGGGTATTTTAGTAATTTTGTAAACCAAGGGTATTCTAAACGGAAGATAACGATGCGAATGGGCTTAAGGCCCATTCTCGGCCTAAATGGGCCCACACGCTCGTGTGGCCCATTTAGCCCAAATCTAGCCACAGATATATGATTCACCTAGACTAATTCAATATCTACTACACAATCATACAATTTATTCATATGGGCCCACGGGTCCATTGGGCCCACTCGGCCCAAGGCTGCCTAAACCCATGAGAACACTCATGAGGGCCTCAACTATCGCGTCGAAGCTCCCACACGTGCGCTCGCACGCTCGTGTGGCTACCATCATTATGTAATGCAGGTATTTCGGCATTTTGCGCTCTACGACTAGAGTAGAGGCGAAATATACACACGATAGGAATCGAAGTTAATCTGCGCTCACGAACACCATTCGCAGAAGCCAACAATGATCGCACCCTTGACCCCCAAGGGAGTGTGTCGATCAACTTCGGTCACCACCACCGTGACCCAACGGCTAACCCAAACGAGCACGCCACAAAGCAAAGGGATAACCCAAGAAAGGTGTGCCTCCTCTCCTCATGGTTTGCTCTATTTAGAGCTAGCTTCTCATCTTCGGTCACTAACTCTGGCCGTCCAATCCGCAAAATAAATACTCCCTTGCTTGTCATGAGATTTGAACCCAGGCTCCCCTGTAGCATAACCCACGCCGCTAGCCACTTTACCAACTAGCTCCTTGTTATCTTAAAACATGCGCAACTTAATATAAGTCTATGGCCAAAGTCTAAGTTCATTTAAAAAGAAAAACAAAATGCAAGCGCCAAGACTTGAACCTTGGACCCCTTGCTCCCATTATGGTGTCACTTCCTTGTTCCCTAAGTGGCGTCACTTTTGCCACTTCACCACAACTCCTCTTGTGTCATTTTTCTCCTCATTTTATTCTTAAAGCCTACCTTCTAACTCCCAGGGTTTTATTCACCTAAAACCAAAATTTTTCCTAAAGCTCAGGTTTGATCCTGGGACTTCATGGATTTAACACCCCAAACCCGGCCCAAACGCTACGACCAGATCTGGTATGCTACGGGGTTTATTATTAAAAACCTTTCTTTGATGGTTTTCGGGAATCTCAGTTTCTTTATTTAGGCATTTGTTAAAAATAAGATATTTGATGAAAACCTTTGCTTTTCTGTTGAACATGTTTGGAAAACCCATTTTATTACTTTTTATGACTTAAGTCCTTGAACATAAATTTTTAAACAAAAAGTCAGGGAAAAATAAAGGGGTGAGTCACCAAGACTCAGTGTGCAAATCCCGAAAACACATAAAAGGCTTTAGGCCCACAAACACATTATGGGCCTTGGCCCATACACAATGGCAATAGAATATTTACATGCAACATGGCCCAACCCAACCTAAAAATCCATCCTCTACACACCAGCCCGTACTAGCCAACACACCTTGGGGATTTCTACAATCAACCCACCAACCGCTATACACCATATCGATAGTCATGCTACCTATTCCTAAAAATCAGGAATGAATTTAAAATGGCTTAGCCACCGATCACTATTGTGACCTAATTTTACAGTTCGTGGTTTAACCACCGATCACCAAGTGACCTATTAACATGCTCATCCCCTTCATCGTATTAACCCTATCCCATGCATACATCCATGCAAATTCAAAATAGTATACTACCTAAAAGATCACAGGTTTTTACATACATCGATACACACATAGAGAAGTTTCTATGGTTACGTACCTGGCATCCTTTGCCTACCCTTTTTGGGTAATACGACTGTCCATACAGCCTTTTCTCAGCTTTTATCCCTTAACATATATAGTACAGATTAATTAGTGTGATAGAGATCTACACACCTGATTACAGTCAAGACGAGACCTTCTATGTCGACACTATCAGAAGTCGATACGACTGCTAACTATCTAAGATTTTGTTTCGAAGCCGGTCCACAACCTGGTGGCTAATCCCGAACTACTGACACCGCTCGTTTCTTAAACTTAGGGATTGGTTTAACAGATCTAATCCCCTCCTTCGCCTGATCGATATTTGATTCCATGAAAAGACCTTATCAGTTGCTACCATCATAACATATGGTTAAGATAACAATTATGATAGCGAATCTAACGAGAATCTAAAGAGAACCCCTTACCTTGAAATCCCGAAAAGAGAGATATGAGGTTTAAAGACTAGCGGTTTCCGACTTTTGGAATCTAACTGATTCGATCTACTACAATTTCCCGAAATGTCGCCCCAAGATGTGAACACAAGAACAATCAAAACATTACTCAAGGGATAACCTTGCCACATCAATTGGCATTTCGGCTTTGGCCTCCAAAAACTGAAAGAGAAGAAGTGAAGGAATAATTCGGCACTTACCTTAACACAAAAAATTCGGCAACTCCTAGAGAATTTCGGCTTTTGAGAAGATCAAAAAGAAAAGATGATCCCAAGAGATCTATGAAGATTCGGCTTTGATGAAGAAATTGGCAAAGAAAAAGGAATAGACAAGGGTATTCGGCTATGGAGATGAAAGCAGAGAAAACAATGGAATTTTGTCTTTTGCCTAAAAGTGGAGATGAGAGAATAGGATTAGGGATTTCGGCTTAAGCAGAGAATGAGAGAAAAGAATGAGAGAAAAACCCAAATGCCAGAATTGAAGAAAAGAATGGAAGAATAAAACCCTAATGCCAAAAATAAAAAGATATTCCCCCCACTTAAACACAAAATTTTGGCACCCCCTATCGTATAACAAAACCGATTTCTCCCCCCTCCAAGAGGTGGAAATTCGGCCACCACTGTTGATCAGCAGATAACTCCTACCCTTTCTCCCTTATCTCTATCTTCTCATACCTCCGAAAGAGGCCTAAATAACACCACCTCTTCCTTCCTTTATCTGCCATATTATCAGCATTATCCACTCGAGTAAATCTTCCTATTTTTAAGCCTTATTGCCGTCCCTCTCTATTCATTTAAATGCCGAAAATTAGCTAAAATTTAATTAAAAGAATTGGGCTTCATGAAACTTGAATTTGGGCCTCCCCAGTTGACGCCACCTCCCTGCTCTCTATGTGGCGCCACTTTGCCACTGGGCCACAAGCCCATTTGTAACTTAAAACACAGATAATATCTTCAAGCCCTATCTTGTCAGGCTTTCCACTAGAGTGTCCAAACAGAAAATTTGACTAAAGGCTCAGCCCAACCCTGAGCCCAGTCTGAACCCCTTAAACACTCTAATTGACACATTAGAGATAACATAAACATCACAGCACATTAAACGCAAAGGCCCATTAATTCAGGATGTTACAATGGAAGCCCCCTAACCTTCTAAAAATCACTCATCTAATAGGCCCAACTTGCTTTAGTGCCGTTCTCTTGTTCCCAAAAATTTTAAACATACCCACGCCCAAGGCCCAATGGGCCCAAATTCTACTTGGCCTAAATTCGTGTCAATGCAAATCGACCCCCTTAAAGAAATTTTGTCCTCGAAATTTCCAACTATCTAACAGTCGTTTAACACAGCCTACTCTACTACGCTGCTGCTGCACACTCTGATTCTAATATCCCTATCATATTCTAACTAGAATTTGGAACTCCCCACACATACTCAAAACACCTAACCATTAAAGTAGACATATATCCCATACGCAATCAATTTCTATATCCAAACATCAAATCCAAATCAAACACATACATAATAACTACCAAAAATACAGTCATTACAACATATAATAGAGTAAAATGTTAGGAAACTTACGAATTTGGTGCCGGAGACCCGTGGTGCCATACTTCCCGGAAAGACATATATTTTTAAACCATGTTTCAAACAATTTTTTGGAAAACATTTTCGAACCCATTCCACAGCCGAGTTTTGCAACCCGGGCTCTGATACCAAAAAATGTAACACCCCAAACCTGGCCTAGACGTTACGACCGGATCTGGCATGTCACATGGAAGGGTTATTAAAGAAACTTTGCGTTCGATAAAAACTTCGAGTTTTGTTGCTTATGAAAAATCCAACTTGTTTTATAGTTCTCTTGCAAAAACATCTTTGATGCTATTTTCGATAACTTTGTTTATAAACAATCAGATTCAATGAATTCCAGGAAAAAAGGTTATTTTTAAAAGAGTTATCATTGTTAAGAAAATCCAGACTTTTATCAATTATAACTTGTAAACCGTTCATTAACATTTTGGAAAAATAGTTGTTAATATTTTAAGAAAATCCCGTATTGAACATTTATTAATAAGCAATAATCAAATCAAAAACTAAAACCAAATAAAATACCAAAGGCCTTATTACAAAACATAAACCCAGATTAAAATAAAATCTTTAGTAAAGTAAAACGAAATTTACTAAAGTAGTGATGTATGGCCACCACAAAGTCTGTCTCGGCTCCAAATCCTTAAAGCTAGGGATTACCTGTAAAATTAAGCAGAGGGGTGAGTTACAAGAACTCAGTGTGTAATTCCCTAATCGGACATGAATTGGGCCTAAGCCCATGTGAGAAGCATATTGGGCCTTAGCCCACATAAGCAATGTTTGAAGCCCATACGAGAGGCAATTAGGCCTTGGCCCTATCAACATGGTATAACAAATAATGAATGCAATACAATGTAACCCAGCCCAGCCTAGTAATCCATCCGCTACACACCACCCGTATCCATCCTAACACACCTGTGGGGATTTCTACAATCAACCCTCCATCCGCTATACACCTCGATGGCAGTCACGCTGCTCATCGTCGAAATCATGGCAGAGCCATCGAAATATGTGGCAAAGCCACCATAATATGTGGAAGAGCCACCAAATATGTGGCAGAGCAACCGAAATATGTGGCAGAGCAGCCGGAATATGTGGCAGAGCCACCAGATTGCACTTCCCCGATCATCAATTTTCCCAATCCCATGCAGAATGTCATGTATGCAAAGCATATATCAAATATGATGTATGAGATGAATTACCATCATAACAAGATAAACAGAATACACACAATCATGCTAATCAACCCTTAAGGTATAACAATAAATTCACCCAACGAGGGTATTTCAGTAATTTACCTACCAGGGGTATTTCGGTAATTTACCCTCCAGGGGTATTTCGGTAATTTACCCTCTAAGGGTATTTCAGTAATTTTGCAAATCAAGGGTACTTTGGTAATTTTGCAAACTGAGGGTATTTTGGTAATTTTGCAAATCGAGGGTATTTTGGTAATTTTCCAAACTGAGGGTATTTCGGTAATTTTGCAAATTAGGGGTACTTCGATAATTTTGCAAACCGAGGGTATTTCGATAATTTTACAAACCGAGGGTACTTCGATAATTTTAAAATCGGGGGTACTTCGATAATTTTACAAGTCGAGAGTGTTTCAGTAATTTTGTAAACCAAGGGTATTTCAATAATTTTGTAAACTAAGGGTATTTCAGTAATTTTGTGAACCAAGGGTATTTCAGTAATTTTGTAAACCAAGGGTATTCTAAACAGAGATAACGATGCGAATGGGCCTAAGGCCCATTCTCGGCCTAAATGGGACCACACGCTCGTGTGGCCCATTTAGCCCAAATCTAGCCACAAATATATGATTCACCTAGACTAATTCAATATCTACTACACAATCATACAATTTATTCATATGGGCCCACGGGCCCATTTGTCCCACTCGGCCCAAGGCTACCTAAACCCATGAGAACACTCATGAGGGCCTCAATTATCGCGTCGAAGCTCCCACACGTACGCTCGCACGCTCGTGTGGCTACCATCGCTGTGTGACCGGCATTTCGGCATTTACCGCTCTACAGCTAAAGTAGGGCGAAATACACACCTGATAGGAATCTGAAGTTAATCCGCGCTCTGAACACTGTTCTACGCAGAAGCCAACAATGATAGCACCCTTGACCCCCAAGGGGGTGTGTGATCGTTGTTTTCGCGATGTCAAAGTCTTAAAATTTATAAAAAGAATGATCGAACCTGAAAACTAACTATGACAACGATTTGAGGCAAGCGCACCTATCGAACAGTAGTATGGCTTAGGCAAGACCGGATTGTCGAACCCAAAGGAACCAAAAGTACTAATACTAACTTTGTTTTTATTATCTAGCCTAAAATAAGTGAAGTTGTTATTTAATCTAAATTTAACTAACTACTAAGCTAAAGACGCAAAGACAAAAAAGAATGAATTGGGGAAATACTGTTGGAAAAACTTAGTTGATTAAGACGATACACTTAGGAAGAATCCACCTAGACTTCACTTGTTATCTAACTCTGAACCAGACGATTTATTCACTTGACTTGATCCGTAAGACTCCCTAATGTATATTAAACCCTCTCTCGAAGCGAATAACGTCTAACCCTAGGTTGATTAATTGTAATCTCTTTCTAATTAAAACCCCTAGAATTGCATTAACTCGATCTATGGACACCCATATTAGGTTTCACCCTAATCCGACAAAATCTCGTCACCCGTACGATCAACTCCACTTAATTATGCTAGATCTACTCTTAAGCAGGGACTTTTGCTCCTCCACCTAAGCACATCTAACTTGAATCAATATCCCGGAAATATCAACACAAGATAATTAAGAATAAATCAAGTATTTATCATATAGTTCAGCAAACGATAACAAGATTCATCTAAGTTTCATTCCGTTCAGGTATCTGAAGGGTTTAGTTCATAACAATAAAAGAAAACATCTTAGAAGAAAAGATAAAACAAAACATAAGAAATCCCTAAAACCCCCTGAAGGAATTGAAGGAGAGATCCGCCGTCTTGAGTAGAATTCTGGCTTCTTGAGATGGATCAATTGGCTATCTTCGAGTGTTTCCCACAAATCTGACCTTTTCGGCTCGGCTCTTTGGCCTAGCTCACCGCCCCCTTCTAGGTTATACTTAGGGTGTTTATATAGGCTTTTGAAATAGGTTTCTTTGCCCCTAAGTATCCTTTTCCGAGTGAAATTACTCTTCTCCGCGACAGGGACACGGCCATGGTACACGCCCGTGTGAATCGTCTTTAGGCCGTCTTCAGACTTTTAATGAGGTGACACGCCCATGTAAATCGTGATCAGGCCGTGTTCTAGTCTATCAAGGAGACACGACCGTGTTGGCTCAAGTCCAGGCCGTGTCGATTTTCACTTTGGCCCAATTTGGTCTGTTTTGAGCCCGTTTCTCATTCTTTCCATCCTCCGGTGCTTTCCTAAGTATAAAACATGAAAAGAAAGGATTAAGAGCACCTTTTTACATAAATCAAGGGATAAATCATCCAAACGTATGCTAAATGTGGGATTAAAATACGTTACTTTTACGGTTTATCACATACCCCCACACTTAAGCTTTTGCTTGTCCTCAAGCAAAATTCTCAACCTACAATTAAAAAGAACTTTCCATGATTCAATATTCCTATCAACAATGTCTCATCATAATTCATAGATAATTTATACATGGATAAATTAACTCAAAGAGTCCTAAAGATTCAAACAATATAAGTCATACATTTGTAGCAAAAAACATAGGTGTTTCCCCTCATTTAAATAATTACCTCTGATCCAAAACCTACAAGGATTGACATCTTCTCAAAAGATTCACTAAAATCACTCGAAGTGTTTAAGTTTCAGAATTAAGCACTCAAATGTCAAACCTGAAAAGTTAACCCCATAGGCTTGCATGAAAATCAAATCTCCACCATTGTAGTATGAGATGATGCACAAATCAAAAGGTCTTTGAAATGGTTGTAACGGGGCTTGGGTTAAGGTGTGGATACAGGCTGAATTAGAGAGTTAGAATCGAGATTGACCTAAAAATTACCTAACTAGAAACAACAAACTGAAAAATAAATAATTACATGAATTGAAACTTTGAAACTAATAATACGAGCTTCTTCTTCAATAAATAGACTTTAACTGTATAAGCTCGCTTTTCCTCATACTAATACTGAATATACTTCGATGTTTTTTTTTTAGATCAAATCATAATAAAGAACTTTAACAACTGAAATAAAGAACATAGTTAGGCAACTGGTCTAATCAAATCTCGACAAAAAGGGTAGTCAAGAAGAATGGGGATAACAAATACAAAGGGTTTTGGGTTAATATTAGTGGGTGAGTCAATAAAAAGGGTTGTTAGGATCAAAGGGGTTCACTAGGGGTTAATTATTAAGGTAGGCTTTTTATGGAGTAAGTGGGTTAAATCCTAGGTGCCTCTATCATTTCTGTATATCAAATCAAAGATGTGGTCTCAACATGTATAATCAATGCAAGTTCTAGAATAACAGTTCAATGTTGACAAACTCATAATCAAAAAGTGAGCATGAAAAAGGATATATGCTCTTATAAGGCTCAAAATCTCACAAAAATTATGGGTATTTTGATGTCATCCTCGTAATTTTCAAACTTCAAAGTAATATTTTAAATTCAGGTAGACAACCTAGAAAAATTTTTAATTTCTGAAAAATAGACTTATCATGCTTGATTCTCTAGTATCTTAGAATTTAATTATCAATGACTTAATCTAAAACATATCAATAAAAGTCATAAATCATCAGAAATTTCATCCTAATTAGTAATATGAGAAAATTACTTAAAAACAAATTAAAATTCAGGGATTTGAGAATTATGCAAAAAGTTTGGCACCTAATTTCAGGAATTTGAGAATAATGAAAAAAGTTAGGCACCTTTTTAGGTTGTTCACCCCCCACACTTAGGATGTACATTGCCCTCAATGTACAAAGATATATATATAGACAATTAAGTATAAATTCAAAAGATATGGAGAGAAGTGAAACTCCCTGAATTATGGATGAAATCCTTGCATTGGAGGTGAAAGATAAGTTGGAGGGGTCGTTCTTTATGACGATCCTATGCTAGATGAAGAAATTGGGCAGCTCATGAAGGATTAGCCAGGATATCATAATAATAATTAAAACTATACTAATTAAATAATTAAAGAAAAGCAAGCTAAAGTGAAGAAAAATAAAAAGTGAACTAAAATTAAAAGAAAAGATAAATGGACCGTAGAGTCCTTATTGTTGGGTGTGATTTCTAAGGCTGTGGATATGGTGGTGGTCGTGGTGTGATTCCCAAGCAGCCTGAAGAACCTAAAATGAAGAAACTAAAATAAAATAAGTTAAATTAAGCAGAAGAGAAGTAAAGATAAGGAAATTGAAGCAAAAGAGAAAAAACGAAATAAAAACTAAATGGCCTCAAATATCCTTGCTCGTCGAATGATTGAAGCGGACGGCATGAACTTATATAGATTGGTCTCCCTTTGGGAGACTATGCTTGATTCCTTCCGCTTCCTCGGCATTTGGTGTAGCTCAAGGGTTTTGGGAATGTATTGGAGAAGAAAAGTAGGGAGAGGGTTGAGAAAGAAAAGAAAAACTGAATGGGCTGAATGGGTGAGAAGAGGGAGGGTGGGTGGTTTAAATAGAATTCTCAAGTCAGGTACATTCCCACGCCCGTGTACCATGGGCGTGTTAATTCACACAGCCGCCTCGCACGACCGTGTTATGCATCGTATCATTTCTCCCACGCCCATTTTACAGATTGCCATGCCCATTGGTGATAAGTCAGTGTCGTCCACGGCCGCGTCGCACGGCCGTGGCATTTGGTCGGTGCCCGTGGGGTGGTGGTTGGAGTCCGTGACTTGAAGATTTGATTCTTTTTGACTTGTACCTCTTCTGCCATTGTCAGTACGGAGATTCTGTACCTCCACACGGCCACAGCCACGGCCGTGTACAAGGCCGTGTGGGCTGGAAATCTGCACTTTTGGTTAGTTTAAAACTAGGTGTTTAAGACTAAGAGAAGAGAAGAAAATAAAATGAAAACAAATACGAAAGTAATTAGGGTTAGTGCTCGGGTTACCTCCCGAGAAGCGCTCGTTTAAAGTCTTAAACTAGACTTTCCTCGTATTCGCAAAAATCAGGGTGGTTTAAAAATTTGAATATCTTCCCTCATGCTATCGGTTTTATTATCATGATAGAGTTTTAGTCGAGATGCATTTATATTGAAAGTACCAAAAATGGGATTACTTACCTCGACTGTTCCGTATGGGAAAACACTGGTTACCCTAAAATGGATTTCTTTGTTTGTGTTAGGGTCAGGGGGAGATATTCGCGGGTCTACTTTATCTAATAATACTTGATCTCCGATTTTGAATTTGTCTGCTTCGTGGAATGGCTCTGGTTCAGCTTTGTGTATCCCTATTTTCTCCTTGAAATGCGTCTTCCAGTCGTCTAGATCATCAATCTGAATCCTTCGTTCCTCATGCGTTATTTCTTTGTTGGCACAGGGTATAGGATCCGGTTCAGTTGTATTCTTTCCTGGTGTTTCCTGAAAAGAAGGGTTAACCGAATGGTTATCAATAGAATTTATTTTCTCACCTGGCTTACTCGATGTTCTAGCCGAATCGAGAGCTTGGAGAGTGACTGTCTCATTGCCTTCACGAAGTATTAATTCTCCTGCACCAACATCAATTTTTGTTCTAGCAGTTGCTAAAAATGGTATTCCTAATATTAGGGGGATACTATTGTCCTCATCCATGTCTAAAACTACAAAGTCTACTGGGAATACAAATTTATCAATTTTTACAAGAACATCTTCGATAATACCCGTAGGAATTCTAATAGTTTTATCAGCTAGTTAGATGCTCATCCTAGTTTGTTTGGGTTTCCCTAGACCTAGTTGTTTAAACAATTTGTAAGGCATGACATTTATGCTTGCCCCTAAATCAGCTAACACATTATCAATAGGTAAACTACCAATTAAATATGGAATCGTAAAACTCCCTGGATCTTTTAATTTCCATGGTACTTTATTTTGCAAGATTGCCGAGCACATTGCGTTTAGTTCCATGTGTGATGCCTCGTCTATCCTTCGCTTGTTCGCCAAAAGCTCTTTTAAAAATTTTCTAGAATCTGGCATCTGCGAAAGGGCTTCAAGTAGTGGTAAGTTAATATGTAATTTCTTTAAAAGTTTAAGAAACTTACCGAACCGTTCCTCTGTATCATCTCTCTTCATCGCTTCTGGATAAGGAATGTGAGGTTGGTACTTTTTGATTACCGATTTTGGCTTTTCTTGTGTTACCTCAACTTTACCTTTCTCTACCTCGTTTTCTTGTATTGGATTGGGTTCATCTAACCCTATACTATCATGAGCTGTGATAGCTTGGATTTTCTCCTTTGGGTTAATCTCAGTGTTGCTTGGTAGATGCCCTTGCGGTCGTTCAAAAATTATCTTTACAAGTTGTCCAACTGTCTTAGTAAGTTACGCAACTTGACTTTCGATCCCCTTAATTGATGCCTGTTGATTCTTAAGGGTGGTTTCAGTGTCTTGGAGACGGTTATCTGTAGCTGCCATGAATTTTGTCAACATCTCTTCAAGGTTTGGCTTTTTTTCCTGTGGATAGGGCTGATTTTGGAAATTTTGAGGAGGTTGCTGTCTTTGAATTCCTTGATTTCCTTGACCTCCCCATGAAAAATTTGGGTGGTTCCTCCAACCTGGATTATAAGTATTACTATAAGAGTTATTATTAGATCTGAAGTTATTACCTATATTGTAACATCCCGAATTAATGGGCCTGTGCATTTTGGTGTAATATATGTTAATGTGTTAATTTAAGAGTTAGGGGTTTAGATTGAGCTCAGGCATGGGCTGAGGCCTTGGCTAAATTCTTGGGTAGACACTCTAGAGCATTTAAGATAGGTATTTGTGTTTAAAATATCAAAGTGGGCTTGTGGCCCAGTGGCAAAATGGCGCCACTAAGAGGGAAGGGAGTTGGCGTCACTAAGGGTCCAAGTTTTGGGCCACTTGGAACCCATGTTTTGGGCCAAATTCGGTACCTAAAGGAGGCTAGGGGGGGGGACGGCAACAAGGCTAAAATATAGGGGATTTTTAATGTTTTAAAATATGTGATATTATTCGGATAAAAGAGGGAGGAAGTGGTGCGATGTAGGACACTTTTGGATGGGTGTTTTGAAAAAGATAAGGGATAGGATGAGGATCTATCAAGGAGGCTAGTGTTGGCCGAAAATCAAACACAGGAGAGGGGGAAGAATCGGTTTAGTATAGGCAAGGAGTGTGCCGAAAATTTACCTACTGAGTTCTTGTCATCTTTTTCTTTTCTGCCGAAATAACCACTTCACTCTCCCTTTCCACTTTCTTTTCTTTTTCCTTCCAGTTAAAACCCTCTGAAGTCTCATCAATCGCCGAAACACTGTTATTTTCTGTCTCTTCTCTTTCAAACACATTGGCCGAATATCCTTTGTAAGACAACATTCTTCTTGTTCATCTTTTTTCGGGATTTTCTTAAAAGCCAAAACTCCTAGATCTCTAATCTTCTATGCTTCAATCTTCTTCTGTGATTACCGAATCTTTCTGCAAAGGGGTAGCCGAAACCTTCTGTAGAGGTAAGTGTCGATTGTGCTATATTTTTTTCCAATCTTCTCCGGCTTTTAGAGACCATAGCTGAATGGCTACATGGTGGATTGATCTTGTGTTTTCTTTCATGGGCGGCATCCCGGGATTTGAAGGAGATTTAATTGCCTAGGATTCTAATCGATAGCACTCGAATTATACTATTTTCAATATTCAATCAATTTAGGTAAGGAGATTTATCTTCTTCATTTTATTAAATCAATTTATCTCCAATATGACATTTAACCTTGTTGGGTGGTTAATCAAATCAATCTCTTAAAGTGAAGTCTTTGACCGGCGGCATAGTGATCTGATAATCACGATTCCAGCTAGGGAAAGCATCAATTTCGATAGCATAGCATTAAGCGTAATCAGGTGTGTAATTTCTCACACCATCTTTGTTGTTTGATATATATATGCATGAATCTGTCTATATTCTGTTAAATGCCGAAATCCCGGCATGGTTGTTGAAAACCCATGGAGGGTAAAGGCAAATCACCAGGTTAGTGATTTCTGTCATTCATAACTGAATGTTTCTGTTGAGATGATATGTTTTATATGTATGTTGATTTCTATGTATGCACGGGGTTGGGTGATTGATGAAAGGGGAAGTGTTCTGTTCTGGTGGCTCTGCCACGATCTGTTGTAGTGGCTCTGCCACGATCCGTTCTGGTGACTATGTCACAAATCTGACGATGAGCAGCTAACTGCAGCATGACTGCCATCGATGGTGTGTAGCAGCGTGGGTTGATTGTAGAAATCCCCAAGGGTGTGATTGGCAGGAAAAGGGTGGTGTGTAGCAGATGGAAACCTAGGATTGGGTTGGGCTTTGCATAATTTCTGTTGTATGATATTCTATTATTCTATTCTATGGGCTAAGGCCCAACCTGATGGTGCATAAGGGTTGCACACTGAGTCTCGTGACTCACCCCGTTGTTTAACATTTTTCAGGTGACACCTAGTGCATCAGACCGGGCTGGAGAGGAGCGCAAGGTGGCCATGCAGGAGTTTATTTGATTTAGAAAAAAGGCTTGTTAAAATTATTTATTCTTAATATTTTTAGTTACCTTGGTTCATTAATTCATTGTAATAAGGCCATGGGCCATTAGTTTTATATTTTCAGTTTTTGGGCTTTACTTTCAGACACTTGAATTATCCGATAAAATTGAAACCAGGGCATGCACTAAGTTTCGGTTTGTACTTCATAAAGGCATCATATAGAATTTATATCTTATATAAATTATCAAATTATTAAGTTTTCCGGTATAAATGTTTAGACTCAACCAACGTTTTTTTCAAAAAAAAAATGCAACATGTTTTACTAAATCTTCTTAGTGACATGCCAGATCCAGTTGTGGTGTTTGGGCCAGGTTTGGGGTGTTACAAATTGGTATCAGAGCCAAGTTCAAAACTCGGCTTTGGGGATTTTGGGCTCAAAACGTTTTCTAAAGATGGGTTTTGGAAACATGCATGTTTATGAATAATACAGGATGGTTTTCCCGGCATGGCACCTGCGTCTCCGGCCCAAGTCCGCCAGGTAAGTATTCAGAACTCACTGTGTGTTATATATGTATGTGGGCTTGATGGGCTTTAAGGGAAGTAGATTATTTTAATTAGAACTTGATGGACTTTAGGGTTAGTTTAAACAACTCTCTAAATTCATAAGATTTAATCCAACCAAACAAACCTGTGAACAAGTCGCGAGATTAGGGTGTGGCAACAGGCATACGCATGTCTAGGATTGGATTCAGGGAGAGCTTGGTATTTAAGCGGTCCTGGTGACTCACCTCCTCTTCGCTAGAATCCTACCTGGTGCGTAGTGACTGCTCACCTTAGTCATGAGGACTTGTTGACGGCCCAAAATTTATAACTAAAACCCGAAAGGGACCAGCCATCCTATTTTGTAAAATTACTAAATTACCCCTGATTTATAAGTGACCAAAATATCCCTGATTTGTAGGATTACCAAAATACCCCCGGATTGTAAAATTACCAATATACCCCCGAATTATAAAAATTACCAAAATACCCTTTTTTCACAAAATCACCAAGGAACCCTATTTCAGAAAATTATGAAAATACCCTGTAGGATGAATTATGAAAATACCCCTGGGTAGTGAAATGACGAAAATACTCTATGTGTTGAAGGTGGGTTTGTGGATGTTGTCTGTATGTCGATTGTTGAGTGTATGTAGTTTCCTAGAACTAGGAGACGAACTTGAGACTGAAACTTGTGGATGTAATTTCGAATTCGAAAGAACTACTCTTAAACTACTGTTCATAAGACTGTTCATGGTTAATCAGTGGAAGAAACTTATTAATTCATAAAATTTCTAATCAGATAAACGTCAACCGGAAGAATGAGTACAATGGGTCGAGGACGTTCACCGCGTGGTCGCGGTAGGGGTAGGATGACCGTGTCAGAGCTGGCAGGGTCTGGCCACGGGTCAAGAAACGAGATGCCGGATATGCCGGCTGTGGAGGGAGAATTTCGGGACCAGGCGCCCGGAGATGATGCGGTATCTCAGGCGATGTTGTGGGTCCTCGAAAGAGTTGCTGGGGCAGGCACGGGTTTAGGAGCTCAGAAATCTGTGTCGGAACGACTCCGAGCCAACGGAGTAGAAATGTTTAGGGGTGTTTCTGGCGTAGCCCCTAACACAGCTGAGTATTGGTTAGAAGCGAATGAGCGCATAATGGATGACCTCGACTTCACGGTGGAGGAGAAGTTGGAAGGGGTTGTATCTCTTCTGCGAGACGAGGCTTACCAGTGGTGGCTCACGGTAAAGGAGGGTACTGTGGCAGACTGGATTGACTAGGATTTCTTTAAGGAATCATTTCAGGGAAAGTACGTTGGGGCCAGCTATATGGATGCACAGAGGAAGGCATTTCTAAATTTGGTGCAGGGAAGTAAATCTGCGTCCGAGTATGAGGCAGAATTTTTACGTTTGAGCCGTTACGCTCGGGGAATTGTAGTGACTGACTATGAGCGCTGTGTACGGTTCGAAGATGGATTGCGGGATGAGTTGAGAGTGTTGGTAGCACCGTAGCGAGAAAGGGACTTTGCCATCCTGGTTGAGAAAGCTAAAATATCTGAGGAGGTGAAGCGAACTGAGAAGCAAAATAAGGATAAGGATCGGAATAGGAATAAGAGAAATTTTGGGTCGTCGAGATCATCTGGGAGTTTTCAGAAAAGGCCTAGGTTTGATGGGCCAGCTCGTGCTCCGACATCTACTACTGGGAGTCAGAATCGATCATGTAACTTGTGCGGGAAAGTACATTTTGGGGAGTGCAGAAGGAGGACTAGTGGGTGCTTCAGGTGTGGGTCTATGGATCATATGGTGAGAGACTGTCCACAGGTGGAACAGGTACAGCCAGCTAGACGAGGTTCTGATCAGGTCAGGAAGGGTGGACAGCCACCACCGAGGGGTCGTGGCCCAGTTAGAGGAGGAGATGGGTCTTCTCGAGGTTGTGGAGCCCCTGGTAGGGGTGTCGATAATGTAGACGCGAGACAGCTGGGACTGGTTTATGCTGCTCGTCGATGGGAGGATGGTGACGCACCAGACATCATAACCGGTACGTTTCTTATAGCTGATAATCCATTTCTTGCTTTGATTGATATTGGATCAACTTACTCTTATGTTGCATGCTCGGTATCTGAGACCCTAAGTATAGACTCTGAAACAACTTCTAGGAAGATGACTGTGGTTAGTCCTTTAGGACAATCTAGGGTAGTGGACAAACTATTTAGGAACGTACCTTTAGAGACGCAAGGGGTAGTGTTCCCGGCAGACTTAATGGAATTACCGTTTGGAGAGTTTGATCTTATCTTAGGAATGGATTGGTTGACGAAACATCGTGCTAAGTTGGATTGTGAGACTAAGCGCATGGTGTTGAATACCCCGGAAGGCGGGGAGGTAGTTGTGTTAGGAGAAGGAAGGAATTATTTGTCCAACGTGGTATCTGCCCTGAAAGCTGTTAAGATGATTCGGAAAGGATGTAACGCGTTTCTAGCTTTTATCAGTGCTTTGGATGCTAAGGAGATGACTGTCGACGAGGTTCGAACAGTCAAAGATTTCGCAGGTGTCTTCTCTGAGGAACTGCCAGGGTTACCCCCAGATCGTGAAGTGGAGTTTGGAATAGAGCTACTTCCAGGTACAGCTCCGGTGTCCATTGCTCCTTATAGAATGGCGCCGAAGGAGTTGGTGGAACTCAAAGCTCAGATCCAGGAACTGTTGGATCGTGGTTTTATCCGACCGAGTGTGTCTCAATGGGGAGCGTCGGTCCTATTTGTGAAGAAGAAGGACGGATCCATGCGTATGTGTGTGGACTACCGTCAACTGAATAAGTTAACGATTAAGAACAAGTACCCGCTGCCGAGAATCGACGATCTTTTCGACCAGCTCAAAGGAGCTTTGATTTTCTCTAAAATAGATTTAAGGTCGGGTTATCATCAGTTAAAGGTAAAGGAAAGGGACATTCATAAGACAACATTTCGAACTCGCTACGGTCATTATAATTTTTTGGTTATGCCGTTCGGGTTAACAAACGCGCCAGCATCATTTATGGATATGATGAATCGGGTGTTCCAACCATGCCTTGATCAGTTTTTCATGGTGTTCATTGACGATATCCTGGTTTATTCCAAGTCCGAAGAGGAGCATGAGGCACATCTTCATGTGGTGTTACAAGTTTTGAGGGAGAAGCAGCTGTTCGCTAAGTTCAGTAAGTGTGAGTTCTGGCTAAGGGAAGTAACTTTCTTAGGGCAGGTGGTTTCTACAGAGGGAATTAGGGTTGACCCTCGGAAGATAGAAGCCGTATTGGATTGGAAACCACCGAGGTCTGTGGCAGAGGTTCGAAGTTTCTTAGGATTGGCAGGGTATTACAGGAGGTTTGTTGAGGGGTTCTCATTAATTGCGGCACCTCTAACTAAGTTGTTGAGGAAGGGAGTACCATTTGTTTGGACCGACAAACAGCAGGAGAGCTTTGAGAAGTTAAAGAAAATTTTGACAGAAGCACCGGTGTTAATCCAGCCAGAGCCAGGAAAAGAGTTTACCGTCTACTGTGATGCGTCACACACGGGTTTAGGATGTGTGTTGATGCAAGAGGGAAAGGTTGTTGCCTACGCGTCACGATAGTTAAGACCGCATGAGTTGAACTACCCCACGCATGATTTAGAATTGGCTGCGGTAGTGTTCGCGCTCGAAGATCCGGAGACACTACCATGCGGGGAGAAGTCGATTATTTGCGACCATAAGAGTCTGAAGTATCTTCTCACCCAGAAGGAGTTGAATCTAAGACAACGTAGGTGGATTGAACTTTTGAAAGACTATGACTGATCGATCGAATATCATCCAGGCAAGGCTAACGTGGTGGTAGATGCGCTGAGTCAGAAGGCAATAGCGGAGTTGAGGGCGATGTTCGCTCATCTCGGTCTATATGAGGATGGCGATGCCGTATTTGAACTCCAAGCGAGACCAACGTGGACTAGTCGGATCAAAGAGAAGCGACTTCTAGACGATGTCTTGAGTGCTCGACTCCGGCAAGTACAAAGTGCCGAAGGAGAGGACTATAGTTTGAATGGTGATGGGGTTCTGTGTTTTCGTGAGAGAATTTGTATGCCAAAGGATGTTGAGTTAAGGAAGATGATTCTGGGGGAGGCACATAGTAGCCCCTACGCTATGCATCCTGGAGGGGTGAAGATGTATCGAGATTTGCGAGAGCAATTCTGGTGGCCAGGTCTAAAGCGAGAGGTAACAGAATTCATGGGTAAATGTTTGACGTGTCAGCAGGTGAAGGCAGAACACCAGTTGCCTTCAGGGTTGTTACAGTCGGTGAAGATTCCGCATTGGAAGTGGGAAAGAATCACGATGAATTTTGTTAGTGGGTTACCTCTTAAGCCCACTAAGAAGGATTCGGTTTGGGTGATTGTTGATCGGCTGACGAAGTCTGCTCACTTCATACCAGTTCGTGTTGACTATTCTCTGCAAAGGTTGGCTAAGCTGTATGTGGCCGAGGTAGTGAGACTGCATGGTGTACCTGTGTTGATCATATCGGATAGAGACCCTAGGTTCACGTCACGATTTTGGAAGGCTCTGCATCAGGCGATGGGAACAAGGTTAGACTTTAGTACCGCTTTCCATTCACAGACGGATGGTCAGTCTGACAGGGTAATCCAGATCTTGGAGGATATGTTAAGAGGTTGCATCATTGATTTCAGGGGTAGTTGGGAGGAGTATTTACCTCTGGCAGAATTCGCATACAATAACAGCTACCAATCTAGTATTCAAATGGCACCTTATGAAGCGTTATACGGACGGAGATGTCGTACCCCTACTTGTTGGACAGAGTTGGGTGAGCGTCAGGTGTTGGGTCCATAACTAGTTTCGGAGATGGAAGAAAAAGTTAGGGTAATACGGGCTCGGTTAAAAGAAGCGTCTAATCGGCAGAAATCTTATGCAGATTTAAAGCGTAAGGAGTTGGAATTTGCAGTGGGAGATCAAGTCTTTTTGAAAGTGTAGCCGTGGAAGAAGGTGATGAGGTTTGGTCGGAAGGGTAAGCTAAGTCCTCGATTTATTGGACCTTATCGGATACTAGAACGTGTGGGACCAGTAGCGTATCGATTGGAGTTGCCTCCAGGGTTGGAGCGGATACATGACGTGTTTCATGTCTCGATGCTAAGACGTTACCATTCGGATCCATCGCATATTGTGCCGGTAGAAGAGATTGAAGTAAGGCCAGATTTGTCTTTTGAGGAGGAACCAGTGCAAATCTTGGATCGAGACGTAAAGGTGTTGAGAAGGAAGTCCGTCCCTTTGGTCAAGGTGCTGTGGCGAAACCACGGTGCGGAGGAAGTGACATGGGAGCCAAAGGATGTTATGCGACAACAGTATCCCCATCTCTTTTGATCAGGTAAATTTTGAGGCCAAAATTTATTTAAGGGGGGTAGAACTGTAACATCTCGAATTAATGGGCCTGTGCATTTAGGTGTGATATATGTTAATGTGTTAATTTAAGAGTTAGGGGTTCAGATTGAGCTCAGGTATGGGCTGAGGCCTTGGCTAAATTCTTGGGTAGACACTCTAGAGCATTTAAGATAGGTATTTGTGTTTAAAATATCAAAGTGGGCTTGTGGCCCAGTGGTAAAATGGCGCCACTAAGAGGGAAGGGAGTTGGCGTCACTAAGGGTCCAAGTTTTGGGCCACTTGGAGCCCATGTTTTAGGCCAAATTCGGCACCTAAAGGAGGCTAGGGGGACGGAAACAAGGCTAAAATATAGGGGATTTTTAATGTTTTAAAATATGTGATATTATTCGGATAAAGGAGGGAGGAAGTGGTGTGATGTAGGACACTTTTGTATGGGTGTTTTGAGAAAGATAAGGGATAGGATGGGGATCTATCAAGGAGGCTAGTGTTGGCCGAAAATCAAACACAAGAGAGGGGGAAGAATTGGTTTAGTATAGGCAAGGAGTGTGCCGAAAATTTGCCTACTGAGTTCTTGTCATCTTTTTCTTTTCTGCCGAAATCACCACTTCACTCTCCCTCTCCACTTTCTTTTCTTTTTCCTTCCAGTCAAAACCCTCTGAAGTCTCATCAATCGCTGAAACACCGTTATTTTCTGTCTCTTCTCTTTCAAACACATTGGCCGAATATCCCTTGTAAGACAGCATTCTTCTTGTTCATCTTTTTTCAAGATTTTCTTAAAAGCCGAAATTCCTAGATCTCTAATCTTCTACGCTTCGATCTTCTTTTGTGATTGCCGAATCTTTCTGCAAAGGGGTAGCCGAAACCTTCTGTAGAGGTAAGTGTCAATTGTGCAATATTTTTTCCAATCTTCTCCGGCTTTTAGAGACCATAGCCGAATGGTTACATGGTGGACTGATCTTGTGTTTTCTTTCATGGGCGGCATCCCAGGATTTGAAGGAGATTTAATCGCCTAGGATTTTAATCTGTAGCACTCGAATTATACTACTTTCGAGATTCAATCAATTTAGGTAAGGAGATTTATTTTCGTCGTTTTATTAAATCGGTTTATCTCCAATCTGACATTTAACCTTGTTGGGTGGTTACTTAAATCAATCTTTTAAAGTGAAGTCTTTGACCGGTGGCATAGTGATATGATAATCACGATTCCGGCTAGGGAAAGCATCAATTTCGATAGCATAGCATTAAGCGTAATCAGGTGTGTAATTTCTCACACCATCTTTGTTGTCTGATATATATATATGCATGAATCTGTCTATATTCTGTTAAATGCCGAAATCTCGGCATGGTTGTTGAAAACCCGTGGAGGGTAAACACGAATCACCAGGTTAGCGATTTCTGTCATTCATAACTGAATATTTCTGTTGAGATGATATGTTTTATATGTATGCCGATTTTTATGTATGCACCGGGTTGGGTGATTGATGAAAGGGAAGTGTTGCATTGCGGTGGCTCGCCACGACCGTTGTAGTGGCTCGCCACGATCCGTTCTGGTGACTATGTCACAAATCTGACGATGAGCAGCTAACTGCAGCATGACTGCCATCGATGGTGTGTAGCGGCGTGGGTTGATTGTAGAAATCCCCAAGGGTGTGATTGGCAGGAAAAGGGTGGTGTGTAGCGGATGGAAACCTAGGATTGGGTTAGGCTTTGCATAATTTACTGTTGTATGATATTCTATTATTCATTGCGCTCGTGGGCTAAGGCCCAACTTTGATGGTGCATGAGGGTTGCACACCGAGTCTCGTGACTCACCACCGTTGTTTAACATTTTTCCAGGTGACACCTAGTGCATCGGACCGGCCGAGAGGAGGGCGCAAGGTGGCCATGCAGAGTTTATTTGATTTAGAAAAAGGCTTGTTAAAATTATTTATTCTTAATATTTTTAGTTACCTTGGTTCATTAATTCATTGTAATAAGGCCATGGGCCATTAGTTTTATATTTTCGGTTTTTGGGCTTTACTTTCAGACACTTGAATTATTCGATAAAATTGAAAACAGGGCATGTACTAAGTTTCGGTTTGTACTTCATAAAGGCATCATATAGAATTTATATCTATATAAATTATCAAATTATTAAGTTTTCCAGTATAAATGTTTAGACTCAACCAACGTTTTTTTCAAAAAAAAATGCAACATGTTTTACTAAATCTTCTTAGTGACATGCCAGATCCGGTCGTGGTGTTTGGGCTGGGTTTGGGGTGTTACATATATAGTTCATCTGTTCGCTTTCTGTGCCCGGTTGGTAGGGTGGGTACTCAGGATTCGCCACAGTTCCACTTGTGTCGCACTACATTTCTGGATGTACCTGCGAAGAACACAAACTATCAAGCTTTTTATTCATCATCTCTACCGTGTTGATAGCATGGTTCTTTGCGTCGAGGTTGAAAACTCGGCTGATTTTGTTGGTTTTGTCCTTGTAACCTTCCAGCGATAGTTATTGGTGACATCTCTTCAATAAACTTGTAGGTCGCCTTCAGAGTTCTGTTTTTCAGGGTTCCACCGGCTGCTGAATCAATTAGTTGCCTCATTAAGGGGTTTACACCGTTATAGAAAGTTTGGACTTGGAGCCACAAGGGTAAACCATGGTGCGGAAACCTTCTCAAGAGATCCTTGTATCTCTCCCATGCATCGTATAATGTCTCTAAATCCATCTGCACAAAAGAAGAAATATCATTCCGTAATTTGGCCGTTTTGGCCGGTGGGAAATATTTTAATAAAAAATTTTCGGTCATTTGATCCCATGTAGTGATTGACCCTCGTGGTAATGAGTTTAACCACTGTTTGGCTTTATTCCTTACTGAAAAGGGAAATAACCGAAGACGGATGGCATCATCAGAAATGCCATTTATTTTGAAGGTATCACAGAACTCTAAAAAATTAGCTATATGAGTATTTGGGTCTTCGTCCTGTAAACCATCAAATTGAACAAATTGTTGAATCATTTGTATAGTGTTAGGCTTTAATTCAAAATTATTAGCAGCTATAGCAGGCCTAACAATACTTGATTCTGCTCCTGTTAAATGAGGTTTAACATAATCATACATGGTACGCGGAGCTTTATTTTCAGCCACATCTTGTGGTGGTGGATTATTCTCGTCCATCCCTTCAGTAGGATTGGATCTGCCTTCTCGCTCTTTTTCGGTGTAATTTAGGGCTCGCCTAATTTCTCTGCGATTCCTACAAGTGGTAGCTTCAATATCACTGTCGTATACTAGTGGTCCTCTCGGATTCCTTCTAGTCATAAACTAGAGGTACCTGCTAGGAAAAGAAAGAACGAAAATTTAGCAAAGTTAAAAACAAAACAAAAATAAGAAAAAAATAAAAGTAAATTATGGAAAATAGTGGCTAAAGTAATAAAAATAGAGCTTTTTTAATATTTTAGTTCCCCGGCAACGGCGCCAAAAACTTGATCATTGTTTTCGCGATGTCAAAGTCTTAAAATTTATAAAAAGAATGATCGAACCTGGAAACTAACTATGACAATAGTTTGAGGCAAGCACACCTATCGAACAGTAGTATAGCTTAGGCAAGACCGGATTGTCGAACCCAAAGGAACCAAAAGTACTAATACTAACTTTCTTTTTATTATCTAGCCTAAAATAAGTGAAGTTGTTATTTAATCTAAATTTAACTAACTACTAAGCTAAAGACATAAAGACAAAAAAAGAATGAATTGGGGAAATACTGTTGGAAAAACTCAGTTGATTAAGACGATACCCTTAGGAAGAATCCACCTAGACTTCACTTGTTATCTAACTCTGAACCAGACGATTTATTCACTTGACTTGATCCGTAAGACTCCCTAATGTATATTAAACCCTCTCTCGAAGTGAATAACGTCTAACCCTAGGTTGATTAATTGAAATCTCTTTCTAATTAAAACCCCTAGAATTGCATTAACTCGATCTATAGACTCCCATATTAGGTTTCACCCTAATCCGGCAAAATCTCGTCACCCTATCTCTAGGCGCACGATCAACTCCGCTTAATTATGCTAGATCTACTCTTAAGCAGGGACTTTTGCTCCTCCACCTAAGCACATCAAACTTGAATCAATATCCCGGAAATATCAACACAAGAATTAAGAACACATAATTAAGAACAAATCAAGTATTTATCATACAGTTCAGCAAATGATAATAAGATTCATCTAAGTTTCATCCCCTTCAGGTATCTGAAGGGTTTAGTTCATAACAATAAAAGAAAACATCTCAGAAGAAAAGATAAAACAAAACATAAGAAATCCCTAAAACCCCTTGAAGGAATTGAAGGAGAGATCCGCCGTCTTGAGTAGAATTCCGGCTTCTTGAGATGGATCAACTGGCTATCTTCGAGTGTTTCCCACAAATTTGACCTTTTCGGCTCAGCTCCTTGACCTAGCTCACCGCACCTTTCTAGGTTATACTTAGGGTGTTTATATAGGCTTTTGAAATAGGTTTCTTTGCCCCTAAGTATCCTTTTCCGAGTGAAATTGCTCTTCTCCGCGACAGGGACACGGCCATGGCACATGCCCATGTGAATCGTCTTTAGGCCGTGTTCAAACTTTTAATGAGGTGATACACCCATGTAAATCATGATCAGGTCGTGTTCTAGTCTATCAAGGAGACACGGCCGTGTTGGCTCAAGTCCAGGCCGTGTCGATTTTTACTTTGGCCCAATTTGGTCCGTTTTGAGCCCGTTTCTCGTTCTTTCCATCCTCCGGTGCTTTCCTGAGTATAAAACATGAAAAGAAAGGATTAAGAGCAACTTTTTACATAAATCAAGGGATAAACCATCCAAAAGTATGCTAAATGTGGGATTAAAATATGTTACTTTTACGGTTTATCAGTGTGTCGATCAACTTCAGTCACCACCACCGTAACCCAACGGCTAACCCAAACGAGCACGCCAGAAAGTGAAGGGGTAAGCCAAGAAAGGTGTGCCTCCTCTCCTCATGGTTTGCTCTATTTAAAGCTATCTTCTCATCTTCCCTCTTGCTATCTTTCTGATGTGGGATCCTTCCTTCAGAAGAGTTTAAATCCAACACAAACTCTGGCTGTCCAATCCACAAAATAAATACTCCCTTGCTTGTCATGAGATTCGAACCCAGGCTCCCCTGTAGCATAATCCACGCCGCTAGCCACTTTACCAACTAGCTCCTTGTTGTCTTAAAACATGCGCAACTTAATATAAGTCTATCGCCAAAGTCTAAGTTCATTTAAAAATAAAAACAAAATGCAAGCGCCAAGACTTGAACCTTGGACCCCTTGCTCCCATTCTGGCGTCACTTCCTTGCTCCCTAAGTGGCGTCACTTTTTCCACTTCACCACAACTCCTCTTGTGTAACACCCCAAACCCGGCCCATAAGTTTCGACTAGATCTGGTATGCTACGGGTTGTACATTGAAAACTTTTGTTGCGTAGGTTTTGGAAAGTATAAGTTAATTAGACCATATTTGAATAAATAAATATCATTTGTAAAAAAAAAAACAAACCTTGTATTATTATTTTGAATAATTAAACCTTAGACAAAGTTTCATAAGTTGCAAATATTAAAAACTATGTAGTGAAATATAACTATGGGGCCTTATTACAAAAAATATTCCTAAAATTAAAACTTAAAGAAAAACTGAAATAATCTATAGAAATAAAAAGTTGATGCCCCTCGAGTCTGTCTCGGCTCCCATGTCCACTATCTACTGCTCATCTGAAAGAGTAGAGAAAAAAGGAAAGCGTGAGTCACCAAGACTCAATGTATAAATCCCGAAAACACTGAACTGAGGCCCACAAACACATTATGGGCCTTGGCCCATACATAGAGGCAACAATCGTAATTACATGATAAATAGTAAATGATGAATAGCCTAACCCATCCTAGAATTCCATCCTCTACACACTAGCCCGTACCAACCATCACACCTCGGGGATTTCTACAATCAACCCTCCATCCGCTACACACCATAACGACAGCCGTACTGCCTATTCCTGTTAGTCAGGAATCATTAAACGTGGCATAGCCACTGATCACTATGTGACCTAACATTTATATAACGTGGGATTTCTACCACCGATCACTATTGTGACCTATCATGCACTTCCCCTTCATTATCATAATCCCACCCCATGCATACACACATAAAGAAAACATCATACAGGATTTCATATATTTCGATACACATAGAGATTTCTATGATTACGTACATGGCATCCTTGCCTAACCCTTTTAGGGTTTTATTCGACTGTCTACACAGCCTATTATCCGGCTTTTCGCCCATAACATAAACGTATATATAAATTCATACAGATTATTTGTGTGTTAGAGATCTACACACCTGATTACCGTTAGAACGACACTCTCTATGTCGACACTATCAGAAGTCGATACAACTGCTACTTGCCTAAGGTGTTGTTCAGAAGCCGGTCCACAACCTGGTGGCCAATCCCGTCATTTGCGACCACCACTCGTTTCTTAAACTTAGGGATTCTCTCCTTTGCCTGATCCATATTTAATTCCATCACAAGTCCTTGTCAGAACTACTATCACAACATATGATCGTTAATCCACATCATAAAGTTAAGATCTTGCATGCGATGAATGAATCTAGTGAAAATCTATGGAAAATCACCTTACCTTAAAATCCCGAAATTGGAGACTAGCGATTTTTGGCTTTTAAATCTAGATGATCAGGTTTCCTTTAAATCCCAGAATGCCACCCAAATGCAAAAGAGAGGAAATATTAGCTTCATTCGGCAGCCTTAACAACCAAGTGGCCATTCGGCCTTGTCTCTTAAAAACCGAAAGAGAGATTGAAGAGATAGGAAAATCGGCACTCACCTTAACGCAGAGAATTTGACTACCCCTTAGAGATTCCGGCTTTTTGAGAAGATCAGAAGAGAAGACAATAGGAAGAAATCTAAGTAGTTTCGGTTTTTAGTTGAAGATATCGGCAAAGAATAGGGAGTATTCAGCTATAGAGATGAGAAGAGAGTTCAAGGTTTCGTCTTTTGAAAGAAAAGATGTTGAGAAGATTGGGAGATTTCGGCTTTTGAAGGAATTAAAAGAAAAGAAATTGTAGAGGGAGACTGAGAATCTCGGCACAAAGAATGGAGAAAAGATTAGGGTTTAAATGCCGAAATTGATGAGCTATCCCCCCTATTTGTAGAAATTTCGGCACTTACCTATCAAAACCTGAAAGTGCCCTTCCTGATAACTAAAGAATGAAGCCCATAAAAAGGAAAACTTCAGTACCCCCTATAGCAATTAGAAACCGATTTCTTTACTCCTCTAGGTGATGGAATTTCGGCCAACTCTGTTCTCAGCAGATAGCTCCTAACTTTTCTCCTTTATCTAAATCTATTCATACCTTTAAAAGAAACCTAGATAGCACCACCTCTTCCATCTTTTATCAACTCTTTATCCTTATTATCCATATTATTTAATCCTCTTATTTCCTAGCCCCAATGCCGTCCCCCCTTATTCCCCTTTTAAGTGCCGAACATGGCCCAAAATCATGGGCTCCTTGCGTCCAAGCTTGGCCCTCTTTCCTCTGCTAGTGACGCCACCCTCTAGCTCCCTTGCAGCGCCACTAAATATTGGGCCACAAGCCCACCTTGATATTTTAAACACAGATACTACCTGTTAAACCCTATAATGCCCAAACAGAAAATTTTAATCAAGGCCTATGCCTAAGCCTGAGCCCAATTTGGACCCCTAACCTTAAATTAACACGTTAATCATATCCCTACATTAACGCATAGGCCCAATAAATTCAGGATGTTACAGTTCTACCCCCTTAAAGAAATTTCATCCTCGAAATTACCTGGTCAGAAAAGATGAGGGTATTACTGCCGCATCACTTCCTCTGGTTCCCACGTAGCTTCCTCAGAACCACGGTTCCGCCACAGCACCTTAACCAACGGAACCGTTTTCCTTCGTAACACCTTGACATCACGATCCAAAATTTCCACCGGTTCCTCTTCGAAGGATAAATCAAGTCTTACCTCGATTTCCTCCACAGGCACAACATGGGACGGATCCGAACGATAACGTCTTAACATAGAGACGTGAAATACATCGTGAATCTGGCTTAGCTCAGAAGGTAACTCTAGCTGATAAGCTACCGGTCCTACTCGTTTCAACACTCGATATGGTCCGATAAATCTGGGACTTAATTTACCCTTTCGACCAAACCTTAATACTTTCTTCCATGGCGACACCTTCAAGAAAACCTTATCACCCACTGCAAATTCTATGTCCTTACGCTTCAGATCGGCATAGGACTTCTGTCTGTCTGACGCTTCCTTCAATCGAGCCCGAATTAACTCAACCTTCTCCTCCTCCGTGAAATCCAAATCATCCATTATGCGTTCAACTGCCTCCAACCAATACTCAGCTGAACTCGGGGCTATACCAGAAATTCCCCTAAACACTTCCGCCCCATTGGCTCTAAGTCTCTCCGGCACAAATTTCCGGGCTCCTGTGCCCATGCCTGCCCCAGCAACCCTCTCTAGAACCCTTAACATCGCCTGAGATACCGCATCATCTCCGGCCGTCTGGTCTTGAAATTCCTCATCCGCAGCTGGTGGTACCGGCATCTCGTTTCTAGATCCATGGCCAGACCCTACTGGTTCTGACACCGTCATCCTTCCCCTACCACGACCACGCGGTGGACGTCTACGACCCCTTGTACTCATTCTACTGATTCGTGTTTATCTGATTAGAAATTTTATGAATTATTAGTTTTCTTCCACTGATTAACCACGAACAGTCTTATGAATAGTAGTTTTAGGAGTAGTTCTGTCGAATTCGCGATTATATCTACGATTCAATCTCAAGTTTGTGTTTCCTAATTCTAGGGAGCACATACATTCATTCATCAATGTACAAGTGGCATCACAGTCATCATGTAAGGGTATTTTCGTCATTTCACTACCCAGGGGTATTTTCGTAATTTTATCCTACAGGGTATTTTCGTAATTTTATCCTACAGGGGTATTTTTGTAATTTTGCAAAATAGGGTTTATTGGTGATCTTGCGAAATAAGGGTATTTTGGTAATTTTGCAATTCGGGGGTATTTCCGTAATTTTATAAATCAGGGGTATTTTGGTCATTTTCAAAACTAGAGGTGATTTTAGAAATTTTACAAAATAGGGTGGCTGATCCCTTTCGGGTTTTAATTTTTTTTTTGGCCTGCAAACAAGTCCTCATGGCTAAAGTGAGCAAATACACACTTTTGAGGTAGGATTCCAGTGGAAAGGAGGTGAGTCACTAGATTTGCTTAAATACCAAGCTCTCCCTAAATCCAATCCTAGACATGCGTATGCCTGTTGCCACACCCTAATCTCGCGACTTGTTCACAGGTTTGTTTGGTTGGATTAAATTTTATGAAACTGAAGAGTTGTGTAAACTAGCCCTAAAGTCCATCAATACTATCATACTTAGTCTACGTCCATAAAACCCATCAAGCCCCACATTCATATCACATCCAAAAGTTCAGAATACTTACCTGCGTGGATCGGGTGCCGGTAGACTCGAAGGCCATTTCTCAACCCAAAATTTTCCAAATTCTTATCAACTTTAAAACAGTACTAGACTCATTTCACAGCCCGAGTTTTGAACTGGGCTCTAATACCAAAATGAAACACCCCAAACCCGGCCCATAAGTTTCGACCAGATCTAGTATGCTACGGGTTGTACATTGAAAACTTTTGCTGCGTAGGTTTTGCAAAGTATAAGTTAATTAGACCATATTTGAATAAATAAATATCATTTGTAAAAAAAAAAACAAACCTTGTATTATTATTTTGAATAATTAAACCTTAGACAAAGTTTCATAAGTTGCAAATATTAAAAACTATGTAGTGAAATATAACTATGGGGCCTTATTACAAAAAATATTCCCAAAATTAAAACTTAAAGAAAAATCGAAATAATCTATAGAAATAAAAAGTTGATGGCCCCTCGAGTCTGTCTCGGCTCCCATGTCCACTATCTACTGCTCATCTGAAAGAGTAGAGTAAAAAGGAAAGCGTGAGTCACCAAGACTCAGTGTATAAATCCCGAAAACACTGACCTGAGGCCCACAAACACATTATGGGCCTTGGCCCATACATAGAGGCAACAATCGTAATTACATGATAAACAATAAATGATGAATAGCCCAACCCATCCTAGAATTCCATCCTCTACACACCAGCCCGTACCAACCATCACACCTCGAGGATTTCTACAATCAACCCTCCATCCGCTACACACCATAACGACAGCCGTACTGCCTATTCCTGTTAGTCCAGAATCATTAAACGTGGCATAGCCACCGATCACTATGTGACCTAACATTTATATAACGTGGGATTTCTACCACCGATCACTATTGTGGCCTATCATGCACTTCCCCTTCATTATCATAATCCCACCCCATGCATACACACATAAAGAAAACATCATACAGCCTTTCATATATTTCGATACACATAAAGATTTCTATGATTACGTACCTGGCATCCTTGCCCAACCCTTTTAGGGTTTTATTCGACTGTCTACACAGCCTATTATTCGGCTTTTCGCGCATAACATAAACATATATATACATTCATACAAATTATGAGTGTGTTGGAGATCTACACACCTGATTACCGTTAGAACGACACTCTCTATGTCGACACTATCAGAAGTCGATACAACTGCTACTTGCCTAAGGTGTTGTTCAGAAGCCGGTCCACAACCTGGTGGCCAATCCCGAACAGCTGACACAGCCTATTTCTTAAACTTAGGGATTCTCTCCTTTGCCTGATCCATATTTAATTCCATCACAAATCCTTGTTAGAACTACTATCACAACATATGATTGTTAATCCACATCATAAAGTTAAGATCTTGCATTCGATGAACGAATCTAGTGAAAATCTAGGGAAAATCACCTTACCTTAAAATCTCGAAATTGGAGACTAGCGATTTCTGGCTTTTAAATCTAGATGATCAGGTTTCCTTCAAATCCCGGAATGCCACCCAAATGCAAAAGACAGGAAATATTAGCTTCATTCGGCAGCCTTAACAACCAAGTGGCCATTCGACCTTGTCTCTTAAAAACCGAAAGAGAGATTGAAGAGATAGGAAAATCGGCACTCTCCTTAACGCAGAGAATTCGACTACCCCTTAGAGATTTCAGCTTTTTGAGAAGATCAGAAGAGAAGATTATAGGAAGAAATCTAAGTAGTTTCGGCTTTTAGTTGAAGAAATCGGCAAAGAATAGGTAGTATTCGGCTATGGAGATGAGAAGAGAGTTCAGGGTTTCATCTTTTGAAAGAAAAGATGTTGAGAAGATTGGGAGATTTCGACTTTTGAAGGAATCAAAAGAAAAGAAATTGCAGAGGGAGACTGAGAATTTTGGCACAAAGAATGGAGAAAAGATTAGGGTTCAAATGCCGGAATTGATGAGCTATCCCCCCTATTTATAGAAATTTCGGCACTTACCTATCAAAACCCGAAAGTGCCCTTCCTGATAACTAAAGAATTAAGCCCATAAAAAGGAAAAATTCGGCACCCCCTATAGCAATTAGAAACCAAATTCTTTACTCCTTTAGGTGATGGAATTTCGGCCAACTCTGTTCTCAGCAGATAGCTCCTAACTTTTCTCCTTTATCTAAATCTATTCATACCTTTAAAAGAAACCTAGATAGCACCACCTCTTCCTTCTTTTATCAGCTCTTTATGCTTATTATCCATATTATTTAATCCTCCTATTTCCTAGCCCCAATGCCGTCCCCCCTTATTCCCCTTTTATGTGCGGAACATGGCCCAAAATCATGGGCTCCTTGCGTCCAAGCTTGGCCCTCTTTCCTCTGCTAGTGGCGCCACCCTCTAGCTCCCTTGTAGCGCCATTAAATATTGGGCCATAAGCCCACCTTGATATTTTAAACACAGATACTACCTGTTAAACCCTATAATGCCCAAACAGAAAATTTTAATCAAGGCCTATGCCTAAGCCTGAGCCCAATTTGGACCCCTAACCTTAAGTTAACACGTTAATCATATCCCTACATTAACGCATAGGCCCAATAAATTCAGGATGTTACATCTTGTGTCATTTTTCTCCTCATTTTATTCTTAAAGCCTACCTTCTAACTCCCAGGGTTTTATTCACCTAAAACCAAAATTTTTCCTAAAGCTCAGGTTTGATCCCGGGACTTCATGGAAGCCCCCTAACCTTCAAAAAATCACTCACCTAATAGGTCCAACTTGCTTTAGTGTAACACCCCAAACCCGGCCCAAACATTACGACCGAATTTGGTATGCTACAGAGAAAACATTTTGAAAATCCCTTTAAGCTGATTTAAATTTTGGTGAAAACATCTCATTTTTAATTATTTGTTAAAAACTGTTGAGGTGTACGAGGAAAACCATACCTAGCTTCGTGGTTTAAAAATCTATTAAGCCTTGTTGTTATCAAATTCAGATGTACCCGATGGCACAGAAAACATTTACGTTTAAATTTGGGAAAATTTGTGTAATCATGTTAAGGACATTAAATAGTTTAAATAAATTATCCAAAGCATGTAAAGTATCAAAATAAAATATTAGGAGGCCTTATTACATCTTGAACAAAAATTAAAACCAACAATAATGTAAAAATAATTTAAAGTTCATTTAAACTCCATTTCCTTCGCATGGCCACCTTGAGTCCAACCTGGCTCCTCATCCGCGATCTACGAGTCACTGAAAAATGTTAAAGGAGAAGGTGAGTCACCAAGACTCAATGTGTAACCCTTCCCTATTTAGTGCAAAAACATACACAATTTATAACAAATTAACATGCACTAAACCATGAACCCAACCTAGCCATCCAAACACCTTTCTCTACCCCGTGTGGTACCAAACCACTGGTGGTGCCAAACCACTGGTGACTTATAGTCACGAAATCCGTCATATTGTGGTGCCAAACCACTGGTGGTGCTAAACCTTTGGTGACGAAGTCACAAATCAAATGATGGGGCCAACCCATCGTGTGATACCAAAAATCCTGGCGTCAATCCCATAATGTAAAGCGTGGGGCCAACCCACTGCGTGGTGCTAAGCCACCGAGACGAGACGCTATGAGGTGCCAAACCTCTGGAGGTGCCAAACCTCTGGTGACCGTAGTCACAATGTGGTACCAAACCACTGGTGTCCGTCGACACGAATATCACTTCCCCCTCCACTCGTTTAACCCACATTAATCAATGATATGCAGAAATCATGCCAACATGTTCATTTAGCAACATACATAGAGTTTACCATTAGCTATAACCACATATACCAAATATGTCATGCTTCCCAAAAGCATCATAACAACAAGGACTTACCTGGATCCTTGCTCATACCTTTTATGGTATTAAATCCCATATCTACACAAATCAGATTTAGCATACACAAAATACTTAGCACATTAATTAGTTATAAAGTGTGTATGTACACACCTGGTTACTAACGCGATTACTGAATCCCGAAGATCCCGATCTAATGCACTAGATCCCCTTTTCCTACATTCGGCCAAACCAAGATCATGTATGCAATGCATCTCAAACACAATCAATCATACAATTAACACATACAACGCTAGTACTACCACGAGGGTACAACGGTCATTTTGTCATTTAGGGGTAAAATGGTAATTTCACCCATTGGGGTAGTTTGGTAATTTTACAAACTGGGGGTATTTTGGTAATTTCGCAAACCGGGGGTATTTCGGTAATTTTGCATCTACAATGGCCTTTCCCAAAGGCCCAAATGTCGCCCCGAGCGACTCAGCTACCATTTCCGGTCGTACCGAACGATTGGGCCTAAAACTCGATTCCGACCCATTCGGGCCCACACGCTCGTGTGGCCCACCTAGCACAAATCTAGCCATGTATATAAGTTCCACCTAGTCTAGTTCACTATATACTACACCATCATACAATTTTATTCAATTGGGCCCACAGGCCCATTGGGCCCACTTCGGCCCATCGTGGCCCAAGCAGCCTCAATCCACAAGAATACTACTGATGGCCTCAACTATCGCGTCGAAGCCCCACACGTGCGTTCGCACGCTCGTGTGGCTACTATTGCAGTGACCGGCACTACGGCATTTGCCGCTCTACAACTAGAGCAGAGAGAGTTACACACCTGATAGGAATCTGGTGCTAATCTGCGCTCCGACCACTCCTGTGCCCAAACGCCCTCCAAGGTGTATTCATCCTCCTCCTGTAATGCTATATATATAGCTAGCTTCTCACCTTCCTTCTTTGTATCTTTCCGATGTGGGATCCTTCCGTCAGCAGAGTTTAAATCCAACTCAAACTCTTCCTGTCCAATCCGCAAAATAAATACTCCTTTGCTTGTCATGAGATTCGAACCCAGGCTCCCTTGCAACATAATCCACGCCGCTAACCACTAGGCCACAAGCTCCTCTTGTGTCTTAAACCATGCGCAACGAAATATAAATCTATAGCTAAATTCTGAGGTCCAAGTAAAAAGAAACCAAAATGCAAAAAGCCAAGACTTGAACCTTGGACCTCCTTCCTTCCTTGTGGCGTCATCCCCCTTGCCTCTTATGTGGCGTCACTTTGCCACTACACCACACACTCCACTTGTGTCATTTTTTCTCCACATTTAATTCTTAAAGCCTACCTACCAACTCCCGGGGTTTTTTTCCACCTAAAACCAAAATTTTCCTAAAGCTCCAGTTTAATCCCATGACTTCATAGAAGCCCCTAACCTTCCAAAATCACTCACCTAATAGGTCCAACAAGTCGTTCTCTTGTTCTCAAAATTTTAAACGCTACTACGCTCAAAGCCCATTGGGCCCAATCTTACTAGGCCCAATTTCGGGATGTTACAAATCTACCCCTTAAAGAAATTTAGTCCTCGAAATTTCCAACTAACTAACAACATAAAGACGTCAACCTACAACACTATGCTCGCTGCGCACTCTGATCTTAATAACACTAATATACTTTTAACTAGAATTTAGAACTCCTATACATACTCGTAATGGCCTAGCCATTAAAGCAGACAAATCTTCCATACGCAACCAATTCTATATCCAAACCAAAACACACACAGAGCAAATACCAAAAGTACAGTTATAACATCATCATATCAACAATAATAAAATAAGAGAACTTACAGATTTGGTGCCGGGGACTCGGGTGCCATACTTCAAGAAAACAGATATATTTTCTAAACCATTTTCCAAACCAACTTTTGAAAACATTCTTGAACCCAAACCCACAGCCGAGTTTTTGAACTGGGCTCTGATACCAATTTTGTAACACCCCAAACCCGGCCCAAACATTACGACCGAATTTGGTATGCTACAGAGAAAACATTTTGAAAATCCCTTTAAGCTGATTTAAATTTTGGTGAAAACATCTCATTTTTAATTATTTGTTAAAAACCGTTGAGGTGTACGAGGAAAACCATACCTAGCTTCGTGGTTTAAAAATCTATTAAGCCTTGTTGTTATCAAATTCAGATGTACCCGATGGCACAGAAAACATTTACGTTTAAATTTGGGAAAATTTGTGTAATCATGTTAAGGACATTAAATAGTTTAAATAAATTATCCAAAGCATGTAAAGTATCAAAATAAAATATTAGGAGGCCTTATTACATCTTGAACAAAAATTAAAACCAACAATAATGTAAAAATAATTTAAAGTTCATTTAAACTCCATTTCCACTGCATGGCCACCTTGAGTCCAACCGGCTCCTCATCCGCGATCTACGAGTCACCTGAAAAATGTTAAAGGAGAAGGTGAGTCACCAAGACTCAATGTGTAACCCTTCCCCTATTTAGTGCAACAACATACACAATTTATAACAAATTAACATGCACTAAACCATGCACCCAACCTAGCCATCGAAACACCTTTCTCTACCCCGTGTGGTACCAAACCACTGGTGGTGCCAAACCACTGGTGACTTATAGTCACGAAATCCGTCATATTGTGGTGCCAAACCACTGGTGGTGCCAAACCACCTGGTGACCCGAAGTCACAAATCAAATGATGGGGCCAACCCATCGTGTGATACCAAATCTTTGGCGTCAATCCCATAATGTATGGCGTGGGGCCAACCCATCGTGGTGCTAAGCCACCGAGACGAGACGCTATGAGGTGCCAAACCTCCGGAGGTGCCAAACCTCTCCGTGACCGTAGTCACAATGTGGTACCAAACCACCGGTGTCCGTCGACACGAATATCACTTCCCCCTCCACTCGTTTAACCCACATCAATCAATGATATGCGAAATCATGCCAACATGTTCATTTAGCAACATACATAGAGTTTACCATTAGCTATAACCATATATACCAAATATGTCATGCTTCCCAAAAGCATCATAACAACAAGGACTTACCTGGATCCTTGCTCATACCTTTTATGGTATTAAATCCCATATCTACACAAATCAGATTTAGCATACACAAAATACTTAGCACATTAATTAGTTATAAAGTGTGTATGTACACACACAGTTACTAACGCGATTCATCGAATCCGAAGATCCCGATCTAATGCACTAGATCCCCTTTTCCTACATTCGGCCAAACCAAGATCATGTATGCAACGCATCTCAAACACAACCAATCATACAATTAACACATGCAACGCTAGTACTACCACGAGGGTACAACGGTCATTTTGTCGTTTAGGGGTAAAACGGTAATTTCACCCATTGGGGGTATTTTGGTAATTTTGCAAACTGGGGGTATTTTGGTAATTTCGCAAATTGGGGGTATTTCGGTAATTTTGCATCTACAATGGCCTTTCCCAAAGGCCCAAATGTCGCCCCGAGCGACTCGCCTACCATTCCGGTCGTCTGATCAACGATTGGGCCTAAAACTCGATTCCGACCCATTCGGGCCCACACGCTCGTGTGGCCCACCTAGCACAAATCTAGCCATGTATATAAGTTCCACCTAGTCTAGTTCACTATATACTACACCATCATACAATTTTATTCAATTGGGCCCACAGGCCCATTGGGCCCACTTCGGCCCATCGTGGCCCAAGCAGCCTCAATCCACAAGAATACTACTGATGGCCTCAACTATCGCGTCGAAGCCCCACACGTGCGTTCGCACGCTCGCGTGGCTACTATTGCAGTGACCGGCACTACGGCATTTGCCGCTCTACAACTAGAGCAGAGAGAGTTACACACCTGATAGGAATCTGGTGCTAATCTGCGCTCCGACCACTCCTGTGCCCAAACGCCCTCCAAGGTGTATTCATCCTCCTCCTGGAATGCTATATATATAGCTAGCTTGTCACCTTCCTTCTTTGTATCTTTCCGATGTGGGATCCTTTCGTCGTCAGAGTTTAAATCCAACTCAAACTCTTCTGTCCAATCCGCAAAAAATAAATACCTTTGCTTGTCATGAGATTCGAACCAGTGCTCCCTTGCAACATAATCCACGCCGCTAACCACTAGGCCACAAGCTCCTCTTGTGTCTTAAACCATGCGCAACGAAATATAAATCTATAGCTAAATTCTGAGGTCCAAGTAAAAAGAAACCAAAATGCAAAAGCCAAGACTTGAACCTTGGACCTCCTTCCTTCCTTGTGGCGTCATCCCCCTTGCCTCTTATGTGGCGTCACTTTGCCACTACACCACACACTCCACTTGTGTCATTTTTTCTCCACATTTTATTCTTAAAGCCTACCTACCAACTCCCAGGGTTTTTTTTTCACCTAAAACCAAAATTTTCCTAAAGCTCCAGTTTAATCCCATGACTTCATAGAAGCCCCCTAACCTTCCAAAATCACTCACCTAATAGGTCCAACAAGTCGTTCTCTTGTTCTCAAAAATTTTAAACGCTACTACGCTCAAAGCCCATTTGGCCCAATCCTACTAGGCCCAATTTCGGGATGTTACATTTAGTGTCGTTCTCTTATTCCCAAAAATTTTAAACATACCCACGCCCAAGGCCCAATGGGCCCAAATTCTACTAGGCCCAAATTCGGGTCGTTACAACTACGGGTCTGTATCTTCACACAGATAGTGTGAGCCTTATCCTTGGTTTTTTCCCTATAGCAGCCAACATAGTTCATCTTATCAATTTGTTTTGTTTCTAGTGCACTTCTATGGCACCGACTTATGGGAAGTACTGTACTTGCCGTAACTCAAGAGTCTAACCCAAATTTGCGTGTATATGCTCACTGTGCAAAGACAAAGGTATGCCACCTTTGATAGAGTGAACTTTTCATTTTTCAAATTATTTATTTTTATTAAATGTTATCTTCATCATTTTCTCTCTTGCAGCCTGGGATTTCTATCATTTTTATTAACTTGTCAAAGGATAGCTCGTTCAATGTCACCCTTTCAAATTATGAACATCTTGAATTTAAAGGTTCCCAGAATAGAGAAGAGTATCATTTGGCTGCGCTAGCTGGAAATATACAAGGTCAAATCGTGTTGCTGAATGACGTTCCAATGGTTCCAACAGAAACATTCGAAACTCCTGCGATGGAGCCAAATCTTGTCAATGCTTCCACACCCGTCTCTATTGCAGCTCATTCCATAGTCTATGTAACCATCAGAGACTTTCAAGTCCCTGCCTGTGCTTAAATTACATCATTTCTTTATCTAAAATGTAATACCCTCAAACTTTGATCAAACTTTTAGAACGTGATAAGAGTTTCTAACTTATTTTTTCAGTTGTTACTATTGTTCTTAGTTATGTATGAATGTTTAAATTTTAGTTTCCTTCAATTTTTCTGCCTTTATCTCAATTCATTTCTTACTTTATTTTACATGGACAAAATAATCCGCCGAGAATAAATCACTCACTGTCGCTTCTATATTAGATTAGGCATGTTTCCAATGTTTTTTTTCATCTACTTCATTTTCATACATCTTCTGTCACAAGTTGCCTAGTGCAATTTCAAATTTAAAGACAGTGCCCTACATGTTTTCATGATAAAGATGAACACAATAAAATGTAATATAATTAATCGAAACTCATTTCTTTACCTTAGAAGTATTTTTTCCCAAATATTACAACGTACCAAAAATTAAGAATTAAATGAACGCTATTGGAAGAAAATAATATTCCTTTTCAATGTTTGGAGAAAAGAACCTTTACTAAGGATAACGAACGCCCTCTTTTGTCTCGGGTCACTATGGAACGGGTATAGGCCTCTCCTAGTTGAAGATTGAAATTGTTCTACATCAACCTGGCTATTCTGATTTTTTGGGGTTTGAGTACTCTTTCCACTCGCGCCTTGGATGCCTAATTTCAGTAGCCAATTCGTTCATAACTTTCCCACGACTTGTTTTGTTCTTTTATTCTTGTTTTCTTTTTATGATTCCTCCTATTTTACTTCTTTTAGTTAGTAGGGAAAAATAACACGAGAGGTCCTTGTACAACAGAGTCAGGACCAATTTAGTCCATGTACTATAAGGGGGAGTGCAAAAAAGGATAATTAACGACAAAATTGACTATTTACATTAATAAAATATTAGGACACGAGCAATTCAGTCCCTTTCAAATTTAAATATGGTAATCTAGTCCCTATATTATTCAAATATGAGGAAAGAGGGATAATTGAATTGGGGGTTAACTCCTCTCGTTTGTAAAAAAAAATTATGTGGTTCAGAGAAAAACAAGATAGATGCAAATGTGAAAAAATACATCTATAAAATATAATTATCAGTTGGTGGAATTTCATCAACTAAAAAACATAAATAATTCAAACAACTTTATATCAAATAATAAAGTTTATAAACATTCAAACATATTTAATTAATAGTTTTTAGTAATTTTGCAATGTCACTAACCCCGAATTTCTATGGAAAATATACTTTGCAAATTTTAAATAAAGAATTTTGTACTACTTGGTCAACTGACCCAAGTGTCAAATCCACTAGGTAGGTGGCTTACCTATTGGGCTTTTATAGTATACAAGGTGAAATATGGGCACTTGGGCGGCACTTGTTCTTCCCTAATTGGTTTCGAACTTTCAATATAAAAAAAGGACATAAAAATTCAAAAAAATAATATAAACTATCCCTATAGGGTTTGGATTTTAAGTTATAACGATTTGATTTTCTATGCATTTCATTACACTGAAAACAAAAGAAGGTCTTGCTTAGTCTAGGTAGTTGATGTCATCTTCGTTAAGATGCATTTTCTAAAGGCCCGAAGTAACATTCTCAAAACCAACAATTCATTGTCTTATACAAACCCTGTGGTCTATCTTTTCTGTAAAACAAAGAAAAAGAGAAAAAATTCTATTGAAATCCATATACGATAGAATTGATTTAAAATATATATTACTTTCAATTATCGAGTATATTAAAATAACTCAGAAAGTTCTTTTATGTACAAAAATATTTTAAGATACGATAGAGTTTATGAAAATTCACAAAAGAGATTTAGGATTTTTGAGTGAAAGTAGATAGGTCCTCTCCAGAAAATTTTTGAAGAAACTAATGTGGGAAACTTTTTCTAAAAAGCTACTACCATCGACACAGAATTTCTAACATTTCAAGATTAATGATAGGTTTAATTATTGCAATAATATAATTCCTGTAGACTTCCTTAACATGCAATATTTACTTGTTGAAATATTATTAAAAATACAATTTTCCTTGTAACAAAACCCACATTCCTCTTCCATTAACAATTTGGACAACAAGACATAAAAGCTAAAGCAACAATACAAGCCTTTAATTTGGAATTTGAATGGTAGATGGCCCAAAAGTGGTTTTAAAAAGAAATTTTCATGCCAACTAACGAGTTGGAATCATTATCTCGACCGTAGTTGAAATGGAATAAGTTACAGCTGCAAAACTGTAACTTTTAAACAAAATGATAATGATGCCTTTACCACGATTAAATTTCCTAACAAATTTTAAATTCATATCTAATTGTAACAAATTTTTAATACACGCATATATATAAACACATGCGTGATTACAATTGCATTACCCTCAATTCTTGCTGCTCATTCCTACTATTTAGATATCGTGAATATGGATTTGAAATGCATATTCAGCCTAGCAATCCTTGTTTCCCAGATATCGTTTTCGTCGACACAAAATGTGAAAGTTGTGATTCAAGGAGCAACATCAATTGCTGAAATAGATGAGAACTGTCGAAACCATTTTTATATTTTAGAAAACGGGGTTGAGTTTTAAAATGAAAATGGAGTCGCCACCAATCTTTTTTGGGGTGTGATCGGATCACCTCAAGATTGATCGTTAAAACCTTTTGATTTATTAAAATGATAGTTTTGGTCTACGAAATTTAGAAAAATGGGTTCGGGAGTCGGTTACGCACGAGGAAGGATTAGCACCTTCGTGACGCCCAAAATTTGTACCTAATTGATTATTTAATTTCTTTATGTCGAGAATTTGAAAAGATTTTTAAAATACAATTCCTTTTAAAGAATGTTTGTATAACCCGTTTTGGAATATTAAGACTCTTTTATTCCAAAAGGATAAAATATCACATCCAGTATGTTAGGGTGCGACATTTTAACCCCTAAAACTAAGATTGTCCCTTAATTTCCCAAAACTGAAATTAAAAGGATATTTAGTTATTTGTACGAATGAAAAATCGAAACCCAACACGTTAGGGCACAATTTCTCGAACTTCCAAACACGAAACATTGCCTTGTTTTCAAAAGCATTATCTCGAGATAACATAATGTCACATCCAGTGCGTTAGGACACAATATTTTGAATTCCCGAGAATAAGTTTTTATTTAACCCATGCTTTGATTTTTAAAAACAAAATAATAGGTTCTTTAGATTCGATGAGAAAAATCGAAATCCAGTAAGTTAGGGTACGATTTCTTTCGAACCTTAGAACACGGAGTATTTGCTTATTTCAAAACAAAAATTTTAATGCATTGAGTAATGTGTGATTTGATTGTAGTAAAATGGAAGATGGGGTATAGTATAAATACTTAATAGGATAGAAACAAGGGTAATAACGTAAATAACAAAAATAAAAGCAGAGATAATACAATAAAATAACATTTAAAATCAACAATCTATACGAAATAACTGAAAAAAGGATAAATAAATAAAAGAAAATAATAGCAAAAATAAAAGCTAATAGTAAATTGATAAATAAATAAATATTATATACTAATTTTAAAAAATAAAATAATCATAATAATAAAATAATAATAATAATAATAACATGTATTAATAAACAAATAGTAATAGTAAAAATATAAAAAATAATAGAAATAATAAAAATAGCAATAATAATGTCGATGATAAAATAATAATAATAGTAATAATAATAATAAATAAAATAATGAAAATAATAATAGAAGTAATAGTAAAAATAAAAATAGTATTAATAATAAAATAATAGTAATAACATTAAGATTAATAGTAATAACAATAAAAATAGTAGTGAAAATAGAAATAATAAATAGCAATATTGAAAGTGATAATAATAGTAATATTAATAATAATAATAATAATAATAATAATAACAATAATAATAACAATAATAATAATAATGAAGGTAATATATGTTAATGTACAAATAATAGTAAAAATAATAATAATAATAGAAATTAAAAATAAAATTAATAATGAAAGAACAAAATTGATGGAAATGATACACATAAATATAAAAACAAATTAATAAATAATGAATACTGTATTAAATTTAAATTGGGATAAAATTGACAGCCTAAATTGTAAATAAAACATTTAAGGGACTAAATTAAGAGAAAAATAAAATTAAAGATCTAAATTTTAAAAAAGGCAATTAGGACCCCATTGCAATGCTTGTGATCAAGTGGGAGGATTAAAAGAGAAATTATCCCTTCCCTCAAAAAATGACGACGCTCTTGGGGTCAAAATGGAATAAAAGCAAACTTATAGGTCAAATTAAAAGCCAAAAGAAACCCAATTGAAATAGACTGAAAATGCGGAAGGGCTAAAAGCGCAAATAGCCCTTCCGCTACAAAAACATGCGGATCCTTGGGTTAATCGGGTCGGGTTATGGGTCGAGAGACAAAACGACGCGTCGATTCAGTCTCTAGCCCTAGACTCAAAAACGGCGCCGTTTCAAGGATATTATAAATACCAAAATTTCCTTAAAAAAAAACATTCTTCCTCTGTTTTTTAAAAAAAAAAAAACTGAAATTGCTCTCCTCTCTCCCTCTCTCCAGGCGATTTCCAGCAGGCCCTCTGGCGAGACTCCGCACACGTCATCACTGCTTCACCGCCGTAAGCTGGCCACACCGCCACCGCATGTGATGGCGAAATTTTTAAAATGTAAGTTTTTTTCTTTTTTTTTTCCTCTTTTTTCAAACCCTTGTATATGAAAAAAAAACTAAAAACAAATAATATAAAAAAGCAGATTCGGAAAATAAAAATAAAAAGATAAAAAGAAACCTGTTGTTTCTTTGATTTCTGTATAATCTCAATGTATTTTTGCCTGTATATTTCTCTCTGTATTTGTGTATATCCTCCTACATTGGCTGTTTTCGGCTTTTATAGCCTAGGTACATTGATTATTTTGCTAGATTTTTGGCTTCTGTAGTCTTTCCCTTCTTTTTTTGCAGGTCAACAGCAAGCTTGCCCCGCTGTAATTTCAGAGTCCCTTCCACTGTACTTTTTGGGACATAAAGTTTGAACCTCCCACTGCAACTTCAGGAGAATAACATTTGGTTTCTTCCATCCCTCCTGCTGCAGCTTCGAGGTATAGGATTAATTTTATCTGTTACACCACTCGCTGGGTGTAATGACAAGATGTATATACCTGATATTTGCAAAGTATCATTTTCTTTTCCCGAGAACAATCTCATTGCTTGTCATTTGTCGAGATGGTATCACCGACGAAATGTCTTATCCAATAAAAATCCGAAGAGATAATCATTTTTCAATGTGTAACACCCCAAACCCGGCCCATGCGTTAAGGCCAGATCTGACATGTCACATGAGAAAAATGCTTTTAGGTCCTTTTCATTCGTACGTAAATAGATAATGATTTAAAATTAAGTAAAACAAATTTTCCATTTAAAAATTCTTGACAAAGTATTACTGAATAGAAGATTGATTGATAAATCGATAAATTTGAGCTAATAATTTTACAACCATGTCTTTTGAAAAGTGTTAATGATAATTTAAAAGAAGATTTCTGAATTAAAATATTTATGAAAGTTTATTATGAAATCCATTTGTATCTCCATTTTTGAAAAGTGTTTATTTAAGTTTTTAGAAAAATCTCATTTAAAGTACTTAGAGAAAAACATAAATACGTCAAATATAAAACAAAATAAAAATAATCCAGAGGCCTTATTACAACCTTAACTCAAAATAGTAAAGTAATTAAGTGTACTAAAAAGAAATCCAAAGTCCAAATAAAATCGTTTTTTTTGTAGTTTGGCCTCCACCGAGTCATCCATGGCCCAAGTCCCCGTCACTGAGCATTACCTGAAAGGAATGAGGAAACTGGGTAAGTTACTAGAACTCAGTGTATAACCCCCTTACCGTTGTTCACTGGGCCTGAAACCCATTTAGCAATATTTTGGGCCTAAGCCCCTTTATGCATAATAATGTATCAAATAATTCATATGAATGTAATGCAATCCCAAACCAACCTAATAATCCATCCGCTACACACCACCCCTACCATCCATCACACCTGTGGGGATCAAGTCAACCCACCCCGCCAACACACCAATCGCAGGCATTTAGCCATTTATAATATATTCAAATTGTGGTCAAGCCACCAAAATCATAGCAAATCAAATTATCAAATATATTTGTGGCAGTGCCACCAGAATCACTTCTCTTCAACATTTTCCCATCCCATGCAAAGTCATGTAAATGCATCATACATAGCAAATCATGATATTTACAATATAACAACGATAATTAATAACTCATAGATTTATTACAAACAATTTGGCCCATTAACACTTTGCAAAATCGGCCCATTAGGGCATTATATCATATCGGCCCATCAAGCCATATATCAAATTAGCCTATTTAGCAATATATCAGATCGACCCATTAAGCAGTATATCAGATCGGCCCATTAAGCAATATACCAAATCGGCCCATTAACAATATATCAAATCAGCCCATTAACAATATATCAAATCGGCCCATTAACAATATATCAAATCGGCCCATTAAGGGCATTTTCGTAATTCAGACATTTAGGGGCAATTTCGTAATTCTCACAGTGTTATTACCGATTTTATCACTTTTATCAAAATAATGTATTTTAGGCCAATTTTTCCGATTTACACCATATTACGAATTTAATCATAGCGATTTGTTTCCAATACGATATCAACCTTAAACCCACGAAAAATGGTGTGAGATTACACACCTGATTACGGTAAGCACTAAGCCTTCTTGATCGTTGACACCTAAGATATCGCAACACTCGACTAGTCGACATACGTGATTTATTAATCAACTCTAAAATGAATGATCTAAGGTGTTTACCCTTGGAATCGTGAATGACCACGATTTGTCAGTTTTCCCCGGATGACGGTCCACAACCCGGTGGAAAATCCCGAACCGCCGATACCGCCCTTCGCTTGAATTTAGGAGTAGGAATCTTACATCCACTCCTTTTGAGTTCTCCACTCGCCTTTCCATTCGAATCGGCACCACAAGCCTCCATTCGATTAGATCTTAGTTAGATCGATATTACGTTGATATGAGATGATTGACTAAGGAAAAGATCGGCTTACCACTAGAATCGTATGATCTCAAGTCGAAAGATCAAGTGATTTAGTCCCTAAAACATATAGTCAATTATTTCAAATCATTACTCCGTTAACAACCAATCGAATCTTGAATAATATAAATAATTCATAAGAACTCCTTACCTTATCAACGTTGGATCCGATTTCACCGTTCAACTTAAGGCTAGAATGATGTTCGGCCTCCCTCTAAAATACTACAAAATGGAAAGCGATCTCGTTTGAGAGAGTAGAATAAAATGATGGTCTCGATTAATATGACCATCCCAAGCCAAGGCATAAATTCGGTATTAAGAGGAAGAAAAATAAAATGTTTGAAAAGGACCACTTACCGATTGATCAAAGGAGTGAGTGTTAATACGGATGAGAAGAAAAGATAAGGAAGGGATAAAGGGTTCGGTTATAGAGGAAAATGAGCAATGATATTCGGCTATAGAGGATATGGATTTGGGAAGAAGAAAGGGTTGGACAATTTTGTAAAAAGGAGAAGAAAGATGAAAAGGAGTGCTTATGAGAATTCGGTTTTCCAAAGGAAAACGAGTGAAACAAATTGGTCTCAAAGACTTAGGTACTTTTGGCAAACAAGGAAGAAAAGAAGAAACAAAATGCACACTCAAGGCTTGAAGATTCGGCAAAGAGGAGAAGAAATTTGGAGAGAAAGAAAAAAAATGACACAAAAGATTGCAAGTAGGAATTTTGGCCAAAACAAACACCAAAGTTTTTACCAAAAGATAAAAAAAATTCGGCTAAGCCCTCCCTATGCCAAAACCGTCCATGCCTTTGCAAATAGGCCAAAATTTGCCAACCCAAAACTTTCCATAACACTTTCCACTCTTTGTGCCAACATGTTCCCCATACTTTCCCCTTTCTTTTGATTTCTTTCCCTACCTTCATCCTTTCCTAATTTCCTTAGCCACCTTGCCAAAAATAAAAAGCCCAACTTGCCTTATTTACATGCTTGGCCGACACTTAGGGAAAGAGTACAAAAATAATAGTCAAAATTTGCACATTATGGGATTTGAACCTCTTCTCTTAAAGTCCTTCATGTGGCGCCATAGCCTCTTTGCCATATGCTCACTTATGCTAGCACATTACTTATTTATTTCTATAAACATTGAGGTCACTTACTATATCTCCTTAAAGTGCTAAAACACAAAATTTTTACTTGGGCCCAAATAAACCCCAAGCCTTCTCAGGACCCCTAAACATACACAGTTAATAATTTAACTAGCTTAACGCAAGAAATAATGCAACTCATAAAATTCCAAATTTTAGGATGTTACAATTCTACCCCCTTAAAGAAAATTTCATCCTCGAAATTTACCTGATTAAAAGAGGTGAGGATATTGCTGCCGAATCGCGTCCTCAGGTTCCCATGTAGCTTCCTCCGCTCCGTGATTGTGCCATAATACTTTGACTAACGGTACCGACTTCCTTCTCAGCACCTTAACGTCTCGATCTAAGATTTGTACTGGCTCTTTTTCGAAAGACAAGTCAGGTCTTAACTCAACTTCCTCTACCAGTACTATATGAGACAAATCCGATCGATAATGCCTTAACATTAAGACATGAAAAATACTATGTATCTGACTCAACTCTGGAGGTAACTCAAGCTGATAAGCCACTGGCCCAACACGCTTCAATACACGGTATGGTCCGATGAACCTAGGGCTCAACTTGCCCTTCCGCCCAAATCTAAAGATCTTCTTCCAAGGTGAGACCTTTAGAAAGACATGATCTCCCACCGCAAACTCAATATCTTTATGCTTTAGATCCGCCTATGATTTTTGTCTATCCGAAGCTTCCTTTAACTGTGCCCGAATTATCTTTACTTTTTCCTCCGTTTCTGATATCAGTTCAGGACCCAATAACTGTCGCTCCCCCAGTTCAGTCCAACAAGTAGGAGTACGACACCTACGACCATACATGTAACACCCCAAACTCGGTCAATACGCCATGACCTATTGACCGGGTTTGGGGTGTTACAAATTAGTATCAGAGCCAAGTTCAAAAGCTCGACTGTGGGCCCGAGGCCCAAAATGATTTAAAGTATGGTCTTAAAATGTTTTATTTAAAATTATATGGTTTGAAAGGCATGGCACCGAGTCTCTGGCACCGATCCGCCCGGGTAAGTATCTTAAACTGTTGCTTTTGATGATATGATTATAATGATGATGGCATGACTGATTAGTAGTAGAAACTACTCTAGAGGCCCAAACTATAGGTTGAATGTACTCGCAAAACAACTTCTTATTAAAATTATTCATAAAACTGTGTTTTAAAGAAAGTAGAATAATGACTAATGCATAACGCTTTTAAATCAGATAAGTCGAGACTTTAGACATGAGTACTCGAGGTCGAGGTCGTATTACTCGTGGACGTGGTCGGGGTAGGATGGCTGTGTCTGAGCCAGTGAGGTCTGGTCAAGGATTCGAGAATGAGGTACCACCACCCCCACCACCAGCGGTTGGAGTTGAGCATCAGGATCAAACGGGGGATGACGCAGTGTCTCAGGCGATGCTGCGAGTTCTTGAGAGGGTAGCTGGAATAGGTGGAGGCGCGGGAATTTGGAAATCCGTATCTGAGCGACTTCGAGCCAATGGAGCTGAGGTATTTCGAGGTGTTTCAGGTGTGGCTCCCAGTACGGCAGAGTATTGGTTAGAGGCGACGGAACGAATCATGGATGACTTGGATCTGAGTGCTGAGGAAAAGCTGAAAGGGATAGTGTCGCTTCTTCGGGATGAGTCATATCAGTGGTGGCTCACGGTGCGCGAATAGTCTTTGCAGCGGAGGATCTCACCAGGACTATTTTAAGGCAGCGTATCAGAAGAAATATGTTGGGTCTAGTTACATTGATGCACAGCATAAGGCATTTCTGAGTTTGGTCCAGGGGAGTAAGTCCGTATCAGAATATGAGGCAGAATTTTTAAGATTGAGCCGGTATGCTGGAGGTATCGTGGCTTTGGAGCACGAGCGATGTGTCCGGTTCGAAGATGGATTGAGGGACGAGCTGAGATTGCTGATTGCTCCACATCAGAAGTGAGATTTTGCTGCGCTAGTTGAAAAGACTAAGATAGCTGAAGGGATAAAGGAATCGGTAAGGCGGAGGCACAACAAGAATAAACATAAGAGAGGTTTTGGATCATCCGGGTCAGCCGATAATTCTCAGAAGAGGGTTAGGCAGAGTGGGCCGAATCAATCTGGGAGGCACATTCTCGCTAATCGAGGACCAGCCATGAGTGTAACCGATGTGGGAAATCTCATTGGGGCGAATGTTGGACCGGAGGGAAAGGATGTTTTGAGTGTGGCTCGTTGGATCATCGTGTTAGGGATTGTCCACGTAAGCTAGCCAGGAATCAGTCTGAGGGTCAAGGTCGTGCTCGGTTCAGAAATGAGGACCGTCACCACAGAGGTCGTGGTAATGGTAGAGGAGGTAATGGTTACGGTCGAGGCCGCGGAGCTTCAGGCAGAGGTGCGTGCGATCAAGAAGCAAGACACCTGGTTTGGTGTATGCAAGCAAGGCGTCGAGAGGAGGCGGCGACGACCGGACGTCATAACCCAGACGTTCTTAATCTTTGGTGTACCATATCGACTTTGATAGATGTGGGTTCGACACATTCGTATGTTGCTAGTAGCATAGTAGAGACTATGAATCTAGACTCTGAGACAACTTCAGGAAGATGACAGGTACTTAGCCCCTCTAGGTCACTCTGTAGAAGTAAATAAGCTGTATAGGGATGTACCCCTAGAACTCCAAGGGGTAGTGTTTGTAGCTGATCTGATGGAACTGCCATTTGGGGAGTTTGATCTGATTCTTGGGATGGACTGGTTGGTCAAGTATCAAGCAAGTTTGGATTGCGCTGCTAAGCGCATGGTTTTGAAGACAGCTGAGGGCAAAGAGGTGGTTATGATAGGTAATAGAAGAGATTATCTATCCAACGTGGTATCTGCGTTGAAAGCTGTGAAGTTGGTCAGGAAGGGCTGTGAGGCATTTGTGGTTCATGTGTGTGCGTTGGAGGCTAAGGAGTCTACTGTGGGGAATGTCCGAACGGTAAAGGAATATGTTGACGTATTTCCAGAAGAACTTCCGGGATTGCCTCCGGATCGTGAAGTTGAATTTGGTATAGATCTGTTACCCGGAACTGCACCAGTGTCTATTGCTCCGTATAGGATGGCTCCGAAGGAATTAGTGGAATTGAAGGCTCAGATTCAGGAGTTTTTGGATCAAGGTTTTATCCGACCAAGTGTTTCGCCTTGGGGAGCGCCGGTACTTTTTGTCAAGAAGAAGGATGGTTCGATGCGGATGTGTATAGACTATCGCCAGTTGAATAAGCTGATGATCAAAAACAAGTATCCTTTGCCGAGGATAGATGATTTGTTTGATCAGCTTAAGGGGGCAACAATTTTCTCCAAGATTGATTTAAGGTCTGGATATCATCAGCTGAAGGTGAAAGAGGCTGATATCCATAAGACAGCATTTCGCACTCGGTATGGGCACTACGAATTTCTAGTAATGCCGTTTGGGTTGACTAACGCGCCGGCAGCATTCATGGACATGATGAATCGGGTATTCCAGCAGTTTTTGGATCAGTTTGTCGTAGTATTTATAGACGATATTTTGGTATACTCAAAGTCAGAGGAGGAGCATGATGCGCATTTGCGAGTAGTGTTGCAGATTCTTAGGGAAAAGCAGCTTTATGCCAAATTTAGTAAGTGCGAGTTCTGGCTTAGGGAGGTGACTTTCTTGGGTCACGTAGTATCAGCTGAGGGGATTAGAGTGGATCCTCGGAAGATTGAGGCAGTGTTGGATTGGAAGCCGCCTAAGTCAGTGGCTGAGATTCGGAGTTTTCTAGGTTTGGCGGGGTATTACCGAAGATTTGTAGAGGGATTTTCTTTGATAGCAACACCTATGACTAAGTTATTGAGGAAAGGAGTTCCATTTGTGTGGATCGAGAAGCAGCAAGGAAGTTTCGACAAGTTGAAGAAGATTCTAACTGAAGCTCCGGTTTTGATTCAACCTGAGGCAGGCAAGGAATTCACGGTTTACTGTGATGCATCACATACTGGTTTGGGATGTGTGCTAATGCAGGAAGGAAAGGTAGTGGCTTATGCATCTCGACAGTTGAGACCACATGAAGTTAACTATCCGACGCATGACTCGGAATTAGCTGCTGTGATTTTTGCTTTGAAGATTTGGAGACACTATTTGTATGGAGAGAGGTCGATAGTCTACACGGATCACAAGAGTCTTAAGTATCTTTTGACTCGGAAGGATTTGAACTTGAGGCAGCGTAGATGGATTGAGTTGTTAAAGGACTACGACTGTTCGATTGAGTATCATCCAGGCAAGGCTAATGTGGTGGCAGACGCGTTGAGCCGTAAGGTTGTGACTGACTTAAGATCGATGTTTGCTCGTCTTAGCTTATATGACGATGGGAGTCTTTTGGCTGAATTGCAAGTCAAGCCGACTTGGTTAGAGCAGATTAAGGAGAAATAGTTAGAGGATGATGGTTTAAATGATCGGAGGTTGCGGGTTCAGAATGGAGGTTTAGAGGATTGTAGTTTGTCCAGTGATGGAGTATTATGTTTTAAAGGGAGAGCTTGTATGCCAAAGGATGTTGAGTTGAGACAAAGGATTCTTCGGGACGCACATAACATCCCATACGCTATGCATCCTGGAGGTAGCAAGATGTATCGGGATTTAAGAGAGCAGTTTTGGTGGCCAGGTCTGAAGCGGGAGGTAATTGAGTTTGTGGGTAAATGTCTGACGTGCTAGCAGGTCAAGGCGGAACATCGATTGCCGTCACAGGTTACTTGCCGGTGAAGATTCCACGATGGAAGTGGGAAAGGATCACTATGGACTTTGTCGATGGATTACCCCTTACACCTAGTAAGAAGGACTCGATTTGCGTGATTGTGGATCATCGACTAAGTCGGCTCATTTCATTCCGTAAGGGTGGATTACTCGCTTGAGGTTAGCTAAGTTGTATGTGGTGAGATAGTGAGGTTGCGGTGTGCGGTGTCGATCATCTCGGACAGAGATCCTAGATTTACGTCGAGGTTTTGGAGAGCGTTACATCAAGCTTTAGTACGCGGTTGGATTTCAAGATCACGGCATTTCATCCACGATCGACCGGGCGATCGGAAAGAGTTATTCAGATTTTGGAGTATATGTTGAGAGGATGTGTTTTGGACTTGAGGCGGTGGGAAGAGTTTTTACCGTTAGCTGAATTCGCATACAACAATAGTTACCAAGCAAGCATTAAGATGGCACCATATGAGGCGTTGTATGGTAGGAGGTGTCGCACACCTACATGTTGGACAGAGTTGGATGAGCGTCAGATGTTAGGACCAGAGTTGGTTGCAGAGACTGAGGATAAGGTTAAGGCGATTGGGCTCGTCAAGCGAAGGAAGCTTGAGATAGGCGAGAAGTCATATCTTTGATCTCAAGCGAGAGGATATAGAGTTTGCCGTGGGTGACAAAGTTTTTATGAAGGTCTCGCCATGGAAGAAAGTGTTAAGATTTGGGAAAAAGGGCAAGTTAAGTCCAAGGTTTATTGGACCGTATAAGGTGTTGAGACGAGTGGGACCAGTAGCCTATCAGCTCGAGTTGCCATCAGAGCTGAGTCAGATTCACGATGTGTTCCATGTCTCCATGCTTAGACGCTATCGTTCTGATCCATCGCATGTCGTGGCAGTAGAGGAAATAGAGGTGAGTCTAGATTTGACGATAGAAGAAGAACCTATGCAGATTCTAGATCGAGATGTGAAAGTTTTGCGTAGGAAGTCCGTTCCTTTAGTGAAGGTTTTATGGCAGAATCATGGCATGGAAGAAGCTACGTGGGAACCGGAGGATGTGATGAGGCAGCAGTACCCTCAACTCTTTTGAGCAGGTAATTTCGAGGACGAAATTTTCTTAAGTGGGTAGAATTGTAACATCCTAAAAATATTAGAGTATCATCTTGTTATTTGTGTTAGCTCGGATATGATTGTTATTGTGTGCTTAGTATATTTGTGTGAAGGCTTGGAAATATTAGCTAAGCTAGAATAATTTTTAGTGTGGAAAATTTAGTGAAGTGGATTAAGTGAGCTTGACACTTAAGATAATTTAAGTGTTAAATTAAAGCACATGAGGAGTTAGTGGCATAGTGGATAAGGAGCTTGAAAGGTTGCTTGAGGGAAGTGGTTCGAGTAGCATGGAAAGCATATTGAGGATTTTATTTTTGTACATCCTAGCATTAAGTGTCGGTCAACTATACATATGGATAAGATGGACAATTTTTTTTTTTTTGGCAAGAAGACTTAAGGTTATGGTAAGCATGAAATAAGGGATAGAATTGCTAGATTTTGGGGATAAAATTCCTTCAACTTTGGGAATGTAGAGGATTTCAAGGGTTGGATGATGGAAAATGTTTTGGAAACTTTTCTTAGGCCATTAGTCCATGAATGTGGACGGCATGTGTGGCTAGGGGAGTGACCAAGAATCTTGGTCTTGTTGGTAGCTAGTTGGTGCCAAAAATTTCTTTTGGATGGTGGTCATTTTCGGTTAGTTAGGAATGCTTACATTTCTTGTTTTGAGTCATATCAAAATCCCTTTAGAACCTTACCAATTCTTCTCTCTTGTGCACCAAAGTGAACCATAGCCGAATGCCATTAGGTGTTGTTGATTTTTCCTCTTAGGCATTTGGCCGAAACTCATTTGGAACCTCCTCTCATCTTTTAAATTCTTTGTAAAGAAAAAACCTCTTTTGGTTCTCATCTTCCTATTCTTTTCTTCACATATATGTTAACACTTGCAAATTGGTTTTACTTTCTTTTGGCCGAACCTCTTTCTTCCCCAAACTCTCTTTTCTTTTCTTCCATTGTTGCTTAAGCCGAATCCTCCCTCTCTTATTTTTATTCTCTTTTCTACTCACGTAATTCATTTCTTTTTAGTCTCTAATCAATTGCTTTCTTCTTTTCAAAACATAGCCGAAAATCCCTTCACCATTTAACCATATTGCCGAAACTTCCCATTTCCTTTTTGATTTGTCTTGACCGAATATCAACAAGGGTAGGTCTTCATTTGGTTTTCTTCAATCAGTTTTGGAAAGGGGGTAAGTATTCATGGCCGTATTTCCTTTGTTTCTTTCCTCTTTTCTTTGTAACTTATCAAGAGGGCTAAGGTCGAATTTTTGGAAAATTGTTGCAAGGTTCTAACTATTATTAGGAACCGATTATTCTTATAGGCTCTTTGGGACTTTGGAAGCATTTGATCTAAGCCTTACTTCTCTAGCAATCAAAGTTGGTAAGTCAAGCGGTAAGGATTCTTGTCGATTCATCATTCTTTTAATGGTTGAAAAGCAAAAGGCTATTGGGATTAAGATGTGATGTTGGCCTAATGGTTTTGCTTATAATCTTGTGGTTTGGCCGAATGTAGGACAAGGTGATCTAGTGAGGTAGATCGGGTCTACGGAAGTTAGTATTTGCGTTAGTGAAAGGTGTGTATCTTACACACTTTATAACTTGGTTTATATATATATATGTGTGTTAAATAATTATTCAAGTTATTAAAGCCGAAACTATGAGATATTGATATGATACCTTGATGGGTATGAGCAAGGATACAGGTAAGTCCGTTTTGATATGATGTTGCTATATGTTGTTTAATATCACGATCTACGATATGTATTGGTTATATGTTCATATCAAAGTATATTGACATGATTTGTTTATCTATTGCATTGGTATGGGCAATATGAGAGGAGGGGGAAGATTGATATTCGTGTCTTCGGACACAGAGGTTTGGCACCTCGGTGATTTGGTATCACATTTGTGTCTTTGGGACACGGAGGTTTGGCACCTCATAGCGACTCGTCCCTGTGGATTAACACCACCGTGGGTTGGCCCCACTTTTGAGATATGGGATTGTCGCGGTGATTTGGTATCACACGTGGGTTGGCCCCACAACTTGATTATTCGTGACTTTGTTCACCGGTGATTTGGTATCACATTTGTGTCTTTGGGACACGGAGGTTTGGCACCTCATAGCGACTCGTCCCTCGTGGATTAACACCACCGTGGGTTGGCCCCACTTTTGAGATATGGGATTGTCACCGGTGATTTGGTATCACAAGTGGGTTGGCCCCACAACTTGATTATTTGTGACTTTGGTCACGGTGGTTTGGCACCACCGGTGGTTTGGTACCACACGGGGTAGAAAAAGGAGTTACGGATGCCTAGGTTGGGTGCATAATATATATATTGCTTGGTTATAATTTGTGTAAGTGTGTGGTATTTACCGGGAGAGGGAATATGCACTTGAGTCTTGGTGACTCACCTTCTCCCTTACTTTTTTGGGTAATTCGTAAATTCGCGGATGAGGAGCCGGATGAACTCGAGGAGGCCATGCAATGAAATTTGGTTTTACATGAACTTCCATTTGGGTACTTGATTATAATTTGGTTTTCATTTTTATGGGTTTGTAATAAGGCCTCTTAAATTATGTTTTGGATTATTTATATGCTTTGGATTTGTTTTAGGAATAACTTGCAAATTACATGATTGATTTAATGATATGTGAACAAAGTTTTCTAAAATACAAAGCGCGATGGTTTTAAAAGCGTTACCATCGGGTAACCTAAATAAATTGATAATTTTTAACAACTTAAGTATTTTCGATAACTCAAATTATTTTACAAAACTTAAGTTTCCAAATTTCTATTAGATACGATTTTCAACCTAATTGCTTTAGTTTCTCTTTAATTTATAAATGGTTTACGAATCTAAGCTGCGACTAAGTTTTAAAAATCTATTTACGGAATTGCAAAATAAAATATCAGTTTTCAACTTAAATTTCTACGAATTTAGAACAACAAAAAGTTTTTCACTAAAATTTAATCGTTAACTTGTTTTTCTTCAAAACGTTTTCCTTCGTGGCATGCCAGATTCGGTCATGGCGTATTGACCGGGTTTGGGGTGTTACAATACAACGCCTCGTAGGGTGCCATCTGGATGCTGGATTGATAGCTGTTGTTGTATGCAAACTCTGCCAACAGTAAGAAATCCTCCCAACTACCCCTGAAGTCGATCACACGGCCCCTTAACATGTCTTCTAGAATTTGGATTACTCTCTCCGACTGACCATCTGCCTGAGGATGAAATGCCGTGCTGAAATTTAACTTGGTTCCCAAAGCTTCTTGTAAGGCTTTCCAAAACCGTGATGTAAACCTAGGGTCCCTGTCTGATATAATAGACATTGGTACTGTAACACCCCAAACCCGGCCTAGAAGTTAGGCCCGAATCTGGTGTGTCACATGGGAGTAAAAACCATCTTTGCGAAAAACTTGCTTGAGAAATACAGCCTCATTGTTAAAACTCAAAACACTTAAGCAATTGTTGTCTACTTGAAAACGTAATTATCTTTAAAGACTTTTTTCTAAGTTATAAAGCATATTTGAAATATACAATTTACGAAAATGTAGCGTTTAGAATAGAGTTGCAGAAGCATTTTGAAAACGTTGCGGAAACATAGATAAAATACAATTATTTTTGAGAGGTTGTTTGATAAATCGATAATCGAACTAGTAATCTTTTAAAACCGTGACTTTTGAAAATATCGTTGAATATTTGTAGGAAAATTAAAGTTAAATTATTTATACAAGTTTGTTTAAAAGTTCATTTGTTGATCAATTTTGGAAAACCATTATATAAGTTTTTAGAAAAATCCCCATTTTTAAACAATTTAAGCAAAATAATAAATATATCAACCATAAAGCAAATAATAAAATACTCCAGAGGCCTTATTACAACATAAAAACCCAAAATAGTAAATGAACGGAAATAGAAAACTAAAGTTCAAAATGAAACACCATTTCTGAAGTATGGCCTCCACCGAGTCATCCATGGGCCCAAGTCCTCATTACGGAGCATTACCTACAGAGATTAAAAAGAAAGGGGGGTGAGTTACAAGAACTCAGTGTGAAACCCCTTACCATCATCCACTGGGCCTGAACTCATATAGCAAAAATTTGGGCCTGAGCCCATAAAGCATAATCTTGGGCCGGAGACCATTTTCATAACAGAATATATATATATGCAATGTATGTAATGCAATCCCAAACCAACCTAATAATCCATCCGCTACACACCACCCGTACCATCCATCACACATGTGGGGATCTTTTGTCAACCCACCCCGCCAACAGACCAATCGTAGGCATTTAGCCATTTATATCAAATTCGAATTGTGGACAAGCCACCAGAATAACAGAATATACGTGGCTTAGCCACTGGACAAAATGTGATGAGTCACGAGAATATGTGGTGAGCCACCAAATTTCACTTCCCGATCATCAATATCCCAATCCCATGCAACTTATGTAAATGCAACATACATCGTAAATCATAATATTTACAATATAACCACGATAATTAATAACTCAGAGATTTATTACAAACAATTTGGCCCATTAACACTTCACAAAATCAGCCCATTAGGGCATTATATCAAATCGGCCCATTAAGCCATATATCAGATCGGCCCATTTAGTAATATATCAGATCGGCCCATTAAGCAATATTTCAAATCGGCCCATTATGGCTATATATCAAATTGGCCCGTTAAGGCAACATGTCAAATCGACCCGTTAAGGCAATATAACAAATCAGCCTATGAAGGCAATATAACAATTCGGCCCTTTAGTGGCATTTCTGTAATTCAACCCGTTAGGGGCATTTTCGTAATTCGGCCCATTAGGGGCATTTTCGTAATTCGATAATCTTACCCACTAAGGGTAATTCGGTAATCTTGCAACCCAGGGGTATTTCGATAATTTACCTTCCAAAGGTAATGTAAGAGCCCAAATTCGCCCGGGCCCGTCAAAGTAAACCAAAAAATACAACAAACAGAATAAAATATTAATAGTCCAGTCAGTCCATTAAATTACAGCAGGCCCAAATTCGCCTAGAGGCTAAAATAAACCATAACCCAACTTACAAACCCAAATTTAAACTTAAACCTAGCCCAAACCATTACCCAAATCCTAGCCCAATTTACAAAGCAGGCCCGAACGGCCCAGGACAGATTGAAGCTTCGAAAACCCTAGCTCCTAACCCTTTGGCGCCGCAAGCCTTCAGCGCCGCAAGTCTCCAGCGTCGCAAGCTTCCCGCACGCGCTCCATCCACGTGCACGCCACGCGCAAGCCTTCACCGGCGCACCTCCGTACTGCCTCCAGCACACCAGCGTCGTACGGCCTTCGCATGCCACCTCTACTCCCGTACCTGCACAAAAATGGGACAAACAAGCAGCAGACAGAAAAAACAAAAAGACAAAATGATTGTATTTTCTTTTTTATTGCTATTTTTTTAATTTCGGCCTTTAAAAGGACCAAAAGAAACCATTGTAAGGGGGATTTTTACATACACATTGTTCACAATCTTTACGAATATACAGAGATTAAAAAAAGAATACGAAATAAAAAAAAAAGGAATCAGAAGGTGATTCCATCTTTTTCTCTTCGATTGAGAATTTCTTCTTCATTTATCTTTTTTGCTTTGAGTACACAAAAAAAAATAAAAACGAAGGGATTTACCTTCGAGAACTGAATCGACGATCTCATTTCTTCGCCGAAATCGAAGCAATAAAGGGGGTCGTCAAGGCTAGGATGAGGTCTGGTTTGAAGGAGAGTAGTCGAGCGGTCTCGAGTCGGTCACTAATCGCCGACCGCTATGGCGTTGTAGTGGCCGGACGTTGAGGTCTCTCTGCGGCTGGGAAGGAAACAAAATGGGATTTAGGGTTTCATTTTAAAAAGGTTTAGAGGGGATTTGATCTATTTTAATCTAGTTTTAAATTCATTAAAGAGACGGTACCGTTTTGGCTTATAATGATAGCCTTTAAACGACACCGTACTAGTCTAAACCCCATGACCCGACCCGATTTAGGCTTAGATCCGCGCGTTTCAGTCTGAATAGGGATATTTGCGTTTAAATCCTTCCTTGTTTCATGGCCTTTTTAATTAAGTCACATATATATTTTTATTTCCTTAATTTTGCACTCAAGTTTTGTATAACGTTTCAAACTCGTCCGCTTTTAAACGCTACGTTTAATAAAACTGGAATATTCGCGCTTTTAGTCCTCGTAAATTAGGGTATCTTTTTATTTTGGTTCTTTTTCAAACTTACTGACTTTATAAATCTTTAAATTAGAGATTGGATTTTGAATGTGTTTCGATTAAACCTGTCATTTTTTTACTTACACTTTCATATTTAATATAGTTGTAGTTTTCTTTATTATTATTCTTTTTATCGACTCATTTAGTTATTTTTATAAATGCACTTTTTGGTTCAAAACTGGTAGGATATTCTTAATACATTGGTTAATTTATTATTATTTCATATATATTTTCTTACACATGTATATTTTTATTAATCCTTAAAAATTTTATTGTATTGAAACATGTTTAATATTTGATGTGTTTATTTCCAATATGTTGCACTTGTATGCATTTTATTTTTTTATTTTCCTTGCCATTGATTCAATAATTGATTATTGCTATTATGAATATTTAATTCTCATTTTACATTTATTTGCTATTTGCGATTTAATTGTGTTGTATTTCGCTAGTAAAAAATTGCTCCGCATTGCATATTAATATGCTATCACATTTTAACACCATTTAGATTTTAAAAAAATCATTTTGTGCAAAGCTTTAAATCATAAGGCAATGCTCGTGTTGAGAGGTATCCAGAAAATCGTGCTCTAACTTACTGTGTTTTGATTTTCCTCGTTAAAACCTAGCAACCGAGTACCCTTTTTTCTCTTAAATCCAAATGCACAATATTTCAAATAAAAAACTTATTCTCGGGGATTTGAGACATTGCGCCCTAACTCACTGGGTATGATATTTTATCATCCCGAGATAAGAATTTCAAAAGAACAAAGGCAATATTCCGTATTCGGGAATTTTGAGAAATAGTGCCCTAACTTACTGGGTTGCGATTTTTCATTTGACCCAAATAATGGAATATCCTTCTTATTTTTAAATGTACGAGTATTGAATGTCGAAGGATAAATCTAATTTTGAGAACATAAGATGTTGTGCCCTAACTTACTGTGTACGACATTTTATTTTCTTCAAAATAAGATGTTTTGGCATACAATATGATTTTGTCCAAATGTGTCTTAAGTAAATGGATCGTAATTTAGAATCTTTTCAAATTTTCGGCATTAAGACATTAATTAATCAATCTGGTACCAATTTTGGGCGTTGCGAGGGTGCTAATCCTTCCTCGTGCATAACCGAATCCCAAACCTATTTTCTCAAATTTCGTAGACCAAAATATTTTTATAGGTGATCCGATCACACCTAAACAAAAAAGGATTGGTGGCGACTCCATTTCCATATTTTTAAAGTCAATTCCCGTTTTTCAAAACACGAAAAAATTGGTTTCGACAGCTTGGCGACTCCACTAGGGACTGGTTGAGAGTCAGGCCATAAATTGATTAATTTCTGTCCTTTTGTCGAAAATTGAAAATTTGATTTGAAAAATTACAATCCTTTTATTGCATTCGCTTGCATCATCTTATTTGATTGCTATGGTTCGGGTCTTGTAGAGTACTTTGCATCATATTGCATGACCGCTGGGTCACACCTTTAAGTTGGAGTGAGAAGCTAGTCCTTCGTGAGGTTTTCACCTCCGTGCAGGATAGTGAATCGCTTCCGGGATACATCCGTACCTATGTCTTCATGAGATTTTCATCTCCGTGCAGCCATAGGGAAATGTATTCCCCTGAACCGAACTCGATCCATATGAGCCTATAATGGGTGAGGATTGAGGAATCTGCTGGTTTGGGTACCTCTCTTTAGAACCAAACTGCATATAGAAAGCCCTAAGAGCCTACCCCAGATGAAGTTGTGATAAACCCTAGTGGTCACCCAATAGGTGCTTGAATATTTTACATGTTTTGATTTTCGTTTATATCGTACTAACTATTTGTTTTATTTTTGTTGCTTTGCATGCATTTTCATATTAGAGAAGGGTGTCGATTCGGGTTCGGTTGCTAAATTAGGCAGCTCGACATGGAAAATGACTTTCTAGATAAAATGGAAGATAATACGGATGTCCGTATATTTGTAATCCGCTCTATGTAAAGAGCTTTGTTTTCAAATAAAGTTTCCTAAATAGAATTGAACCAGAATCGGCTCCTTTTGCATTGCATGCATTCACATAGCATCAAATCGCATGTGCTAGATTTCATGAGAAGACCCTGATTAATTAAAAATTATTTCAGTCAACCTAGAAGACATGGAACAAAGGTTTGAGAGAATAGAGCAAAGGCAAATACTGATGCAAGAGCAGTTGGCCAAAATTCAACGGGATATGTGAGATCAAATGAATATGATGCGCTTGATTAACCCAATTACTAGTCGGAGGGCTTGAAAAAGAGTGGCCCGATGGCCAACTTGATGTGGATGATGATGAAGACATCGTTTATACCCGGCTCGGCCGGACACGCATTCACATGGGGTACCCGGCATTATTGGACCCCAATGTCGATCGATGCTGCTGGCCTTCTGTTCAACTTCCCGATAGGTTGATTTTAACCCGGAGGATGATCGAGCCAAACAGGTTATCTTGTGAAACAAAGGAAAGGGAGAGTGGACTTCAAAGGCCCCAGAAATAGGGAAAACGAAGTGAACAGCAAGCGTCCCAAATTAGTCACTGTAGGTCAACCGAGGGCTGTGACCACTGGCCATCAAGGCTCATCAAGTCGAGAATCCAGTACAAAGCAACTCCAGTTTACACCGATTCCAACGACGTATAGGGAGTTATACCAGAGCTTATTTGAAATGCATGCTATAGCTCCTCATTACCTGAAACCAATGCAATCCCCATACCCCAAATGGTATGATTCGAACGCTCAATGTGAGTACCATGCCGGGATTACAGGACATTCAATAGAAGATTGCCTTGCTTTCAAGAAGCTGGTTGAAAGATTCATCAAAATAGGAGTTATAAGATTCAATGATCTCCCTGGTGCAGAAAATCCGTTACTCAACCATACTGTTAAAGGGATAACTATTGTGAGTACCATGATGAATGGGGGCATGAGATCAGGAGTACCTCAAGTCCAGGGCTCTAGTGCAAAACCTGATACTGGCGAATTTGAACATTAATGACGTATTTAAAGGGTGAACTAGGGAGCAGACTTTTCCAAGCTTCTGCCTTTACGTACTTAAGATGTTTTGAACAATGGAACTGTGAAAGAGATCCTTGTATATTTTTAGAGCTAATCTAGAGCAATATTCAAAACATGCTTGTTGTTTTAAGCCTAGAAGCAACAAGAATCTTTTTGTGAAATAGGCTTGTGTCCAGAATTTTTATTTCAATAAAAATGCATCCTTTTAAACAAATATTTGCCTTTACATTTTATACTGTACATTCTTTTTAGAATATTCTTTCATTCTTTATTTATGACCATACCATAAATAATCATCCTTAGAATCATTTATTCTTTGAATTTGCCTTCGTACCTACAATAGGTACCCAGATATCAATGACATGAGCGACGCTGTTACTGACTCCCTTTTTGAATGAAATATGAGTCTAAGGGATCACAGGACTTTGAAGATGACAGAAATTGTAATCTATCTTCTGATTTGTTAATACTAGATGAAAAACAGATCCTACGTCGCGAGCTAAGGAAGGAGATGAAGATCAAAGCCTGGCTCAATGCAGAAACAAGATTTCCTATATGTGGGGCATGGATGTTATTAGGCCAGTCTCATCAGAAGCTTCTGGCTGACACCAATTCATCTCCGTGGTTGTCAATTTCTTCACTAGGATGGTAAAAGTCGCTTCATATGCCAATATTACAAAGTCGATAGTCATCGAAACAAAGAAAAGAAAAAGAAAGAATACTGAAAAAAAAAAAGAAGAAGAAGAAAAAATGTCAAAAAGATCACATTTAACCGCACAAGGTCAAAAGTCAGCGGTCTGTTCAAAGATCAGGTGCCACATATCAGTGCAGCAAAAGAGAAAAATGAAGGATCATAAAATGACCGAGACTTGTAAGGATTGGCATACAGAAGTTATTATCTACCCTCTATACTTATCAAACTTTGGCCAAGGCTGTCACGGGGGCAACACGTTTCTCATTAGTTTTACCCATTGGAGGCGAAATTCTATCAGCGCTGAAATTGGATGAGGCAGAATAGATCTAATCTCAATATGATCAGTTGATGTTAAAAGCTATCTGTCACGGTCAGGTGATGCGAGCTCACAACAAAAAATTATTCGCCCTAGAAAATTTCATGATAGGGCTTTGAAGAAGACTTTTCCCATGCAAAAGAGACTTCAGAAGAAAGCATATGCCAAACTGGGAAGGACCTTATACGGCAAAGAAGGCCTGTTCTGGGGAAGCATGAATATTGACCGAGATGGATAGCAAGGACCTGCCTAATTCGGTGAATTCAGGCTCAATAGAAAGTTTTCCAAAGAGAAAAACAAACAAAAAAAAAGAGGAAAATAAAAAGGAAAAGGAGAGGCCAAGGTGAAAACTCGCAAAGGGCACTTTGAGACCAAAGGGGATTTAAGTTGAAAACCCGAAAAGGGCGGCTCAAATTTTTATCAAGAGTGGGGCATATAGCAGTCCTGCTATGCCTGAATTAACAATGAAGAAGTATGCTACGTCTTGGGGCATCGACAAAGTACTCCAGATCCCCTAAACACATATCGAGCTTAAAATGGTCCTCAAGAAGTTGGAATAGAGAAGCTCAGACTGCGATATCTGGGGCACCTAGTTTCCCTTTTACCCATTTTGAATTTGTTATTTGTGATTATATTATTCTTTTCAAAATATGTTCACAATAAATTTCCTTTTTGATTGCAATTGCTATCTTTGCCTAGCTTATTTGTTTCGAGCTATGCTCCTAATTAATTTCCTCTGTGTCCATAGTTATAATCTTTTTCAGGCATTCTGCACTGAAATAACAATTAGTGGACTAATAATACTTTCACAAAAGGAGTTTCGCATATTACTCTGAAAGCTTCTGAATAATACAAGAACTCGAAACAGGACTATTGTTTAAAACTCACCAAGTTTAAGGAAGAGTCTAAATTAAAGTTATCTCTTCGAATTTTTGTTAAAAATGGTGGTTGAGCAAACAACAAGATATTGCGTCAGTGGGCATCGTTAACCCAAGTGTAAAATAGGGATTATTCTCAAAAAAAATATTCTGCATTCATGCGAGCATCATGCATACACATCTGATTGGGTCACCCGAAGAGTGATCAGTTGATGGAACAAGCTACAGGCCCTATACCCCCTAGTCGTAGTGGGATAGATGGGAAGAGATTCAGATCTTATACCCCTAAGTTACAATGAAATGAACCCTGAAGTTACAATGGGGCAAGTCTGTTGAGCAAGATATTTGTTTTCTTGAGTTTTCTGTCAAGAATGCCAGCCGAACAAGAGGGCAGCATATTACCCTGATGAACAATGAACGATGACACCTTAAGCGAGGATCGTTCTCATGAAATTCTGCATTCATGCAAGACACATTTAGGAGCATTTGATTCATTCTGATCATTGCATCCTAATCATTGTAAGAAATCATTTTCATGACATTCTGCATTCGTACAAATGTCATCCATAAGACACATCTATTTAGGGGCATTTGATTTATTCCGATCATTGCATCCTAATCTTTGTAAAAAGACCATTCTCATGACATTCTGCATTCATACAAATGTCATCCATAAGACACATCTATTTAGGGGCATTTGATTCATTCCGATCATTGCATTCTAATCTTTGTAAAAAGACCATTCTCATGACATTCTGCATTCATACAAATGTCGTCCATAATACATTTAGTTAGGAGCATTAGATTCATTCTAATCATTGCATCCTAACCATTTTGCATAAGCATAAACACAAAACTGATTTTACAAGACAGGTCACCTAGAAGACGTTGTCGCAACATCGGTGAATTCGAATATCTTACTCTCCTGAGTGAAGCAGATTGAAGATAGCAGATCTTGTAGTCCTGAAGTTGCAGGAGCAGATCGAAGCCATACAAGTCTTATTTCCTCGAAGTTCTAGTGGAGTAGGTTGAAATTACAAATCCCTCCTCCCTGAGTTTACAATGAGGATCAGTCCATATTTCTTTGAAATTTCAGTAGAGAAGATTGAAACTACGAATCTCTTCTCTCTAAATTTCTATCTCCTCGAAGTTCCAGTGGAGAAGGTTGAAATTACAAATCCCTCCTCCTTGAGTTTACAATGAGGATCAGTCTGTATTTCTTTGAAATTTCAGTAGAGAAGATTGAAACTACGAATCTCTTCTCTCTAAATTTCTATCTCCTCGAAGTTCCTGTGGAGTAGGTTGAAATTACAAATCCCTCCTCCCTGAGTTTACAATGAGGATCAGTCCGTATTTCTTTGAAATTTCAGTAGAGAAGATTGAAACTACGAATCTCTTCTCTCTAAATTTCTATCTCCTCGAAGTTTCATTGAAGTAGGTTGAAATTACAAATCCCTCCTCCCTGAGTTTACAATGAGGATAAGTCCGTATTTCTTTGAAATTTCAGTAGAGAAGATTGAAACTACGAATCTCTTCTCTCTAAATTCATATCTCCTCGAAGTTCCAGTGGAGTAGGTTGAAATTACAAATCCCCTCCTCCCTGAGTTTACAATGAGGATCAGTCCGTATTTCTTTGAAATTTCAATAGAGAAGATTGAAACTACGAATCTTTTCTCTCTAAATTTCTATCTCCTCGAAGTTCCAGTGGAGTAGGTTGAAATTAAAAATCCCTCCTTCTTGAGTTTACAATGAGGATCAGTCCATATTTCTTTGAAATTTCAGTAGAGAAGATTGAAACTACGAATCTCTTCTCTCTAAATTTCTATCTCCTCGAAGTTCCAGTGGAGAAGGTTGAAATTACAAATCCCTCCTTGAGTTTACAATGAGGATCAGTCCGTATTTCTTTGAAATTTCAGTAGAGAAGATTGAAACTACGAATCTCTTCTCTCTAAATTTCTATCTCCTCGAAGTTCCTGTGGAGTAGGTTGAAATTACAAATCCCTCCTCCCTGAGTTTACAATGAGGATCAGTCCGTATTTCTTTGAAATTTCAGTAGGGAAGATTGAAACTACGAATCTCTTCTCTCTAAATTTCTATCTCCTCGAAGTTTCATTGAAGTAGGTTGAAATTACAAATCCCTCCTCCCTGAGTTTACAATGAGGATAAGTCCGTATTTCTTTGAAATTTCAGTAGAGAAGATTGAAACTACGAATCTCTTCTCTCTAAATTCATATCTCCTCGAAGTTATAGTGGAGTAGGTTGAAATTACAAATCCCCTCCTCCCTGAGTTTACAATGAGGATCAGTCCGTATTTCTTTGAAATTTCAGTAGAGAAGATTGAAACTACGAATCTTTTCTCTCTAAATTTCTATCTCCTCAAAGTTCCAGTGGAGTAGGTTCAAATTACAAATCCCTCATCCCTGAGTTTACAATGAGGATCAGTCCGTATTTCTTTGAAATTTCAGTAGAGAAGATTGAAACTACGAATCTCTTCTCTCTAAATTTCTATCTCCTCCAAGTTCCAGTGGAGTAGGTTGAAATTGCAAATCCCTCCTCCCTGAGTTTACAAAGAGGATCAGTCCGTATTTCTTTGAAATTTCAGTAGAGAAGATTGAAACTGTGAATCTCTCCTCTCTAAATTTCTATCTCCTCGAAGTTCCAGTGGAGTAGGTTGAAATTACAAATCCCTCCTCCCTGAGTTTACAATGAGGATCAATCTGTATTTCTTCGAAGTTCCAGTGGAGTAGGTTGAAACTACGAATCACTTCTCCCTAAAATTACATCGAAATGGGATCGAAGCGCCAGTTCTCATGCCCCTGAAGATGCAGTGGGATGGAATGAAGATACTCGAAGAAGAAAAGCACAAACAAGTCAAGATCTTACAAGACCAGGCAAATTTGGCCCTCTTTAAAGTCTTTGCTTCATTCCCGTTACACGATAATGAGCAAAGAGGGGCAGCTGTAAGAGCCCAAATTCGCCTGGGCCCGTCAGAGTAAACCAAAAAATACAACAAACAGAATAAAATATTAATAGTCCAGTCAGTCCATTAAATTACAGCAGGCCCAAATTGGCCTAGAGGCTAAAATAAACCATAACCCAACTTACAAACCCAAATTTAAACTTAAACCTAGCCCAAACCATTACCCAAATCCTAGCCCAATTTACAAAGTAGGCCCGAACGGCCCAGGACATATTGAAGCTTCGGAAACCCTAGCTCCTAACCCTTTGGCGCCGCAAGCCTCCAGCGCCGCAAGTCTCCAGCGCCGCAAGCTTTCCGCACGCGCTCCATCCACGCGCACGCCAGGCGCAAGCCTTCACCAGCACACCTCCGTACTGCCTCCAGCACACCAGCGTCGTAAGGCCTTCGCATGCCACCTCTGCTCCAGTACCTGCACAAAAATGGGACAAACAAGCAGCAGACAAAAAAACAAAAAGACAAAATGATTGTATTTTCTTTTTTATTGCTATTTTTTTAATTTCGGCCTTTAAAAAGAGCAAAAGAAACCATTGTAAGGGGGGATTTTTACATACACATTATTCACAATCTTTACGAATATACAGCGATTAAAAAAGGAATACGAAATAAAAAAAAAGGAATCAGAAGGTGATTCCATCTTTTTCTCTTTGATTGAGAATTTCTTCTTCATTTATCTTTTTTGCTTTGAGTACACAAAAAAAAATATAAAAATAAAGGGATTTACCTTTGAGAACTGAATCGACGGTCTCCTTTCTTCGCCAAAATCGAAGCAATAAAGGGGGTCGTCAAGGCTAGGATGAGGTCTGGTTTGAAGGAGAGTAACCGAGCGGTCTCGAGGCGGTCACTAATCGCCGACCACTATGGCGTTGTAGTGGCCGGACGTTGAGGTTTCTCTGCGGCTGGGAAGGAAACAAAAGGGGATTTAGGGTTTCGTTTTAAAAAGGTTTAGAGGGGATTTGATCTGTTTTAATCTAGTTTTAAATTCATTAAAGAGACGGTGCCGTTTTGGCTTATAACGATAGCCTTTAAACGACACCGTACTGGTCTAAACCCCATGACCCGACCCGATTTAGGCTTAGATCCGCGCGTTTCAGTCTGAATAGGGATATTTGCGTTTAAATCCTTCCTTGTTTCGTGGCCTTTTTAATTAAGACACATATATATTTTTATTTCCTTAATTTCGCACTGATTTTAAACGCTACAGTTAATAAAACTGGAATATTCGCGCTTTTAGTCCTCGTAAATTAGGGTATCTTTTTATTTTGGTTCTTTTTCAAACTTACTGACTTTATAAATCTTTAAATTAGACATTGGATTTTGAATGTGTTTTGATTAAACTGTCATTTTTACTTACACTTTCATATTTAATATAGTTGTAGTTTTCTTTATTATTATTCTTTTTATCGACTCATTTAGTTATTTTTATAAATGCACTTTTTGGTTCAAAACTGGTAGGATATTCTTAATACATTGGTTAATTTATTATTATTTCATGTATATTTTCTTACAGAGTATATTTTTATTAATCCTTAAAAATTTTATTGTATTGAAACATGTTTAATATTTGATGTGTTTATTTCCAATATGTTGCACTTGTATGCGTTTTATTTTTTTATTTTCCTTGCCATTGATTCAATAATTGATTATTGCTATTATGAATATTTAATTCTCATTTTACATTTATTTTCTATTTGCGATTTAATTGTGTTGTATTTCGCTAGTAAATAATTGCTCCGTGTTGCATATTAATATGCTATCACATTTTAACACCATTTAGATTTTAAAAAAATCATTTCGTGCAAAGCTTTAAATCATAAGGCAATGCTCGTGTTGAGAGGTATCGAGAAAATCGTGCTCTAACTTACTGAGTTCCGATTTTCCTCGTTAAAACCTAGTAACCGAGTACCCTTTTTTCTCTTAAATCCAAATTCACAATATTTCAAATAAAAAACTTATTCTCGGGGATTTGAGACATTGCGCCCTAACTCACTGGGTATGATATTTTATCATCCCGAGATAAGAATTTCAAAAGAACAAAGGCAATATTCCGTATTCGGGAATTTTGAGAAATAGTGCCCTAACTTACTGGGTTGCGATTTTTCATTTGACCCAAATAATGGAATATCCTTCTTATTTTTAAATGTACGAGTATTGAATGTCGAAGGATAAATCTAATTTTGAGAACATAAGATGTTGTGCCCTAACTTACTGTGTACGACATTTTATTTTCTTCGAAATAAGAAGTTTTGGCATACAATATGATTTTGTCCAAATGTGTCTTAAGTAAATGGATCGTAATCTAGAATCTTTTCAAATTTTCGGCATTAAGACATTAATTAATCAATCTGGTACCAATTTTGGGCGTTGCGATGAGGGTGCTAATCCTTCCTCGTGCGTAATCGACTCGAACTGTTTTCTCGAATTTCGTAGACCAAAATATTTTTATAGGTGATCCGATCACACCTAAACAAAAAAGGATTGGTGGCGACTCCATTTCCATATTTTTAAAGTCGATTCCCGTTTTTCAAAACACGAAAAAAATTGTTTCGACAGGTAATTTGGTAAATTCGCAACCCAGACTTAATTACTAATTTGGGGCAAAAAGATTGAAACTGTCCATCTACGTCATACTGACTCAACTGACTATAACTCGAGTTAGAAACCTCAAAATTTAGATCCGTAAATTTTACTTGAAACTAGACTCATATATCTTCTTACGATAATTTTTCCATAATTTTTGACTTAACAATTTAGTACAGTTTATTCCTTAAAATTTTCCTTGTTTCACTGTCCAACGATTCTGACCTCTCGTATCTTAATTTCAAATATCTTACTGTACGGTTTTCATATGCTGCTCCCACTTGTTTCTATTGAAAATAGGTTCACTAAGGAATCCATACATATTAATTATAACTCATAATTCCCTTTCTACAATTTTAAATGATTTTTCCAAGACAGAATAGAGAACCGCGAAGTCGATCAGAACCAGTCTCACTAAAATTAACATATCACTGAATATAAAATTTTTCTTCCTACTCCGTTTCTTTCATATGAAAATAGACACAGTAAGCTTTAATTCGATATCTTATTCACTTTTTAATTTTCTTTATCCTATTTTTTGTGATTTTTCCAAAATCACATCACTGCTGCTGACCAAACTGTTTCATTGCAAACTATGGTTATCACTACAAACATACGCAAGCCCGAGTGGTCACGGATGCGATTTCGGTTTTCTTGGTATTTCGACTGAATCACAGAATACTTCATGCAAACCATCAGAGAGATGTGAGAACACACACCATTTCAACATGTATTCGAAAAGTGCGGGATTACACACCTTATTTGGATTTCCTTAAGAACCACTCTTCTTTGATCCACTATATCCGAAGGATTAGCAAATAGATTATATCGAGTGATTTCGTCCCTAAAACATAACCGATTAGTAGAACTTCAATCCGATTTGCAACATAGCCAAATAAAGATATAACGAAAAATCCAAAAATGAACCCCTTACCTTAATGATGATAGATCCGACTTCAATCGATTGACTTAAGACTAGAGAGGGATCGGCAAGAATGTGCTTTACGACCACACACTAGAACACTACGAAAGAAATGATGATCACGCTTAGAGAGAATAGAAGAAATGATGTTTTCGGTTAAGAAAACCATCCCAAGACAAGGGCACAAAATTCGGCATGGAGAAAAGAAAAATACAATGATAGAATAGAGTCTCTTACCGATCTAATTAAGAAGAGTTTTTTCCCACACGATGGTGAACGAAATGATGAAGGAATAGGATGATAATGGGTTCGGCTATCAAAGGGAAAAGAAGCAAAGATGCCTTGAGGGTTTCGGTCAAAACAAGAGAAAAAGATGCTCTCTTTTTGGCTTTGGAGTTTCGGCAAAGAGGGAAAAATTGGAGAAAGCAAAAGACACCAAAATGCTTTGAGAGAAAACAACCTCTTCAAGCACCAAAAATTTGCAAATTCCTATAGAAAATTCGGCTACCACAACCCCCTCCAAAACCATTATCATCTTTTCCAAAAGATGAACATTAACCAATTAAAATCTTTTGAAACACCTTCCACACTATATGCCAACATGTTCCCTTATCCTTCCTTTTCTTTCATTTCTTTCCCTCTTTTCCCTTATCTTCCTCCTTACCATATTCCTTAGCCTCCCTTCCAAAATTAAAAAGTCTTCCATACCATATTAAAGCCTTGGCCGACACTTACCTTATTAGTACAAAAATTTAATCCAAAATATTTGCACTTGGTGGGGTTTGAACCTCTTCCCTTAAAGTCCTTCATGTGGCATCATATCCTCTTTACCAATTGCTCATTTATGCAAGCAAATTACTCTCTTATTTCCATAAGCCTTGATGCAACTTACTATCTCTCCTTAAAGTGCTTAAACACAAAATATTTACTATAACTTAACTTGAACCCGAAACTTCCTAGAAACCTCATAACTCTCCAAAATCACCTTCCTAATAAGTTCAACTTGAAATAATGCCATTCTCAAATTCCCATGAATTTTAAAACGCTTCTACGCTCAAGGTCCAATGGGCCCAATAGGTCCAATTCTACTAGGCCCAATTTTGGGATGTTACAGGTACCCCATGTAACCTCACGATCTCTGCTACATACAACTTGGCCAACTTCTGCAATGAGTAATCCGTATGAACAGGTAGGAAATGAGCAGTCTTCGTCAATCGATCCACTATTACCCAGACGGAATCTTTCTTAGTAGGCGATAAGGGTAACCCACTAACAAAGTCCAACGTTATCCTTTCCCATTTCCATAATGGAATTTTCACCGGTTGTAGCAATCCCGACGGCAATTGATGTTCCGCCTTCACCTGCTGACATGTTAAGCACCTACTCACGAATTGAGTAACCTCCCGTTTCAACCCTGGCCACCAATACTGCTCACGGAGGTCTCGATACATTTTATTTCCCCCGGGGTGCATAGCATATGGGCTACTATGTGCCTCAGGAAGAATCATTTGTCTCAATTCTAAATCTTTGGGCATACACATTCTTCCGCAGAAACACAATACCCCATCACTATTCAATCCAAAATCCCCTATCATACCACCTTCCACTTGCTGTAGTAAGGAACCCAACCTTTTATATAATAACTATTTTTCCTCAATCTGGCTTACCCACGCATTCACCTGAAGTTTGGCTAGCAGACTACCATCTTCATACAAACTGAGATGAGCAAACATCGCTCTCAAATCCGATATCACCTTACGACTCAACGCATCTGCCACCACGTTAGCCTTTCCGGGATGATACTCGATTGAAAAATCATAATCTTTCAACAGTTCTATCCACCTCCGCTGTCTTAAGTTCAACTCCTTTTGGGTAAGGAGGTACTTTAGACTCTTATGATCCGTATAGATGATCGACTTCTCACCGTACAGATAGTGTCTCCAAATCTTCAAAGCAAACACCACTGCAGCCAACTCCAAATCATGAGTGGGATAATTCACTTCGTGCGGCCTTAACTGACGAGATGCATACGCCACCACTTTTCCTCCTTGCATCAACACACATCCCAAGCCCGTGTGTGACGCATCACAGTAAACAATAAACTCTTTTCCAGCCTCAGGTTGAATCAATAATGGCGCTTTTGTCAGAATCTTCTTCAATTTCTCAAAGCTCTCTTACTGCTGATCTGACCACACAAATGGTACTCCCTTGCGCAACAGCTTAGTTAGGGGTGTAGCAATCAACGAAAACCCCTCAACGAAACGCCTGTAATAACCAGCCAACCCTAGGAAACTCCGAATTTCGGCCACTGACTTCGCTGGTTTCCAATCCAACACAGCCTCTACCTTCCGGGGATCAACTCTTATTCCTTCGGCAGACACAACATGCCCCAAAAAGGTCACTTCCTTCAGCCAAAATTCACACTTACTGAATTTGGCATAAAGTTTCTTCTCCCTTAATATCTGCAATACCACCCGCAGATGCAAATCATGCTCTTCTTCATCCTTTGAGTACACCAATATGTCACCTATGAACATCACCACAAACCGATCTAAATAGGGTTGGAAGACCCGATTCATCATTTCCATAAATGCAGCCGGTGCATTAGTCAACCCAAACGGCATCACCAAAAACTCATAATGCCCATAACGAGTTCGAAACGCAGTCTTATGAATATCTGCCCTCTTAACCTTAAGCTGATGATAACCCGATCTTAAATCTATCTTCGAGAAAACTGAAGCTCCTTGCAGTTGATCAAACAGATCGTCGATCCTCGGTAACGGACACCTGTTCTTGATCGTCAACTTATTCAACTGTCTATAATCGATGCACATACGCATCGACCCATCTTTCTTCTTGACGAACAAGACCGGCGCTCCCCACGGTGACATACTCGGTTGAATGAATCCGCGACCTAACAACTCCTGAATTTGAGCCTTAAGCTCCACTAACTCCTTCGGCCCCATTCTATAAGGAGCAATGGACACCGGAGCTGTTCCTGGCAATAACTCAATGCCAAACTCCACCTCCCGATCCGGAGGCAATCCTGGGAGTTCCTCGAGAAAGACGTCTGAAAACTCTTTCACCGTTCTAACACTTTCCGCCGACAATTCCTTAGCATCCAAAGCACTAATGAAAGCTAGGGATACTCCACACCCCTTTCGCACCAACTTTTCTACCTTTAAAGCAGATACCACATTAGATAGATAATTCCTTCTTTCACCTATCATCATCACTTCCTTATCCTCCGAAGTTCTTAGTAACATCTGCTTTGCAGCACAATCCAAATTCGCACGGTGCTTCATCAACCAATCCATGCCCAAAATAAGGTCGAACTCGACGAATGGCAGTTCCATCAAATCCGCCAAAAATATTTCCCCCTGAATTTCTAAGGGCACATCCCTAAACAACTTATTTACTATCACCGACTGTCCTAGAGGACTAATTACAGTTGTCTATTTAGCAGAAATCTCAGATCTAATGTTCAGATTTCCAGATACAGCACAAGCAACATATGAATGGGTGGATCCGATATCTATCAAAGTAGTAACAGGTACATCAGATATGAACAACGTACTGGTTATTACATCAGGTGCATCGCCATCCTCTCGACGTCTGACCGCATAGACCAACCCTGGCTGTCTCGCCTCTGCGTTACCCCTATTACCAGTACCTCTACCCGGTGCACCCTGACCTCGTCCTCCGCCATAACCACCTTGACCTGGCCCACGGCCTCTCGTAGCTGCTGAGCGCCTCTAGTTGGCTGTGCATCATAGTTATGAACATCTTGAGCCTGAGCAGTCTGTCGAGGGCAATTTTTAAACTGATGGTCCTTGGAACCACATTTGAAACAACCACCGGTTCTCTTCCAGCATTCACCCGGATGTCATTTTCCGCAATCCGCACATGGCTGTATCTGATTGGTAGCAGCTGGTACTCTAGCTCGAACTGGCTCCTCATTCTTGGGCCTCTTCTGAAACCCTCTAGCAGGACCTGAGTACCTAAAGTCCCTATTGCTCCTGCCCCTATCCTTGTCTCGATTTTGCCACTCCGAGTGCTTAGCCTCTTCAGCTATCTTGCCTTTCTCCACCAGTGTGGCCAAATTTCTCTCCTTTTGTGGGACTATCAGTACTCGCAACTCATCACGCAACCCGTCCTCAAAACGTAAACAACGTTCGTATTCAGTCGGCACTATTCCCTGTGCATACCGACTCAGATGCAGAAATTCCGCCTCGTAAGTTGCCACAATCCTACCTCGTTGAACTAGATTTAGGAATTCTTTCCTTCAGGAATCCACATAGCTAGCCCCGACATACTTTCCCTAGAATGCCATCTTAAAGAAATCCCAGGTAATACGATCGACCTGAGTGCCTTCCCGAATAGTGAGCCACCATTGATACGCCTCGTCTCTCAACAAGGACACAGCTCCTTTCAGTTTCTACTCGGTGGTGCAATCCAGATCGTCCATGATCCGCTCCACAGCCTCAAGCTAGTACTCCACTACATTTGGGGCCACACCCGAGATACCCCTAAAAACCTCAGCACCATTTGATCTGAGTCGTTCCGAAATTGACACACGAGTTCCCGGCCCAGTTCTTGCCCCAGCAACCCTTTCCAAGACTCGCAACATTGCTTGGGACAGAGCGTCGTCCTCCCTCATACGATCGTGTGACCCAGCTTCAGTCACAGGTGACGCAGGTGCGTCCATTTCCGGTACATGTCCCGATGCCTCAGACACAACTCTAGCACCTCGGCCTCTACCACGGCCACGTCTACCACGTCCACGTCCTCTAGTGCTCATATTGGCTAATTTGATTTAATCTGATTAAGAGTCTTATGAATCAGTATATTATTTTAGTGTTTATTAAACAATATTTTATGAAGTATAAGAAGTAAAGTCGTTTTCGTGAACGCATCCTATAGTCTCAATCTCTAAAGTTTCAATACCTAAAACTTAAAAGTTCTAGAGTATTCCTACAGTCATTTCATAATAATCCTACAGTAATATCATATACTTACTTGACTTGGTGCCGGATACCCATGGTGCCATACTTCTTTTAAAACATGCATTTTAATTTAAAATTCAAACAGTTTTGGAAAACATTTTTGAACCCAAACCACAGCTGAGTTTTGCAACCAGGCTCTGATACCATAAAATGTAACACCCCAAACCCAGCCCATGCGTTAAGGCCAAATCTGACAAGTCACATGAGAAAAATGCTTTTAGGTCCTTTTCATTCGTACGTAAATAGATAATGATTTAAAATTAAGTAAAACAAATTTCCCATTTAAAAATTCTTGACAAAGTATTACTGAAGAGAAGATTGATTGATAAATCGATAAATTTGAGCTAATAATTTTACAACCATGTCTTTTGAAAAGTGTTAATGATAATTTAAAAGAAGATTTCTGAATTAAAATATTTATGAAAGTTTATTATGAAATCCATTTGTATCTCCATTTTTGAAAAGTGTTTATTTAAGTTTTTAAAAAAATCTCATTTAAAGTACTTAGAGCAAAACATAAATACGTCAAACATAAAACAAAATAAAAATAATCCAGAGGCCTTATTACAACCTTAACTCAAAATAGTAAAGTAATTAAGTGTACTAAAAAGAAATCCAAAGTCCAAATAAAACCATTTTTTTGTAGTATGGCCTCCACCGAGTCATCCATGGCCCAAGTCCCCGTCACTAAGCATTACCTGAAAGGAATGAGGAAACGGGGTGAGTTACTAGAACTCAGTGTATAACCCCCTTACCGTTGTTCACTAGGCCTGAAACCCATTTAGCAATATTTTGGGCCTAAGCCCCTTTATGCATAATAATGTATCAAATAATTCATATGAATGTAATGCAATCCCAAACCAACCTAATAATCCATCCGCTACACACCACCCGTACCATCCATCACACCTGTGGGGATCAAGTCAACCCACCCCGCCAACACACCAATCCCAGGCATTTAGCCATTTATAATATATTCAAATTGTGGTCAAGCCACCAGAATCATAGCGAATCAAATTATCAAACATATTTGTGGCTGTGCCACCAGAATCACTTCTCTTCAACATTTTCCCATCCCATGCAAAGTCATGTAAATGCATCATACATAGCAAATCATGATATTTACAATATAACAATGATAATTAATAACTCAGAGATTTATTACAAACAATTTGGCCCATTAACACTTTGCAAAATCTGCCTATTAGGGCAATATATCATATCGGCCCATCAAGCCATATATCAAATTGGCCCATTTAGTAATATATCAGATTGACCCATTAAGGAATATATCAGATTGGCCCATTAAGCAATATATCAAATCAGCCCATTAAGGGCATTTTCGTAATTCGGACCTTTGGGGGCAATTTCGTAATTCTCACAGTGTTATTACCAATTTTATCACTTTTATCAAAATAATGTATTTTAGGCCAATTTTTCCGATTTACACCATATTACGATTTTAATCATAGCGATTTGTTTCCAATACTTTATCAACCTTAAACCCACGAAAAACGGTGTGAGATTACACACCTGATTACGGTAAGCACTAAGCCTTCTTGATCTCGACACCTAAGATATTGTAACACTCGATTAGTCGACATACATGATTTATTAATCAACTCGAAAATGAATGATCTAAGGTGTTTACCCTTGGAATCGTGAATGACCATGATTTGTCGATTTTCCCCGGATGACGGTCCACAACCCTCTGGAAAATCCTAAACAGTCGATATCGCCCTTCGCTTGAATTTAGAAGTAGGAATCTTACATCCGCTCCTTTTGAGTTCTCCACTTGCCTTTCCTTTCGAATCGGCACCACAAGCCTCCATTCGATTAGATCTTAGTTAGATCGATATTACGTTGATATGAGATCATTGACTAAGGAAAAGATCGGCTTACCACTAGAATCGTATGATCTCAAGTCGATAGATCAAGTGATTTAGTCCCTAAAACATATAGTCAATTATTTCAAATCATTACTCCGTTAACAACCAATCGAATCTTGAATAATATCAATAATTCATAAGAACTCCTTACCATATCAATGTTGGATCCGATTTCACCGTTCAACTTAAGGCTAGAATGGTGTTCGGCCTCCCTCTAAAATACTACAAAAGGGAAAGCGATCTCGTTTGAGAGAGTAGAATAAAATGATGGTCTCGGTTAATATGACATCCCAAGCCAAGGCATAAATTCGGCATTAAGAGAAAGAAAAATAAAATGTTTGAAAAGGACCACTTACCGATTGATCAAAGGAGTGAGTGTTAATACGGATGACAAGAAAATATAAGGAAGGGATGAAGGGTTCAATTATAGAGGAAAATGAGCAATGATATTTGGCTATGGAGGATATGGATTTGGGAAGAAGAAAGGGTTGGACAATTTTGTAGAAAGGAGAAGAAAGATGAAAAGGAGTGTTTATGAAAATTCAGTTTTCCAAAGGAAAACGAGTGAAACAAATTGGTCTCAAAGACTTAGGTACTTTCGGTAAACAAGGAAGAAAAGAAAAAACAAAATGCACACTCAAGGCTTGAAGATTCGGCTAAGAGGAGAAGAAATTTGGAGAGAGAAAAAAAATGACACAAAAGGTTGCAAGTAGGAATTTTGGCCAAAACAAACACCAAAGTTTTTACCAAAAGACAAAGAAAATTCGGCTAAGCCCTCCCTATGCCAAAACCGTCCATGCCTTTGCAAATAGGCCAAAATTTGCCAACCCAAAACTTTCCATAACACTTTCCTCTCTTTGTGCCAACATGTTCCCCATACTTTCCCCTTTCTTTTGATTTCTTTCCCTACCTTCATCCTTTCCTAATTTCCTTAGCCACCTTGCCAAAAATAAAAAAGTCCAACTTGCCTTATTTACAAGCTTGGCCGACACTTAGGGAAAGAGTACAAAAATAATAGTCAAAATTTACACATTATGGGATTTGAACCTCTTCCCTTAAAGTCCTTCATGTGGCGCCATAGCCTCTTTGCCATATGCTCACTTATGCTAGCACATTACTTATTTATTTCTATAAACATTGAGGTCACTTACTATATCTCCTTAAAGTGCTAAAACACAAAATTTTTACTTGGGCCCAAATAAACCCCAAGCCTTCTCAGGACCCCTAAGCATACACAGTTAATAATTTAACTAGCTTAACGCAAGAAATAATGCAACTCATAAAATTCCAAATTTTAGGATGTTACACAATGTTTCCAACTCTTAGGCTTGGTGAGTTCTAAACAATAGTCCTGTTTCAAATTCTCGTATTATTTAGAAGCTTACAGAGTAATATGCGAAACTCCTTTTATGAAAGTGTTATTAGTCCATTAATCGTTATTTAAATATAAAATGCTTGAAAAACAATGGAAGAGAAAGAAATTAATCAGGAGCATAGCTCGAAAATCAAGAGCATAGATCGAAACAAATAAGTTAATCAAAGATAACCAAGGCCATAAAATAAAATTTATTGGGATGTATCTTTGAAAAGAATAAAGCAATCAAAGATAGCAAATCCAAAAATGGGTAAGATAAAAGCTAGGTGCCCCAGATATCGCAGCCTGAGCTTCTTTGTACAGACTTTTTTTGAGGACCATTTTGAGCTCAATACGTGTTTAGAGGATCCAGAGTATTTTTTCGATGCCCCAAGACATAGCGTATTTCCTCATTGTTAATCCAGGCATAGCAAGACTACCACATGCCCTATCTTTGATCAAAATTTGAGCTGCCCTTTTCGGGTTTTCGACTCAAAACCCCTTTGGTCTCAAAGCGCCATTTTCGGGTTTTCGCCTTGGCCTCTCGTTTTTCTTTTTCCTTTTCTCTCTTTTTTATTTTTTTATTATTATCTTTTTATAGAATTTGATCTCAAGGCGTCCTTTGCGGGTTTTCACCTCAGCCTTTCAGGTAAAATACTTCTTGTCTGAACCTAAATTCGCCGGATTGGGCAAGTCTTCGCCATCCGTCTCGATCAACATCAATGCTCCTCTAGAACAGGCCTTACATAAGGTCCTTCCCAGTTTGGCATCTGCTTTCCTCTGAAATCCTTTTGTATAAGAAGGATCTTCCTCAATACCAGGTTCCCCTCGTGGAATTCCCTAGGCTGAACTTCTTTTTTATATGCTTGCATCATCTGACCATGATGTATAACTTTTAACCTTTTCTTCGATTAGGTTCAATTGGAAAAAAAATGCTTCCATTCATAAACCAATAGGTAAGATGTTGCCCCGTCAAAGGTCCTGGCCAACGTTCGATAATCATAGAGGATAAATAGTAACTTCTTTATACCAACCCTTACGAGTCTCGGTCATCTTTCCTATAATCCTTATTTTGTTCTTTTCTTTTGGCAACCTTTGCTGCCCTGTGATATACTGCCTAATCTTTGAACAAACTGTAAACTTTGACATTGTACAGTTATGCATTACTAAACATGATCCTTTCTTTCCTTTCTATTTTTTTTTTATAATTTGATGACTATCGACCTTGTGACATTGGCATATGAAGCTACTTCCACCCTCTTAGTGAAGTAAACGATGACCACAAAGATGAATCGATATCGACTAGAAGCTTTTGACGAGATCAGCCTCATAACATCCGTGCCCCACATATAAAAAATTCTGTGAAGAAAATGGAAGAGTCACATAAATCTTGTCTTCTTCAATTTAGAATTTGCGGTATAACTGATGCGATCCTCTTCCATGGTAGACCAACAATACATGATCCTCATGTTTAGCCCACGTCTTAGTATCCCAGGCATGTCTTGATATGATCATGCAAAAACATCTTTGAATTCTTGAAAACAACTCAATGATGTCTCGCCTTATTACTATGGTAAGCTAGGCTTCAATCTTCACTCCTTTCCTAAGCTCGCAATGTCCTTTAACCCTATGTAAGGTAGGATCAGTTTTCATCATGTTCTAACATCCTTAACAAATCAAAAGATAGGTTACAATCTCTGTTATCTTCAAAGTCCTGAGATCCCTCTAAACACATATCTTACTTTAAAGGAGACTCTGAGTCAGTAGCAGCGTTGCTCACATCGTTGATATCTGGAGATTTGTTTTAGGTTCGAAGGAAGATTCCAAAGAATAAATGATTCAAAGAATGATTGTTTGTATGATCATGAATGAAAAATGAAATAATACTTGAAACAAAGTCCAAAAATAAAAGAATCTATTTATGGAAAGAATATTTTTTCAAAAAGATGCATTTTATTGAAATAAAAATTTTGGACACGAGCCTATTTCACAAAAGAATTCTTATTGCCTTTAGGCTTAAGGCAACAAGCGTGTTTTGAATATTACTCTAGAATAGCTCTAAAAATACAGGGATCTCTTCCACAGTCCCATTATTCAAAACACTCCTAAGTACACAAGAGCTTGGAAACCTCGTTCCTTAGTTCCCTCTTCGCTTTTGATTTTTTCAAGGAGTCACAACTTTCTTGTATCCTCCTTCAATTATCGCATTTACTGCCTCGTCAAAGTGATCAGGTTTTAATGAATCGTCGAACTTCACAATTCCCATTTTAATAAACCTTTCGCCCAAATTTTTAAACGTAGTACAATTTTCAATTGAGTGACCCGTTATTCCCGCGTGGTACTCGCATTGGGCATTCTCATTATACCACTTTGGGAACGAGGTTGTACAGGTTCCGAGTAAGATAGAGACACCACATGCACATCAAAAAGATTCTGATACAGCTCCTTGTATGTCATCGAGATGGGTGTGAACTGGAGCTTTTCTGTATTTGGCCTCGAATTGGACTCCTGCTTTGAAGAGCCTTGATAGCTTGTGGTTACAGCCCTCGGCCGGCCTACGGTGACTGATTTGGGATGCATGCTCAGGGAACTCACTTCATATTCTTTGTTTCTTAGGGCTGATCTTTTGGTGCTTTCTCCCGTGTCTATCCTCCCACTTCTTACCGCATTTTTAATCATCTCGCCAGAAATTACTATATCTGAAAAGCTTATGGTGGCGCTTCCCAACATATGGTTAATGAATGGGGCTTTTAGAGTATTGATGAAAAGCATTATGGTCTCTTTTTCTAAAAGCGGTGGCTGAACTTGTAGGGCAACTTCCTTCCATCTTTACTCGTACTGCCTGAAGCTTTCATTTGGCTTCTTCTCCATATTTTGCAAAGTAATTCTGTCAGGCGTTGTAACAATCCGAATTATACCCTAGTCGAAATAGTGGTTTCGGGACCACAAATCCGAGTTTGAATAATATTTTTATATTATTTTTTGTGCCGTTGATGTGTGATTGAGCATATGGTAAATTTTCGTAAGATAATTTGTCTGTCTGTGTGATTAATTTGACAAAAAGGATTAAAATGTATTAAATGTGAAAGTTGCTTGCTATTTGTTAAAGTGATTAAGTGATGTGGCTTTTAAGTGTTAAGGACTTATGTGGTAATTTAGCCACTATCATGGTTAGTGGACGGCAAACCATTAAATGCATGAGTTTTATATGTTATAATAATGGTTATTATTTTTATGTTAATATATATGATATTTTATATTATATGTATTTTATAAGTTATTAGTTAATAAAAGAAAACAAAAGGAAAGTGGCCTTTTTTATCATCCTTTGGCCGAATGTTCTAAAGAAAAGAAAGAACAAAAGCTTTAAAGTTTTAAGACTTACAAGCTTGAATTAAAGGTTAGTTTTTGATCCGTTTTCGATAATTTCTACGTTTTTGTAATCATTGCTTCGAGAGCTTTAAAACCCATGTCTAAATTTGATGAATTGATAATATTTGTGTGAGATGCCATTGTTGATATGTTGATTTTTGTGATGTTTTATGCTGTTAAATGAAAGGTTTAAGCTTGATGAACATGTTTTGTTCTTGAAGTTTTGTTAAATTTAGCTAAATAGGACTAAATTGTTAAAATAGCAAATTGAGAGACTAAATTGCTAATTTGATGGAAAATTTGGGCTTGTATGTGATGTAAGAATATTCGGTTATGCATGAGCATGGGTAGATTTAGTGAATTTGATGTTTTGAGAAAAACAGACTAAATTGATAAAATGTGCAAATGTGAGGGCTAAATTGCAAATAGCCCTAAATGTGTGTCTTTGGATTGAATTGAAAGAACTAGTGAATAAAAGGGTTAATTCTGAATATGTTTAGATCAAGAACTGAGGAAGACGAATTTAGATCACGGGAAAGCGAAAGTAAACGAGTAGCCATTTTTATTTCTGATAAACCGAATCCGAGGTAAGTCAATATGCAAATAAACGTACTTGTCTGAATTTATACTTGTTTATATGATTAATGTTGATGATAGATGCTTACGAGGGTTTATGGATATGAATTCCAAGATAAGTTTGATATAGTAATTAAGTCCGAGAAGTCCCGTATGAACCTAGGAATAGGTATCTGTTCTGCTTTATCATGTAAGACCATGTCTGGGATGTTGGCATCGTTATTAGATTTCATGTAAGACCCTGTCTGGGACAGTGACATCGATATCCAATTACGTGTAAGACCCTGTCTGGGACAGTGGCATCAATATCCGATTACGTTTAAGACCCTGTCTGGGACAGTGGCATCGATATTCGATTACGTGTAAGACATTGTCTGGGACAGTGGCATCGATATCTGATTACGTGTAAGACCCTGTCTGGGACAGTGGCATCGATATTCGATTATGTGTAAGACCCTGTCTGGGACAGTGGCATCGATATCTGATTTCATGTAAGACCTCATCTGAGACGTTGGCATTGTATGATTATTCTGAGTTTCTGAGTATCCTATTAGTTTTCGAACGGTTCAATGAGCAAATCTGAGCTATGAACAATTATGTGAATGTATATTTGTTACAGGTACGTTTGGTATGTACACTAGTGTGTATAAAAAGGTAAGTATTCATATGACTTTGATAGGAAGAGAAGTATGATTGTATATAAGAACGAGAATGAGATTCAAGAATGATTATGAAAGAGTTATGTATATATAATTGATTTTTGAATGCATGAATGTGGCCATTGTGGCTAAGTATATGAATCGAAGCAATTATGTGATTGTTTGTTAAGTGAATGTTATGTGCCAATGTACCTTATGCATAAGTGCCTTTTTATGCCAAGTTTGTTTGTATTATGACTTACTAAGCTTTGGAAAGCTTACTCTGTGTGTGTGTTTTCTCTGTTTTATAGGTCGTCAAGCTACTGAAGGCTCGGGACCGTTAAGGATCATCATCACACTACTAAACTTATTTTGGTACTTTTTTGAGAATGAATATAGCTAAATATGGCATGTATAGGCTAGATATGTGTAAATGTTTATGAAGTGAACTTAGCCATGTGTTTTGGCAAGAATTGAGTTGGTAATATGCTTTAATGTATGAGTTATATGATGCAAATTTTGATATGTTTTGATGCTTATGAAATGGTTAATTTTGGATAAGCAAATGGATGATATATGCTTGAGATGATGTGGGTTTTAGTTTGTAATTTGGTAGGAAGGGAATTAGTATTGAATGTGTTGATGGAATTTTCATTTTGGTATGTTTTTGGTTGCCATATATGCATGAAATGAGATGAATAATGATGCTTGTAGGCATGACCCTTTTTGGGTGGCATTTTGGCCTTGTAAATGGCCTATAATGTCACACGGGCGTGCCTAAGACCGTGGTTGTATTGGCAGAATGTAGCTTAAATAGCACACGGCCTCGACATGGGCGTGTCATCTGGCCATGGTGTACAAGTCAGTAGCTAGCTAAGAGCACACGGTCATGGCACACGGGCGTGCTTGTTGGCCGTGTTGGGATAGTCAATATATGGACACGGATGGACACACAGGGGTGTCTAGAAGCCGTAGAGGGCACACGGTCTCCTCCCACGGGCGTGTCTCTCCTGTATTTTTGAAAATTTTTTAATTTTCATGAAATATTATATGTGTTTCAATTTAGTCCCAACTCAGTTTATATGCATGCTTTGGGTCTTGATGACTCATCTAAGGGACACTATGTTTGTTAATGATGAATGTAATGTATGAAATGTTATGTAAGTTTTTGATCTGTCTGGTAATGCTCCTAACCCTAGTCCAGCGTCGGTTACGGGTTAGAGGTGTTACATGTGTCATGTCTGTGACATGATTGTATTGCTTCATGAAGGCTTGGGCTAGGTCTCTCTAGGAGCTAATCTTAGCACGGTTGAGTTGATTGTACCACCTGGACGCTCCCCCCACCAAACTGTCTTGGAAACAATGAATCAAGAGTCGATCATTATTAACGTAGCCAGTCATCCGTCTATAGAACATAGTGATATGGGCTTCAGGGCAGCTGGTCCCATTGTACTTCTCAAATTCTGGCATTTTGAACTTATGAGGAAGCACCAAGTCTGGAACCAAGCTTAGGTCTGTAGCATCAATTCCGTGGTGATTATCAGCATTTTCTAAAGCCTTGAACTTCTCTTCCAACCATTTACAACGGTCCTCTAATTACATTGGCCATTCGGTTCTTGCCTCTTCTCTCTCTGCTATATCCAAATCAGGGATAACAAGATTAGCTGGGTTATCTCCTCGGTTAGATCCTGAGCCAACTTGGAAGTTCATGGGCACTCCAGTATCAGCTTGACCTTGTTGAGGCCTAATCGTGACAGATGGCCTTCGGGGATATTCTTCAGGGTGTACTTGTGTATGCGGTGGAGTAAAATTCGGAGGAAAGTCCTCATTATCTTCAGCATTAACTATGGGAACCTTTCCTTTGTCCATTGCCCCGTTCAGTATCTGAGCCATTTGAGCCATCATATTTCTTAGGGCTTCCAGCATATGGTCTCTCATCTCCTGTTGGAGCTTTGCTAATTACTCTTGCATCTGGTCTTGTATGTCTCTTTGAATTTGTTCAAGTCTTTGATCCATTTTCTTGGTCTTGGCACGTGTACCGTAACAGTGTTCATTTTCCAAATTTTTCTTTCCCTCTTTCTCTTTTCTCTCTGTTATAATTTCAACTAATTAGACTCTTTCTATGGACTTAAATTCATATGATGTGATGTAATGCAAATGCATGAATGCAAAGAAAGAGAGGCGTTGATTCTGAATTCAATTCCATTAGAAAAACTTTTCTAGAAAGTAAATTTCTTTACATAAAACGGATTACATATGCGGCCTTGCCCTCATATTCCAAGCAAAAACATCAATCCCCTTCTTCGCAAAGGTCAAATCTTGCAAACTTCTAATAGATGCCTCCACTAGCTCCTTTTTGCTTGATCTGGGCCGCGACTCACTGCTCACTTATCCTCGCAATGCTTGTTAGCCTCTTCAAGAAAGCCAAGACGTGGTGATTCTCGAATAGTGTTTGTCTGCTTGAGTCCTTGGGCAATAAAGTCTTGTATTCCTTTACGGACTATCAGTCTTCTCTCGTTGTGTTTACTTGGACCATATTCGGACGACCGTGTTATAACATCTCGATTTAGGGATTACTGAGAATAGTGGTGTGAGACCACAAAATCTGAGGGTTATAAATGAGTTATTGAGGTTTATGCCTTGTATGCATGCTAGTGTGAAAGTTTCATGAAGCAATTTTGTGAAATTGTGGTTGAATTGTCCAAAAGGACTAAATTGCAAAAGTTGCAAAATGTGTGTTTCTAGAAGCTATATGTGTGAAATAGCTTTAGATTATTAATTAGAGGTCCTTAATGAGCAATTTTCCCAATTTTTAGTTTTTGGACAAAAATGGGCATGGATGAGTTAAATTAGAAAGTTTATCAAAAAGGGCATTTTAGTCATTTAACAAATAAGTGATTAAAAAGGAGAAAAGATGAAAAAATCATGCTCATCTTCTCCCCCAAGCTGCCGAAATTTCTAGTAGCCATTGTTAGGGCTCTTTCAATTTTTCAAGCTTGCTAGTAAGTGCTCCTAAGCCCGGTTTTTGATATTCTTTGTATTTTTGAAATCCTAGTAGCATGAGTAAGCTATTTTTAGCTATTTGGTGAGCTATTATGGATGTTCAAAAATGTACATATGTATGACATGCATGTATTTTGATGTTTTATGGAAGAATATGAAAGCTTGATGTAGTAGAAACATCTTTTGCTAAGTGATTTTCCATGAAAATGCATGTAGGGACTAGTTTGTGAAAAACTTTAGTTTGGTCATACATATGTGGTTTAGTGAGAATTGATGATAGCTTTAGTTGAATAAGTGGTTCGGGTAAGCATGAAAGACTAGAAAGTTGAATAAAAATCACTTTACGAGCCTTTGGGACTAAAGTGTAAATATGAGAAAGTTTAGGGGCAAAATAGTAATTTTGCTAAAGTATGAGATGTGGGTCAATTTAGTCAATGTATGTATTGAATAAGCTGATTTATTCATTATAGATCAAGAAAGACGAAGCCCGGATCGAAACCGAGGCAAAAGCAAGGTGGTGGACTAAATTGCAAGTCTCAATACTTTTGAGTATCGAGGTAAGTCTATGCATAAACAGTGCGTTCATACTTACAAATTGTTGATGATAGCTAGTGTGTAGCTTGTTCAAGATTGATTGAGAACCTATGTGGTCCAAGTAGAATGAATGTAGTAGAATTGTGAATGGATGTTTAATTGAGTAAGTAGACATGTGAATGTGTAGTGATAATGCTAGATGGTAGGCTAAGTGCGATACCATCCTAATGCATATTGACGATGAGCTGGCTATGTGCGATGCTATCGTGAGGTATATCGTTTAGTGGGCTAAGTGAGAAACCCCTATGATTTCCTTTGTGGTAGGCTAAGTGCGATACCACATTATTAATAGATTGTGGTATGCTAAGTGCGAAACCACCGAGACATTTTCTGTGTGGGTTAACTGTGTGGATTAGCCATGTAATTGCATCATTGAGTAAAATAGCTGTGTGGATGTATAATTAAGTTTATTAGCTGTGTGGATAAATTATTGAGAAATAATGATGTGTTGTATATTGTGTAAATGTGACATTGAATGCAGGGGTGCATTTCGATGGTTATGAGTATGTGACTCATGATGTGTTGGAAATGTGGTAAGGGATAGAAAGAGTAAGCATAGTTGTGAATTACTTGTTGGTATAATGCTAATTGTTGCTTAGCTTATACTATGTTGCTTAATTGTTTATGTGTAAACTTACTAAGCTCAAAGTGTAACACCCCAAACCCGGTCAACACGCTACGATCGAATTCGGCATGTCACAGGGTAAAAAGAAAAAAAAACTCTTTTGAGAAAAGTCGTTTGTCGATCCTTGTTTTGGAAAACCGTTTGATTTCATGAAATCCTGAGTGAGTTTAAAATAGTAAAGATAAAAACCGTTTTGTATTTGAACATAGAGAAAAACTTAATTTGGAGAAAGTCTGAGTTAGTTTGTTGTCTTCATTTGTTTGTTATTACCCGATGGTAAAGTTTGGAAAATCCCGATAAGATGTATAATTTTCGAAAACGTTGATTTTACAGGTTATTTGAGCATGCTATGTTATTAACTTAAGCACAGTATGATAAAACTTAAAGCAGATAATCAAGACCCGAGATAATAAAATTTAGCGACCTTATTACAAATCCAAAACCAAATTTAAAAGTAAATTAACCCAAAATAGTAATTGAAATAAAACCCGAAAACATAGCGCATGGTCACCTCGAGTCCACCCGGCTCCACATCCGCGATCTATGCCTCATCTGCAAAATGTAAGGGAAGGGGTGAGTCACCGAGACTCAGTGCATAAATCCCCATCCCGATAATAACAAGGCACTTACACAATTCATAAGTCAATATGCAAATCATGCAACCCAACCTAACCATCCGAACTCCTGTGTCTACCCCGTGTGGTCAAAACCACTGGTGGTCAAAACCACTGGTGACTGTAGTCACAAATCATATAAGTGTGGTCAAAACCATTGGTGACCGTAGTCACAAATCATATGGTGGTCCAACCCACCGTGTGGTCAAAACCACTGATGACAATCCCGTAATCAACATGTGGGGCCAACCCACTGTGGTACCAAACCACTGGGACGAGTCACAATAATCCATGTGTGGTCAAAACAACTGAGACTTAGTCACAAATCATATGGAAAGCGGGGCCAACCCACTGTGTGGTCAAAACCACTGGTGACAGTCTAAATCATTCTTCCCCCTCCTCTCAACATACCCATCATCATGAGCACATTTTCCATGGCATATTGACATGTTTATAATGAAAATATCACATAGCATAGCATAATCAAATGGTATAACTGCATATATCGATAATCAATCAACAAGGGACTTACCCGGAGTCCACGCTCATACCCACAAGGGTAACACACCGATTTCAAAAGTTATTTCGGCTTTTAACAGTAAACACAATTAGCAAATTAACTAATAGAGTGTGTAAGTGTTACACACCTGGTTAGTCGCGAGTCTAACGAATCCCGAAAACTAAGATCTACCCACGAATCGAGAGAATCCCAGAAATCCAATCGCTTGCCTTCACCCTTCCTACATTCGGCCAACACCATATCATTAACCAAGAACCATTCGGCTTAACCAAGAAATCCCGAAGGATATAACGCACAGAGATAACCACCCTTACCTAGATCGACAATACCCGAGCTTTTAGGCTTAAATCACAAGCCACCAAAATCCCGGAGATCCACAGAATGCGGCTACACTCCTTCCTACAATCGACCAAACTCATCACCATAGATCCATAGCCATTCGACATCAACATAAATCCCAAAAGAAAATAACTTGAACCAAAAGAGATCGTCTCCTTTACCTTAGACTGACAGATTCGGCCACCAACCAGCAAGATTCGGCACACACTAGAGATATTTAGGGATTTCGGCTACTTCACAAATAGAACAAAGAAAGAGAGTTTAAGATTTCGTTCTACAAAGAATAGAGAAATTAAAGTAGAGAAAACGGCAAGTGAGATTTCGGCACTAGCTGAATCGGTTGAAGAAAAGAAGAAGAAACAATGCTCACCAGAAAGATTTGGCTATGGATCCAAAAGAGAAGAAAAGAAGAAATCGCAAGAGGGAGAGGGATGATGGTTTCGAATAGAAGAAAAGAAGAAGATTTGTGTATTTCGGCACAATGAGATTGAAGGAAAAGAAAGAAATCGAATGGGGAAAAGAATGTTGATTTCGGCTTTTGAGCAAAATAGAGAAAAGAAAGTAGAGAGAATTCAGCTTGACCTTTGAGAGAAATGAAATGCGCAAAGATGCTATGAAATTTCGGTTTGACACAAGATAGGAGAAAAGAATTCGGCTAAGACTTGCACAAAGAAAAAAAATTTGAAGAAAGCGTTCCAAAAGCACTCCCCTAGCTAGCCGATTATAGCCACTCCCCAAGGCACATTCGGCCACCACCTAAGGAACCGAAAGCCGCATGCTTCCCCTGCCCACAACACCTTCAAAATTTCAGCTAAACACATCCTAACTCCCCTCAAACACATGCCGTCCCCTTCATCCCTCCTTGAATTCCTCTCTTCCACTCATTCAAACGAATTTGAATGAGTCAAACTCCTATAATTCCTCTCTCCCACATTTTGAATTTGTTGACTCAATCCACATCCATCCAATGAGTCCTTCCCGAGTCCATCTCCTCTTTGCTCCTGGCGTCAAAAATAAATGCACAAAGAGAGTTTTTCGCAGCTCGAACCAAGGCCCTCTTAGCTCCCTGTGGCGTCACCTCCCCAAGCCTCAGTAGCGCCTCCCTTGCCACTTTTCCACTGTCTTATTTGTGTCAAGACATTCCAACCATTCCTCTTATCACCTAACCCCCTTGGCTCCCCCTTCCAAGTCTTCAAAACAAAATTTTTTACCATGACTCAGGCCTTCCCCGAGCTCATGCCTGGACCCCCAAAACACCCTAAACTAGCACAACCAACATATTATCACATGCAACACACAAAAATGCAGAGACCCCGATTTAAGGATGTTACAGTTCTACCCCCCTTAAAAAATAATTTCGGCCTCGAAATTACCTGGTCAAAATAGTTGAGGGTATTGCTGCCGCATCACATCCTCTCCGGTTCCCACGTGGCCTCCTCCGTACCATGGTCTCGCCATAATACTTTCATCAAAGGCCCGACTTCTTACGCAGAACTTTGACATCCCGATCCAAAATCCGCACTGGTTCCTCCTCGAAAGACAAGTCTGAGCTCACCTCTATCTCCTCCACTGGCACAATATGCGACGGATCTGATTGATGCGCTTAAGCATGGAGACATGAAATACATCATGAATCTGACTTAACTCGACGGCAACTGGAGTGGTAAGCTACTGGTCCCACTCGCTTCAACATCGTATACGGCCCAATAAATCTAGGGCTTAGCTTGCCCTTTTGACCAAACCTCAACACTTTCTTCCACGGCGATACCTTCAGAAAGACCTTGTCACCCACTGCGAACTCTATATCCCTACGATTGAGATCGGCATAAGACTTCTGCCTGTCCAACGCTTCCTTCAGACGAGTCCGAATCACCTTAACCTTATCCTCTGTTTCAGCAACCAACTCCAGACCCAACACCTGCGTTCACCCGATTCGCCCAACACGTAGGAGTACGACACTTACGTCCATATAATGCCTCATATGGTGCCATCGGATACTCGCTTGATAACTGTTGTTGTACGCGAACTCCGCCAATGGTAGATATTCCTCCCAACTACCGCTAAAATCCAGAACACAACCCCTTAACATATCTTCTAGGATTTGAATTACCCTTTCGATCGCCCTCCGTCATGGATGAAAAGCCGTCTTTGAAGTCCAACCTCGTGCCCAATGCCTGATGCAATGCTTTCGAACCTTGACGTGAATCTGGGATCCCTATCTGAAATAATCGACACCGGTACCCCATGTAATCACACTATCTCCGCTACATACAACTTAGCCAGCCTTTGTAGTGAATAATCAACCCGAACTGGTATAAAATGGACCGACTTTGTCAGACGATCAACAATTACCCAGACTGAATCCTTCTTGCTAGGCGTAAGGGGTAGCCCACCGACGAAATCCATCGTAATCCTTTCCCACTTCCATCTGCGGAATCTTTACCGGCTACAATAAACCCGACGGTGGTGGTGCTCACTTTAAACTCATCGGCATGTCAGACACTTACTCACGAATTCAGTTACTTCCTGCTTACGACCCGGCCACCAGAATTGTTCCCGCAAATCTCGATACATCTTGCTACCCCCAGGATGCATAGCGTAAGGGCTGCTATGAGCTTCCTGGAGAATTCGATGCCTCAACTCAACGTTCTTCGGCATACATACTTTCCCTTGAAAACACAGCACTCCATCAATGCCCAAACTGTAACCTTCAACTTCACCATTTTGCACTTGCAACCTCCGAGCACTCAGAACCTCATCCGCCAGCTGTCTCTCCTTAACCTGATCTACCCAAGTCGGCCTTACTTGTAATTCTACCAATAGACTCTCGTCGTCATGCAGACTAAGGTGAGCAAACATCGCCCTCAGATCCGTTACCACCTTGCGGCTCAACGCGTCAGCCACTACATTAGCCTTACCCAGATGGTATTCAATCGAGCAGTCATAGTCCTTTAACAACTCGATCCACCTCTGCTGCCTTAAATTCAAATCCTTCTGAGTCAAGAGGTACTTCAGACTCTTGTGATCCGTGTAGACTACCGACTTCTCCCCATACAAGTAATGCCTCCAAATCTTCAGGGCGAAAACCACTGCATCCAACTCTAGATCATGTGTCGAGTAATTACCTTCGTGAGGTCTTAACTGTCGAGACGCATACGCTACTACTTTCCCCTCTTGCATCAGCACACATCCTAAGCCAGTATGCGATGCATCACAATAAACCGTAAACTCTTTCCCTGTTTCAGGCTGTATCAAAATCGGAGCTTCTGTCAGAATTCTCTTTAACTTGTCAAAACTTTCCTGCTGTCTATCCGTCCACACAAATTGAACCCCTTTTCTCAACAACTTGGTCAACGGCGCTGCAATCAAAGAAAACCCTTCCACAAATCTTCTGTAATATCCTGCCAAACCCAGAAAACTCTGAATTTCTGCTACCGACTTAGGTGGTTTCCAATCTAACACCGCCTCAATCTTCCGAGGGTCCACTCTAATCCTCTCAGCCGACACCACATGACCCAAGAAAGTTACCTCCTTAACCCAAAACTCGCACTCACTAAACTTGGCAAATAGTTGCTTCTCCCTCAGAATCTGTAGAACCACCCGCAGATGCGCATCATGTTCCTCCTCAGATTTCGAGTATACCAAAATGTCGTCTATAAATACCACGACGAACCGGTCCAAGTACAGCTGAAACAGCTGATTCATCATGTCCATAAACGCTGCCGGTGCATTGGTCAACCCGAACGGCATTACCAAAAACTTGTAGTGCCCATAACGAGTGCGAAACACCGTATTATGAATATCAGCCTCCTTCACTTTGAGTTGATGATACCCCAACCTAAGATCTATCTTAGAGAAAATCGATGAACCCTTAAGCTGATCAAACAAGTCGTCTATTCTCGGCAACGGATACATGTTCTTGATCGTCAACTTATTCAGCTGGCGGTAGTCTATGCACATCCGCATTGTGCCGTCTTTCTTCTTAACAAAGAGCACAGCGCTCCCCAAGGTGATACACTTGGTCGAATGAAACCCGGTCCAACAATTCCACGAATCGTGCCTTGGGTTCCACTAATTCCTTGGCGCCATCCTATACGGGGCAATAGACACCGGCGCGGTTCCGGTAATGATCTATACCGAACTCAACTTCACGGTCGGGAGGCGGCCCGAAAGTTCTTCTCGGGAATACATCGAGAAAATTCCCTCACCGCTCGGACATTCCCCACAGCCCGATTCCTTGGCCTCCAAAGCACACACATGCACCATGAACGCCTCACAACCCTTCCTCACCATTTTCTCTCACTTTCTTGAGTAGATACAACGTTAGATAGATAATCTCTTCTATTACCTATCATTACCACCTCTTCACCTTCAATTGTCCTCAAAACCATGCGCTTAGCCGCGCAATCCAAACTTGCATGGTACTTCACTTGCCAATCCATCCCGAGAATCAGATCGAACTCCCCGAACGACAGTTCCATTAGATCAGCCAAGAACACTACCCCTTGGAGTTCTAAGGGTACATCCCTATACAGTTTACTTACTTCTACTGAGTGACCTAAAGGGCTTATTACTGTCATCTCCCTATAAGTAATCTCAAAGTCTAAGTCCATAGTTTCCACTATACTACTGGCAACATACGAGTGCATCGAACCACCATCTATCAAAGCAGTATAAGGCAGTCCAAAAATTAAGAACGTATCGATTATGATGTTCGGTGCGCCGCCTTCCTCTCGATGCCTCGCTGCGTAGACCAACCCAGTGTCTCCTTCGTGCTCCCAAAGACCTCGCCGGTGCTCGCGGCCTCGTCCCGAACCATTACCTCCCTAGCCGAACCGCGACCCTCCGTGGTCGCTTGACCATCCTTCGAATCGTGTATGACCCCGATCCCGCATCAAGCCTAGCTGACCTCTGCGGACAATCCCTCACTCGGTGCCCCATTGACCCACACTCGAAGCACCCTCTGTTTTCAGTCCAACATTCCCCCGTGTGAGACTTCCCACATCGAGCACACCGTGGCGGCCACTGAGTAGCAGCAGCAGCAGGCCTCACAGCTTGATTCGGCCCACCATATCTAACCCTTTTCTGCTGATTCCCGGCAGACCCTGATGACCTAGAACTCCTCTTATTCCAACTCCTATCCTGGTTCCGTCTCACTGACTGTTTTACCTCCTCAGCAACCTTAGCCTTCTCTACCAAGACCGCAAATTCTCTCTCCTACTGTGGAGCAATCAATATCCGCAGCTCATCTCTCAACCCATCCTTAAATCTTACACAGCGCTCATGTTTCGTGCCTACAATACCCCGTGCATACCGACTTAACCGAAGAAATTTCGCCTCATATTCTGATACTGACTTATTTCCCTGAACCAAATTCAGGAACGCCTTACGCTGCACACCGATGTAACTAGCCCCGATGTATTTTCTCTAATAAGCTGCCCTAAAGAAATCCCAAGTGATGTCGTCCGCCATTGCTCCATCCCTAACCGTGAGCCACCATTGATATGACTCATCTCGGAGAAGAGATACTATACCCTTCAACTTCTCCTCAGTCGTAAAATCCAAGTCGTCCATGATACGTTCTATCGCCTCCAGCCAATACTCCACCGTATTGGGAGCCACACCAGATACACCTCTGAATACCTCCGCGCCATCAGCCCGGAGTCGCTCGGACACAGATTTTTGAGCTCCCATTCCAACGCCTGCACTCGCGACTCTCTCCAGAACCCGCAGCATCGCCTGCGACACTGCGTCATCACCACCCATCTGATCCTAAAATTCCACGCCCACAGCTGGCGGCGGTGGTACCTCGCTCTCCGACCTATGTCCGGACTCTCTGGGATTTCGACCTTTGTCATCCTACCTCTACCTCGTCCACGTGTATTACGCCCACGTCCTCGTGCACTCATGACTATCATTCATGAATTGATCTGGTTTAAAAGTTTTATACGTTAGACTTATTCAACTGTTATTAAAGCACAGTCTTATGAATAGTTTAGTACGGGGATTATTTTCGTTGGTTCACACACAATCCTAAGGTTCCAGTCTCTCTAAAGTGATTCCCTATTACTATTAGTCAAAGCATCATCATTACAAGCATATAAACAATAGTTAGGGGTACTTACCTGGACGGATCGGTGCCGGAGACTCAGTGCCATGCTTTCCCAACCGTACCTTTCCCAAAAACCTTTCATAACCCATTTTAAACATTTTTGGGCCTTGGGCCCACAGTCGAGCTTTTAAACCTGGCTCTGATACCAAAATTGTAACACCCAAACCCGGTCAACACGCTACGACTGAATTCGGCATGTCACAGGGTAAAAATAAAAAAAAAACTCTTTTGAGAAAAGTCATTTGTCAATCCTTGTTTTGGAAAACCGTTTGATTTCATGAAATCCTGAGTGAGTTTAAAATAGTAAAGTTAAAAATCGTTTTGTATTTGAACATAGAGAAAAACTTAATTTGGAGAAAGTCTGAGTTAGTTTGTTGTCTTCATTTGTTTGTTATTACCCGATGGTAAAGTTTGGAAAATCCCGATAAGATGTATAATTTTCAAAACGTTGATTTTACTGAGTTATTTGAGCATGCTATGTTATTAACTTAAGCACAAAGATGATAAAACTTAAAGCGAGATAATCAAGACCCGAGATAATAAAATTTAGCGGCCTTATTACAAATCCAAAACCAAATTTAAAAGTAAATTAACCCAAAATAGTAATTGAAATAAAACCCAAAAACATAGCGCATGGCCACCTCGAGTCCACCCGACTCCACATCCGCGATCTATGCCTCATCTGCAAAATGTAAGGGAAAGGGGTGAGTCACCGAGACTCAGTGCATAAATCCCCATCCTGATAATAACAAGGCACTTACACAATTCATAAGTCAATATGCAAATCATGCAACCCAACCTAACCATCCGAACTCCTGTGTCTACCCCGTGTGGTCAAAACCACTGGTGACCGTAGTCACAAATCATATGGTGGGGCCAACCCACCGTGTGGTCAAAACCATTGATGACAATCCCGTAATCAACATGTGGGGCCAACCCACTGTGGTACCAAACCACTGGGATGAGTCACAATAATCCATGTGTGGTCAAAACCACTGAGACTTAGTCACAAATCATATGGAAAGCGAGGCCAACCCACTGTGTGGTCAAAACCACTGGTGACAGTCTAAATCATCCTTCCCCCTCCTCTCAACATACCCATCATCATGAACACATTTTCCATGGCATATTGACATGTTTATAATGCAAATATCACATAGCATAGCATAATCAAATGGTATAACTGCATATATCGATAATCAATCAACAAGGGACTTACCCGGAGTCCACGCTTATACCCAAAAGGGTAACACACCGATTTCAAAAGTTATTTCGTCTTTTAACAGTAAACACAATTAGAAAATTAACTAATGGAGTGTGTAAGTGTTACACACCTGGTTAGTCGCGAGTCTAACGAATCCCAAAAACTAAGATCTACCCACGAATCGAGAGAATCCCAGAAATCCAATCGCTTGCCTTCACCCTTCCTACATTCGGCCAACACCATATCATTAACCAAGAACCATTCGGCTTAACCAAGAAATCTCGAAGGATATAACGCACAGAGATAACCACCCCTACCTAGATCGACAATACCTGAGCTTTTAGGCTTAAATCACAAGCCACTCGAATCCCAGAGATCCACAGAATGTGGCTACACTCCTTCCTACAATCGGCCAAACTCATCACCATAGATCCAATAGCCATTCGGCATCAACATAAATCCCAAAAGAAAATAACTTGAACCAAAAGAGATCGTCTCCCTTACCTTAGACTGACAGATTTGGCCACCAACCAGCAAGATTCGGCACACACTAGAGATGTTTAGGGATTTCGGCTACTTCACAAAATAGAACAAAGAAAGAGAGTTTAAGATTTTGGTCTACAAAGAATAGAGAAATGAAAGTGGAGAAAACGACAAGTGAGATTTTGGCACTAGCTGAATCGGTTGAAGAAAATAAGAAGAAACAATACTCACCAGGAAGATTCGACTATGGATCCAAAAGAGAAGAAAAGAAGAAATCGCAAGATGGAGAGGGATGATGGTTTCGAATAGAAGAAAAGAAGAAGATTTGTGTATTTCGGCACAATGAGATTGAAGGAAAAGAAAGAAATTGAATGGGGAAAAAAATGTTGATTTCGGCTTTTGAACAAAATAGAGAAAAAAAGTAGAGAGAATTCGGCTTGACCTTTGAGAGAAATGAAATGCCCAAAGATGCTATGAAATTTCGGTTTGACACAAGATAGGAGAAAAGAATTCGGCTAAGACTTGCTCAAAGAAAAAAATGGAAGAAAGAGTTCCAAAAGCACTCCCCTAGCTAGCCGATTATAGCCACTCCCCAAGGCACATTCGGCCACCACCTAAGGAACCCAAAGCCACATGCTTCCCTTGCCCACAACACCTTCAAAATTTCGGCTACACACAACCTAACTCCCCTCAAACACATGTCGTCCCATTCATCCCTCCTTGAATTCCTCCCTTCCATTCATTCAAACGAATTTGAATGAGTCAAACTCCTATAATTCCCCCTCTCCCCACATTTTGAATTTGTTGACTCAATCCACATCCATCCAACAGAGTCCTTCCTGAGTCCATCTCCTCCTTGCTCCTGGCGTTAAAAATAAATGCACAAAGAGAGTTTTCTACAGCTCGAACCAAGGCCCTCTTAGCTCCCTGTGGCGTCACCTCCCCAAGCCTCAGTAGCTCCTCCCTTGCCACTTTTCCACTGGCTTATTTGTGTCAAGACACTCCAACCATTCCTCTTATCACCTAACCCCCTTGGCTCCCCCTTCCAAGTCTTCAAAAAAAATTTTTACCATGACTCAGGCCTTCCCCGAGCTCATGTCTGGACCCCCAAAACACCCTAAACTAGCACAACCAACATATTATCACATGCAACACACAAAAATGCAGAGACCCCGATTTAAGGATGTTACACAAAGCTTACTCTCTTTCTTTTCCCTTGTCTTATAGAGTAAAGGTGTTGAATCGAGATACGAGGATCATTTGGAAGATCGCCCACACTATCAGCACACTCTGGTACATTAGACTTAATGTTTTGTATATGGCATGTATAGGGGCTAGACAAGTTAGTGGATTTTGTTGTAAATGGCAAAGATGTGTTGGCCTTTAGATGGATAGTGTATTTTGTATAATGTCATGGTTGTTGGCTATTACATTATATGAAAGAAAGATGTTGTTTTCTATGTGAGATTGCACTTCATTTGAGTTGTTTATGGATGTGTTGTATGAGTACATGTTGTGTAAGCTATAAGGGTGAAAAGAGCTTAGCAAATAGCTTTGTTCTTGGCCATGTGGATAGATACACGGGGGTGTGTCTAGGCCATGTGTGACACACGGTCAGCCCACGGGCGTGTGCTTTGGCCGTGCGTCCCCTGCATGTTAGTATGTTAAAACAGAATAGACCACGGACTAGCCACACGGGCGTGTGTCTAAGGCATGTGGGATTAATCAGTGTTGGCCATGGGCTAGCCACACGGGCGTGTGTCTAGACTCTAGGCCGTGTTAAAGTAGTCAGTGTGCACCACGGGTGGTAAGCACGGGCGTGTGCCTTGGCCGTGGGGCATTGGCGCGAATCGTCGGGTTTTAGGCACACGGCTTTTGCGGACATGGGCGTGTGTTCATGCACGGGCGTGTCTAATCTTGCACGGGCGTGTGAGACCTGTATAAAAGAGAAAAATTTTAAGATTGGAAAAAGTTTCGATTTAGTCTCGAGAGCCCTCGTGTGTATGAGTGAGGCCTCGTAAGTTGAGAATAAGGTTGTTGAGATGACTTCAAAAAGTAGTTACGACGAGCCTAAGTGGCGATCAAGTGGTTTGAGTTCGGTAACGCCTCAGGCCCGGTTCTGACGTAGAACCCGGGTAAGGGGTGTTACACGTATTATAATCCACTTTATCAAGAAATCCATTTTCTCATGACAAACTCTTCTATTTAGCAATCAAATTTGAATCAACACCTCTTTTCTATGATGTGAATGAAATGCAATCAAAACAAAAGAGAACACGTTAGCACAAGAGAAATAAATAACAAAACAGGGCACCTATCTGGGTGACCACTAGGGTTTGGCACAGTTCTACCTAGGGTAAGCCCTTAGGTTTTCTACATGTGGTTTAGCTCTAAAGTTGAGGTACCCGAACCAGCAGATTCCTCGATCCTCACCCATTATAGGCTCATATGGATCGAGTTCAGTTCAGGGGAATACATTTCCCTATGGCTATGCGGAGGTGAAAACCTCACGAAGACATAGGTACGGATGTATCCCAAAAGCAGTCCACTAGCCTATGCGGAGGTGAAAACCTCACGAAGGCATAGTTTCTCACTCCCACTTAAAAGGTGTGACCACAACGGTCATGCAATGCAATGTGTGCAAGAAGATAATAATTATATGTTCAAATCAAAATTTTTATTTTCAAATCAAATTTTCAAGTTTCCAACAAAGGACAAAAAATAATCAATTTTACGGCTTGACTCTCTTATGTCTCCAGTGGAGTCGCCAAGCTGCCGAAACCATTTTTATATTTTAGAAAACGGGGTTGACTTTTAAAATGAAAATGGAGTCGCCACCAATCTTTTTTGGGGTGTGATCGGATCACCTCAAGATTGATCGTTAAAACCTTTTGATTTATTAAAACGATAGTTTGGGTCTACAAAATTTAGAAAAATAGGTTCGGGAGTCGGTTACGCACGAGGAAGGATTAGCACCCTCGTGACACCCAAAATTGGTACCTAATTGATTATTTAATGTCTTTATGTCGAGATTTTGAAAAGATTTTTAAAATACAATTCCTTTTAAAGAATGTTTGTATAACCCGTTTTGGAATATTAAGACTCTTTTATTCCAAAAGGATAAAATATCACATCCAGTACGTTAGGGTGCGACATTTTAACCCCTGAAACTAAGATTATCCCTTAATTTCCCAAAACCGAAATTAAAAGGATATTTAGTTATTTGTACGAACGAAAAACTAAAACCCAACACGTTAGGGCACAATTTCTCGAACTTCCAAACATGAAACATTGCCTTGTTTTCAAAAGCCTTATCTCAAGATAACATAATGTCACATCCAGTGCGTTAGGACACAATATTTTGAATTCTCGAGAATAAGTTTTTTTTAACCCATGCTTTGAATTTTAAAAAGAAAATAATAGGTTCTTTAGATTTGATGAGAAAAATCGAAATCCAATAAGTTAGGGTACGATTTCTTTCGAACCTTAGAACACGGAGTATTTGCTTATTTCAAAATAAAAATTTTAATGCATTGAGTAATGTGTGATTTGATTGTAGTAAAATGGAAGATGGGGTATAGTATAAATACTTAATAGGATAGAAACAAGGGTAATAACGTAAATAACAAAAATAAAAGCAGAGATAATACAATAAAATAACATTTAAAATCAACAATCTATACGAAATAACTGGAAAAGGGATAAATAAATAAAAGAAAATAATAGCAAAAATAAAAGCTAATAGTAAATTGATAAATAAATAAATATTATATACTAATTTTAAAAAATAAAATAATCATAATAGTAAAAAATGATAATAATAATAACATGTATTAATAAACAAATAGTAATAGTAAAAATATAAAAAAAATAATAGAAATAATAAAAATAGCAATAATAATGTCGATGATAAAATAATAATAATAATAATAGTAATAATAATAATAAATATAATAATGAAAATAATAATAGATGTAATAGTAAAAATAAAAATAGTATTAATAATAAAATAATAGTAATAACATTAAGATTAATAGTAATAATAATAAAAATAGTAGTGAAAATAGAAAAAAATAAATAGCAATATTGAAAGTGATAATAATAGTAATATTAATAATAATAACAATAATAATAATAATGAAGGTAATATATGTTAATGTACAAATAATAGTAAAAATAAAATTAATAATAGAAATTAAAAAATAAAATTAATAATGAAATAACAAAATTGATGGAAATGATACACATAAATATAAAAACAAATTAATAAATAAAGAATACTGTATTAAATTGAAATTGGGATAAAATTGAGAGCCTAAATTGTAAATAAAACATTTAAAGGACTAAATTAAGAGAAAAATAAAATTAAAGATCTAAATTTTAAAAAAGGAACGAATTAGGACCCCATTGCAATGCGCGACCGAAGTGGGAGGATTAAAAGAGAAATTATCCCTTCCCTTCAAAACGACGACACTCTTCAGGGGGGTCAAAATGGAATAAAAACAAACTTATAGGTCAAATTAAAAGCCAAAAGAAACCCAATTGAAATAGACTGAAAATGCGGAAGGGCTAAAAGCGCAAATAGCCCTTCCGCTACAAAAACACGCGGATCCTTGGGTTAATCGGGTCGGGTTATGGGTCAGAGACCAAAATGACGTTGTTTTAGTCTCTAGCCCTAGACTCAAAAACGATGTTGTTTCAAGGGTATTATAAATACCAAAATATCCTTTAAAAAAAACATTCTTCCTTTTTTTTTAAAAAAAAGCTGAAGTTGCTCTCATCTCTCCCTCTCTCCAGGAGATTTCCGGCAGGCCATCCGGTGAGACTCCGACACAGTCACCGCCATTCACTGCCGTCGTCGGCCGCCACCGGCCACCGTTAGTAGGGAAAAATAACACGAGAGGTCCTTGTACAACAGAGTCAGGACCAATTTAGTCCATGTACTATAAGAGAGAGTGCAAAAAAGGACAATTAAGACGAAATTGACTATTTACGTTAATAAAATATTAGGACACGAGCAATTCAGTCCCTTTCAAATTTAAATAGGGTAATCTAGTCCCTATATTATTCAAATGTGAGGAATGAGGGATAATTGAATTGGGGGTTAACTCCTCTCGTTTGTAAAAAAAATTATGTGGTTCAGAGAGAAACAAGATAGATGCAAATGTGAAAAAATACATCTACACAATATAATCATTAGTTGGTGGAATTTCATCAACTAAAAACATAAATAATTCAAACAACTTTATATCAAATAATAAAGTTTATAAACATTCAAACATATTTAATTAATAGTTTTTAGTAATTTTGCAATGTCACTAACCCCGAATTTCTACTTTAAAATATACTTTGCAAATTTTAAATAAATAATTTTGTACTACTCCGCCAATCGACCCAAGTGTCAAATCCACTAGGTAGGTGGCTTACCTATTGGGCTTTTATAGTATACAAGGTGAAATATGGGCACTTGGGCAGCACTTGTTCTTTCCTAATTGGTTTGAACTTTCAATATAAAAAAGGACATAAAAATTCAAAAAAATAATATAAACTATCCCTATAGGGTTTGGATTTTAAGTTATAACGATTTGATTTTCTATGCATTTCATTACATTGAAAACAAAAGAAGGTCTTGCATAGTCTAGGTTGTTGATGTCATCTTCGTTAAGATGCATTTTCTAAAGGCCCGAGTAACATTCTCAAAACCAACAATTCATTGTCTTATACAAACCACGTGGTCTATCTTTTTCAGTAAAACAAAGAAAAGAGAAAAAATTCTATTGAAATCCATATACGATAGAATTGATTTAAAATATATATTACTTTCAATTATCGAGTATATTAAAATAACTCAGAAAGTTCTTTTATGTACAAAAATATTTTAAGATACGATAGAGTTTATGAAAATTCACAAAAGAGATTTAGGATTTTTGAGCGAAAGTAGATAGGTCCTCTCCAGAAAATTTTGGAAGAAACTAATGTGGGAAACTTTTTCTAAAAAGCTACTACCGTCGACACAGAATTTCTAACATTTCAAGATTAATGATAGGTTTAATTATTGCAATAATATAATTCCCGCAGACTTCCTCAACATGTAATATTTACTTGTTGAAATGTTATTAAAAATACAATTTTCCTTGTAACAAAACCCACATTCCTCTTCCATTAACAATTTGGACAACAAGACATAAAAGCTAAAGCAACAATACAAGCCTTTAATTTGGAATTTGAATGGTAGATGGCCCAAAAGTGGTTTTAAAAAGAAATTTTCATGCCAACTAACGAGTTGGAATCATTATCTCGATCGTAGTTGAAATGGAACAAGTTACAGCTGCAAAACTGTAACTTTTAAACAAAATGATAATGATGCCTTTACCACGATTAAATTTCCTAACAAATTTTAAATTCATATCTAATTGTAACAAACTTTTAATACACGCATATATATAAACACATGCGTGATTACAATTGCATTACCCTCAATTCTTCCTGCTCATTCCTACTATTTAGATATCGTGAATATGGATTTGAAATGCATATTCAGCCTAGCAATCCTTGTTTCCCAGATATCGCTTTCATCGACACAAAATGTGAACGTTGTGATTCAAGGAGCAACATCAATTGCTGAAACATATGAGAACTTTGTATGCGCTACATTGGATTGGTGGCCTATTGAAAAATGCAACTACAATCAATGTCCTTGGGGAAAATTTGGACTTTTAAATTTGGTAAGAATTTTTATTTTGTGTGTATGAACAATGTCTTTTACATAAAATTTGACTTTTCTTTTATTTTATGTTTTCCGTAGGATTTGAAAAAGAATGGTCTAATAAATGCAATAAAAGGTGAGTTCTACGTATATAATATTATATGTTTCTATCACTAATTCATCCATGGTAGTCCATACCCTAAGAATGAAAAAATAGATTGCAAATATTGCGATTCGGATACTGTTAAAAGCCACCTCATAAGAGTGGTTGTGTGAACGAGTTGGACTAAATTTGGTTCAACGCTGGTAAGAACAATTTCAAACTAATTTTTAAAATTACTTTCAGCATTAAATCCTTTAAGAATCAAAGTTGGTGGGTCGTTGCAAGATCAAGTGGTGTACGGAGTAGGAGGAGTTAAGAATTGCCCCAATTTCATGAAAAATGAAGATAGTTTATTTGGATTCTCTCAGGGCTGCCTTCCCATGGAAAGATGGGACGAACTCAATAAATTTTTCAATCAAACTGGGTTGGTATTTCTATTTATTGCGAAAAAGAGTTAAGTATTCCCTTTTTTTTCTTAGTAAAGACATTGACTTTATTGATATGACATTTTGAAGAGTAAAGGTTACATTCGGGTTGAATGCTATTCTCGGAAGAAACCAGTCACAAATCGAAAAGAGTCTTTGGGTTGGCGATTGGAAATCGCAAAATGCAAGGGATTTCATGAAGTATACTATTTTCAGGGGATACAAAGTTGATTCTTATGAATTTGGTAACTAAATTTGTTTTCCCGAAGCTCTGCACGAGATTAATTTCCATTATATTTTTCGAATTGTATTTTAATCAATTTATCATTTTAGGAAATCAACTCATGAAGCTGGGATGGGTGCAAGTGTTGAGGCTGAACAATATGGAAAAGACATAGTAGTACTTAAGAATCTAGTGAAAGAATTACACCCAGATCCCAAAACTCAACCAAAGGTTCTAGGTCCTAGCGGTTATTATGATGAGAAATGGTTCAATTCCTTCCTAGAAGTTTCAGGACATGAAGTTGTTGATGGAGTTACACACCATATCTATAATCTTGGACCTGGTATCCAAATATGTCTCAATTTAGTGTTTATCGAAGAGGTTTTAGAGGCTTACTTATTACTAGTAGGGTCAGTTTCTTAATTTGATGGATGCATATGCAGGTGATGATCCAAACATGATTACCAAGATTCAAGATCGATCTTACCTAAATCAAGTTGCCCAAACCTATAAAGGTGTTTTGAATATTGTCAACAAGTTTGAACCGCAGTCGGGAGCTTGGGTTTCTGAATCTGGCGGAGCTCTTAACGGCGGTGCTAAAGATTTGTCCCCAACCTTTGCTGATGGATTTTGGTAATATTTTTCTCTCCTTTTCTTCTAACTCTACCTTTCTTTTTTGTAATAAAACACTCGTTCAAACTTTTCTCCCTTAACAGGTATTTTGATCAATTGGGAATGGCTTCAATCTACAATCACAAGGTCTTCTGTAGGCAAACTCTCATCGGTGGAAATTATGCTTTACTTAATACTACAACATCTATTCCCAATCCAGATTACTACGGGTCCGTATCTTCACACAGATAGTGTGAGCCTTATCCTTGGTTTTTTCCCCTATAGCAGCCAACATAATTCATCTTATCAATTTGTTTCGTTTCTAGTGCACTTCTATGGCATCGACTTATGGGAAGTACTGTACTTACCGTAACTCAAGAGTCTAACCCAAATTTGCGTGTATATGCTCACTGTGCAAAGAAAAAGGTATGCCACCTTTGATAGAGTGAACTTTTCGTTTTTCAAATTATTTATTTTTATTAAATGTTATCTGCATCATTTTCTCTCTTCCAGCCTGGGATTTCTATCATTTTTATTAACTTGTCAAAGGATAGCTCGTTCAATGTCACCCTTTCAAATTACGAACATCTTGAATTTAAAGGTTCCAGAATAGAGAAGAGTATCATTTGGTCGCGCTTATTGGAAATATACAAGGTCAAATTGTGTTCTTTGAATGACGTTCCAATGGTTCCAATGAAACATTCGAAATTCCTACGATGGAGCCAAAGCTTGTCAATGCTTCCACACCCATCTCTATTGCAGCTCATTCCATAGTCTATGTAACCATCAGAGACTTTCAAGTCCCTGCCTGTGCTTAAATTACATCATTTTGTTATCTAAAATGTAATACCCTCAAACTTTGCTCGAACTTTTAGAACGTGATAAGAGTTTCTAATTTATTTTTCAGTTGTTACTATTGTTCTTAGTTATGTATGAATGTTTAAATTTTAGTTTCCTTCTAACTTTGCCCATGCGTTATGACCAGATCTGACATGTCACTTGAGAAAAAAAACATGTTAAATTTTAGGAGGTGTAACATCCTGAATTTTTGGGTCTATGCATTTAATGGGTGAATATGTGTAATGAGTTAATTTGAGCATTAGGGGTCCAAATTGGGCTCAAGATTGGGCTGAAGCCTTAGTTAAATTTTTGTTTAGGCACTATAGGGTTTAAAAGATGGTATCTGAGTTTAAAATATCAAAATGGGCTTGTGGCCCAGTGTTTAGTGGCGCCACTTAGGGAGCAAGGAGGTGACGCCACACAAGAGAGTAAGGGGCCCAAATTTAAGTTAAATGGAGCCCAACTCTTTTAATTTAAGTTAGCTAAATTTCGGCATTAGGGTTAGGTAGAGTGGACGGCAACAAGGCTCAAAAATAGGAGGATTTATGTGAATGGGATAATGTAGATAATATAGTTGATAATATGGAAGGAAAAAGAAAAGGAGAAAAGATAGGAGCTATCTACAAGGCTAGAGTTGGCGAAATTCCATCACCTAGAGAAGTGAAGAAATCGGTTTCTTTATGGAAAAGGGGTGCTGAATTTTCCCTTTTATTTGATTAATTTTTAGTTATCGGGAAGGGCACTTTCGGTTTTTCATAGGTGAGTGCCGAAATTTCTATAAATAGGGAGGGTTCTCTTCTTTATTTTTCGGCATTTAGGGTTTCCACTTTTTCTTTCTCTTCTTTCTTCTAAAAGCCGAAAACTCCATTATTCTCTTCTCTTCTTTCTTCTAAAAAGCCGAAAGCTGAAAACTCCATTATTCTTTTCTCTTCTTTCTTCAACTAAAAGCCGAAACTACTTAGATTTCTTCTTATCATCTTCTCTTCTGATCTTCTCAAAAAGCCAGAATCTCTAAGGGGTAGTCGAATTCTCTGCGTTAAGGTGAGTGCCGATTTTCCTATCTCTTCAATATCTCTTTCAGTTTTTAAGAGACAAGGCCGAATAGCCACTTGGTTGTTAAGGCTACCGAATGAAGCTAATTTTTCCTCTCTTTTGCGTTTGGGCGGCATTCCGGGATTTGAAGGAAACCTGATCATCTAGATTTAAAAGCCGAAAATCGCTAGTATTTAATTCCAGGATTTCAAGGTAAGGGGTTCTCTTTAGATTTCCGTTAGATTCGCTATCGTATAAGTAATCTTAACCAAATGTTTTGGTTTAACAACCCTATTTCATTATAGTAGTTCTGACAAGGACTTTTGATGGAATCAAACATGGATCAGGCAAAGGAGAGGATTGGGTCCGTAAACTCAATCCTTAAATTTAAGAAACGAAGTGTGTCGTAGATTCGAGATTGGCCACCGGGCTGTGGACCCGCTTTCCCGAATGTAATAGTAGGCAAGTAGCAGTTGTATCGACTTCTGATAGTGTCGACATAGAGAGTGTCGTTCTAACGGTAATTAGGTGTGTAGATCTCTAACACACTAGTAATCTGTACTAAATATATGTTATGGGCTAAAAAGGGAAAAAGGCTGTATAGTAATCTGTACTAAATATATGTTATGGGCTAAAAGCCTAGGAAAAAGGTGTATAGTAATCTGTACTAAATATATGTTATGGGCTAAAAGCCAAAAAAGGTTGTCTAGTCGGATTCGGATTACCCAAAAAGGGTAGGCAAGGGATGCAGTACGTAATCATATAAACTTCTATGTGTATCGATGTATGTGATAGATCGTGAACTTTTAGGTAGTATATTGTTTTGATTCTCGCATGTATGTATGCATGGGATGGGATTGATATGATGAAGGGGAAGAAGGTCGCATAGCGATCGGTGGCTTTGCCAAATAGGTCACATAGTGATCGGTCTTTATGATAGGCGACAAATTGTCGAAATACTACGATGTATTATTAAGGTCGCATGGCGATCGGTGGCTTTGCCACATAGGTCACACATGATCGGTCTTTAAGACAAAAAGACAATTGGCCGATATGGTGTGTAGCGGTTGGAGGGTTGATTGTAGAAATCCCCAAGGTGTGATGGTTGGTACGGGTTGGTGTGTAGAGGATGGATTTCTAGGCTGGGATGGGCCATGATGCATATATAGTTACCCTTGTATACGGGCGAAGGCCATAATGTGTTTGTGGGCCAAGTCTTTGATGTGTTTTCGGGATTTACACACTAAGTCTTGGTGACTCACCCTATTATTTTTTTCCTAACCTTTCAGATGAGCAGTAGATCGTGGACAAGGGAGCCGAGGCGGACTCGAGGGGCCAACAAGTCTTTTATTTATTAAATTTCCATTTTATTTTAAGTTTAAATTTTGGAATTATTTGATGTAATAAGGCCTCCATCTCTTAGGTTATCAGTTGATACTTGTCAATGTTTATGTTTTTTTTTCATTCATGATTAAGGACTTATGATTAAAAGAAATAAAAATGGGATTTTCACACATTATTTAAAATAACACTTGTTTTGGAAAAAAAATAAAATTTCAAAGATTTTCTACAAGTGCCACCTATTTAAAGATTATCTACAAAAACAACTAAGTTTTTCAGAATCATTCCAAGTAAAGTTTTAACCTTAAAACCGTAGCATACCAGATCTGGTCGTAACATTTGGGCCGGGTTTGGGGTGTTACATTTTGGTATCAGAGCCCAGTTCAAAACTCGAGCTGTGAAATGGGTCTACTACTGTTTTAAAGTTGATAAGAATTTGGAAAAGTTTGGGTTGATAAATGGCCTTCGAGTCTACCGGCACCCGATCCACGCAGGTAAGTGTTCTAAACTTTTGGATGTGATATGTATGTGGGCTTCATGGACGTAGACTAGTGTGTTAGGCATTGATGGACTATAGGCTTAGTTAAAATAACTCTTTAAATTCATAAGACTTAATCTATCCAAACAAACCCGTGAACGAGTCGATGGGTTAGGGTGTGGCAACAGGCATACGCATGTCTAGGATTGGATTCAGGAAGAGCTTGGTACTTAAGCAGTCCTAGTGACTCACCTCCTCTTCGCTGGAATCCTACCTTGTGCACAGTGACTGTTCACCTTAGCCACGAGGATTTGTTGACGGGCCAAAATCTATAATTAAAACCCGAAAGGGACCAGCCACCCTATTTCGCAACCAAAATACCCCCAAGTTTTGTAAAATCTCCAAAATACACTTGATTTGTGAAAATTTCCAAACAACCGTGATTTTATAAAATACCCATGTTTTGTAAATTTACCCGAAAACCCATAGATTTACAAATGTGACCTGGTTTGAAAAATTAAATTTTCCAAAATACCCCTGCTAAAAAAAATGAAAACAACAATAACACCAAGATACCCTATTTTGAGAAAATCACCAAGACACTTTATTTTGGAAAATACCCTGTAGGGCAAAACTACGGAAATACCCCTGGGTAGAGGAATGACGGAAAAAAAAACTTTATGCGATGAATGTGTGTGCATGGATGCTACTTGTGTGATTGACGTATGCGGGTTGATGTATATGGTTTCTAGAATTAGGAGATAAACTTGAGACTGAAACTGTAGATAGGTTCGAATTCGAAAGAACCACTCTTAAAACTACTTTCCATAAGATTGTTCGTCGATAACCAGTGGAAGAAAATTAATGATTCATAAAATTTTTAATCAGATAAACGTCAATCGGAAGAATGAGTACAAGGGGACGAGGATGCTCCAGATGCGAATACCGGTGCGTACTCTATCATATTATCCTAAGTGTTTCTTTTGGCTTTAGAATTAGAGTTCGCAGCGAAAGCATAGTGGTGAGACTTGGGTAGTACGATTAGTAGTTAGTTGGAAATTTCGAGGACGAAATTTCTTTAAGGGGGTAGAACTGTAACATCCTGAATTTTTGGGCCTATGCATTTAATGGGTGAATATGTGTAATGAGTTAATTTGATCCTAATTTTTTGGGCCTATGCATTTAATGGGTGAATATGTGTAATGAGTTAATTTGAGCATTAGGGGTCCAAATTGGGCTCAGGATTGGGCTGAAGCCTTAGTTAAATTTTTGTTTGGGCACTATAGGGTTTAAAAGGTGGTATCTGAGTTTAAAATATCAAAATAGGCTTGTGGCCCAGTGGTCAGTGGCGCCACTTAGGGAGCAAGGAGGTGACGCCACACAAGGGAGTAAGGGGCCCAAATTTAAGTTACATGGAGCCCAACTCTTTTAATTTAAGTTAGCTAAATTTCGGTATTAGGGTTAGGTAGAGTGGACGGCAACAAGGCTCAAAAATAGGAGGATTTATGTGAATGGGATAATGTAGATAATATAGTTGATAATATGGAAGGGAAAAAAAAAGGAGAAAAGAGAGGAGCTATCTACAAGGCTAGGAGTTGGCCAAAATTCCATCACCTAGAGAAGTGAAGAAATCGGTTTCTTTATGGAAAAAGGGGTGCCGAATTTTCCCTTTTTATTTGATTAATTTTTAGTTATCAGGAAGGGCACTTTCGGTTTTTCATAGGTGAGTGCCGAAATTTCTATAAATAGGGAGGGTTCTCTTCTTTATTTTTCGGCATTTAGGGTTTCCACTTTTTCTTTCTCTTCTTTCTTCTAAAAGTTGAAAACTCCATTATTCTCTTCTCTTCTTTCTTCTAAAAAGCCGAGAGCCGAAAACTCCATTATTCTTTTCTCTTCTTTCTTCAATTAAAAGCCGAAACTACTTAGATTTCTTCCTATCATCTTCTCTTCTGATCTTCTCAAAAAGCTGGAATCTCTAAGGGGTGGTCGAATTCTCTGTGTTAAGGTGAGTGCCGATTTTCCTATCTCTTCAATCTCTCTTTCAGTTTTTAAGAGACAAGGCCGAATGGCCACTTGGTTGTTAAGGCTGCCGAATGAAGCTAATATTTCCTCTCTTTTGCGTTTGGGCAGCATTCCGGGATTTGAAGGAAACCTGATCATCTAGATTTAAAAGCCGAAAATCGCTAGTCTCTAATTCCGGGATTTCAAGGTAAGGGGTTCTCTTTAGATTTCCGTTAGATTCGCTATCGTATAAGTAATCTTAACCAAATGTTATGGTTTAACAACCCTATTTCGTTATAGTAGTTCTGACAAGGACTTTTGATGGAATCAAACATGGATCAGGCAAAGGAGAGGATTGGATCCGTAAACCCAATCCCTAAATTTAAGAAACGAGCGGTGTCAGTGGTTCGAGATTGGCCACCGGGCTATGGACCGGCTTCTAAATAGAATAGTAGGCAAGTAGCAGTTGTATTGACTTCTGATAGTGTCGACATAGAGAGTGTCGTTCTAACGGTAATCAGATGTGTAGATCTCTAACACACTAGTAATCTGTACTAAATATATGTTATGGCCTAAAAGCAGGAAAAAGGCTGTATAGTAATATGTACTAAATATATGTTATGGGCTAAAAGCCAGAAAAAAAGGTGTGTATAGTAACTGCACTAAATATATGTTATGGGCTAAAAGCAGGAAAAAATTTGTATATAGACAGTCGGATTACCCAAAAAGGGTAGTCAAGGGATGCAGTGCACGTAATCATAGAAACTTCTCTATGTGTATCGATGTATGTGATAGATCGTGAACTTTTAGGTAGTATATTGTTTTGATTCTCGCATGTATGTATGCATGGGATGGGATTGATATGATGAAGGGGGAAGAAGGTCGCATAGCGATCGGTGGCTTTGCCAAATAGGTCACATAGTGATCGGTCTTTATGATAGGCGACTCGGTTTGTCGAAATACTACGATGTATTATTAAGGTCGCATGGCGATCGGTGGCTTTGCCACATAGGTCACATGATGATCGGTCTTTAAGACAGCAAAGACAAATTATCGATATGGTGTGTAGCGGTTGGAGGGTTGATTGTAGAAATCCCCAAGGTGTGATGGTTGGTACGGGTTGGTGTGTAGAGGATGGATTTCTAGGCTGGGATGGGCCATGATGCATATATAGTTACCCTTGTATACGGGCGAAGGCCATAATGTGTTTTTGGGCCAAGCCTTTGATGTGTTTTCGGGATTTACACACTGAGTCTTGGTGACTCACCCTATTATTTTTTTTCCTAACCTTTCAGATGAGCAGTAGATCGTGGACAAGGGAGCCGAGGCGGACTCGAGGGGCCAACATGTAACACCCCAAACCCGGCCCATACACCACGACCGAATTTAGAATGCCACTGCGGAAAACGTTTGAAAAAATTTTGACTTAAAGATAAAAACTTTAAAATTTATTGTCGTTTATAGAATATTGTATGTTTAAAATTCTGAGTAAAACTTTGATGTTACCAATTTTCCGAAATTAAAACTTTAATATAAATATTTTTAAGATATAAGTTGCTAAAAATGAAATCATTTCCAAATAGTAAATTAATCATCCATCCAACTAAAACATAACAATAAACTTCAAATACTTTAAGTGGCCCTTATTACATCAAATAATTATTCAAAAATACTTAATATTAAACTGCATAAAATAAATAAAACATCTTCTGCATGGCCTCCTCGTATCCTCTCCAAACCGGTCCAAGCATCACGTATCACCTGCGATGTTTGATAAAAATTTGGGTGAGTCTAACAGACTCAGTGTGTAATTAGTCCACTAAATTCCACCCACATATCAAACCACATATCAACCCACATAACAGATAACGAGGTAACTTATTCACATAATATCACAATTCGGGCTTGGCCCATATCCATACCACATATCGGATCATAATGTAATTAACCACATGATTCCACATATTGGGCTTGGCCCATTTCCACACTGTTCCACATTCACATATTGGGCTTGGCCCATAACCACATCAATAACCACAATGCCACACAAAGTGCACCCAACCCAACCTAGGGTCCATCCTCTACACACCCCCGTATCCAGCCACCACACACCAGGGGATTTCTAAATCACCCTCCAACCGCTACACACCATTTCGACAATTAATGCCGTCCACGATGTAGCTCGTAGCTAACATCAAACCACGATGAGGCACATAGCCACTCATCAACCACGATATGGCACACAGCCGATATCAACCACGATGAGGCACAGAGCCACTCATCAATCCACGTGAACTTAATCACAAGTAATCTACAACGCGACCTCAGTCAGCGCCAATCCACGATGTAGCTCATGGCTAACATCAAACCACGTACTCGAAGTACACCCGTACCTTCTTTCATATTCATAACCCATCCCATGCACATGCAACATATAATAATGTCATGATAAATAATGCATGTACATGTTATCCAAGCATTCAATCGTATTCACATTCATAATCCACATTTCATCGATTTGGTACTAACTCGATTATTGACGTACCCTTTAAGGGCATCCATTTCATAATTGCCACTCGCACTTATTAGCACATATATAACACATATACAACACATGCAAGTATCACATAAATCTCGAAAAACGGTAGGCTAACTCTGGACTGATAACTTGAAGCACTACGCTCTCAATCCCGATGATATCACTAAGCGAAACTACCGCTATCTGCCTACTCTCTTGCTCTGCTGCTGGCCCACACCCTGGTGGCCAATCCCGAACGACAGAAACCGATCTCTTCTTAAACTTCGGGATAGAGACTATCCTCTTCCTTCTTGGATGGTGTTCGCCTCCATCACAATACTTAATCGTAACAACCGGTTAATCGATAACAGTTTAGTCTAACATAATGAATCTTAGAACTTATCGAATAATCTTACCAAATCGAATCAAAATCCCGGAAGTTCCTCTTAACCACTGTTGATTTGCCCCTATACATCCATAATCCAAATCGGTCAACACTAATAACCAAGATGGCCTATGGCCGAATATTACAAACCTCCTTACCTTGCTTACCTAAATCCCGAAACCGTCACTTCTCGCTCTTGAAACTGTCGGAATCCCTATATGCCACATATTAGAATCGGTTATGTATAAACCTATGAAGATGGCCTCTTGGCCGAATCTACACATTACTTACCTTGATGTTTCAAAACCCGAGAGCTCCTTCAATGATCCTTAGCGTTGGCTACAATCAAAAGAAACACATCACCATGGCCTTACAGGACATTCGGCCAACCCTAGACCAAAGCCTAACCATTGCTTTCGGCACACTATTGCACAAGAACCCACAATCGATTGCTAAAGGAAAAGATTACTTACCAACCACGATTAAAACTAGGAAAGGTGGTCGACGGCCCTATCCTTAGAGGTTGCCAAACGAACCATCACTACATCCCATAGATTCGGCTTTAGAGAATGACAAGAAAAGAATAGTTTTCAGGAAAAAGATGATACAAAAGGACATAAAAAGAAGAAGAAGAAACTAGCCTACCACTCTCGGCTTTTGAATGGATCGGCTCCAAGGAAAAGATGCAATCGACTATGGCCTTAAAATAGGGGATGAAACATTCGGCTACCACCAAAATAAAAGAAGAAGGTTGGAAAAGAGATATAGGTTCGGCCAAGAACAAATAGCGAAAGAAGAAGAGAAGAGTTTGAAGAATTTTGGCTATGGTGACAAGAAGGGTTCGGCTTCAATAGAAAAAGAAGAAAAAGAGAGAATTCTCTTGACTAAGAATTTCGACAATTGGAGATTAAAAGATGAACAAACAATTTCGGCACTTAATCCCCCTCTACATAGCCAAAAATACTCTCCTACAGAGTCCCTTGGCTGGCCACTTTATCATTCCTTATCAAATCCCACTTTCTTATCCTATTTTTCCTCTATGCTACTTATTCAGAATTAATTGAATTAAACAACAATTATCCCTTACCCTTTAGCCGAATTTTAAAAAGAAAATCAAGCCTTATCTCATCCTTTGGAAGTCAAAATGCCATCCATCACTCCCCCTCTCCCTTAACGCCAACATGCAAAAATAAAACACACTTTATGCTGCCATCAAGACTCGAACCTCCTCCCTCCTGAAGCTCTCTTTGACGCAAACTCCACAGCACCCTAGGTGGCGTCCCTTGCCACTTTTCCAAGGCTATCTTTGTGTCATAAATCCCCCCAAAAATTCCCTTAAGGCCTCATTAGCCTAGCTTCCCATCTTAAGTTTGAAATCCAATACTTTTCTAAAGCACTCTCCTACATCCTAGGGTTCTCAAAACCCCTAAAACACCTCCATACACACTCAAAGCCTACTAGCTTATGAGTTATGCATTAAATGCATAACCCCTAGTTCCTGGATGTTACACAACAAGTCTTTTATTTATTAAATTTCCATTTTATTTTAAGTTTAAATTTTGGAATTATTTGATGTAATAAGGCCTCCATCGCTTAGGTTATCAGTTGATACTTGTCAATGTTTATGTTTTTTTTTTCATTCATGATCAAGGACTTATGATTAAAAGAAAGAAAAATGGGATTTTCACACATTATTTAAAATAACACTTGTTTTGGAAAAAAAATAAAATTTCAAAGATTTTCTATAAGTGCCACCTATTTAAAGATTATCTACAAAAACAACTAAGTTTTTCAGAATCATTCCAAGTAAAGTTTTAACCTTAAAACCGTAGCATACCAGATCTTGTCGTAACGTTTGGGCCGAGTTTGGGGTGTTACATTTTGGTATCAGAGCCCAGTTCAAAACTCGGGCTGTGAAATGGGTCTACTACTGTTTTAAAGTTGATAAGAATTTGGAAAAGTTTGGGTTGAGAAATGGCCTTCGAGTCTACCGGCACTCGATCCACGCAGGTAAGTATTCTAAACTTTTGGATGTGATATGTATGTGGGCTTGATGGACGTAGACTAGTATGTTAGGCATTGATGGACTATAGGCTTAGTTAAAACAACTCTTTAAATTCATAAGACTTAATCTATCTAAACAAACCCGTGAACGAGTCGATGGGTTAGGGTGTGGCAACAGGCATACGCATGTCTAGGATTGGATTCAGGGAGAGCTTGGTACTTAAGCAGTCCTAGTGACTCACCTCCTATTCGCTGGAATCCTACAGTGCGCAGAAAGGATTTGTTCACCTTAGCCACGAGGATTTGTTGACGGGCCAAAATCTATAATTAAAACCCAAAAGGGACCAGCCACCCTATTTCGCAACCAAAATACCCCCAAGTTTTGTAAAATTTCCAAAATACACTTGATTTGTGAAAATTTCCAAACAACCGTGATTTTATAAAATACCTATGTTTTGCAAATTTACCCGAAAACCCCTAGATTTACAAATGTGACCCGGTTTGAAAAATTAAATTTTCCAAAATACCCGTGCTAAAAAAATGAAAACAACAACAACACCAAGATACCCTATTTTGAGAAAATCACCAAGACACTTTATTTTGGAAAATACCCTGTAGGACAAAACTACGGAAATACCCCTGGGTAGAGGAATGACGGAAAAAAAAAACCTTATGCGATGAATGTGTGTGCATGGATGCTACTTGTATGATTGATGTATGCTGGTTGATGTATGTGGTTTCTAGAATTAGGAGATAAACTTGAGACTGAAACTGTAGATAGGTTCGAATTCGAAAGAACCACTCTTAAAACTACTTTCCATAAGATTGTTCGTGGATAACCAGTGGAAGAAAATTAATGATTCATAAAATTTTTAATCAGATAAACGTCAATCGGAAGAATGAGTACAAGGGGACGAGGATGCTCCAGATGCAAATACCGGTGCGTACTCTATCATATTATCCTAAGTGTTTCTTTTGGCTTTAGAATTAGAGTTCGCAGCGAAAGCATAGTGGTGAGACTTGGGTAGTACGATTAGTAGTTAGTTGGAAATTTCGAGGACGAAATTTCTTTAAGGGGGTAGAACTGTAACATCCTGAATTTTTGGGCCTATGCATTTAATGGGTGAATATGTGTAATGAGTTAATTTGAGCATTAGGGGTCCAAATTGGGCTCAGGATTGGGCTAAAGCCTTAGTTAAATTTTTGTTTGGGCACTATAGGGTTTAAAAGGTGGTATCTAAGTTTAAAATATCAAAATGGGCTTGTGGCCCAGTGGTCAGTGGCGCCACTTAGGGAGCAAGGAGGTGACGCCACACAAGGGAGTAAGGGGCCCAAATTTAAGTTACATGGAGCCCAACTATTTTAATTTAAGTTAGCTAAATTTCGGCATTAGGGTTAGGTAGAGTGGACGGCAACAAGGCTCAAAAATAGGAGGATTTATGTGAATGGGATAATGTAGAAAATATAGTTGATAATATGGAAGGAAAAAAAAGGAGAAAAGATAGGAGCTATCTACAAGGCTAGGAGTTGGCCAAAATTCCATCACCTAGAGAAGTGAAGAAATCGGTTTCTTTATGGAAAAAGGGGTGCCGAATTTTCCCTTTTTATTTGATTAATTTTTAGTTATCAGGAAGGGCACTTTCGGTTTTTCATAGGTGAGTGCCGAAATTTCTATAAATAGGGAGGGTTCTCTTCTTTATTTTTCAGCATTTAGGGTTTCCACTTTTTCTTTCTCTTCTTTCTTCTAAAAGCCGAAAACTCCATTATTCTCTTCTCTTCTTTCTTGTAAAAAGCCGAAAGCCAAAAACTCCATTATTCTTTTCTTTTCTTTCTTCAACTAAAAGCCGAAACTACTTAGATTTCTTCCTATCATCTTCTCTTCTGATCTTCTCAAAAAGCCAGAATCTCTAAGGGGTAGTCAAATTCTCTGCGTTAAGGTGAGTGCCGATTTTCCTATCTCTTTAATCTCTCTTTCAGTTTTAAAGAGACAAGGCCGAATGGCCACTTGGTTGTTAAGGCTGCCGAATGAAGCTAATATTTCCTCTCTTTTGCGTTTGGGCGACATTCCGAGATTTGAAGGAAACCTGATCATCTAGATTTAAAAGCCGAAAATCGCTAGTCTCTAATTTTGGGATTTCAAGGTAAGGGGTTCTCTTTAGATTTCCGTTAGATTCGCTATCGTATAAGTAATCTTAACCAAATGTTATGGTTTAACAACCCTATTTCGTTATAGTAGTTCTGACAAGGAATTTTGATGGAATCAAACATGGATCAGGCAAAGGAGAGGATTGGGTCCGTAAACCCAATCCCTAAATTTAAGAAACGAGCAGTGTCAGTGGTTCGAGATTGGCCACCGGGCTATGGACCGGCTTATGAAGAGAATAGTAGGTAAGTAGCAGTTGTATCGAATTCTGATAGTGTCGACATAGAGAGTGTCGTTCTAACGATAATCAGGTGTGTAGATCTCTAACACACTAGTAATCTGTACTAAATATATGTTATGGGCTAAAAGCAGGAAAAAGGCTTTATAGTAATCTGTACTAAATATATGTTATGGGCTAAAAGCCGGAAAAAGGCTGTATAGTAATCTGTACTAAATATATGTTATGGGCTAAAAGCCGGAAAAAGGATGTATAGACAGTTGGATTACCCAAAAAGGTTAGGCAAGGGATGCCAGGTACGTAATCATAGAAACTTCTCTATGTGTATCGATGTATGTGATAGACTGTGAACTTTTAGGTAGTATATTGTTTTGATTCTGCATGTATGTATGCATGGGATGGGATTGATATAATGAAGGGGAAGAAGGTCGCATAGCGATCGGTGGCTTTGCCACGTAGGTCACATAGTGATCGGTCTTTATGACAGGCAGCTCAGCTGTCGAAATACTACGATGTATTATTAAGGTCGCATGGTGATCGGTGGCTTTGCCACATAGGTCACATAGTGATCGGTCTTTAAGACAGGCAGCACAGCTATCGATATGGTGTGTAGCGGTTGGAGGGTTGATTGTAGAAATCCCCAAGGTGTGATGGTTGGTACGAGTTGGTGTGTAGAGGATGGATTTCTAGGCTGGGATGGGCCATGATGCATATATAGTTACCCTTGTATACGGGCCAAGGCCATAATGTGTTTGTGGGCCAAGCCTTTGATGTGTTTTCGGGATTTACACACTGATTCTTGGTGACTCACCCTATTATTTTTTTTCCTAACCTTTCAGATGAGCAGTAGATCGTGGACAAGGGAGCCGAGGCGGACTCGAGGGGCCAACAAGTCTTTTATTTATTAAATTTCCATTTTATTTTGAGTTTTAATTTTGGAATTATTTGATGTAATAAGGCCTCCATCGCTTAGGTTATCAGTTGATACTTGTCAATGTTTATGTTTTTTTTTCAGTCATGATCAAGGACTTATGATTAAAAGAAATAAAAATGGGATTTTCACACATTATTTAAAATAACACTTGTTTTGGAAAAAAAAAAAAATTTCAAAGATTTTCTACAAGTGCCACCTATTTAAAGATTGTCTACAAAAACAACTAAGTTTTTCAGAATCATTCCAAGTAAAGTTTTAACCTTAAAACCGTAGCATACTAGATCTGGTCGTAACGTTTGGGCCGGGTTTGGGGTGTTACAGGAGGAGTTAAGAATTGCCCCAATTTCATGAAAAATGAAGATAGTTTATTTGGATTCTCTCAGGGCTGCCTTCCTATGGAAAGATGGGACGAACTCAATAAATTTTTCAATCAAACTGGGTTGGTATTTCTATTTATTGCGAAAAAGAGTTAAGTATTCCCTTTTTTTTTCTTAGTAAAGACATTGACTTTATTGATATGACATTTTGAAGAGTAAAGGTTACATTCGGGTTGAATGCTCTTCTCGGAAGAAACCAATCACAAATCGAAAAGGGTCTTTGGGTTGGCGATTGGAAATCGCAAAATGCAAGGGATTTCATGAAGTATACTTTTTCCAGGGGATACAAAGTTGATTCTTATGAATTTGGTAACTAAATTTGATTTCCCGAAGCACTGCACGAGATTGATTTCCATTATATTTTTCGAATTGTATTTTAATCAATTTATCATTTCAGGAAATCAACTCTGTGGAGCTGGGATGGGTGCAAGTGTTGAGGCTGAACAATATGGAAAAGACATAGTAGTACTTAAGAATCTAGTGAAAGAATTACACCCAGATCCCAAAACTCAACCAAAGGTTCTAGGTCCTAGATGTTATTATGATGAGAAATGGTTCAATTCCTTCCTAGAAGTTTCAGGACATGAAGTTGTTGATGGAGTTACACACCATATCTATAATCTTGGACCTGGTATCCAAATATGTCTTAATTCAGTGTTTATCGAAGAGGTTTTAGAGGCTTACTTATTACTAGTAGGGTCAGTTTCTTAATTCGATGGATGCATATGCAGGTGATGATCCAAACATGATTACCAAGATTCAAGATCCATGTTACCTAAATCAAGTTGCCCAAACCTATAAAGGTGTTTTGAATATTGTCAACAAGTTTAAACCGTAGTCGGGAGCTTGGGTTTCTGAATCTGGCGGAGCTCTTAACGGCGGTGCTAAAGATTTGTCCCCAACCTTTCTTTGATGGATTTTGGTAATATTTTCTCTCCTTTTCTTCTAACTCTACCTTTCTTTTTTGTAATAAAACACTCGGTCAAACTTTTCTCCCTTAACAGGTATTTTGATCAATTGGGAATGGCTTCAATCTACAATCACAAGGTCTTCTGTAGGCAAACTCTCATCGGTGGAAATTATGCTTTACTTAATACTACAACATCTATTCCCAATCCAGATTACTACGGGTCCATATCTTCACACAGATAGTGTGAGCCTTATCCTTGGTTTTTTCCCCTATAGCAGCCAACATAATTCATCTTATCAATTTGTTTCGTTTCTAGTGCACTTCTATGGCACCGACTTATGGGAAGTACTGTACTTGCCGTAACTCAAGAGTCTAACCCAAATTTGCGTGTATATGCTCACTGTGCAAAGAAAAAGGTATGCCACCTTTGATAGAGTGAACTTTTCATTTTTCAAATTATTTATTTTTTATTAAATGTTATCTGCATCATTTTCTCTCTTGCAACCTGGGATTTCTATCATTTTTATTAACTTGTCAAAGGATAGCTCGTTCAATGTCACCCTTTCAAATTACAAACATCTTGAATTTAAAGGTTCCTGAATAGAGAAGAGTATCATTTCGGTCGCGCTTATTGGAAATATACAAGGTCAAATCGTGTTGCTGAATGACGTTCCAATGGTTCCAACAGAAAAATTCGAAATTTCTGCGATAGACCCAAAGCTTGTCAATGCTTCCACACCCATCTCTATTGCAGCTCATTCCATAGTCTATGTAACCACCAGAGACTTTCAAGTCCCTGCCTGTGCTTAAATTACATAATTTTGTTATCTAAAATGTAATACCCTCAAACTTTGCTCGAACTTTTAGAACGTGATAAGAGTTTCTAATTTATTTTTTCAGTTGTTACTATTGTTCTTAGTTATGTATGAATGTTTAACTTTTAGTTTCCTTCTAACTTTGCCCATGCATTATGACCGGATCTGACATGTCACATGAGAAAAAAAACATGTTAAATCCTTTTTATTTGTACTAAAATAGGTATTATTTTGTTATAATCAAGAAAACAAGTTTGATTTGAAATATTTGATAAAGTACTACTAACCTCGAAGGTTGATTGATAAATCGATAATTTGAACTAGAGATCTTATAAACCATGACTTTTGAAAATATTGTTGATAATTCGAGAGAAAATTTCTGAGTTAAAAATATTTGAAAAAGTTTGTTATGAAATCCATTTGTTAATCTATTTTGGAAAACCTTTATTTAAATTTTTAGAAAAATCCCCATTTAAAACAATTCAAGCAATAGAATAAGTACGTCAAAACATAAAGCAAAAATAAAAATATTCCAGAGGACTTATTACAACATAAAAACCCAAAATAGTAAAAGTAATAAAATAAATGGAAATAGAAATCTAAAGTTCAAAAACACCATTTCTGAAGTATGGCCTCCGCCGAGTCATCCATGGCCTAAGTCCACATTACTGAGCATTACCTGCAGAGGTTAAGGAAAAAGGGGTGAGTTACTAGAACTCAGTGTATAATCCCCCTTACCGTTGTCCACTGGGCCTGAACCCGTTTAGCATCATCTTGGGCCTAAGACCATTTACATAACAGAATATATATATATATATATATATATATATATATGCAATGTATGCAACCCAACCCATCCATCCATCACACCCCCAACGAGCCAATCACACCTGTGGGGATCAAGTCAACCCACCCCGCCGTTCACACCAATTCGCAGGCAAGTTGCCATTTATAATATATTTGTTTCGCAGGCAAGTTGCCATTTATAATATATTTTATTTGTGGCCATGCCACCGAAATCATAATGAAACATAATAATAAACATTTTTGTGGCAATGCCACCAGGCTACACTTCTCTTTATCATTTTTCCCAACCCATGCAATATGTAATATGCATCATACATAATTAAACATAATATCCACATATATGTACAATAATCATTAATCCAATAATTTAATAAGATGAATAGGCCCATTATAAAACCTTGTAATTTGGCCTACTAAGGCATTCTAGAAGATCGGCCCATAGGGGCATTTTGGTAATTCGGCCCATAGGGACATTTTCGTAAATCGACCCGTAGGGGCATTTTCGTAAATCGGCCCATAGGGCATTTTCGTAATTTTAACAATTTTAATACCGATTTTGATAAGTTTATTGAAACAATGTAATTTAAGCAAATTTCCCGGTTTATGCCATATTACAATTTTAACCATATAAATAATAATGATATTATTTCCAACGTGATATCGAATCATAAATCTACGGGATTTCGGTGTGAGATTACACACCTGATTACGGTAAGGATTAATCCCTCTTGATCGTCGGCACCTAAATCACCATTACACTCGATTAATCCAACAAACGAGACTTTATTAATCTAAATCTAAATCAAACGATCTATTGAAACGCTTACCCTTAGTATTGTGAACGACCACGATTTGTCTATTCTCACCGGATGATGGTCCACAACCCGGTGGAAAATCCCAAACTGCCGATACCGCCTGTAATGTCCCAAAATTGGGCCTAGTAGAATTGGACCTATTGGGCCCATTGGACCTTGAGCGTAGAAGCGTTTTAAAATTCATGGGAATTTGAGAACGACATTATTTCAAGTTGGACTTATTAGGAAGGTGATTTTGGAGAGTTACGAGGTTTCTAGGAAGTTCCGGGTTCAAGTAAAGTTATAGGAAGAATTTTGTGTTTAAGCACTTTAAGGAGATATAGTAAGTGACCACAATGTTTATGGAATTAAATGAGTAATGTGCTAGCATAAATGAGCATTTGGTAAAAGGGGATATGGCGCCACATGAAGTACCTTGAGGGAAGAGGTTCAAATCCCATTGTGTGCAAATTTTGACTATTATTTTTGCATTCTTTCCCTAAGTGTCGTCCAAGTATGTAAATAAGGCAAGGTGGACTTTTTATTTTTGGCAAGATGGCTAAGGAAAATAGAAAAAGATGAAGGTGAGGAAAGAAATCAAGAGAAAGGGGAAAGTAAGGGGAACATGTGGCCTTTTTCAAGGGAAGTGTTATGGAAAGTGTGGTTGGCCAATTTTTGACCATTATGGTCATGAATGTGGACGGTTTTGGGTGTAGAGGGAGGTAACCGAATTTTCTTTGGCAATTGGTAAAAGTTTTGGTGTTGTTTTGGCCAAAAACTCCTATTTGCAACTTTTGTGTCACTTTTCTTTTCTCTCCAAATTTCCTTCTCCTTCTTGCCGAATCTTCAAGCTTTGAGTGTACATCTTTCTCCTTTGTTTGATTTGAATCACTCACCTTTTTTCATCTCCCTTAGATAGTGAAACAATCTAGCACTCTTCTCTCCATCCATTCTTTTCTTTTGACCTTTTCATCAACATTTCTCTATTCTTAATTCGACATTACCTTGTGATCAAATCATCCTCTTTTCGTAGTGATTTAAGTGAGTGGCGCTACAAGGAAATTAACAATCGGGCTTTCAACAAGGTGAAGGAGCACAAGTGATTTGTATTAACCAAATCGTTATAAATCGACTTGTCAAGCAAGTGGGTAAGAACGTTGTTATAAGATTTGTTTTGATCAAAGGTGGGATAATTGCTAACGACTCTTTCGCTCACCAAATATTGTTAGGACGGGATTTCAAAGAGCAAAGGGTAGGATCGATTTTTGGTGCTCTGAGGGAGATCACATTCGTGGTGTTGAAACGGTAGAAAGCACAACTTGTAATCAAGGTGTGTAATCCCGTACCCTTCCGTATACATATTTGAAATGGTGTGTAATCTCACACTTCTCTGAAAGTTTGCATGAAATATTTTGTGATTCGGTCGAAATACCGAATAAAACCGAAAACCGGCATCCGTGATCACTTGGGCGTGCGTATGTTCATAGTAGTAACCATATTTTGCAAAGAAACAGTTTGGTCAACAGCAGTGACGTGATTTTGGAAAAATCACGAAAAATAGGATAAAGTGAATTAGAAAGCGAAAAAGATATCAAATTAAATTTTACTGTGTCTATTTTTATATGAAAGAAATAGAGGAGGAAGAGGAAGAGGAAGTTTATATTCTGGGATATCTTAATTTTAGTGAGATTGGTTCTGATGGACTTCGTGGTTCCCTGTTCTGTCTTGGAAAAATTGGTTAAAATTGTACAAAGTGAATTATGAGTTATAAGTTATATGTATGGATTCCTTAGAGAACTTATTTTCAATAGAAACAAGTGGGAGCAGTATATGAAAACCGTACAGTGAGATATTTGAAATTAAGGTAAGAGAGGTCAGAATCGTTGGACAGTGAAACAAGGGAAAATTTAAGGAATAAACTGTACTAAACGGCTAAGCCAAAAATTCTGGAAAAATTGTAGTAAAAAGATATATGAGTCTAGTTTCAAGGAAAAGTTACGGATTTAAATTTCGAGTTTTCTAACTCGAGTTATAGTCTATTTAGTCAGTATGATGCAAATGGACAATTTCAAATTTTTTATGCCCAAATTAGTAGTTAAGTCCAGGGTTGCGAAATTACCAAAATACCCTTGGAGTGTAAATTATCGAAATACCCCTGGGTTGCGAGATTACCGAATTACCCTTAGTGGGTAAAATTATCGGTTTACCGAAATGCCCCTATGGGCCGATTTGATAGATTGTTATAATGGGCCGATTTACCGAAATGTCCTTAAGGACCGAATTACCGAAATGCCCCTATGGGCCGAATGATCGTATTGCTTTAATGGGCTGATTCATAAAAAGTATTCAATAGGTTAATGGATGTTATTTTTATATGAATGTTTTACGATTATGTATGATGCATCTTTACATATTGCATGGGATGGGAAAATTTGAATGAAGAGAAGTATAGACCCAGGTGGCATTGCCACAAATTCGATAATGGCTATGTGCCTAAAATATGAATTAACGACTCAGGTGTCGATCATTTTACCGTGTATGAATCTGGTGGCTCACCACAAATAGTATAAATGGCGCTTGATGCAAATTGAGAGATCTGGCGGGGTGGGTTGACTTGATCCCCACAGAGAGACTGGCCGTACGGGAGAGATTGGATGGATGGGTTGGGTTGCATACTTTGCATTCATATATATATCTTGTTTTGTAATTGGGCTTCGCCCAAGATTATCTTAAATGGGCTTAGGCCCAAGATATTTCTAAGCGGGTTCAGGCCCAGTGGATGACGGTAAGGGGATTTCACACTGAGTTCTTGTAACTCACCCCTATTTTTCTTAACCCTTGAAGGTAATGCTCAGTGACGAGGACTTAGGCCCATGGATGACTCGGTGGAGGCCATACTTCAGAAACGGTGTTTTATTTTGAACTTTAGATTTTTAATTCCGTTCACTTTACTATTTTGGATTTTTATGTTGTAATAAGGCCTCTGGAGTGTTTTATTATTTGCTTTATGGTTGATATACTTATTATTTTGCTTAAATTGTTTAAAACAAGAATTTTCTAAAACTTAAATAAAGGTTTTCCAAAATTGATTAACATATGGATTTCATAACAAACTTTTACAAATATTTTTAACATTGGAAATTTTCTCTCAAATTATCAACGATATTTTCAAAAGTCACGGTTTTAAAAGATTACTAGTTCGATTATCGATTTATCAAACAACCTCTCAAAAATACTTGCATTTTATCTACGTTTCCGCAACGTTTTCAAAATGCTTCGCAACTCTATTTTCAGAACACCCCAAACCCGGTCAATACGCCACGACCGAACTGTATGTCACTAAGGAAAATATTTTTGAAAGAATCGAATTAACAATTAAATTTTGTGTGAAAACTCTTTGAAATTCTTTATTTGTCGAAAATAAGTTAAAAGCGAGATTTACTTTGAATTACATAAAACTTTAAAACTTAGTTGATAAATCATAGGATAGAAAACATTTATACCTTTTAAGAAAATTTGAAATATCACTTTGAAAATCCGTTTGCAATTGAGTATAGAAACTTGAATTTTGGAAATCACTTAATTTGTTGAAAACACTTAACTTGTAATTTTTTTCTATCGAACTATTCATATTACCCGATGGTAAGATTTTTAAAACCATTGCGAGTTTTTAGTTTAGAAAACTTTGAGCTCAATTTTTAGATTAACCAAGTAATTTATAAGCCATATTTTAAATATATTCAAAACATAAAATAATCCAAAACATAATTAAACAGCCTTATTACAAATCCATAAATTATGAAAACCAAATTAAAATAAAGTACCCAAATGGAAGTTCATGTAAAACCAAATTTTATTGCATGGCCTCCTCGAGTCCATCCGGCTCCATATCCGCGATCTCACGAATCACCTGAAAATATAAGGGAGAAGGTGAGTCACCAAGACTCAGTGCATATTCCCTCTCAGGGTAAATACCACATACTTACACAAATTATAACAAAGCAACATATATGTATAATGCACCCAACCTAGCCATCCATAACTCCTTTTCTACCCCGTGTGGTACCAAACCACCGGTGGTGCCAAACCCACGGTGACCGAAGTCACGATATAAATGTGATACCAAATCACTTGGTGACCAAAGTCACAAATAATCCATCTGTGGGGCCAACCCACGTGTGATACCAAATCACCGCGACAATCCCATATCTCAAAAGTGGGGCCAACCCACGTGGTGGTATTAACCACGTGGACGAGCCGCTATGAGGTGCCAAACCTCGGTGTCCGAAGACACGAATGTGATACCAAATCACCGGTGGTGCCAAACCACCGGTGTCCAAGACACGAATCATCAAGTTGTGGGGCCAACCCACGTGTGATACCAAATCACTGGCGACAATCCCATATCTCAAAAGTGGGGCCAACCCACGGTGGTATTAACCACGAGACGAGTCACTATGAGGTGCCAAACCTCGGTGTCCGAAGACACGAATGTGATACCAAATCTTTGGAGGTACCAAACCTCCGGTGTCCAAGACACGATATCAATCTTCCCCTCCTCTCATATTGCCCATACCAATGCAATAGATAGACAAATCATGTCAATAAACTTTGATATGTATCTCATAACGAATATATCATAAATCGTAGATCATGATTTCAATCCACATGTATTAACAACATATTGAAACGGACTTACCGAATCCTCATTCATACCATCATGGTATCATATCCAGATCTCATCGATTTACCCACTTTCATAATATGATTAGTTATATAACACACAAATATACATATATAAACCAAGTTATAAAGTGTGTAAGATACACACCATTCACCAAAGCAATACTAAAATCCGATGATCCGATCTACCGCACTAGATCACTTTGTCCTACAATCGGCCATATCACAATATTTTAATGAAAACCATTCGGCCAACAACATATCTTAATCCAAATAACCTTAGGCTTCCTCAACCAACTTTAAGAGTATAGAATCCTTACCACTTGACTTACCAACTTCGATTTGCTAAAGGAATGGCTTAAATCGATTGCTTCCGAAATCCCAATGAGCCTAAGAGAATAATCGAATCCTAAAAAAAATGGTTAGAACCTTGCAAAATAATGCACAAAGGTTCGGCCTTTGTCCACAAGAAAACATCATAGAAACGAGAAAGAAAAGAAAGAAAAACGTCCATGAACACTTACCCCTTTTTATCCAAAATCGATAGAAGAAAACCAAGGAGAGTCTACCCTTGAATATTCGGCCAAAAATAATACTAAAAGGAAGTAGAAGATTCGGCTATGGTGAAGTGAAAAAAAGAAAAGAAAAATAGAATGGAAGTAGATATTTTTATCTTTGAACAAAAGAAAAAGAAATGGTATTTGAGATGGAGAAATATTCGGCCAAGAGAGTGTAAAAGAAAATGTGATTATGAACAAATGTCAAAAAGAAAAGAAAAGAGATGTGGGAGAGATGAGATTAAGCCAACACCTATTTTGCCTAAAAGAAAAGTGCAAAAATACCAAAATGAAGTTTTGGTTTCAAAAGCAAAGATGAAAGAAAGGAAATAGTATTTTTGGTTCAACAAAATAAGAGCTAAACGAAAGCTAAATTTGCACAAAATGCACAATGACATTCGGCCAAAGAAAGAGTTTTTGGAGAGGGAAAACAAAATGCAAAAGATGTTCAAATGACAAAAATTGGCCAATATCCCCCCCAAACTACCTATTACATTCGGCCACCCCACTAGCCATACATGCCAGTCCACATACATGCACTAAAGCCTTGAATAAAGTTTCCAAAACATCCTCCATATTCCATGCCTTTTGTCCCCTCATAATACCATAACTTTAAGATAACCTTCCATAACCTTAAGATTCTTATCCCCAATTTCAAGCTTTCCTTAAACCAAAATTCAACTTACCAAAATTAAGAGTCCAACCTATCATAAACAAAGGTTGACCGTCCATAAATGCTAGGATTCAAAAATAAACCTTCAAAATGCTAAACATGCTACTCGAACCTCTAACCTCAAACAACCTTTCAAGCTCCTTAACCATCTTGCCACTTACTCCTCTTGTGCTTTAATTTAACACTTAAATTAACTTAAGTGTCAAGCTCACTTAATCAACTTCATTAAATAAACCATACTAAAATTTATTCTAGCTTCCTAAATAAAATCAAGCCTTCATAAGACTATGCTAACACACAAAATTCATACCCAAACCAACACAACAGATACTCAAATTTTAGGATATTACAATTCTACCCTCCTTAAAAAAATTTCGTCCTCGAAAATACCGCTCAAAAGAGTTGAGGTACTCTTTGCCTCATCGCATCCTCCGGTTCCCACGTAGCTTCTTCCACGCCATGATTCCTCCATAAAACCTTCACTAAAGGAACGGACTTCCTACGCAAAACTTTCACATCTCGATCTAGAATCGCACGGTGTTCTTCTTCTCTTTGTCGAGATCTAGGCTCACCTCTATTTCCTCTCGCCACAACATGCGATGGATCGTAACGATAGCGTCTAAGCATGGAGACATGGAACACATCGTGAATCGACTCACTCACGATGGCAACTCGAGTGATAGGCCACTGGTCCCACTCGTCTCAACACCTTATACGGTCCAATGAACCTTGGACTTAACTTGCCTTTTCTCCCAAATCTTAACACTTTCTTCCATGGCTAGACCTTTAGAAAAACTTTGTCACCCACGGCAAACTCTATATCCCTCCACTTGAGATTGGCATATGACTTCTACCTATCAAAGCTTCCTTCGCACGAGCTCGAATCATCTTAACCTTATCCTCGGCCTCACGTAACCAACTCACGGTCCTAACATCCGATGCTCACCCAACTCTGTCCAACATGTAGGCGCATGACGACCTCCTACCTACCATACAACGCCTCATATGGTGCCATCTTAATGCTTGCTTGGTAACTATTGTTGTATGCGAACTCAGCTAACGGCAAAAACTCTTCCCATTGCCTCGGAATTCCAAAACACATCCTCTCAAAGATATCCTCTAAAATCTGAATAACCCTTTCCGATCGCCGTCGCCGATCGTGGATGAAATGCGATCGAAATCCAACCGCGTACCCAAAGCGATGATGTAACGCTCTCCAAAACCTCAATGTAAATCTAGGATCTCTATCTCGAGATGATCGACAGCGGCATACCGTGCAACCTCACTATCTCCGCTACATACAACTTAGCTAACCTCTCGAGCGAATAATCCATCTTTTAGGAATAAAATGAGTGACTTAGTCGACGATCCACAATCACCCAAATCGAATCCTTCTTACTAGGTGTAAGAGGTAATCCACTAACAAAGTCCATAGTGATCCTTTCCCACTTCCATCTGTGGAATCTTCACCGGTGAAGTAACCCAGACGAGAATCGATGCTCCGCTTGACCTGGCGACACGTCGGACATTTACCCACAAACTCCGTTACCTCACGCTTGGACTGCCACCAAAAGCGCTCTCTTAAATCCCGATACATCTTGCTTCCTCCGGGATGCATAGCATATGGCTGTTATGTGCATCCCGAAGAATCCTTTGCCTCAACTCAACATCCTTCGGCATACAAGCTCTCCCTTTAAAACACAAGTACTCCATCATTTGGACAAACTATATTCCTCTAAACCTCCGATTCTCGAACCCGCAACCTCCGATCATTTAAACCATCATCCTCTAACTACTTCTCCTTGATTTGCTCTAACCAAGTCGGCTTGACTTGCAGTTCAACCAAAAGACTCCCATCGTCATATAAGCTAAGACGAGCAAACATCGATCTTAAGTCGGACACAACCTTACGGCTCAACGCGCGTCCGCCACTATGTTAGCCTTGCCCGGATGGTACTCAATCGAACAATCGTAGTCCTTCAACAACTCAATCCATCTACGCTGCCTTAAGTTCAAATCCTTCTGAGTCAAAAGATACTTAAGACTCTTGTGATCCGTGTAGACTATCGAATTCTCTCCGTACAAATAATGTCTCCATATCTTCAAAGCAAAACCACAGCAGGCTAATTCCAAGTCATGCGTCGGATAATTAACCTCATGTGGTCTCAATCTGCCGAGATGCATAAGCCACTACCTTCCCTTCTGCATCAAGCACACATCCCAAACCAAAGTATGTGATGCATCACGAAGAAACCGTGAATTCCTTGCTCGCCTCGAGGTTGAATCAAACCGAGCTTCATCAGAATCTTCTTCAACTTGTCGAAACTTCCTTGTCGCTTCTCGGTCCACACAAATGGAACTCATTTCCTCAATAACTTGGTCATAGGTGCTTCTATCAAAGAAAATCCTCTACAAATCTTGGTAATACCCGCTGGACCTAGAAAACTCGAATCTCAGCCACTGACTTAGGCGGCTTCCAATCCAACACTGCCTCAATCTTCCGAGGATCCACTCTAATCCCCTCAGCTGATACTACGTGACCCAAGAAAGTCACCTCCCTAAGCCAGAACTCGCACTTACTAAATTTGGCGTACAGCTGCTTTTCCCTCAGAATCTGCAACACTACTCGCAAATGCGCATCATGCTCCTCCTCTGACTTTGAGTATACCAAAATATCGTCTATAAATACCACAACAAACTGGTCCAAAAACTGCTGGAATACTCGATTCATCATATCCATAAATGCAGCCGGCGCGTTAGTCAACCCAAACGGCATCACCAGAAACTCGTAGTGCCCATACCGAGTGCGAAAAGCCGTCTTATGGATATCAGCCTCTTTCACCTTTAGCTGATGATATCCAGACCTTAAATCAATCTTGGAGAAAATCGCTGCCCCCTTAAGCTGATCAAACAAGTCATCTATCCTCGGCAAAGGATACTTGTTTTTGATCGTCAGCTTATTCAACTGGCGGTAGTCTATACACATCCGCATCGTACCATCTTTCTTCTTGACAAAAAGTACCGGCGCTCCCCATGGCGAAACACTTGGTCGAATGAAACCTCGATCCAACAACTCTTGAATCTGAGCCTTTAATTCCATCAATTCCTTCGGTGCCATCCTATACAGAGCTATAGACACTGGCGCCGTTCCGGGTAACAGATCTATACCAAATTCAACTTCACGGTCTCGAGGTAGTCCCGGAAGTTCTTCAGGAAATACGTTAACATATTCCTTTACCGTGCGGACATTCCCCACATTAGACTCTTAGCCTCCAACACACACACATGGACCACGAATGCCTCACACGCCCTTCCTAACCAACTTCACGACTTTCAACGCGCAGATACCACGTTGGATAGATAATCTCTTCTATTACCTATCATGACCACCTCTTCGCCCTCAACCGACTTCAAAACCATGCGCTAGCGGCGCAATAATCCAAACTTGCTCGGTACTTGGCCAACCTTAGTCCATCCCAAGTATCGATCGAACTCCTCAAATGGCAATTCCATCGGATCGACTACGAACACTACCCCTTGGAGTTCTAGGGTACATCTCTATATAGCTTATTTACTTCTACAGAGTGACCCAGAGGGCTAAATCTCGTCATCTTCCTAGAAGTAGTCTCGAGTCTAGATTCATAGTCTCTACTATGTTATCGGCAACATACGAATGTGTCGAACCCACATCTATCAAAGCGATATGGTTCACCAAAGATTAAGAACGCATCGGTTATGACGTCCGGTTCGTCGCCCTCCTCTCGACGTCTCACGAAGATACACCTAACCGGTGTCTTGCTTGATGTGCGGCACCTCTCGCGCGACGCCTCGGCCTCGACCAAAACCATTACCTCCTCTACCATTACCACGACCTCTCTCGTGGTGGCGGTCCCTCATTTACGAACCGAGCACGACCTTGACCCTCGGGACCGATTCCCGGCTAGCTTACGTGGGCGTCTCTCACACGATGATCCGGTGAGCCACACTCGAAACATCCTTTCCCTCCGGTCCAACATTCGCCCCAATGATATTTCCCACATCGGTTACACCGCGCTTGGTCCACGATTAGCGAGAATGAGCCTCCCAGACTAATTCGGTCCACTTTGCCTAGCCCTCTTTTGAGAATTACCGGCTGATCCCGATGATCCGTAACCTCTCTTATGCTTGTTCCGGTCGTAACTCTGCCTTGCGATTCCTTGATTCCTTCGGCTATCTTAGCCTTTTCAACCAAAGCAAACAAACTCTCTCTTGATGTGGAGCAATCAACAATCTCACTCGTCCCTCAAACCATCTTCGAATCGAACAAATCGCTCGTGCTCGATGCCACAATACCTCCAAAGATACCTGGCTCGGTCTTAAAAATTTTGCCTCATATTTCGACACGGACTTACTACCTTGGATCAAACTCGTAAATGCCTTACGCCGCACATCAATGTAATTAGACCCAACGTATTTCACGATACGCTGCCTTGAAATAATCCCAAGTGAGATCCTCCATTGCGGCACCATTCATGCATGATGAGCCACCACCGATATGACTCATCCCGAAGAAGCGATACGATTCCTTTTCACTTGTCCTCGGCACTCAAATCCAAGTCATCCATGATTCGCTCCGTCGCCTCTATCCAATATTCACCCATGACGGGAGCTACACCGAAACACCTCAAAATACCTCCGCTCCATTGGATCGGAGTCGCCGACACGGATTTTCGAACTCCCGTGCCTCCACCTATTCCAGCTACCCTTTCAAGAACTCGCAGCATCGCCTGAGACACTGCGTCATCCCCCGTTTGATCCTCGTTGCTCAAATCCAACTCACGGTGGTGAGGGTAGTGGTACCTCATTTTCGGATCCTTGACCAGGACCTCACCGGCTCGCACCACGACCATCCTACCCGACCACGCCCACGAGTAATGTCGACCTCGACCACGAGTACTCATGTCTAAAATCTCGACTTATCTGATTTAAAAGTTTTATGCATTAGTCAATATTCCACTTTCTTTAAAGCAAAGTTTTATGAAAAGTTTTAATAAGAGGTTGTTTCGCGTGTACACCAAACCTATAGTTTTGGGTCTCTAGAGTAGTTCCTACTACTATACTGATCATGCCAACATCATCATATCATATCATCAAAATCAACAGTTTGATGTACTTACCAGGGCGGATTGATGTCGGAGACTCGAGGCCATGCCTTTCCAACCATATAATTTTCAACAAAAACATTTTAAAATCCATTCTTTAAAACATTTTGGGCCTCGGGCCCAAAGCCGAGCTTTTGAACTTGGCTCTGATACTAATTTGTAACACCCCAAACCCTGGCCAATACGCCCACGACCGAACCGGTATGTCACTAAGGAAAATATTTTTGAAAGAATCGAATTAACAATTAAATTTTGTGAAAAACTCTTTGAAATTCTTTATTTGTCGAAAATAAGTTAAAAGCGAGATTTACTTTGAATTACATAAAACTTTAAAACTTAGTTGATAAATCATAGGATAGAAAACATTTATACCTTTTAAGAAAATTTGAAATATCACTTTGAAAATCCGTTGCAATTGAGTATAGAAACTTGAATTTTGGAAATCACTTAATTTGTTGAAAACACTTAACTTGTAATTTTTTCTATCGAACTATTCATATTACCCGATGGTAAGATTTTTAAAACCATTATGAGTTTTTAGTTTAGAAAACTTTGAGCTCAATTTTTAGATTAACCAAGTAATTTATAAGCCATATTTTAAATATATTCAAAACATAAAAATAATCCAAAACATAATTAAACAGCCTTATTACAAATCCATAAAATATGAAAACCAAATTAAAATAAAGTACCCAAATGGAAGTTCATGTAAAACCAAATTTTATTGCATGGCCTCCTCGAGTCCATCCGGCTCCATATCCGCGATCTCACGAATCACTGAAAATATAAGGGAGAAGGTGAGTCACCAAGACTCTGAGTGCATATTCCCTCTCCGGGTAAATACCACATACTTACACAAATTATAACAAAGCAACATATATGTATAATGCACCCAACCTAGCCATCCATAACTCCTTTTCTACCCCGTGTGGTACCAAACCACTGGTGGTGCCAAACCACGGTGACCCAAGTCACGATATAAATGTGATACCAAATCACTTTGGTGACCAAAGTCACAAATAATCCATCTGTGGGGCCAACCCACGTGTGATACCAAATCATTTGGCGACAATCCCATATCTCAAAAGTGGGGCCAACCCACGGTGGTATTAACCACGAGTGGACGAGCCGCTATGAGGTGCCAAACCTCTGGTGTCCGAAGACACGAATGTGATACCAAATCACTGGTGGTGCCAAACCACTGGTGTCCGAAGACACGAATCATCAAGTTGTGGGGCCAACCCCACGTGTGATACCAAATCATGGCGACAATCCCATATCTCAAAAGTGGGGCCAACCCACGGTGGTATTAACCACAGAGATGAGTCACTATGAGGTGCCAAACCCTCCGTGTCCGAAGACACGAATGTGATACCAAATCACCTGGAGGTACCAAACCTCGGTGTCCAGAAGACACGATATCAATCTTCCCCCTCCTCTCATATTGCCCATACCAATACAATAGATAGACAAATCATGTCAATAAACTTTGATATGTATCTCATAACGAATATATCATAAATCGTAGATCATGATTTCAATCCACATGTATTAACAACATATTGAAACGGACTTACCGAATCCTCATTCATACCATCATGGTATCATATCCAGATCTCATCGATTTACCCACTTTCATAATATGATTAGTTATATAACACACAAATATACATATATAAACCAAGTTATAAAGTGTGTAAGATACACACCATTCACCAAAGCAATACTAAAATCCGATGATCCGATCTACCGCACTAGATCACTTTGTCCTACAATCGGCCATATCACAATATTTTAATGAAAACCATTCGGCCAACAACATATCTTAATCCAAATAACCTTAGGCTTCCTCAACCAACTTTAAGAGTATAGAATCCTTACCACTTGACTTACCAACTTCGATTTGCTAAAGGAATGGCTTAAATCGATTGCTTCCGAAATCCCAATGAGCCTAAGAGAATAATCGAATCCTAAAAAAAATGGTTAGAAGCTTGCAAAACAATGCCCAAAGGTTCGGCCTTTGTCCACAAGAAAACATCATAGAAACGAGAAAGAAAAGAAAGAAAAACGTCCATGAACACTTACCCCTTTTTATCCAAAATCGATAGAAGAAAACCAAGGAGAGTCTACCCTTGAATATTCGGCCAAAAATAATACTAAAAGGAAGTAGAATATTCGGCTATGGTGAAGTGAAAAAAAGAAAAGAAAAATAGAATGGAAGTAGATGTTTTTATCTTTGAACAAATGAAAAAGAAATGGTATTTGAGATGGAGAAATATTCGGCCAAGAGAGTGTAAAAGAAAATGTGATTATGAACAAATGTCAAAAAGAAAAGAAAAGAGAGATGTGGGAGAGATGAGATTCGGCCAACACCTATTTTGCCTAAAAGAAAAGTGCAAAAATACCAAAATGAAGTTTTGGTTTCAAAAGCAAAGATGAAAGAAAGGAAATAGTATTTTTGGTTCAACAAAATAAGAGCTAAAACGAAAGCTAAATTTGCACAAAATGCACAATGAAATTCGGCCAAAGAAAGAGTTTTTGGAGAGGGAAAACAAAAATGCAAAAAGATGTTCAAATGACAAAAATTGGCCAATATCCCCCCCCAAACTACCTATTACATTCAGCCACCCCCCTAGCCATACATGTCGTCCACATACATGCACTAAAGCCTTGAATAAAGTTTCCAAAACATCCTCCATATTCCATGCCTTTTGTCCCCTCATAATACCATAACTTTAAGATGACCTTCCATAACCTTAAGATTCTTATCCCCAATTTCAAGCTTTCCTTAAACCAAAATTCAACTTACCAAAATTAAGAGTCCAACCTATCATAAACAAAGGTTGACCGTCCATAAATGCTAGGATTCAAAAATAAACCTTCAAAATGCTAAACATGCTACTCGAACCTCTAACCTCAAACAACCTTTCAAGCTCCTTAACCATCTTGCCACTTACTCCTCTTGTGCTTTAATTTAACACTTAAATTAACTTAAGTGTCAAGCTCACTTAATCCACTTCATTAAATAAACCATACTAAAATTTATTCTAGCTTCCTAAATAAAATCAAGCCTTCATAAGACTATGCTAACACACAAAATTCATACCCAAACCAACACAACAGATACTCAAATTTTAGGATATTACAATTTCTAAATGTCACATTTTTGTAAATTGTTTATTTCAAATATGCTTCTGCAAACGAAAAGGTTTTTAAAGATAATTACGTTTTCAATTAGACATGAATTGCTTAAGTGTTTTGGGTTTCTAACAAAGAGGCTGTATTTTTCAAGCAAGTTTTTACTTCCATGTGACACACCAGATTCGGGCCTAACTTCTAGGCCGGGTTCGGGGTGTTACACCGCCCTTCGTTTGAACTTAGGAGTAGGAATTGCAAATCCACTCCTTTTGTCTCCTACTAACGCCTTTCCTTTCAAATCGGTTCCACTTGCCACTATTTCTGAAGGATCCACGAGTGAATAAGAACGAACGATCTAGTCCCTTAACATTGATAGATCCGATTTCCACCGTTTGAACTTATGACTACGGATGAATTATCAAGGATGTAAGACTCGGCTTCCCACTATAATACTACAACAAGATAACGATTAAGATATGAGGGAGTATGGAAAACACCATTTCGGTTTAGAAACAATATGAAACAACCAAATGAGGAGGAACACTCATTCGGCTAGAGAGAAAAGAGTATGAAAAGATTAGAAAAGAAGTGTTAGGGAGTTTCGGTTGACACATAAATGAAAATGATCAAAATGGTCAAGATGATCAATATGAGATGGGTGTTTCGGCAACAAGGGAAGAATGAGTATAGATGGATTAAGAGTTTCGACACAAAAAGGGAACAAGATGAACAAAATGCAAAGAAAATTTTGGCCAAAACAAAGGAAGAGAGTTGGGAAGAGAAAACACCAATATGTTAAAAAGAAAGTAGGCCTTCCAAGCACTAATTTGCCAAATGACTAATGAAGAATTTGGCTACCCAAAACCCCCTCTCAAACCGTGTATCATCTTTACCAAAAGATGAACATTGACCAAATAAAATCTTTCCAAAACACCTTCCACACTATAAGCCAACATGTTCCCTTCTCTTTCCTTTTCTTTGATTTCTTTCCTTTATTTTCCCTTGTTTTCCTCCTTACCATAATCCTTTGTCATCTTTCCAAAAATAAAAAGTCTTCCTTACCTTATTTAAGACCATGGCCGACACTTGGGATAGGAGTACCAAAAATAAATCCAAAATTTGCAAAAGATGGGATTTGAACCCCTTCCCTCCAAGCTCTCCACTTGACGCCACAACCTCCTTGCCATATGCTCACTTATGCTAGCAAATTACTCACTTATTTCCATAAGCATTACCGCCACTTACCTTCTCTCCTTAAGGTGCTCAAACACAAAAATTTTGCTAAGGCCCATCTCAATCTCATGCCTTCTAAGGACCCCTAATCATACATAATTAACACTTTTAACTAGCCTAAAGCATGATATACTTTAAAACGTAAAATTCTGAATTTCAGGATGTTACACCATAAACTTCCAAATTGACTTTCCCACTAAGTCCAACTCGCAATTATGCTATTCCTTATTCTCAAAAATTCTAAAAGGCTTCTATGCTTGGGCCCAATAGGCCAAATTCTGCTAGGCCCAATTTCGGGATGTTACAAATCTACCCCCTTAAAGAAATTTCGTCCTCGAAATTTTTGGCTATCTAACAATGGTTTAGCACCGAATACTCTATAACACTACCGCTGCACACTCTTATTCCCAAAACACTAATACACTTCTAACCTTATCTAGAAATCTCTTTACTCAACCAGATATCCAACCACAGAAGCAAACAAGTACTTATCACGCATTCATGATATTTTCTACATCAAACACCCCATTCAACCAAGACATACCTGACTTAATGGTGATGGAACAATCCCAAGCCTTATGCTCCTTAGACCCGCATCTCAAGCATGCTCCTGATCTCCTTCAACATTCACCCGGATGACGCCTTTTGCAATATTCGCAAACCGGAAAGTTTGGGCGTGCCTTTGTATGCTTCACAGAACGAGACTGCGACCCTAGAGAAGCATAATCTCTTTTCATCTTACAATCCACGCACCCAACTCGAAGTTTTTACCGAATTCCTTTAACCTCTTCCAATACCTCCCTAACTAGCTGAGTCAGCATACCCGTTCCAGCTCTGTCGAAAACCTCCGTCTCAGCCACTAGCAATGTCAGCACCTCCCTTTTCGGCTTATGCCCGATGTTGAGGATCTAACCCAAACATTTCGACCTCTACCACGGCCGCGTGCACCTCGTCCGCATCCTCTAGTGCTCATGATTGCTAAGTCGATTTAATCTGATTAAAAGTCTTATGAATCAGTATGCTATTTCAGTGTTTATTAAACAATGTTTTATGGAGTTTAGAAAGTAAAGTTGTTTTCGCACAACGTATCCTAAAGTCTCAATCTCTATAGTTCTCAGCTCCTAAAGCTAAAAGTTCTAGAGTATTTCTACAGTCATACCACAATAATTTCTTAATGAAAACAAAACTTACTTGACTTGGTGCCGGATTCCCGTGGTGCCATACTTCCTTTAAAACATGCATTTATAATTTAAAATTTTAAACAGCTTTGGAAAAATGCTTTTGAACCCAAACCACAGCCGAGTTTTGCAACCGGGCTCTGATACCATAAAATGCAACACCCCAAACCCAGCCCATGCGTTATGACCGGATCTGACATGTCACATGAGAAAAAAAACATGTTAAATCCTTTTTATTTATACTAAAATAGGTATTCTTTTGTTATAATCAAGAAAACAAGTTTGATTTGAAATATTTGATAAAGTACTACTAACCTCGAAGGTTGATTGATAAATCGATAATTTGAACAAGAGATCTTATAAACCATGACTTTTGAAAATATTGTTGATAATTCGAGAGAAAATTTCTGAGTTAAAAATATTTGAAAAAGTTTATTATGAAATCCATTTCTTAATCTATTTTGGAAAACCTTTATTTAAATTTTTATAAAAATCTCCATTTAAAACAATTCAAGCAATATAATAAGTACGTCAAAACATAAAGCAAAAATAAAAATATTCCAGAGGCCTTATTACAACATAAAAACCCAAAATAGTAAAAGTAATAAAATAAACGGAAATAGAAATCTAAAGTTCAAAAACACCATTTCTGAAGTATGGCCTCCACCGAGTCATTCATGGCCCAAGTCCACATTACTGAGCATTACCTGCAAAGGTTAAGGAAAAAGGGGTGAGTTACTAGAACTTAGTGTATAATCCCCCTTACCGTTGTCCACTGGGCCTGAACCCGTTTAGCATCACCTTGGGCCTAAGCCCATTTACATAACAGAATATATATATGCAATGTATGCAACCCAACCCATCCATCCATCACACCCCCGACCAGCCAATCACACCTGTGGGGATCAAGTCAACCCACCCCATCGTTCACACCAATTCGCAGGCAAGTTGCCATTTATAATATATTTGTTTCGCAGGCAAGTTGCCATTTATAATATATTTTATTTGTGGCCATGCCACCGAAATCATAATGAAACATAATAATAAACATTTTTGTGGCAATGCCACCAGGCTACACTTCTCTTCATCATTTTTCCCAACCCATGCAATATGTAACATGCATCATGCATGATTAAACATAATATCCACATATATCTACAATAATCATTAATCCAATAATTTAATAAGATGAATAGGCCCATTATAAAACCTTGTAATTTGGCCCACTAAGGCATTCTAGAAGATCAGCCCATAGGGGCATTTTGGTAATTCGGCCCATAGGGGCATTTTCGTAAATTGGCCCATAGGGCATTTTTGTAATTTTAACAATTTTAATACCGATTTTGACAAGTTTATTGAAATAATGTAATTTAAGCAAATTTCTCGGTTTATGCCATATTACAATTTTAACCATATAAATAATAATGATCTTATTTCCAACGTGATATCGAATCATAAATCTACAGGATTTCGGTGTGAGATTACACACTTGATTACGGTAAGGATTAATCCTTCTTGATCGTCGACACCTAAGTCACCATTACACTCGATTAATCCAACAAACGAGACTTTATTAATCTAAATCTAAATCAAACGATCTATTGAAACGCTTACCCTTAGTATCGTGAACGACCATGATTTATCTATTCTCACCGGATGATGGTCCACAACCCGGTGGAAAATCCCGAACCGCTGATACCACCCTTCGTTTGAACTTAGGAGTAGGAATTGCAAATCCACTCCTTTTGTCTCCTACTAACGCCTTTCCTTTCAAATCGGTTCCACTTGCCACTATTTCTGAAGGATCCGCGAGTGAATAAGAACGAACGATCTAGTCCCTTAACGTTGATAGATCTGATTTCCACCGTTTGAACTTATGACTACGGATGATGTAACATCCTAAAAAGTGAGTATCGATATGTTGCATGTTTTTGGTGCTTAGCTTGTGAATGATTCAATTTGTGTGTTTAATATCGTTTTGAGAAGGCTCGGGATTTATTCGGAATTAGAAAAAAAATTTAGTAATGAGTACTTTATTGAAGTGGATCGAGTGACCTTGATGTTTAAGGAAATTTAGTGTTAAAAACTAGCATAAGATGAGCTAGTAGTAAAGTGGAGTTGGCGCCATAAGTGTTGCTTGAGGGAAGAGGTTCGAATCTTTAGTAATGCATTTTGTGACATTTATTTTTTCTCTTTCCTAGCAAGTGTCGGCCAAGCATCAAATTTGGTAAGTTAGACCTTTATTTTTATGGTTAAGGTAAGCTTGGAACTTGGGGAAAGAAATCCTAAGCTTTTGGAAGGTAGGGGGAACACAAGGCATATTTTAAGGGTTATGTTTTGGAAACTTAGAATGCCCAACTTGTCTATGAACTTGGACGGCTTTGTGGACTAAGGGGGAGCCAAAATTTTGGTGGTAAGCTTGGGTAAGGATGGTAGCTAGATAGAATCCCATTTGGTTATTTTTGCTCTCCCAAAACACTCATTTCCTCTCATCTTTTTCTCTCTTAGTCGAATGTGCCATATGCTTGGAGAAAACAACTTTGTTTTGTTTCATTTGGTCATTTTGCCAACCTCTCAAGTGCTTCATTTTGTGTTTCTCTTCTAGTGCCGAAATCATCAATCAAAAAAGACCATTTCTTTTTCTTCTTTATTCCCCATTGCCGTATGCACATTGTTCCAAACCTTACTTTTTGCTCTTTTCTCACCCTTGAAAATCGAATCATAAACATCTCATCTCTATTCTCTTTTCTTCTCCATTTTACTCATCCTTCAAACACATTTTTCCTTCTTATTTCTTCCATGGCCGAATGTTAGAGACCACCTCCATAGCCGAAATTATTTTTCCCTTACCATTAAATCATAGCCAAATTTTCTTTTCCTCATAGATTTTATTCTCAATCATTTTTTATATTCAAACTTTGGACCATTGGTAAGAATCATCTTCTTTGTTTTCTTTTTGCTAATTGGTCACCTTGGCCGAATCTATAGGTTGGCTTAGAAGAGCCTTTAAATCAATAATCGTTCATTCTCTTAGACGATTTCCTTTCGTTTTTTCTTTTAGTGAAATAGTGGAGAGCTGAATCATCATCTCTTCGAAGTCATCTTGAAGTCATTCGAATTTGGATCATATACTTTCAAGGGATTCTTTTAGAATCACTCGGAATTTTAAGGTAAGCCGAATTCGCCTTTTTTAAACCAATAGTCTTAAATTTCGATATATATATTGTTAGGACTAATAATCTTTTGTCAATGGAGGCAAACAAGATAGGGTCAAAAAGGGTGGTGAATAGTGTTCTAAAGAGGGGCAGACTCGCTAATCCCTCTAGATTCAAGCGAAGGGCTATTTCGGTAATCCAGAATTTTCCACCGGGTTGTGGACGACCCTCATCCGAGGAGAATCGACTATTCGAAGTTGTTCGTAGTTCGGAGCCTTTAGCTATTCGGGATTTTCCATTAGGTTGTGAACCGTCAACCGGGGAAAACTGACAAATAGTTGTTGTTCGAGATTCCGAGGGTAAAGATCTAGATCACTTATCTTTAGTATAGATTTATAATAAGTATTAGTGTTCTAATCAAGCGTGACATTTAGTTAGGTATCGACGAGCGGGAAAGTATAGTTCTCACCGTAATCAGGTGTGTAATTTCACACTTATCTCATGGGTTAGATGTTATATCGTAAGCATTAGAATAAAAATTCGTAAAGTTGGTAAAATCGAAAAAATACGGTATATTAACACTTTTTGTGTAAGTGCATGAAATCGGTGTTAAAGTCGCAGAAATTACGGAATCACCCTCAATGGGCTAATTTGATAAAAAGTAATTTTTGGGCCTCATGTGATTAATGGGCCAAATTGCTAGATTGCTTAATGGGCCAAATGGTAGATCGCTTAATGGGCCAATTTGCTAGATTGATTAATGGGCCAATTTGCTAGATTGCTTAATGGGCCGAATTGCTAGATTGCTTAAGGAGCCGATTTGATAAATTACCATATGGACCAAATCGAGAAATGGGCCAACTTGAAGTATGGGCCTTATGTTGAAATTATCATATGTAAATTGTTAAGCTTTGTTTATGTATACATGATTGCATGGGTTGGGATTAAATTGAATCGAAGTTCTGGTGGTTCTACCATAATCTAGTTCGGGTGGCTCTGCCACAAATTCTAGTTCGGGTGGCTCAGCCACAAACATTTTAAATGGCTTTATGCCTGCGATTGGTGTGTTGGCGGGGTGGGTTGACTTGATCCCTACAGGTGTGCTGGTTGGTACGGGTGGTGTGTGGCGGATGGAAATTTAGGCTTGGTTGGGAATTGCATTTGCGCATGCATCTTTAATTACTATATTTTTAAATTAGTTAATGGGCTCAAGCCCAATAAAATGCTTTGATGATATGGCCTAGTGGATTTGGTAAGTGGGTTACACACTGAGTTCTAAGTAACTCACCCTGTTTTCTTACCCTTCTCAGGTAATAATAATTGATGGAGGCTTGGGCCGGGGATGACTTCGTGGAGGCCATACTTCAAATGATGGTTTTTATGAACTTTAAAGTACTCTTTAGTATTTTTACTTAATTACTATTTTAGCGATGTAATAAGGCCTCTAGTATTGTTTTTTATGGATTTTATTTTGTGGATGGATTTTAATATGTTTTGGATACTTAAAGTGGACTATTTTAAGTTTATAAATGTGTTCTTTAAATTACGTATAAAAATGGGGTTTCTTAAATATCACTATCTCGTAAAAATTTCGGTGAAAACTCTTTTATAAATTTTGTTTCCAAATTCCTTTTGAACTCTTTTAAATTTCTTTAAAAAGTTAACCAATTATTTCTCTGAGATCAAATTTTAAACTCCTATGTTTTAAAATCATAGATTTCAAATTAACCTCGGTTTTTGATAAACTCTATCTCCAAATTAGTTTTTGAAGACCTATTTTCTTTAAATCATTAGATGACCAAATGTATGTACGATTTGTGTAGCATACCAAGTCCGGTCTTAATGCTTAGACCGGGTTTGGGGTGTTACATTTTATGGTATCAGAGCAGTTTCAAAACTCGGCTGTGGTTTGGGTTCAACAACAATTTTTAAAACTGTTTAAATTTCTAGACTCTATGATCTAAAGGTAGTATGGCATCACGAGCATCCGGCACCAAGTCAAGTAAGTATTTGTATATTGAATGTTTATTATTGTGATATGATCATAGGAACACTCTAGAACTTCTAGTTTTAGGTGTTGAAAATGGTAGAGATCGAGACTATATGGTGTGATTGCGAAAACAACTCTATCTCTTATATCTCATAAAATATCGTTAATAAACACTAAAATAATACTCTGATTCATAAAACTTGTAATCAGATTTAACCGAAATAGTCAGTATGAGCACTAGAGGACGTGGACGGGGACGCGGTAGACGTGGCCGTGGTAGAGGACGAGGTGCTAGGGTTGCGTCTAAAGCGCCGGGTCATATGCCGAAAATGGACGCACCTGTGTCACCCGGGAGCGAGACTGGATCACATGACCATACGAGAGAGGACAATGCTTTGACTCAAGCAATGTTGCTAGTCCTAGAAAGGGTTCTTTGGGACTAGAACCGCCCGGCGATTCGTGGATCAATATCGGAACGACTTAAATCAAGTGGTGCCGAGGTTTTTAGAGGTGTCTTCGGTGTAGCTCCGAATGTTGCGGAATATTGGCTCGAGGCTGTAGAGCAAATTATGGATGATCTGGAGTGCATCGTCGAACAGAAACTGAGAGGAGTGGTGTCCTTGCTAAGGGATGAAGCGTATCAATGGTGGCTTACGGTTTGAGAAGGCACTGAGGCTACAGTTGTTACTTGGGATTTCTTCAAAGCTGCTTTCCAAGGGAAGTATGCAGGGACAAGTTATGTGGATGCCCGGAGGAAGGAATTCCTGAATCTGGTTCAAGGAAATAAGATGGTGGCAGCTTGTGAGGCAGAATTTCTACGCTTGAGTCGTTATGCTCAGACTATAGTGCCAACGGATCATGAGCGCTGTGTACGCTTTGAAGATGGGCTGAATGATGAGTTGCGGGTACTGGTAGCCCCACAACAAGTAAGGACTTTTGCCACGCTTGTGGAGAAAGCCAAGATAGCCGAAGAGGCTAAGAACTCAGAACGCCAGAACTGGGAAAGAGTCAGAGGCAAGAGGGACTTTAAGTACTCGAGTTCTTCAAAAAGGTTCCAAAAGAGGCCTCGAAATGATGAGCAGCTCAAGCTAGAGCACTGTGGCTACCAATCAGTCGAGGCTGTCTTGGATCGTGGGGAAACGACACCCGGGAATCTTTGGAAGAAAACTGGTGGTTGTTATAAATGTGGTTCCAAGGATCATCAATATAGGAATTGCCCTCGACGGACTACTCTGACTCAGGAAGCTTGTAACCCTGATGCACCGTCAGTTTGGGGCACTCAGCAGCCACCGAGAGGCCGTGGATCAGGTCGTGGTGGTAATGGTACTGGACGTGGTCAAGGTGCACCGGGTCGAGGTAATGGCTTTAGAGGTAACACGGAGGCAAGACAGCCGGGGTTGGCCTATGCGGTCAGGCATCGTGAAGATGGCGATGCACCGGATGTGATAACTGGTACGTTCTTCATCTTTGATGTACCTGTTACTGCTTTGATAGATATCGGGTCTACCCACTCGTATGTTGCTAGTGCCATAGCTGGAAACCTGAACATTAGATTTGAGATTACCGATAGAGAGATGACGGTAATTAGTCCTTTAGGACAGTCGGTAATAGTAAATAAATTGTATAGAGACGTGCCTTTGGAAATTCAAAGAGAAATATTTTTAGAGGATTTGATGGAATTGCCTTTCGGCGAGTTCGATCTTATTTTTGGCATGGATTGGTTGGTGAAACACCGGGCGCAATTGGATTGTGCTAAAAAGCGGATGTCAATAAGGACTGTGGATGATGAGGAAGTAGTAATGATAGGTGAACGAAGGAACTTTTTAGCAAATTTGGTATCTGCTTTAAAGGTAGAGAAGTTGGTGCAGAAAGGGTATGGAGCGTTCCTAGCCTTCATTAGTGCTTTGGATGCCAAGGAATTATCGGTGGAAGGTGTGAGAACGGTGAAAGAATTTCCAGATATCTTCCCTAAAGAACTTTCAGGTCTACCTCTAGATCGAGAAGTAGAATTTGGCACTGAGCTTTTACCCGGAACGGCTCCAGTGTCTATTGCTCCTTATAGAATGGCGTCGAAGGAGTTAGCAGAGCTTAAAGCTCAAATTCAAGAATTGTTGGATCGAGGATTTATTCGACCGAGTGTGTCTCCGTGGGGAGCACCGGTTTTGTTCGTCAAGAAGAAGGATGGGTCGATGCGTATGTGCATTGATTATAGGCAGTTGAATAAATTGACGGTCAAGAATAGGTATCCATTGCCGAGAATCGACGACCTGTTTGATCAACTGAGAGGAACTTCAGTTTTCTCCAAGATTGATTTGAGATCGGGTTATCATCAACTCAAGGTTAAGGAGGTGGATATTCATAAGACGGCATTCCGAACTCGTTATGGACATTATGAGTTTTTGGTGATGCCATTTGGTTTGACCAATGCACCAGCTGCATTTATGGGCATGATGAACCGAGTCTTTTAACCCTATCTAGACCGGTTCATAGTGGTGTTCATAGATGATATTTTGGTATATTCGAGGAATGAAGAAGAGCATGACTCACATTTGCGCACAGTATTGCAAATACTGCGAGAAAAGCAACTTTATGCCAATTCAGTAAGTGTGAATTTTGGCTGAAGAAAGTGACTTTCTTGGGTCATGTGGTGACAGCCAAAGGAATAAGAGTTGATCCTCGGAAGGTAGAGGCGGTGTTGGATTGGAAACCACCGAAGTCAGTGGCTGAGATTTGGAGTTTCTTAGGTTTGGCTGGTTATTATAGGTGCTTTATTGAGGGGTTTTCATTGATTGCTGCACCCCTAACTAAGCTATTGTGAAAGGTAGTACCGTATGTGTGGACCGATAAACAACAAGAAAGTTTCGGCGAAGAAGATTTTGATGGAAGCGCCCGATCTTGATTCAACTCGATTTGGAAAAGAGTTTATCGTTTACTGTGACGCGTCATACACGGGTTTAGGATGTGTGCTAATGAAAGGTGGAAAGGTGGTGGCTTATGCTTCTCGTCAGTTAAGGCAGCATGAAGTCAACTACCCTACTCATGACTTGGAGTTGGCTGCGGTGGTGTTTGCTTTAAAGATTTGGAGGCACTATCTCTACGGTGAGAAGTCTATCATTTATACGGACCATAAGAGTCTTAAGTACCTCCTTACCCAGAAGGAGTTGAACTTGAGACAACGAAGGTGGGTGGAGCTGTTAAAGGATTACGACTTCTCAATCGAGTATCATCCTGGAAAGGCTAACGTGGTGGCAGACGCGTTGAGTCATAAGGTAGTATCGAAATTAAGAGCAATGTTTGCTCATCTCGGTTGTATGAAGATGGCGATCGCAGCGGAACTTCAGTGAAGCCTTTGTGGTTAGAAACAGATCAAGGAAAAGCAGTTATCAGATGAAAAGTTGGGTCCGTTAATGCAACAAGTTGAAAATGGCGTAATAGGGGACTTTGGAATGAACAAGGATGGGGTGCTGTGTTTTCGTGGAAGAGTTTGTATGCCCATGGATTTGGATTTGAGACAAATGATTTTGCGTAAGGCGCATAGCAGCCCTTATGCTATGCACCCTGGAGGAAATAAGATGTATCGAGACCTACGAGAGCAGTATTGGAAGCCAAGGTTAAAGCAGGAGGTTACTGATTTTGTGGGTAAGTGCTTGAATTGTCAACAAGTGAAGGCGGAACATCAATTACCGTCGGGCTTATTGCAACCGGTAAAGATTCCTCTATGGAAATGGGAGCGGATAACGATGGACTTTGTTAGTGGGTTACCCTTAACACCTACTAAAAAGGATTCCGTTTGGGTGGTAGTAGATCGATTGACGAAGACTGCTCATTTTCTACCAGTTCGTACGGATTACTCGCTGCAGAAGTTGGCTAAGCTGTATGTATCTGAGATCGTGAGGTTGCATGGGGTACCAGTGTCTATCATATCGGACAGGGACCCTAGGTTTACATCACGGTTTTGGAAAGCTTTGCATGAGGCTTTGGGAACAAAGTTAAACTTCAGTACGGCTTTTCATCCTCAGTCAGATGGTCAGTCAGAAAGAGTAATTCAGATTTTGGAAGATATGTTACGGGGTTGTGTGATCGACTTCAGAGGTAGTTGGGAGGATTTTCTACCATTGGCAGAATTCGCGTATAATAACAGTTACCAATCCAGTATCTAGATGGCACCCTATGAAGCATTATATGGTCATAAGTGTCGTACCCCTACTTGTTGGAATGAATTGGGGGAACGACAGTTGTTGGGTCCTGAATTGATATCTGAGACGGAAGAAAAGGTAAAGGTGATTCGAGCACGGTTAAAGAAAGCTTCGGATAGACAAAAGTCGTATGCAGATCTAAAGCGCAAGGATATTGAGTTTGCGGTGGGTGATCAGGTTTTTCTGAAAGTCTCACCTTGGAAGAAAATTTTCAGGTTTGGAAGGAAGGGCAAGTTGAGACCTAGGTTCATTGGACCGTACCATGTGTTGAAGCGTGTAGGACCAGTGGCCTATCAGCTTGAATTACCTCCAGAGTTAAGTCAGATTCATAGTGTCTTCCATGTTTCTATGCCAAGGCGTTATAGATCGGATATGTCTCACATAGTACCGGTAGAAGAAGTAGAGTTAAGGCCAGACTTGTGTTTCGAGGAGGAACCAGTGAAAATCTTAGACCGTGATGCTAAGGTGCTAAGAAAGAAGACTGTGTCGTTGGTTAAAGTTCTATGGCGTAATCACAGAGCGGAGGAAGCTACGTACGAGCCTGAGGATGCAATTCAGCAACAATATCCTCACCTATTTTAACCAGGTAAATTTCGAGGACGAAATTTTCTTTAATGGGGGTAGAATTGTAACATCCTAAAAAGTGAGTATCGATATGTTGCATGCTTTTGGTGCTTAGCTTGTGAATGATTCAATTTGTGTGTTTAATACCGTTTTGAGAAGGCTCGGGATTTATTCGGAATTAGAAAAAAAATTAGTAATGAGTACTTTATTGAAATGGATCAAGTGACCTTGATGTTTAACGAAATTTGGTGTCAAAAACTAGCATAAGATGAGCTAGTAGTAAATTGGAGTTGGCGCCATAAGTGTTGCTTGAGGGAAGAGGTTCGAATCTTTAGGAATGCATTTTGTGACATTTATTTTTGCTCTTTCCTAGCAAGTGTCGGCCAAGCATCAAATTTGGTAAGTTAGACCTTTATTTTTATGGTTAAGGTAAGCTTGGAACTTGGGGAAAGAAATCCTAAGCTTTTGGAAGGTAGGGGGAACACAAGGCATATTTTAAGGGTTATGTTTTGGAAACTTAGAATGACCAACTTGTCCATGAACTTGGATGGCTTTGTGGACTGAGGGGGAGCCGAAATTTTGGTGGTAAGCTTGGGTAAGGATGGTAGCTAGATAGAATCCCATTTGGTCATTTTTGCTCTCCCAAAACACCCATTTCCTCTCATCTTTTTCTCTCTTAGCCGAATGTGCCATATGCTTGGAGAAAACAACTTTGTTTTGTTTCATTTGGTCATTTTGCCAACCTCTCAAGTGCTTCATTTTGTGTTTCTCTTCTAGTGCCGAAATCATCAATCACAAAATACCATTTCTTTTTCTTCTTTATTCCCCATTGCCATATGCACATTGTTCCAAACCTTACTTTTTGCTCTTTTCTCACCCTTGAAAACCAAATCATAAACATCTCATCTCTATTCTCTTTTCTTCTCCATTTTACTCATCCTTCAAACACATTTTTCCTTCTTATTTCTTCCATGGCCGAATGTTAGAGACCACCTCCATAGCCGAAATTATTTTTCCCTTACCATTAAATCATAGCCAAATTTTCTTTTCCTCATAGATTTTATTCTCAATCATTTTTTCTATTCAAACTTTGGACCATCGGTAAGAATCATCTTCTTTGTTTTCTTTTCGCTAATTGGTCACCTTGGCCGAATCTATAGGTTGGCTTAGAAGAGCCTTTAAATCAATAATCGTTCATTCTCTTAGATGATTTCCTTTCGTTTTTTCTTTTAGTGAAATAGTGGAGAGCCGAATCATCATCTCTTCGAAGTCATCTTGAAGTCATTCGAATTTGGATCATATACTTTCAAGGGATTCTTTTGGAATCACTCGAAATTTTAAGGTAAGCCGAATTCGCCCTTTTTAAACCAATAATCTTAAATTCTGATATATATATTGTTAGAACTAATAATCTTTTGTCAATGGAGGCAAACAAGATAGGGTCGAAAAGGGTGGTGAATAGTGTTCTAAAGAGGGGCGGACTCGCTAATCCCTCTAGATTCAAGCGAAGGGCTATTTCGGCAATTCGGGATTTTCCATCGGGTTATGGGCGACCCTCATCCGAGGAGAATCGACTATTCGAAGTTGTTCGTAGTTTGGAGCCTTTAGCTGTTCGGGATTTTCCATTGGGTTGTGAACCGTCAACCGGGGAAAACCGACAGATAGTTGTTGTTCGAGATTCCGAGGGTAAAGATCTAGATCGCTTATCTTTAGTATAGATTTATAATAAATATTAGTGTTCTAATCAAGGGTGACATTTATTTAGGTATCGACGAGCGGGAAAGTATAGTTCTTACCGTAATCAGGTGTGTAATTTTACACTTATCTCATGGGTTAGATGTTATATCCTAAGCATTAGAATAAAAATTCGTAAAGTTGGTAAAATCGGAAAAATACGGTATATTAACACTTTTTGTGTAAGTGCATGAAATCGGTGTTAAAGTCGGGGAAATTACGGAATCACCCTCAATGGGCTAATTTGATAAAAAGTAATTTTTGGGCCTCATGTGATTAATGGGCCAAATTGCTAGATTGCTTAGTGGGCCAAATTGCTAGATTGCTGAATGGGCCAATTTGCTAGACTGCTTAATGGGCCAAATTGGTAGATCGCTTAATGGGCCAATTTGCTAGATTGCTTAATGGGCCAATTTGCTAGATTGCTTAATGGGCCGAATTGCTAGATTGCTTAAGAAGCCGATTTGATAAATTACCATATGGGCCAAATTGAGAAATGGGCCAACTTGTAGTATGGGCCTTATGTTGAAATTATCATATGTAAATTGTTAAGCTTTGTTTATGTATACATGATTGCATGGGTTGGGATTAAATTGAAGAGAAGTTCTTGTGGTTCTACCACAATCTAGTTAGGGTGGCTCTGCCACAAATTCTAGTTCGGGTGGCTCAACCACAAACATTTCAAATGGCTTTATGCCTGCAATTGGTGTGTTGGCGGGGTAGGTTGACTTGATCCCCACAGGTGTGCTGGTTGGTACGGGTGGTGTGTAGCGGATGGAAATTTAGGCTTGGTTGGGAATTGCATTTGCGCATGCATCTTTAATTACTATATTGTTAAATTAGTTAATGGGCTCAAGCCCAATAAAATGCTTTGATGATATGGCCCAGTGGATTTGGTAAGTGGGTTACACACTGAGTTCTAAGTAACTCACCCCGTTTTCTTACCCTTCTCAGGTAATGATAATTGATGGAGGCTTGGGCGGGGATGACTTTCGTGGAGGCCATACTTCAAATGATGGTTTTTATGAACTTTAAACTACTCTTTAGTATTTTTACTTAATTACTATTTTAGCGATGTAATAAGGCCTCTAGTATTGTTTTTTATGGATTTTATTTCGTGGATGGATTTTAATATGTTTTGGATACTTAAAGTGGACTATTTTAAGTTTATAAATGTTTTCTTTAAATTACGTATAAAAATGGGGTTTCTTAAATATCACTATCTCGTAAAAATTTCGGTGAAAACTCTTTTATAAATTTCGTTTCCAAATTCCTTTTGAACTCTATTAAATTTCTTTAAAAAGTTAACCAATTATTTCTCCGAGATCAAATTTTAAACTCCTATGTTTTAAAATCATAGATTTCAAATTAACCTCAGTTTTTGATAAACTCCATCTCCAAATTAGTTTTTGAAGACCTGTTTTCTTTAAATCATTAGATGACCAAATGTATGTACGATTTGTGTAGCACACCAAGTCTAGTCTTAACGCTTAGACCGGGCTTGGGGTGTTACAGATGAATTATCAAGGATGTAAGATTCGGCTTCCCACTATAATACTACAACAAGATAACAATTAAGATATGATGGAGTACGGAAAACACCATTTCGGTTTAGAAACAATATAAAACAACCAAATGATGAGGAACACTCATTCGGCTAGAGAGAAAAGAAAATGAAAAGATTAGAAAAGAAGTGTTAGGGAGTTTCGGTTGACACATAAATGAAAATGATCAAAATGGTCAAGATGATCAATATGAGATGGGTGTTTCGACAACAAGGGAAGAATGAGTATAGATGGATTGAGAGTTTCGGCACAACAAGGGAATAAGATGAACAAAATGCAAAGAAAATTTTGGCCAAAACAAAGGAAGAGAGTTGGGAAAAGAAAACACCAATATGCTAAAAAGAAAGTAGGCATTCCAAGCACTAATTTGCCAAATAACTAATGAAGAATTCGGGTACCCAAAACCCCCTCTCAAACCGTGTATTATCTTTACCAAAAGATGAACATTGACCAAATAAAATCTTTCCAAAACACCTTCCACACTATAAGCCAACATGTTCCCTTCTCTTTCCTTTTCTTTGATTTCTTTCCTTCATTTTCCCTTGTTTTCCTCCTTACCATAATCCTTAGTCATCTTTCCATAAATAAAAAGTCTTCCTTACCTTATTTAAGACCATGGCCGACACTTGGGATAGGAGTACCAAAAATAAATCCAAAATTTACAAAAGATGGGATTTTAACCCCTTCCCTCCAAGCTCTCCACTTGACGCCACAACCTCCTTGCCATATGCTCACTTATGCTAGCAAATTACTCACTTATTTCCATAAGCATTGCCACCACTTACCTTCTCTCCTTAAGGTGCTCAAACACAAAAATTTTGCTAAGGCCCATCTCGATCCCGTGCCTTCTAAGGACCCCTAATCATACACAATTAACATTTTTAACTAGCCTAAAGCATAATATACTTCAAAACGTAAAATTCCGAATTTCAGGATGTTACACCATAAACTTCCAAATTGACTTTCCCATTAAGTCTAACTCGCAATTATGCTATTCCTTATTCTCAAAAATTCTAAAAGGCTTCTACGCTCGGGCCCAATAGGCCAAATTCTGCTAGGCCCAATTTCGGGATGTTACAATTCATTTCTTACTATATGTTACATGGACAAAACAATCCGCCGAGAATAAATCACTCACTGTCGCTTCTATATTAGATTCGGCATGTTTCCAATGTTTTTTTTTTCATCTACTTCATTTTCGTACATCTTCTGTCACAAGTTGCCTAGTGCAATTTCAAATTTAAAGACAGAGCCCTACATGTTTTCATGATAAAGATGAACACAATAAAATGTAATATAATTAATCGAAACTCATTTCTTTACCTTAGAAATATTTTTTTCACAAATATTACAATGTACCAAAAATTAAGAATTAAATGAACACTATTGGAAGAAAATAATATTCCTTTTCAATGTTTGGAGAAAAGAATCTTTACTAAGGATAACGAACGCCCTCTTTTGTCTCGGGTCGCTATGGAACGGGTATAGGCCTCTCCTATTTGAAGATTGAAATTGTTCTACATCAACCTAGCCATTCTGATTTTGTGGGGTTTGAGTACTCTTTCCACTCGCGCCTTGGATGCCTAATTTGAGTAGCCAATTCGTTCATAACTTTCCCACGACTTGTTTTGTTCTTTTATTCTTGTTTTCTTTTTAGGATTCCTCCTATTTTACTTCTTTTAGTTAGTAGGAAAAATAACACGAGAGGTCCTTGTACAAATGATGTCGGGACCAATTTAGTCCTTGTACTATAAGAGAGAGTGCAAAAAGGACAATTAACGCATTTAATTTGACTATTTACGTTAATAAAATATTAGAACACAAGCAATTCAGTCGCTTTCAAATTTAAATAGGGTAATCTAGTCCCTATATTATTCAAATGTGAGGAAAGAGCGATAATTGAATTGGGGGTTAACTCCTCTCGTTTGTAAAAAAAATTATGTGGTTCAGAGAAAAACAAGATAGATGCAAATGTGAAAAAATACATCTACACAATATAATCATCAGTTGGTGGAATTTCATCAACTAAAAAACATAAATAATTCAAACAACTTTATATCAAATAATAAAGTTTATAAACATTCAAACATATTTAATTAATAGTTTTTAGTAATTTTACAATGTCACTAACCCCGAATTTCTACGGAAAATATACTTTGCAAATTTTAAATAAAGAATTTTGTACTACTTGGCCAACTGACCCAAGTGTCAAATCCACTAGGTAGGTGGCTTACCTATTGGGCTTTTATAGTATACAAGGTGAAATATGGGCACTTGGGCGGCACTTGTTCTTCCCTAATTGGTTTCGAACTTTCAATATAAAAAAAGGACATAAAAATTCAAAAAAATAACATAAACTATCCCTATAGGGTTCGGATTTTAAGTTATAACGATTTGATTTTGTATGCATTTCATTATAGTGAAAACAAAAGAAGGTCTTGCTTAGTCTAGGTAGTTGATGTCATCTTCATTAAGATGCATTTTCTAAAGGCCCAGAGTAACATTCTCAAAACCAACAATTCATTGTCTTATACAAACCCTGTGGTCTATCTTTTCTGTAAAACAAAGAAAAAGAGAAAATCTTCTATTGAAATCCATATACGATAGAATTGATTTAAAATATATATTACGTTCAATTATCGAGTATATTAAAATAACTCAGAAAGTTCTTTTATGTACAAAAATATTTTAAGATACGATAGAGTTTATGAAAATTCACAAAAGAGATTTAGGATTTTTGAGCGAAAGTAGATAGGTACTCTCCAGAAAATTTTGGAAGAAACAAATGTGGGAAACTTTTTCTAAAAAGCTACTACCATCGACACAGAATTTCTAACATTTCAAGATTAATGATAGGTTTAATTATTGCAATAATATAATTCCCGCAGACTTCCATAACATGCAATATTTACTTGTTGAAATATTATTAAAAATACAATTTTCCTTGTAACAAAACCCACATTCCTCTTCCATTAACAATTTGCACAACAAGACATAAAAGCTAAAGCAACAATACAAGCCTTTAATTTGGAATTTGAATGGTAGATGGCCCAAAAGTGGTTTTAAAAAGAATTTTTCATGCCAACTAACGAGTTGGAATCATTATCTCGACCGTAGTTGAAATGGAATAAGTTACAGCTGCAAAACTATAACTTTTAAACAAAATGATAATGATACCTTTACCACGATTAAATTTCCTAACAAATTTTAAATTCATATCTAATTGTAACAAACTTTTAATACACGCATATATATAAACACATGCGTGATTACAATTGCATTACCCTCAATTCTTCCTGCTCATTCCTACTATTTAGATATCGTGAATATGGATTTGAAATGCATATTCAGCCTAGCAATCCTTGTTTCCCAGATATCGCTTTCATCGACACAAAATGTGAACGTTGTGATTCAAGGAGCAACATCAATTGCTGAAACAGATGAGAACTTTGTATGCGCTACATTGGATTGGAGGCCTATTGAAAAATGCAACTACAATCAATGTCCTTGGGGAAAGGCTGGACTTTTAAATGTGGTAAGAATTTTTTACTTTGTGTGTATGAACAATGTCTTTTACATAAAATTTGACTTTTATTTTATTTTATGTTTTCCGTAGGATTTGAAAAAGAATGGTCTAATAAATGCAATAAAAGGTGAGTTCTACGTATATAATATTACATGTCTCTATCATTAATTCATCCATGGTGGTCCATACCCTAAGAATCAAAAAATAGATTGCAAATATTGCGATTCAGATACTGTTAAAAGCTACCTCATAAGAGTGGTTGTGTGAACGAGTTGGACTAAATTTGGTTCAACGCTGGTAAGAACAATTTCAGACTAATTTTTAAAATTACTTTCAGCATTCAATCCTTTAAGAATCAAAGTTGGTGGGTCGTTGTAAGATCAAGTGGTGTACGGAGTAGGAGGAGTTAAGAATTGCCCCAATTTCATGAAAAACGAAGATAGTTTATTTGGATTCTCTCAGGGTTGCCTTCCCATGGAAAGATGAGACTAACTCAATAATTTTTTCAATCAAAGTTGGTTGGTATTTCTATTTATTGCGAAAAAGAGTTAAGTATTCCCTTTTTTTTTTCTTAGTAAAGACATTGACTTTATTTATATGACATTTTGAAGAATAAAGGTTACATTCGGGTTGAATGCTCTTCTCTGAAGAAACCAGTCACAAATCGAAAAGGGTCTTTGGGTTGGCGATTGGAAATCGCAAAATGCATGGGATTTCATGAAGTATACTATTTCCGGGGATACAAAGTTGATTCTTATGAATTTGGTAACTAAATTTGATTTCAGAAGCTCTCTTACTGAGATTAATTTCCATTATATTTTTGAATTTTATTTTAATCAATTTATCATTTCAGGAAATCAACTCTGCGGAGCTGGGATGGGTGCAAGTGTTGAGGCTGAACAATATGGAAAAGACATAGTAGTACTTAAGAATCTAGTGAAAGAATTACACCCAGATCCCAAAACTCAACCAAAGGTTCTAGGTCCTAGCTGTCATTATGATGAGAAATGGTTCAATTCCTTCCTAGGACATGAAGTTGTTGATGGAGTTACACACCATATCTATAATCTTGGACCTGGTATCCAAATATGTCTCAATTCAGTGTTTATCGAAGAGGTTTTAGAGGCTTACTTATTACTAGTAGGGTCAGTTTCTTAATTCAATGGATGCATTTGCAGGTGATGATCCAAAAATGATTACCAAGATTCAAGATCCATCTTACCTAAATCAAGTTGCCCAAACCTATAAAGGTGTTTTGAATATTGTCAACAAGTTTAAACCCATGATCGGGAGCTTGGGTTTCGAATCGGCGGAGCTCTTACTTGGCGATGCTAAAGATTTGTCCCCAACCTTTCTTTGATGGATTTTGGTAATATTTTTCTCTCCTTTTCTTCTAACTCTACCTTTCTTTTGTGTAATAAAACACGCGGTCAAACTTTTCTCCCTTAACAAGTATTTTGATCAATTGGGAATGGCTTCAACCTACAATCACAAGGTCTTCTGTAGGCAAACTCTCATCGGTGGAAATTATGCTTTACTTAATACTACAACATCTATTCCCAATCCAGATTACTACGGGTCCGTATCTTCACACAGATAGTGTGAGCCTTATCCTTGGTTTTTTTCCCTATAGCAGCCAACATAATTCATCTTATCAATTTGTTTCGTTTCTAGTGCACTTCTATGGCACCGACTTATGGGAAGTATTGTACTTGCCGTAACTCAAGAGTCTAACCAAAATTTGTGTGTATATGCTCACTATGCAAAGAAAAAGGTATGCCACCTTTGATAGAGTGAACTTTTCATTTTTCAAATTATTTATTTTTATTAAATGTTATCTGCATCATTTTCTCTCTTACAGCCTGGGATTTCGATCATTTTTATTAACTTGTCAAAGGATAGCTCGTTCAATGTCACCCTTTCAAATTACGAACATCTTGAATTTAAAGGTTCCCAGAAAAGAGAAGAGTATCATTTGGCTGCGCTAGCTGGAAATATACAAGGTCAAATCGTGTTGCTGAATGACGTTCCAATGGTTCCAATAGAAACATTCAAAATTCCTACGATGGAGCCAAAGCTTGTCAATGCTTCCACACCCATCTCTATTGCAGCTCATTCCATAGTCTATGTAACCATCAGAGACTTTCAAGTCTCTACCTGTGCTTAATGTACATCATTTCTTTATCTAAAATGTAATACCCTCAAACTTTGCTCGAACTTTTAGAACGTGATTGTAACACCCCAAACCCTGCCTATGCGGTATGACCGGATCTGACATGTCACACGACGAAAACGAGTAAAGAACTTGTGCTTCTTACTAAAGATTAGAATTTATTTTAAGAAAAAAATTTTGATCGAAAATATTTGATAGAAATACTACAATTCTTGAAAGGTTAATTGAAGAATCGATAATTGAATTAGTGATCTTTTAAATCCATAATTTTTGAAAATAATATTGATATTTCAAGGAAAGTCCAAGTTAAATTATTCGAACATATTTGTTATGAAATCCGTTTGTTGATAAATTTTATGAAAACCGTTGTTTATGATTTTGAGAAAATCCCGTTTAAATCAAACCATGATAGAAAGTAAATAGTCAAACATAAAATCCAAATTTAAAATCCTGCAGGCCTTATTACAATTTTAACCCAATATAGTAAAAGTAATGAAAATAAATGAAAAAGGAATTTACTGAGTTTGAAAACACCATTTCTAAAGTATGGCCTCCACCGAGTCATCCATGGCCCAAGTCCACATCACTGAGCATTACCTGCAGGGGTTAAGGAAAAAAAAAGGGGTGAGTTTCTAGAACTCAGTGCATAATCCCTTTACCGTCATCCACTGGGCCTGAATCCATATAGCAATAACTAGGGCCTAAGCCCATTTACATAATAGTATTTAAAATGACATGTATGCAGCCCAACCCATCCATCTATCACACCCCCGACCAGCCAATCACACCTGTGGGGATCATGTCAACCCACCCCGCCGCTCACACCAAAATTTGCAGTCAAGCTGCTATCATATATTTTTATTGTGGCCATGCCACCGAAATCATATGTAAGCATAATAATGGACATTTTGTGGCAATGCCACCAGGCTACACTGCTCTCCATACATTTTTTTCCCATCCCATGCAAGATATGGAAATGCAACATACATAATAAAGTGTTCACATATAAATAACAACCATTAATCTAGTAATTTATTACAGAAAATCGGCCCATTAAAGCAATAATAATTCGGTCCACTAAGGCATTCTAGCAATTCGGCCCATAGGGGCATTTTAGTAAATCAGCCCATAGGGGCATTTTGGTAAATCGACCCATAGGGGCATTTTGGTAAATTTTACAAATTTTATACCGATTTTAAAAGATTTTAGAAATAATGTAATTTAAGCAAGTTATTCGATCTATGCCATATTACAATTTCTAGCCTTGTAAATAATAACGATCTATTTTCCAACATGACATCGAATCACAAATCTCACGGGATTTCGTGTGAGATTACACACTGACATTGTAAGGATTAAACCTTCTGATCGCTTCGGCACCTAAATCACCATTACACTTGATTAACCAATAAACGAGATTTTATTAATCTAATATCTAAATCAGATGATCTAATGAAACGCTTACCCTTAATATCGTGAACGACCACGATTTGTCTATTTTCACCGGATGATGGTCCACAACCCGGTGGAAAATCCCGAACTGCCGATACCGCTCTTCATTTGAACTTAGGAGTAGGAATTGCAAATCCACTCCTTTTGTGTTCTCCTAACGCTTTTCCTTTCAAATCGCTACCACTTGCCTCTATTGAAAAAGTCTCGGTTAGAAAGATACTATGATGAGTGCAAGTAGTTGTTTAGGGATAGGATTCGTCTTACCACTATTTCCGAAGGATTAACAAGTAGAGAATATCGAGTGATTTCGTCCCAAAAAAAATAATCGATAAGTCGAAACTTCGATCCGATAGCAACATAACGGAATAGAGATATAACGAAAAAAATCCAAGAAGGAAACCCCTTACCTTAACGATGATGAATCCGATTTCCACCGATTGACTTATGGCTACGGATGAGACAAGGGTATGAGATTCGGCTTTCCACTATAACACTACATTAGAAGATGATCACGATATGAAGGATTATGAGAGAATGATATTTCGGTTTTGAACAAAAGTGAAACATCCGAATGTTAATAGACACACATTCGGCTAGGGAGAAAAGAAAATGAAAAAAGAAGAAGAATAAGACCACTTACCTATTCGATCAAAGAATTGAGTGCCAACACGAGCGAGAAAGAAATAATGAAGAAGAAATGAAAGGTTAAGAAGTTCGGCTAAGGAGAGAATTGAGCAAGAAGATTCGGCCACAAGGTAATGTTGTTTTGAGTGAAAGAGAGAAAGTTGAAGAAATGGCAAAAAGAAAAGAAGAGATGGAGGAGAGTACTAGATGGTTTCGGCTATCCAAGGAAAAAAATGAGCAAAGTGAATTGGACACAAAGAGTTGGGTGTTTCAGCAACAAAGGAGGAAGGTTGAAAAAGAGTACAAAAAAAAAATGCTAAAAGAAAACAAGCCTTACAAGTACCAAAATTTGCCAAATGACTAATGCAAAATTTGGCTACTAAAACCCCCTCCCAAAACCGTGTATCCCATTAGCCAAAAGGATGATTGTTGACCAAAATTCTATCCCAAGCACCTTCCAAACATTCGGCCAACATATCCCCCTTCTTGCTCCTTTCCTTTAATTCTTTCCTTCCTTTTCCCTTGTTTTCCTCCTTCCCTTATTTCTTAGCCATCTTTCCAAAAATAAAAAGTCTCCCATACCATAATTAGAACCATGGCCGACACTTGGAATAGGAACACAAAAATAAATCCAAAATTTTGCAATAGATGGGATTCGAACTTCAGACCATTAGTACACTCCACACGCCACTTTCCACTTTTACCAATAGACTCCTTGTGCTAGCAAAATGCACACTTATTTCCTTAAGTCTTGATGCCACTTACCTTCTCTCCTTTAAGTGCTTAAACACAAAAATTTTGCTAAGGCCCAACTCAACCCCGAGCCTTCTTAGAACCCCTAAACATACACAATTAACATTCGTAACTAGTCTAACGCATGATGTGAAGTAAATTATAAAATCCCAAATTTCAGGATGTTACAATTCTACCCCCCTTAAAGAAATTTTGGCCTCGAAATTTACCTGATTAAAAAAGATGAGGATATTGCTGCCGGATAATGTCCTCTGACTCCCATGTAGCTTCCTCTGACCCGTGATTACGCCATAAAACTTTGACTAACGGAACTGACTTCCTTCTTAGCACCTTAATATCCCGATCTAAAATCTGTAGGGGCTCCTCTTCAAAAGAGAAGTCAGGTCTTATCTCAACTTCCTCCACTGGTACGATATGAGATGGATCCGAGCGATAACGCCTTAACATCGAGACATGGAATACACTATGTATCTGACTTAACTCCGGAGGTAACTTCAGCTGATAAGCCACTGGCCCAACACGCTTCAGTACACGGTATGGTCCGATGAACCTAGGGCTTAACTTGCCCTTCCGTCCAAATCTTAAGATCTTTTCCAAGGTGAGACCTTCAAAAGACTCGATCTCCCATCGAGAACTCTATCTCCTTACGCCTCAGTCCGCATATGATTTCGCCTCGTCCAAGCTTCTTTTAACCGGGCCCGAATTACCTTAACATTTTCTTCCGTCACTGAGATCAACTCAGGACCCAATAACTGTCGCTCCCCCAGCTCAGTCCAACAAGTAGGAGTACGACACCTACGACTATACAACGCCTCGTAGGGTGCCATCAGGATACTGGATTGATAGCTGTTGTTGTATGCAAACTCTGCCAATGGTAGAAAATCTTCCCAACTACCCCTGAAATCGATCACACAGCCTCTTAGCATGTCTTCTAGAATCTGGATTACTCTTTCTGACTGGCCATCAGTCTTTGGGTAAAATGCCGTGCTGAAATTTAGTCTTGTTCCCAAAGCTTCATGCAGAGCCTTCCAAAACCGTGATGTAAACCTAGGATCCCTGTCTGATATGATAGACACTGGTACCCCATGTAAACTCACGATCTCTGCTACATACAACTTGGCCAACTTCTGCAATGAATAATCCGTACGAACAGGTAGGAAATGAGCAGTCTTCGTTAACCGGTCCACTATCACCCATACGGAATCTTTCTTAGTAGGAGTTAAGGATAACCCACTAACAAAGTCCATCGTTATCCTTTCCCATTTCCATAATGGAATTTTCACCGGTTGTAGCAACCCTAACGATAGTTGATGTTCCGCCTTCACCTGCTGACATGTCAAGCACTTGCTCATGAAGTCGGTAACCTCCCGTTTCAACCCCTGGGCCACCAATATCGCTTCACTTTGAGATCTCGGTACATCTTATTCCCTGTGGTGCATAGCATATGGGCTACTATGCGCTTCACGCAGAATCATTTGCCTCAATTCCGAATTCCTGGGCATACAAACTCTTCTGCGGAAACACAATACTCCATCACTATTCAACCCAAAATCCCCTATCTCACCACCTTTCACTTGTTGAAGCCGAGAACCCAACCTTTCATCTAACAATTGCTTTTCCTTAATCTGACTTACCCATGCCAGCTTCACCTGAAGTTCGGCTAGCAAGCTACCATCTTCATAAAGGCTGAGATGAGCAAACATTGCTCTCAAATCCAATATCACCTTACGACTCAACGCATCAGCCACTACGTTAGCTTTACCTAGGTGATACTCGATTGAGAAGTCATAATCTTTCAACAGTTCTATCCACCTTCGTTGTCTTAAGTTCAACTCTTTCTGGGTAAGGAGGTACTTCAGACTCTTATGATCCGTATAGATAATCGACTTATCCCCGTATAGATAGTGTCGCCAAATTTTCAGAGCAAACACCACTGTAGCCAACTCCAAATCATGAGTGGGATAATTTATCTCATGCGGCCTTAATTGACAAGATGCATAAGCCACCACTTTTCCCCATTTCATCAGCACACAACCCAAGCCCGTGTGTGACGCATCACAATAAACGATAAACTCCTTACCAGCCTCAGGTTGAATCAATACTGGTGCTTCTATCAGAATCTTCTTCAATTTCTCAAAGCTCTCTTGCTGCTTATCTGACAACACAAACGGTACTCTCTTACGCAATAGTTTAGTTAGGGGTGCAGCAATCAACGAAAACCCCTCAACAAAACGTCTATAATACCAAGCCAAACCTAGAAAACTCTAAATTTCAGCCACTGACTTCGATGGCTTCCAGTCCAACACAGCCTCGACCTTCAGGGGATCAACTCTAATTCCTTCGGCAGACACAACATGCCCTAAAAAGGTCACCTCTCTCAGCCAAAATTCACACTTACTAAATTTGGCATACAGCTGCTTCTCCCTTAATATCTGCAATACTACCCGTAGATGCGAATCATGCTCTTCTTCAGTCTTTGAGTACACCAGGATGTCATCTATGAACACAACCACAAACCGGTCTAGATATGGTTGGAAGACTCGGTTCATTATGTCCATAAATGCAGCTGGTGCATTTGTCAACCCGAACGGCATCACTAAGAACTCGTAATGTCCATAACGAGTTTGAAACACAGTCTTATGAATATCCGCCTCCTTGACCTTTAACTGGTGATATCCCGATCTCAAATCTATCTTCGAGAAAATCGAAGCTCCACGCAGCTGATTGAACAGATCATCGATCCTTGGTAACGGGTACTTGTTCTTGATCGTTAGCTTATTCAATTGTCTATAGTCGATGCACATACGCATCGACCCATCTTTTTTTTAACGAACAAAACCGGCGCTCCCCACGGTGACACACTTGGTCGAATAAATCTACGATCCAACAACTCCTGAATTTGAGCTTTAAGCTCCGCTAACTCCTTCGGCGCTATTCTATAAGGAGCAATAGACACCGAGTCGCTCTCGCAATACCAATGCCAAATTCCACTTCCCGATCCGAGGCGATCCCGAAGCTCCTCGAGAAAGACGTCTGAAAACTCTTTCACCGTTCTAACACTCTCAACTGACAACTCTTTGGCCTCCAAAGCACTGATAAAGGCTAAGAACGCTCCACACCCCTTTCGCACCAACTTTTTTGCCTTTAAAGCAGATACCACATTAGACAGATAGTTTCTTCTTTCGCCTATCATCATTACTTCCTTATCCTCTAAAGTTCTTAGTACCATCCGCTTTGCAGCACAATCCAAATTTGCACGGTGTTTAACCAGCCAATCCATGCCCAAAATAAGATCATACTCGCCAAATGGCAGTTCCATCAAATCCGCCATAAATACTTCCCCTTGAATTTCTAAGGGCACATCCCTAAGCAACTTATTTACTACCACCGACTATCCTAAAGGGCTAATCACGCTTGTTTCTCTAGCAGTAATCTCGCATCTAATATTCAAAGTTTCGCATACAAAGACAAGCAACATACGAATGGGTGGATCCAATGTCTATCAAAGCGTAAAAGGTACATCGATATATGAAGAACATACCGATTATGACATCCAAAGGCATCGCCATCCTCTCGACGCTCGACCGCATAGACCAACCCCGGTTGTCTCGCCTCCGTGTTACCCTTTGTTACTGCACTCTACGGTGTACCTTGACCTCGCCCTACATTATTACCACTCGACCGACCCACGGCCTCTTGGCGCCACGGGCGCCGCGCGCCCAATGATCAAGCAAATCTGTTATGAATCGCTCGAGTTTGATCAGCTTTCGAGGGCAATCTCCTTAAACCGGTGGTCCTTGGATCCACATCTAAAACAACCACCAGTTCTTCTTCCAAAGATTCACTCGAGTGAAGTTTCCCACAATCCGCGCAAGGTCAGAATCGATTAGTAGTAGCTTGAACTCTCACTCGAAATGGCTCTCATTCCCGGGCCTTTTCTCAAAACCTCTAGCAGACCTCGAGTACCTGCAGTCTCTCTTGTTCCCGCCCCTATCCTTGTCTCGCTTTTTCCCATCCGAGTGTTTAATCTCCTCGCCTATCTTAGCTTTTTCCACAAGTGTGGCAAAATTCTCTCCTCTCGTGGGGCAATCAAGCACTGTGAACTCATCACGCAACCCGCCCTCAAAATGCACATAGCTGCTCATAATTAGTTGGAACTATTCCTCGGGCATATCGACTCAGACGCAGAAATTTTGCCTCGTAAGCTGCCACAAATTTACCTCCTTGGACCAGATTTAGAAATTCCTTCCTTCGGGCATCCACATAGCTAGCCCCGACATACTTTCCTTGGAATGCTGTCTTAAAGAATTCCCATGTAATACGATCAGCCTAAGTGCCTTCCCGAACGTTGAGCCACCACCGACACGCCTCGCCTCTCAAGAATGACACAACCCCTTTCGGCCGCTCTCTCGCGTGCAATCCAGTCATCCATAATCGCTCCATCGACTCAAGCCAAAGATTCTACTACACTTGGGGCTACACCCGAAATACCCCTAAAAACTTCAGCCCCATTCGATCTGAGTCGTTCCAATATCGACCCACGAGCTACCAACCCAGTTCTTGCCCCAGCAACCCTTTCTAGGACTCGCAACATCGCTTGTGACGGGGCGTCATCATCTCTCATTCGATAATGTGACCCAACTTCGGGCCATCGGTGACGCAGGGCATCCATTTCCCAGATATGTCCCGATGCCTCGGGATACAACCCTAGCACTCGGCCTCTACCACGCCACGCCTATCGCGGCCCACGCCCTCTAGCGCTCATGTTTACTAAATCAATTTAATTTGATTACAAGTCTTATGAATCAGTATATTATTCAATGTTTATTAAACAATGTTTTATGAAGTATAGAAAGTAAAGTCATTTTCGCAAAACGTATCCTAAGGTCTCAATCTCTATAGTTTCAGCTCCTAAAGCTAAAAGTTCTAGAGTATTTCTACATCATACCACAATAATCATAAAATGAAAACATAAACTTACTTGACTTGGTGCTTGGATACCCGTGGTGCCATACTTCCTTTAGATCATGCATTTATAATTTAAAATTTTAAACAGCTTTGGAAAATGCTTTTGAACCCAAACCACAACTAGGTTATGCAACCGGCTCTGATACCATAAAATATAACACCCCAAACCCAGCCTATGCGGTATGACCGGATCTGACATGTCACATGAAGAAAACGAGTAAAGAACTTGTACTTCTTACTGAAGATTAGAATTTATTTTAAGAAAACAAATTTTGATCGGAAATATTTGATAGAAATACTACAATTCTTGAAAGGTTAATTGAAGAATCGATAATTGAATTAGTGATCTTTTAAATCTGTAATTTTGAAAATAATATTGATATTTTGAAGGAAAGTCCAAGTTAAATTATTCGAACATATTTGTTATGAAATCCGTTTGTTGATAAATTTTATGAAAAACTGTTGTTTATGATTTTCAGAAAAATCCCCGTTTAAATCAAACCATGATAGAAAGTAAATAGTTAAACATAAAATCCAGATTTAAAATCCCAAATGCCTTATTACAACCTTAACCCAATATAGTAAAAGTAACAAAAATAAACGAAAAAGGAATTTATTGAGTTTGAAAACACCATTTCTAAAGTATGGACTCCACCGAGTCATCCATGGCCCAAGTCCACATCACTGAGCATTACCTGCAAGGGTTAAGGAAAAAAAAAGGGGGTGAGTTACTAGAACTCAGTGCATAATCCCTTTACCGTCATCCACTGGGCCTGAATCCATATAGAAATAACTTGGGCCTAAGCCCATTTACATAATAGTATTTAAAATGACATGTATGCAGCCCAACCCATCCATCCATCACACCCCCGACCAGCCAATCACACCTGTGGAGATCAAGTCAACCCACCCCGCCGCTCACACCAAAATTTGTAGTCAAGCTGCTATCATATATTTTTATTGTGGCCATGCCACCAAAATCATATGTAAGCATAATAATGGACATTTTGTGGCAATTCCACCAGGCTACACTGCTCTCCATACATTTTTTTCCCATCCCACGCAAGATATGGAAATGCAACATACATAATAAAGTGTTCACATATAGATAACAACCATTAATCTAGTAATTTGTTACAGAGAATCGGCCCATTAAAGCAATAATAATTTGGTCCACTAAGGCATTCTAGCAATTCGGCCCATAGGGGCATTTTAGTAAATCAGCCCATAGGGGCATTTTGGTAAATCGACCTATAGGCGCATTTTGGTAAATTTTACAAATTTTATACCGATTTTAACAGATTTTAGAAATAATGTAATTTAAGCAAGTTATTCGATCTATGCCATATTACAATTTCTAGCCTTGTAAATAATAACGATCTATTTTCCAACATGACATCGAATCACAAATCTACAGGATTTCGTGTGAGATTACACACTGACACAGTAAGGATTAAACCTTCTTGATCGCTTCGGCACCTAAATCACCATTACACTTGATTAACCAATAAACGAGATTTTATTAATCTAATATCTAAATCGATGATCTAATGAAACGCTTACCCTTAATATCGTGAACTATCACCACGATTTGTCTATTTTCACCGGATGATGGTCCACAACCCGTGGAAAATCCCGAATCGCCGATACCGCTTCTTCGCTTGAACTTAGGAGTAGGAATTGCAAATCCACTCCTTTTGTGTTCTCCTAATGCTTTTCCTTTCAAATCACTACCACTTGCCTCTATTGAAAAAGTCTCTGTTAGAAAGATACTATGATGAGTGCAAGTAGTTGTTTAGGATAGGATTCGCCTTACCACTATTTCTCAAGGATTAACAAGTAGAGAATATCGAGTGATTTCGCCCCAAAAAATAATCGATAAGTCGTAAACTTCGATCCGATAGCAACATAACGGAATAGAGATATAACAAAAATCCAAGAAGGAAACCCTTACCTTAACGATGATGAATCCAATTTCCACCGATTGACTTATGGCTACGGATGAGACAAGGGTATGAGATTCGCTTTCCACTATAACACTACATTAGAAGATGATCACGATATGAAGGATTATGAGAGAATGATATTTCGGTTTTGAACAAAGTGAAACATCCGAATGTTAATAGACACACATTCGGCTAGGGAGAAAAGAAAATGAAAAAGAAGAAGAATAAGACCACTTACCTATTCGATCAAAGAATTGAGTGCCAACACGAAGTAGAAAGAAATAATGAAGAAGAAATGAAAGGTTAAGAAGTTCTGGCTAAGGAGAGAATTGAGCAAGAAGATTCGCCACAAGGTAATGTTGTTTTGAGGAAAGAGAGAAAGTTAAAGAAATGGCAAAAAGAAAAGAAGAGATGGAGGAGAGTACTAGATGGTTTCTGCCATCCAAGGAAAAAATGAGCAAAGTGAATTGACACAAAGAGTTGGGTGTTTCTGTAACAAAGGAGGAAGGTTAAAAAGAGTACAAAAAAATGCTAAGAGAAAACAAGCCTTACAAGTACCAAAATTTGCCAAATGACTAATGCAAAATTCAGCTACTAAAACCCCTCCCAAAACCGTATCCCATTAGTCAAAAGGAGGATTGTTGACCAAAATTCTATCCCAAGCACCTTCCAAACATTCGGCCGACATATCCCCCTTCTTGCTCCTTTCCTTTAATTATTTCCTTCCTTTCCCTTGTTTTCCTCCTTCCTTATTTCTTAGCCATCTTTCCAAAAATAAAAGTCTCAATACAATAATTAGAATTATGGCCGACACTTGAATAGGAACACAAAAATAAATCCAAAATTTTTGCAATAGATGGGATTCGAACCTCAGATCATTAGTACATTCCACACGCCACTTTCACTTTTACCAATAGACTTTCTGTGCTAGCAAATGCACACTTATTTCTTAAGTGATGATGCCACTTTACTTTCTCCTTAAAGTGCTTAAGCACAAAAACTTTGCTATGCTCAACTCACCCCTGAGCCTTCTTAGAACCCCTAAACATACACAATTAACATTCTTAACTAGTCTAAGGCATGATGTGAAGTAAATTATAAAATCCTGAATTTCAGGATGTTACAGTGATAAGAGTTTCTAACTTATTTTTTCAGTTGTCACTATTGTTCTTAGTTATGTATGAATGTTTAAATTTTAGTGTAACCTCGTGAAATTTAGAATTTTATGTCCGTGCATTATATCATGCTGTAGGCTAGTTAAGAATGTTAATTGTGTATGTTTAGGGGTCCTAAGAAGGCTTGGGGTTGAGTTTGGCCTTAGCAATTTTTTTGTGTTTAAACACTTTAAGGAGAGAAGGTAAGTGGCATCATGACTTAAGGAAATAAGTATGTAATTTTGCTAGCACAAAGAGTCTATTGGTAAAAGTGGAAAGTGGCGTGTGGAGTGTACTAATGGTCTGAGGTTCGAATCCCATCTAGTGCAAAAAATTTGGATTTATTTTTGTGTCCCTATTACAAGTGTCGACCATGGCTCTAATTATTGTAACGACCTGAAATTGGGCCGAGTAGGATTGGGCCCAATGAGCCTTGGGCATAGGAGTGTTTAAAATTTTTGAGAACAAGAGAACGACATTATTTCAAATTAGACTTATTAGGAAGGTGATTTTGGAAAGTTACAAGGTTTCTAGGAAGTTACGGGTTCAAGTTAGGCTATAGGTAAATTTTTGTATTTGAGCACTTCAGGGGAAAAGGCAAGTGGCATCAAGGCTTAAGGTAATAAGTGTGTATTTTGCTAGCATAAGAGAGCATATGGCAAGGAGGTTAAGGCATCAAGTGGAGAGCATTGAGGGAAGGGGTTCAAATCCCATCTTTTGCAAATTTTAGATTTATTTTTGTGCTATTCATCCAAAGTGTCGGTCAAGGCTTTAATAAGGTAACAAAAGACTTTTTAATTTGGGAAAGATGGCTAAGGAATATGGTAAGGAGGAAGACTAGGGGAAAAGAGGGAAAGAAATGAAGGAAAAAGGTAAGAGAAGGGAACATGTTGGCCTATTAGGTGTAGGATGTTTTGGAAAGATTATTTTGGGTCAACATTCATTTTTTTGGTAAAGATGATAAATGGTTTGGGAGGTGTGTTTAGGGAGCATATTCGACCATTAGTATGTGAGTGTGTCGAAAGTTGTTGGCATTTTTGTGCATTTTGAAGACTTTTACTTCAAGCTTTTTGGGTTATTTTCTCTCAACTTGTATTGTCAAATTTCTTTGTGATATTTATTTCTATTCTCAACCCTTTCTTCAGTCTTCTTTTTCCTTCAACCCATAACCGAAACATCAACTTCATCTCATAGCCGAAACTTGGTTTTTGTGCTTACCGAAGCTTCTTTGCCTTATCGAGTTTTCGGTGGTTGCAAGGTAGTGTTCTTCCTCTTCTTTTATTTTCTTCTTGTTTCTATTTTACTCCCTCTTCTAAAACCGATTATTCACCCTGTTCTTTTGACAAAGGCCGAATCTATTCCTTGCTACTTCCATCTTCTTGGTTCTCTTGGTGTGGGCCGAATCGGTAGAGTGTTAGCTTACACTCTCATCATCTTTCTAGCCTTAAGGAAATCGATAGAAGGGGATCTATTATTGTCAAGATAAGGGATTCGCCATGGTTCTTTTTGATCTTTTCGTTGATCGGTTAGTTTGCTAAACAAAGATAGAGGTGATGACTAATCGCTTATTTTTAGGGACCAAATCGCCGATCACCTACCCTCGTAATAAGAGACTCGGATTGTTGGTAAGTGATATAGATTGTTAATCAATCGCAATACTTGGTTGAAGTTGAAAATTGGGCTTTGACTAATTGTTAACCGATTGTACCTTTAGGTGCCGCGGAGAGTATCATGTTACTTGATTCGAATAAGGTGTGTAATCCCGCACCCTTCCGAATACATGTTTGAAATAGTGTGTAATCTCATACATCTCTTAATGTTTGTATGATGTGTTCTATGATTCGGTCGAAATATCAAGAAAACCGAAACCGACATCCATGACCACTCTGGGCGTGTATATGTTCGTAGTAGTAACTATATTTTGCAAAGGAAACAGCTTTGGTCAAGATAGTGACGTGATTTTGAAAAATCACGAAAAATAGGAGAAAGGGAATTAGGAAACAAATAAGATATAAAATTAAAGCTTACTGTGTCTATTTTCATATGAAAGAAACAGAGTAGAAATAGTAATTTTATATTCTGTGATATTTTAAATTTAGTGGGACTGGATCTGATTGACTTTGTGGTTCCCTGATCTGTCTTAGAAAAATTATTTAAAATTGTAAAAAGTGAATTATGAGTTATAATTTATATGTATAGATTCATTAGTGATCCTATATTCAATAGAAACAAGTGGGAGCAAAATTACCATAATACCCTTAGAGGGTAAATTACCGAAATACCCCTGGGTTGCGAGATTAGCAAATTACCCTTAGTGGGTAAGATTATCGACTATTTAAAATGCCCTTATGGGCCGACTACTTAAAATGCCCCTAAGGGTCAAAATTACAAAAATGCCCCTATGGGCCGATTTGATAGAATGCCTTAATGGGCCAAATTGCAAAGTGTTATAATAGGCCGATTTATCGTAACAAATCTCCGGATTAATAATTGTTGTTTATATTTGTAAATATTATGCCTTACTATGAATGTTGCATTTACATAATTTGCATGGGATGGGAAAAATGTTGAAGAGAAGTGTAGCCCTGGTGGCATTGCCACAAAAATGTTTGTTATTATGATTCATTCTCGACTCGTGGCTCGCCACAAATTCTCGATAATGGCTATGTGCCAATCTAAATATGGCTTTGTGCCATCGTGATTATGGCTTTGTGCTAAACGTATTTACCCGTGGCTATGTGCCTAACATATGAATTAACGACTGCGGTCGATCATATTTACCCAAGGTCGTAGCCGATTATATTACCGTGATATGATATTTTGGTGGCTCGACACAATCAGATAGTGGCTATGCCACGCATAATTATGACTCGTGGCTCACCCACAAATATAATTAAACGGCATCTTGCTCGCGAATTAAATGGCATCTTGCTCGCGAATTAAATGGCAACTTGCCTCGCGATTGGTGTGTTTGGCAGGTGGTGGGTTGACTTGATCCCCACAGGTGTGTGATGGGATGGTATTGGTGGTGTGTAGCTGATGGATATCTAGGATGGGTTGGGTTGCATACATTCATACATTTGCTTCATTTTAAGGTTTTTTATGTAAAAGGGGCTTAGGCCCATGATATTGCTATATGGGTTCAGGCCCAGTGGATGGCGGTAAGGGGATTTCACACCCAGTTCTTGTAACTCACTCCCTTTTTCTTAACCCTTGTAGGTAATGCTCAGTGATGTGGATTTGGGCCATGGATGACTCAAAGGAGGCCCTACTTGTAAATGGTGTTCTTGAACTTTAGAATTTCTATTTACGTTACTTTTTATTTCTTTTATTATTTTGGGTTTTTATGTTGTAATAAGGCCTGGAATATTTTATTTTTGCTTTATGTTTGTTGTACTTACTATTTTGCTTGAATGATTTTAAATGGAAATTTTTCTAAAACTTAAATAAAGGTTTTCCCAAAATAGATTAACAAATGGATTTCATAACAAACTTTTACATATATTTTAACTCGAAAAGTTTTTCTCGAACTATCAACGATATTTTCAAAAGTTACGATTTATAAAGATTTCTAGTTCAAATTATTGATTTATCAAACAACCTTCGAGGTTAGTAGTACTTTATCAAATATTTCAAATCAACTCGTTTTCTCAAAAGGATTTAACATGTTTTTCTCATGTGACATGTCAGATCCGGTCTTAACGCATGGGCCAAGTTTGAGGTGTTACATTTTATGGTATCAGAGCCCGATTGCAAAACTCGGCTGTGGTTTGGGTTCAAAAGTGTTTTCAAAGCCGTTTAAAATTTTAATTTATAAATACATGTTCTAAAGGAAGTATGGCACCACGGGTATCCAGCACCAAGTCAAGTAAGTATGTGCTTTTATTTTATGATTATTGTGTTAGTACTGTGGTAAGAAAATTCCACAAAATAGAATAATCTAGAACTTTTAGTTTTAGGAGCTGAAACTATAGAGATTGAGACTTTAGGATGCGATTATAAAACAACTTTACTTCCTATACTCCATAAAACATTGTTTAATAAACATTGAATAATTACAATCGATTCATAAGACTCAGAATCGATTAAATCAATTTAGCAAATATGAGCGTTAAAGGACGACGCGCGATAGATGTGGATGTGGTAGAGGCCGAGGTGCTAAGGCTAGATCTTCAAAGATCGGGCATGTTTCAAAAGGAGGCGCTGGCATCTCCAAAGTGGTTGAGACTCAGATCTCATGATCGAAATGGGGTTGATGAGCTAACTCAGATAGTTAAGGAAGTATTGGAGGAGGTTAAAGGAATCAGTGAAGTACTTCGAGTTGAGTGTGTGGACTGTAAGAAGAAAAGAGATCGCAGTTCTTTTGGGTCGTAGTCTCGTTCCGTAAAGCGTGTTAAGGCATGTCCAAACTTTCTGGCTTGCGATTATTGCAGAAGGCGTCATCCGGGAGAATGCTGGAGGAGGTCAGGAGCATGCTTGAGATACGGGTCTAAGGAGCATAAGTCTCGGGATTGTTTCATCACCATCAAGTCAAGTATGTTTTGGTTGGACGTGATGATTGAATGTAGAAAATTTTAGGTATAAGATAACTGCTTGCTTCTGTGGTTAGGTGTTTGGTTGTGTGAAAGAGGATTTAAGATTATGTTAAAAGTACATTAGTGTTATTAAGAACAGAGTGCGCAGCGAAAGCATAGTGGTGTGATTTGAGCGATGCGTTTAGTAGTTGGTTGGAAATTTCGAGGACAAAATTTCTTTAAGGAGGGTAGATTTGTAACGACCCGAAATTGGGCCTAGTAGGATTGGGCCCAATGGGCCTTGGGCGTAGGAGTGTTTAAAATTTTTGAGAATAAGAGAACGTCATTATTTCAAGTTGGACTTATTAGGAAGGTGATTTTGGAACGTTACGAGGTTTCTAGGAAGTTACGGGTTCAAGTTAGGCTATAGGTAAATTTTTGTATTTGAGCACTTAAGGGGAAAAGGCAAGTGGCATCAAGGCTTAAGGTAATAAGTGTGTATTTTGCTAGCATAAGAGAGCATATGGCAAAGAGGTTAAGGCATCAAGTGGAAAGCATGGAGGGAAGGGGTTCAAATCCCATCTTTTGCAAATTTTGGATTTATTTTTGTGCTATTCATCCAAAGTGTCGGTCAAGGCTTTAATAAGGTAAGAAAGACTTTTTAATTTGGGAAAGATGGCTAAGGAATATGGTAAGGAGGAAGACTAGGGAAAAATAGGGAAAGAAATGAAGGAAAAAGGTAAGAGAAGGGAACATGTTTGCCTATTATGTGGAGGATGTTTTGGAAAGATTATTTTGGGTCAACATTCATTTTTTTGTAAAGATGATACATGGTTTGGGATGTGTGTTTAGGAGCATATTCGACCATTAGTATGTGAGTGTGCCAAAGTTGTTGGCATTTTTGTGCATTTTGAAGACTTTTACTTCAAGCTTTTGGGTTATTTTTTCTCAACTTTATGCTTGTCAAATTTCTTTGTGATATTTATTTCTATTCTCAACCCTTTCTTCATCCTCTTTTTCCTTCAACCCATAACCAAACATCAACTTCATCTCATAGCCGAAACTTGGTTTTTGTGGTTACCGGCTTCTTTGCCTTCTCGGGTTTTCGGTGGTTGCAAGGTAGTGTTCTTCCTTTTCTTTTATTTTCTTCTTGTTTCTCTTTACTCCTCTTCTAAAACCGATTATTCACCCTCGTTTCTTTTGACCAAGGCCGAATCTATTCCTTGCTACTTCCATCTTCTTGGTTCTCTTGGTGTGGGCCGAATCGGTAGAGTGTTAGCTTACACTCTCATCATCTTTCTAGCCTTAAGAAAATCGATAGAAGGGGATCTATTATTGTCAAGGTAAGGGATTCGTCATGGTTCTTTTTGATCTTTTCGTTGATCGGTTAGTTTGCTAAATGGTATAGAGGTGATGACTAATCGCTTATTTTAGGGACCAAATCGCCGATCACCTATCCTCGTAATAAGAGACTCAGATTGTTGGTAAGTGATATAGATTGTTAATCAATCGCAATACTTGGTTGAAGTTGAAAATTGGGCTTTGACTAATTGTTAACCGATTGTACCTTTAGGTGCCATGAGAGTATCATGTTACTTGATTCCTAATAAGGTGTGTAATCCCGCACTCTTCCGAATACATGTTTGAAATAGTGTGTAATCCCATACATCTCTAAATGTTTGTATGATGTGTTCTATGATTCGGCCGAAATATCAAGAAAAACGGAAACCGACATCCATGACCACTCGGGCGTGCATATGTTCGTAGTAGTAACCATATTTTGCAATGAAACAGCTTTGGTCAAGAATAGTGACGTGATTTTGAAAATCACGAAAAATAGGAGAAATGGAATTAGGAAGAAAATAAGATATAAAATTAAAGCTTACTGTGTCTATTTTCATATGAAAGAAACAGAGTAGAAATAGTAATTTTATATTCTGTGATATTTTAAATTTAGTGGGACTGGCTCTGATTGACTTTGTGGTTCCCTGATCTGTCTTAGAAAAATTATTTAAAATTGTAAAAAGTGAATTATGAGTTATAATTTATATGTATAGATTCATTAGTGATCCTATTTTCAATAGAAACAAGTGGGAGCAACATATGAAAACTGTACAGTTAGATATTTGAATTTCGGGTAAGAGAGGTTAGAACCGTTGGTCAGTCAAACAACGGAAACTTTAAGAAATAAAATGTACTAAATGGTTAAGCCAAAAATTCTGGAAAACTTTTAGTAAGAATATATATGAGTCTAGTTTCAAGGAAAATTTACGGATTTAAATTTTGAGTTTCCTAACTCGAGTTATAGTCAATTTAGTCAAGATGATGATGATGGACGCTTTCAATTTTTATGCCCCAAATTAGTAGTTAAGTCCGGGTTGTGAAATTACCATAATAACCTTAGAGGGTAAATTACCAAATACCCTGGGTTGCGAGATTAGCAAATTACCCTTAGTGGGTAAGATTACCGACTATTAAAATTTCCTTATTGGCCGAATTACTTAAAACGCCTCTTAAGGGTTGAATATTTAAAATGCCCCCTATGGGCCGATTTGATAGAATGCCTTAATGGGCCGAATTGCAAAGTGTTATAATGGGCCGATTTATCGTAACAAATCTCCGGATTAATAATTGTTGTTTATATTTGTAAATATTATGCCTTACTATGAATGTTTCATTTACATAATTTGCATGGGATGGGAAAAATGTTGAAGAGAAGTGTAGCCCTATGGCATTGCCACAAAAATGTTTGTTATTATGATTCATTTCGATTCGTGGCTCGCCACAAATTCGATAATGGCTATGTGCCAATCTAAATATGGCTTTGTGCCATCGTGATTATGGCTTTGTGCTAAACGATTTACCCTGGCTATGTGCCTAACATATGAATTAACGACTGGTGGTCGATCATATTTACCCAAGGTCGCAGCCGATTATATTACCGTGATATGATATTTTGGTGGCTCGCCATTAATCAGATAGTGGCTATGCCACGATAATTATGACTCGTGGCTCAGCCACAAATATAATTAAACGGCATCTTGCTCGCGAATTAAATGGCATCTTGCCTGTGAATTTAATGGCAACTTGCCTGCGATTGGTGTGTTTGGCGGGGTGGGTTGACTTGATCCCCACAGGTGTGATGGGATGGTACGGGTGGTGTGTAGTGGATGGATATCTAGGATGGGTTGGGTTTCATACATTCATACATTTGCTTCATTTTAAGATTTTTTATGTAAAAGGGGCTTAGGCCCAAGATATTGTTATATGGGTTCAGGCCCAGTGGATGGCGGTAAGGGGATTTCACACTGAGTTCTTGTAACTCACTCCCCCTTTTTCTTAACCCTTGTAGGTAATGCTAAGTGATGTGGATTTGGGCCATGGATGACTCGGTGGAGGCCGTAATTCAGAAATGGTGTTCTTAAACTTTAGAATTTCTATTTACGTTACTTTATTTCTTTTACTATTTTGGGTTTTTATGTTGTAATAAGGCCTCTGAATATTTTATTTTTCTTTATGTTTGTCAGACTTACTATTTTGCTTGAATGATTTTAAATGGAAATTTTTCTAAAACTTAAATAAAGGTTTTCCCAAAATAGATTAACAAATGGATTTCATAACAAACTTTACAAATATTTTAACTCGGAAAGTTTTTCTAACTATCAACGATATTTTCAAAAGTCACGATTTATAAAGATTTCTAGTTCAAATTATTGATTTATCAAACAACCTTCGAGGTTAGTAGTACTTTATCAAATATTTCAAATCAACTCGTTTTCTCAAAAGGATTTAACATGTGTTTCTCATGTGACATGTCAGATCCGATCTTAACGCATGGGCTGGGTTTGGGGTGTTACAATTATGGTATGGGAGAATTTTTATTTATGGAAAGATGAATAAGAAAATAAGGTAAGGAGGAGGGTAAGGAAAGAAGTAAAAAGGAAAGGAGAAAGAAGGGGGATATGTTGGCCGAAAATTTGGAAGGTGCTTGGAATAGAATGTTGGTCAACACTCATCCTTTTGGCAAAAGTAATACACGATTTTGGGAGAGGGGAACTTGATAGTCGAAATTCCTAGAGTCATTTTGCTAGTTTTGGTTCAAGAAAGGCCTATTTTTTTAGCATATTGGTGTTTTCTTTCCCAATTCTTTTCCTTGTTTTTAATAAATACCAAGTCATTGTTCACCTTGTTCCCTTGTTGTGTTGTAACCCTTAATCCATCCTTGTTCATTCTTCTTTGATTGCCAAATACTCACATCCGTTGGTTCATTTCTCTTTGGTGTTGGCCAAACCTCTCTTAACACCTCTTTTCCATCTTCTCTTTTCTTTTTATTATTATTTCTTCAACCTTCCTTTCACTTCTTAAATCAACATTACCTTGTGACCGAATTTTCTTATTCATTTCTCTCTATAGCCGAATCTATTAACATCCTACTTCCTCTCTATTTCTTTTTCTTTCATGTTGGGCACTATCTTCTTGACCAAATCGGTAAGTAATCCTCTTCTTTTCAATTTCTTTTCTTCATGCCGAATATGTGCCCTTGACTTGGGATTTTTTTAATCGAAAGCATCACTTTCTTCTACTCACTCAAAGCGTGATCATCTCTTTTCGTAGTATTAAAGTGGGAAGGCTAAATCTAATATCATTATCTCATCCGTAGCCATAAGTCAATCCGGTAGAAATCGGATTCATCATCGATAAGGTAAAGAGTTTCATTATGGTTTATTTCGCATCTTTCATTGCTCGGTTATTTCGTTAAAACGGGTCGATGGATTTGACTAATCGAATATTATAGGGAACTAAATCGCCATTTTTCTCTAATCGCTGATCCTTCGAAGTAGTGGTAAGCCGAAACCTCTCCTTAGATAAATACGTTCATTCATCATAGTATTTTTCTAACTGAGACTTTTTCAATGGAGGCAAGTGGTGACGATTTGAAAGGAAAAGCGATAGTAGGAGAAAAAAGGAGAGGATTTGCAATTCCTTCTCCTAAGTTTAAACGAAGGGCGGTATCAACAGTTCGGGATTTTCCACCGGGTTGTGGACCATTGATAAACCGTAAAAGTAACATATTCTAAGCCCACATTTAGTATGCTTTTGGATGAATTAAGCCCTAATTTGTGTAAAAAGGTGCTCATAATCCTTTCTTTTCATGTCTTATACTCAGGAAAGCACCCGATGACAAAAAGAACGAGAAACGGGCTTAAAACGAACCAAGTTGGGCCAAGCCACGAAATTAACACGGCCTAGACTTCAAGCCACACGGCCGTGCCACCATTCCTACTAAAACACGGCCTTACCACGACTTACACGGCCGTGACTCATTCAACAGTTCGAACACGTCCTGGCCACGATTTACACGGGTGTGTGCCATGGCCGTGCCTCTGCCGTGGAGAAGAAAAATTCCATTCGAGAAAGGATACTTAGGGAGAAAGAAACGTGTTTCAAAAGCCTAAAAATACACCCTAGGTACCAAATTTGAAAGGGGGTAAAGCTAGGCTAAAAAGCCGTCTAAAAGGTCGATTTGTGGGAATCACTCAAGATAGCCGCTTGATCCATCTCAAGAAACCGGAATTCTACTCAAGACGGAGGATCTCCTCTTCAATTTCTTCGTGGGGTTTTAGGATTTCTTATGTTTTGTGCTATCTTTTCTCTTGAGATGTTTTCCTTTATTGTTAAGAACTAAACCTTCTGATACCCAAGGGGATGAAACCTATGATGAATCTTGTTATTTGATTTTTGAATTATATGATAATAACTTAGTTTGTTCTTAATTGTGTGAACTTAATCCAAATCTAATGTGCTTAGGTGGAGGAGGAATAGACCTCGCTAAGAGTAGATCCAACATAATTAAGCTGAGTAGATCGCACGCCAGAGATAGGGTGACGAGATTTTGCCTGGATTAGGGTGAAACCTAATATGGGAGTCCATGATCGATTTATCGCTATTCTAGGGGTTATTATGTTTAACGAGAGTTCCACTAATTAACCTAGGGTTAGACGTTATTCGCCGAGAGAGGGTTTAATATACGTTAGGAGTCTCACGAATCAAACTAAGTAAATAAATCATATGGTTCAAGGTTAGATAACAAGTGAAGTCTAGGTGGATTTTTCCTAAGGGTATCGCTTGAGTCAACCGAGTTTTTCCAAAAGTTATTTCCGAATTCATTCTTTTTGTCTTATGCCTTAGCTTAGTAAGTAGATAAATTTTAGTTTAACAACCATCACTTTATATTAAGGCTAAATAATAAAAAGACGGTGAGTATTAGTACTTTTAGTTCCTTTGGGTTCGATAATTCGGTCTTGCCTAAGCTATACTACTGTTCGATAGGTGCACTTGCCTCAATCGTTGTTAGAGTTAGTTTCTAGGTTCGATCATTCTTTTATAAATTTTAAAACTCTGATTTACAGCGATAAAGTTTTTGGCGCCGTTGCCGGGGAACTAAAATATTAAGAAAACTCTATTTTTATTACTTTAGCCATTATTTTTATTTTTCGCAATTTATTTTTATTTTTAGTTTTAATTTTAAATTTTACTAAATTTTATAAATTTCTTTTTCTAGCAGGTACCTCTAGTTTATGACTAGAAGGAACCCGAGAGGACCTTTAGAATACGATAAATGACATTGAAGCTACCGTCAAGAAATCGCAGAGAAATTAAGCTAGCCCTAAATTACCAAGGAGAGCGAGAAGACCGATCCAATCCCTCAAGGGATGGATTTAAAATAATCCACCACCACAAAACGATGTGGCGGATCGAATGCTCCTCGAACTATGTTTGATTATGCTAAACCTCATTTAACAGGCGCGTAATCGAGTATTGTTAGGCTCGCTATAGCCGCTAATAATTTTCAATTAAAGCCTAGCACTATTCAAATGATTCAACAATTTGTTCAATTTGATAGTTTGCGTGGATGAAGATCCAAACACTCATATAGCTAACTTTTTAGAATTTCGCGATACCTTTCAAAATAATGGCATTTTCGATGATGCCATACGCCTTAAGTTATTTCCTTTTCATTAAGGAATAAAGCCAAACAAGTTGGTTAAACTTCATACCACGAGGGTCAATCACTACATGGGAACAAATGACCAAAAATTTCTATTAAAATATTTTCCACCCGCCAAAACGCTGCCAAGTTACGTGAATGATATATCTTCTTTTGTGCAGATGGATTTAGAGACATTATATGGCGCATGGGAGAGATACAAAGATCTCTTGAGGAGATGCCCACACCACGGATTACCATTGTGGCTCCAAGTCCAAACTTTTACAACAAGGTGAATCCTTCAACGAGGCAATTAATTGATTCACCACGGTGAAACCTCAATAATAGAACTCCCGAGGCACCTACGAGTTTATTCAAGAGATGTCTGAACAACTATCGCTGGCAAGTTACAAGAACAAAGCCAACAAAAACAAATGAGTTTACAACCTCGATACAAGAACCATGCTATCAAATCAGTAGAGTTGATGAATAAGAAGATTGATAGTTTGTGTTCTTCGCAGTACATCCGGCCATGCAAAGGCGACACAAGTGGAACTGTATGCACTCGAGTACCCACCCTACCAACCAGAGAGTGAACAGATGAACTATATAGGTAACAATTTCAGATCCAATAATAACCCATATAGTAATAATTATAATCCAAAGTTGGAGGAACCACCCAAATTTTTCATGGGGAGGACAAGGAAATTAAGGAAATCAAAGACAACAACCTCTCAAAATTTCCAAAATCACTCTATCCACAGGAAATGAAGCCGAGTCTTGAAGAGACGTTGAACAAATTCAAAGCATCCACAGAAGCCCGTCTCCAAAAAAATGTGGTAACACTCAACACCCAACAAACATCGATCAAAACGACGAGAACCAAGTTGGAGGACTTACAAAGGCAATCGGGAAATTATCTCACCAATGGAGAAATTGCAAAGCTATTATCCGAACAACCGCAAGGGCGTCTACCAAGTAATACTGAAATTAATCCAAAGGAGCAAATCCAAGCCATAGCAGCCAAGAAAGCTTAAAAGGTAGACGAACCCACCCAACACAAGGAAACGAGGTAGAAAAAGGTGAAGTTGAGGTAACACAAGACAACCTAAAACCGTAATCAAGGAGTACTAACCTCGCGCACCTTACCCCGAGGAATTAAGAAGAGACGACACAGAAGAACAGCTGTAAGTTTCTTAAACTCTAAAGAATTTACATATTAACTTACCATTACTTGAAGCTCACACAGATGCCGATTCTAGGAAATTTTTAAAAGAGCTCCCGACAAACAAACGGAAGTTAGACAAGTCGTCACATGTGGAACTTAACGCAAAGTGCCTCAGCATTCTCCAAAATAGGCTACCACAAAAGCTAAAAGATCCAGGAGTTTTACAATTCTATGTTTAATTGGTAGACTAACTATTGATAATGCGTTAGTCGATTTAGGGGCAAGCATAAATGTCATGCCTTATAAATTGTTTAAACAATTAGGTCTAGGGAAACCAACAAACTAGGATGAGCATTCAATTAGTCGATAAAACTGTTAGAATTCCTAGGGGTATTATCGAAGATGTTCTTGTAAAAATTGAAAGATCTGCTTTTCCAAAGAGATTTTGTTGTCTTAGACATGGATGAGGATAATTCGATCCCCTAATTTTAGGAAGACCCTTTTAGCAAATCGCCAGACTAAAATTGATGTTGATGCAGAGAACTCATACTTTATGAGGTAATGAGACCGTCACCATCAAGGCTCTCGATTCGGCTAGAACATCGAGTAATCAAGGTGAGAACGTAAATGTCCCTAATAACCATTCGATTAACTCTTCTTTTCGTGAAACACCACCAAAGAATACAACCAACCCGATCCCCGACCCCAACACCAACAAAGAAATAATTCAGAAGATCGAGGAATTCAGATCAATGATCTAGACGAGTGGAAGACACACTTCAAGGAGAAATTAGGATACATGACGAAGAACCGTAACCACACGAGGAAAAATTGAAAGAGCCCCTGTAAGAGCTTCAAAATAGGGGACAAGGTACTATTAGACCATGCAGATCTTTGAATATCTCCTCCGAACCCTAGCACAAACAAAGAAATATCTTTTAGGGTAACCAGTTGTTTTTCCATATGAAACAAATGAGGTAAGTAATCCTATTTCTGGTACTTTTACTATAAACACATCTTGACTTAATTTTTTTCACGAGAAGACAGATAATAACATGAGAAAGGACTTCCAACTCCTCAAACCACCCTGAAGATGCAAACGAGAAGAGAGTCTAGCTTAAGACTATAAACGAGCACTTTTCGGGAGGCAACCTGAGCACTAACATAACTTATTCTCACATTTTGCTTTAAATTTATTTTTCTTTTCTTCTTTTCTTTCTGAATACGTAGTTATAAACTAAAAAGGGGTGCAAAATTCCAGGACACACGGCCTTGCACACGGCTGTGGCCATGGCCGTGTGTACCTGAAGAATATTAGTACTAACAGTGGCAGACGGCACAGTCGAATGACCCATTTCTCGCAATCACGACTAACCACTCTCCCACGCATCGACAAAGTGACACAAACCGCGCTTGATGGCCGTGGTGAGGCTAATCGACTTGCCAACCACGGCCGAACACGCCCGCGCAGCCAACCGCGTTAATATAATCGACTTGTCGAACACAAGCTAGACACGAAGCGTGGGGAATCAACACGCGCCTAGAGCACGGCCGTGCAGGCAAGGCAAAGTGCAGAATCGACACACCTCAACCCACACGCGTGGGAAACCGCTGCACTGAAATTCTATTTAAACATCATACCCTTTTCATTTTTCTTCTTAACCCACTTCTTTCTTCTTTCCTTCTTCCATTCTTTACTTTCTTTTTCCTTTTCCCTAAGAAATCCTTAGACTCTTGAGCCACAACAATATCATATCCATGGCAAGGAAGCATAAGAGGCCAATCTCCCCAAAAGAGACCGATTCACACGAGTTCATGCCGACAGCTTCATCTGAACAACAAGCCAAGGATATTTAAGGCTATTTAGTTTTTATTTCATTTTTCTCTTTTTCTTAAGTTTCTTTATCTACACTTCTCTTCCGCTTAAATTATTTTATTCTATCTTAGTTTCTTTGACTTAGGAGCTAAAGCCTGCTTGGGAATCACGCCACTTTCACCACCGCCAGCACCTCTATGACCGTAGAAGTCACATCCACCTCACAAACTATACACCAATAAGGATTCTCAAGCCCCTTTATCTTTTAGTTTTATTTCGTTTACATTTTTCTTTCCTCTTCCTTTACTTTTCTTTTCTTTAGTTATATATTTAGTTTATTTTAAATTTGTCTTAATAAATCCTGGCTAATCCTCCACGAGTTCCTCAATTTCTTCATCTAGCGCAGAACTCGTGAGCATCCACCACATCCAAAAACGAGCCCTCCAACTTATCTTTCACCACAACCACTGCCAACTCTAGGAAATATTCTAATTCAGGGAGTGTCACTCTCTCCCCTCTCTTTTGATTTTACATATTAATTGTCATTATATATCTTTGTACATTGAGGGCAATGTACATCTTAAGTGTGGGGGGTGAACAACCTAAAAAGATACCTAACAAAAACCCTGAATTTAGTCTTGTTCTTAAGTAATTTACTCATATTGCTAACTAGGATGAAATTTCTGATGATTTATGATTTTTATTGATATGTTTTAGATTAAGTCATTGATAATTGTGCATTGATAATTAAATTTGAAGAATACTAGAGAATCAAGCATGATAAGTCTATTTTTCAGAATTTAAAATTTTTTCTAGGTTGTCGAACTGAGTTTAAATATTACTTTGAAGTTTGAAATTTACGAGGTTGACATCAAATTACCCATAATTTTTGTGAGTTTTTGAGCCTTATAGAGCATAATTTCTTTTTCTTGCTCACCTTATTGATTATGAGTATGTCAACACTGATTTGTTATTCTAGAACTTGCATCGATTATACATGTCGAGACCACATTTTATGATTTGATTCACAGAGATGATAAAAGCACCTAGGATTTAACCCACTAATTCCCTAAAAAGCCTACCATCACAAATTAACCCCTAGTTAACCCCGTTTTAACCAGACACCCTTTTTATTGACATACCCACTAATATTAACCCAGAACCCCTTTGTTTTTGTTATCACCATTCCTTTTGACTACCCTTATATCGAGATTTGATCTGATTAGTTGCCTAATTATGAATTTTAGTAGTTTATCCTTTATTATGTATTTAGTTTATTTTAAAAAAATGAAGTATATCCATTATTCATTATTAGTTGTGATTAAATGAGCTTATACGCTTGGATTCCAAATATCAAGAAGAAGCTCAGATTATTAGTATTATTAGTTTTCAATTGATGTATTTATTATTATTATCATCCTGAGAATAGACAAATCGTGGTCGCTCACGATATACTAAGGGTAAGCGCTTTCTATAGATTGTTTGATTTAGATTTAGATTAATAAAATCTCGCTTGTTGGATTAATCAAGAGTAATGGTGATTTAGGTGCCGATTTATCAAGAAGGTTTAATTTACCATAATCGTGTGTAATCTCACACCGAAATCCCGCAGATTCATGATTTGATAACATGTTGGATAATAGATCGTTATTATTATAAGGCTAAAAATCGTAATATGGCATAAATCAAGAAATTTGCTTAAACTACATTATTTCTATAGATTTTTCAAAATCTAGTATTAAAATGGTTAATTTATGAAAATGCCCATATGGGCCGAATTATTTATAATGCCCTATGGGCAAGAATTATGAAAATGCCTCTATGGGCCGATTTGCTAGAATGCCTTAGTGGGCCAAATTACAAAGTTCTATAATGGACCGATTCACCGTAATAAATATTGGATTAATCGTCGATTATATATGTGGATATTATTCTATGTATGTTGCATTTTACATATTGCATGGGATGGGAAAATTGTATGGAGAGCAAGTAGTTCGGTGGCATTGCCACAATATGTTCATTATTATGCTTACTTATGATTTTGGTGGCATGGCCACAATAAAATATATGATAGCAAACTTGACCGCATATTTTGGTGTGAGCGCGGGTGGGTTGACTTGATCTCACTGTGTGATGATTGGCTCGGGGTGTGATGGATGGATGGGTTAATGCATACATGTCATTTTAAATACTATTATGTAAATGGGCTTAGCCCCAAGTTATTGCTATATGGATTTAGGCAATTGGATAAAGGTAAGGGATTATGCACTGAGTTCTAGTAACTCACCCCCTTTTTTAATCCTTGTGTAATGCTCAAGTGATGTGGACTTGGGCCATGGATGACTCGGTGGAGGCCATACTTTAGAAATGGTTTTTTCAACTTAGTAAATTCCTTTTCGCTTATTTTCAAGTATTTTTACTATATTAGGTTAAAGTTGTAATAAGGCCTCTGGGATTTTAAATTTAGATTTTATGTTTGACTATTTATCTTCTATCATGGTTTGATTTAAACGGGGATTTTTTTAAAAATCATAAACAACGGTTTTTCATAAAATTTATCAACAAACGGATTTCATAACAAATATGTTCGAATAATTTAACTTGGACTTTCCTTCAAATATCAATATTATTTTCAAAAAATTACTGGATTTAAAAGATCACTAATTCAATTATCGATTCTTCAAATAACCTTTCAAGAATTGTAGTATTTCTATCAAATATTTCGATCCAAATTTGTTTTCTTAAACTAAATTCTAATCTTTAGTAAGAAGCACAAGTTCTTTACTCGCTTTTCTTCATGTGACATGTCGATCCGGCCATATAATGCATGTGCCGGGTTTGGGGTGTTACATTTTATGGTATCGAGAGCCCTTGCAGCAAAACTTGATCGTGGTTTGGGTTCAAAAGTGTTTTTCAAAGTCATAAAATTTTAAATTTTAAATGTATATTTTAGAGAAAGTATGGCACTATGTGCATCCCAGCACCAAGTCACTAAGTTTTGTTTTCATTTTATGATTATTGTTATATTATCAGAGTAAGAAAACTTCACAAATAGAGATACTCTAGAACTTTTAGCTTTAGGAGTCGAAACTATAGAGATTGAGACTTTAGGATATGTTTTGCTAAAAACAACTTTATTTCCTATACTCCATAAAATATTGTTTAATAAACATCGAATAGCATACTCGATTCATAAGACTCTTAATCGATTAAATCAACGTTAGTAAACATGAGCGTTAGAGGACGTGGACGTGGTAGACGGGACGAGGTAGAGGCCGAGGTGCTAGAGTTGTATCCGAGACATCGGACATATGCTCCGAAATGGATGCACACGCGCCACCGTGGATCAAGCCGGGTCACATGATCGAATGAGAGGACGCGCGCTCCGTCCCAAGCGATGTTGCGAAGTTCGAAAGGGTTATCGGGCAAGAACCGGGTCGGCACTCGTGGGTCGATATCAGAGCGCTCGATCGAATGGGGCTGAAATTTTTAGGGGTATTTCGGGTGTAGCCCCAAGTGTAGCAGTAGCATCGCTTGAGGCGTGGAGTGGATTATGGACGACCGGATTGCACCGCCGAGCGTAAACTGGCAAGGGGGTTGTGTCCCCATCGAGAGACGAGGCGACGTTGGTGGCTCACCGCTCGAGAAGGCACTCAGCCGATCAGACATACATGGGAATTCTTTAAGACAAGATTTCAAGGAAAGTATGTCGGGCGAAGCTATGTGGATGCCCAAGGAAGGAATTTCGAATCGATCCAAGGAGGTAAATCTGGCAGCCTTACGAGGCGCACTTCGCCCGAGTCGGTATGCCCGGTATAGTGCCGACCGATCATGAATGCCGTGGTGCATTTTGAGGATGGATTATGTGATGAGTTGCGGGTACCGATAGCCCCACGTAAGGAGAGGAATTTTGCCACACCGTGGAAAAAGCTAAGATTGTCAAGAAGTAAAGCATTCAAACGGAAAAATTGAGACAAGGATAGGGGTGGAACAAGAGAGACTCTGGGTACTGTGTCCCCGCTAGAGGGTTTTCGTAAAAGGCCCTGTGGAATGAGGAGCCACTCGAGTAAGAGTTCAAGCTACTACTAATCGCCACAACCTTGTGCGGATAGTGGGAAACTTCACTCTAAGAATGCCGAAAGAGAACCGTGGTTGTTTCGTATGTGGATCCAAGGACCATCTGGCTTAGGGATTGCTCCTCGAAAGCCCGATCAAACTCGTGTAGTTCATAATAGATTTATAAAGATGTAACACTCTCAAACCCGCCTAGAAGTTAGGCCCGAATCGGGCGTGTCACATTGAAGGAAGTTGAAAAGCTAAGCAATTGTTTAGAAAAGTTTTATCGGATTTTTGAACTCCGAGTTCGTTGTTTGTTTGAGAAAAATGTGATTTGCTAAATGACCATTTAAAAGTTGTTATTATTTTGAAAATCTATTTTGTTCTGAAAGTTGAACTTGCATCGTTGCGTAAACATGATATTTTAGAAAACGATTACTAATGTTTTAAGAAAAACCCCGTATTTATAAGTTTAACAGTTATAAATGAAAACCTAGAAAAAATAAACCAATGGTCTTATTACAAAATATTAACCCAAAATAAATAATCTTAAAATAAGGTAAAAATCAAAATTACTAAATTTCACGAGTAGTATCTCCGATGTATAGCCACCCCCGAGTCCTCCACGGCTCCCAATCCTCTATCTGGAATTACTCAAACATTTAATAAAAAAGGGGGTGAGTTTATTTAAAAACTCGCAGTGTACACCCTCATCAAGAAGAACATGCATCAAAACAATTCGCGGGCCCAAGCCCATTAAAGTAACTGGTGGCAATTGGGCATTAGCCCAAAATAGCCTCTGGTTGGGCCTTAACCCAAGTCAAATGTCACATGTCATACATATAAATCGGGCCTAAGCCCATCTCAAAGAATATAATCCAGATATGCAATGCGTTAATGCCCATACTAACCCTCGCACTCGCCTCCCGTCCAACCCTACACTCTCGTGGGGATTTAATCGACCCATCCATCCCTTACACTCCTTATGTAGCACCGTTACGGTGACTAATCTTATCAAAGGCAAAGATAGCCGCTTGGTGGCTAAAAAGCCTTCAAAAGAGCGGTATTACAATTGGCACAAAGCCATCGCTGATCAGATTATATTTGGCACATAGCCATCGACGGTAATATAATCGCAGCACATGTACTTTGGTAAATATGATCGACACGTAGTCATCGATATATAAGTTAGGCACATAGCCACGGTAAATACAATTGGCACAAAGCCATAATATCGCACAAAGCCCATATTAGTGGCACACAAATCTCTCAGAACATTATCTGCAGGCAAAGATGGCTACTCCGTGGCTAAAAGCCCATTGTGGCTATAAAGCCTTCTGTGGATCCATACCGCTCAGCGACATATACGATCCTATTAGCACTTCCTCCGTATTAATAATCCCAACCCCATGCAATATGTCGTGGTATGTCATGCTCAATCATTACACGTGTATGCAAAATGGCCATGCTCAAGAACAATTATTTAAACATGTAATAAAAGCATATCACCATACAACCACAGCCAAATTAGTCCACTCATTGCACAAGTCGATCATCTACCTACAAGGGCAAATCACCATTTTACCCTATAAATGGTATTTTGGTAATTCTACCTTACAGTGGGTAGTTCTGTAATTCTACTCATAACTAATCCATGTATGCAACGCATCTCAAACATAATCAATCATACAATTAACACATACAACACTAGTACAACGGCCATTTTGTCGTTTAGGGGTAAAACGGTAATTTTGCAAATCGAGGGTATTTCAAAGAATTTTGCAAATCTGGGGTATTTTGCTAATTTTACAACCGGGGTATTTTAAGTAATTTCACAAATCGGGGTATTTCGGTAATTTTGCTAACCGGGGGTATTTTGGTAATTTCACAAATTGGGGTATTTTAGTAATTTCACAAACCTGGTATTTCAAAGTAATTTCACAAATCAAGGGTATTTTTGCAATTTTACAAATCGGGGGTATTTCGATAATTTTGCAAATCGAGGGTATGTCGGTAATTTCACAAACCGGGGGTATTTCAGTAATTTTACAAACCAAGGGTATTTCGGTAATTTTGTAAACCAAGGGTATTTCAAAGTAATTTTGTAAACCAAAGGTATTTTAGTACTTTTGTAAACCAAAGGTATTTCAGCACTTCAAGACTGCAATGGCCTTTCAAAGGCCCGATGTCGCTCTGAAAGCGACTCAACTACCATTTCCTGGTCAGACAGACTATTGGGCCTAAAACCCGATTTTGGCCCATTTGGGCCCACACGCCGTGGCCCACCTAACAAAAATCTAGCCACGATATGAGATTCACCTAGTCTAGTTCACTATATACTACACCATCATACATTTTATTCAATTGGGCCCACAGCCCATTGGGCCCAAGCAATTTCAACCCACAAGAATACCATCGATGGCCTCAACTATCGCAGCCAAGCCCCACACGTGTTTGCACGCCGCGTGGGTACTATTGCCGTGACCGCACTTCTGGCATTTGTCGCCTACAACTAGAGAGAGAGAGTTACACACCTTATAGAATCTGGTGCTAACTGCGTTCACCACTCTCGTGCCCAAACGCCTCCAAGGTATCCTTCCTCCTATCATAGAATGCTCTATATATAGCTAGCTTCTCACCTTCCTTCTTTGTATCTTTCGATGTGGGATCCCCTTCACAAGAGAGTTTAAACCAACTCAAACTCTTGCCGCCCAATTCAAGTAAAATAAATACTCCTTGCTTTTCATGAGATTCGAACCTGTGCTTCCTTCAATAGTTCAACACGCCACTTGCCACCAAGCCACAAGCTCCTCTTGTGTCTTAAACCATGCGCAACTAAATATAAATCTATAGCCAAATTCTAAAGTCCATTTAAAAAAGAAAATCAAAATGCAAGAGCCAAGACTTGAACCTTGACCTCCTTCCTTCCCTCGTGGCGCCACTCCTTGCCTCTAAGTGGCGTCACTTTGCCACTACACCACACCTCCACTTGTGTCATTTTTCTCCACATTTTATTCTTAAAGCTACCTACCAACTCCTGGTGGTTTTTTCACCTAAAACCAAAATTTTCCTAAAGCTCAAGTTTAATCTCTGGACTTCATAGAAGCTTCCCCTAACCTTCCAAAATCACTCACCTAATAGGTCCAACAAGCCGTTTCTTATTCTCAAAAATTTTAAACGCTACTACGCCTAAGGACCATTGGGCCCAATCCTACTAGGCCCAACTTTGGGATGTTACAAGTAGCTACCGAGGCGCCAAGAGTCGCCGAGAGGCCATGGACCAGTCGAGGTGGTAATGGTGTAGGACGAGGTCAAGGTGCACCGAGTAGAGGTACGGTGCAAATGGGGGCAACACGGAGGCGAGACAAACCAGTTTGGTCTATGCGGTCGACGTCGAGAGGATGGTGATGCACTAGACGCCATAACCGAGCACGCTCTTCATATCCGATGTACCTTTACCGCTTTGATAGACATTGATCCACCCATTCAGATGTTGCATGTGCCGTGGTCTAGAACTCTAAATATTAGATCCGAGATTATCGCTAGAGAAACAATCGTGATGAGCCCATTAGGACATTTCTGTAGTAGTACATAAGTTGTTTAGGATGTGCCCTTAGAAGTTCGGGGGGAAGTATTTTCTAGCGGATTTGATGGAACCGCCATTCGGGAGTTCGATCTTATTTTTGGCATGGACTGGCCGGTTAAGCATCGTGGCAAATTTGGACCGTGGCCGCAGCGATGGTATTAAGAACTTCAGAGGATAAGAAAGTGATGATGATAGGTGAAAGAAAAACTATCTGCCTAATGTGGTATCTCGCTTAAAGGTAGAGAAGTTGGTGCGAAAGGGTGTGGAGCGTTTCTAGCCTTTATCGCTTTGGAGGCCAAAGAGTTGTCAATTGAGAGTGTTAGAACAGTTGAAAGAGTTTTCGACGCCTTTCTCGAGGAGCTTCCAAGATTGCCTCCGCATCGTGAAGTGGAATTTGGCATTGAGTCGCTGCCGTGAACGGCTCCGGTGTCTCATTGCTCCTTGCTGCACGGAGCCGAAGGAGTTAGCGGAGCTTAAAGCTCAAATTCGTGGAGTTGTTGATCGCTGGATTTATTCGACCAAGTGTGTCGCGTGGGAGCACCGGTGTTGTTCGTTAAGAAAAAGGATGGGTCAATGCGTATGTGTATCGATTATAGACAATTGAATAAGTTGACGATCAAGAACAAGTATCCGTTACCGAGGATCGATGATCCGCTCGATCACCGAGGAGCTTCGGTTTTCTCAAGATAGATTTGAGATCGGATATCACCGCTAAAAGTCAAGGAGGTGGATATTCATAAGACAGCCGCTTTGAACTCGTTATGGGCATTACGAAGTTCTTAGTGATGCCGCTCGGGTTGACTAATGTACCAGCTGCATTTATGGACATGATGAACCGAGTCTTCCAACCCTATCTAGACCGATTTGTGGTAGTGTTCATAGATGACATCTTGGTGTACTCAATGACTAAAGAGGAGCATGATTCGCATTTACGGGTCGATTGCAGATATTAAGGGAGAAACAATTGTATGCCAAATTCAAGAAGTGTTAATTTTAATGAGAGGTGACCTTTTTGGGACATGTTGTGTCCGCCAAGGAATTAGAGTTGATCCCCGGAAGGTCGAGGTTGTGTTGGATCGAAGCCACCAAGTCAATGGCGTAAATTTGGAGTTTTCTAGGTTTACCGGGTATTATAGGCGCTTTCGTTGAGGGGTTTTCGTTGATTGTCGCACCCCTAACTAAGCTATTGCGTAAGGAGTACCGCTTGTGTGGTTAGATAAGCAAAGAAGAGAGCTTTGAGAAATTGAAGAAGATTCTCACGTAAGCGCCAAAGATTGATTCAACTCGAGGTCTGGTGAGGAGTTTATCGCTTATTGTGATGCGTCACACACGGGCTTGCTGTGTGTCGATGCAAGGGGAAAAGTGGTGGCTTATGCATCTCGTCAATTAAGGCCGCATGAGGTAAACTATCCCACTCATGATTTGGAGTTAGCCGCAGAGTGTTTGCTCAAGATTTGGAGACACTATCTGCAGACGGGGAGAAGTCGATTATCTACATGGATCATAAGAAATCAAGTACTTCCTTACCTAGAAGGAGTTGAACTTAAGATAGCAGAGGTGGATAGAACTGTTGAAATATTATGACCTCTCAATCGAGTATCATCCAGAAAAGCTAACGTAATGGCGTATGCGCTGAGTCGTAAGGTGATATCGACGATTTGAGAGCAATGTTTGCTCATCTCATCCTTTATGAAGATGGTAGTCTGTTAGCCGTAACTTCGTGTGAAGCCTGCATGGGTAAATCCGACAAGGAAAAGTAGTTGTCGATGAAAGATTGAGTTCTCGGCTTCAAAGCAGTGGAAGGTGGTGAGATAGGGATTTTGGGTTGAATAGTGATGGAGTGTTGTGTTTCGCTGAAGAGTTTGTATGCCTGTGGATTCGGAATTGAGGCAAATGATTCTCGTGTGAGGCGATAGTAGCTTATATGCTATGCACCCCGGGGATATAAGATATACCGAGACCTCTCAGGAGCAGATTGGCTGTGGTTGAAGCGAGAGGTTACCGACCTCGCGGAACAAGTGATTGACATGTCGCAGTGAAGGCGTAACATCAACTATCGCCGTGGTTGCTACAACCGTGAAAATTCCATTATGGAAATGGGAAAGGATAACGATGGATTTTGTTAGTGGGTTACCTTTAACGCCTACTAAGAAAGATTCAGATGGGTTATAAAGTGGATCGACAACAAAGATCGCCATTTCCTACCGCTCGCACGGATTATTCGCTGCGTAAGTTGGCCAAGTTGTATGTAGCAGTAGATTGTGAGGTTACATGGGGTACCAGTTGTCTATCATATAAGACGTGGATCCTAGGTTTACATCACTGCTCGAAGGCTTTACATGAAGCTTTAGGTACAAGGCTAAATTTCAAGACGATTTTCACCCACCCAGATCGTGGTGGTCACTGGAGAGAGTAATCTAGATTCTAGAAGACATGTTAAGGGGCCGTGGTGATCGACTTCGTGGGTAGTTGGGAAGATTTTCACCGTAGGCAAAGTTTGCTTACAACAACAACTATCAATCCAAAGATCCGCATGGCACCCTATGAGGCGCTGTATGATATCGTGAGGTGTCGTGACACCTACCGTTGGATCGAAATGGGGAACGAGCGCTTATTGGGTCCCGAGTTGATCTCTGAGACGGAGGAAAAAGTTAAGGTAATTCGCACGGTTAAAAGAAGCTTGACGCATGTAAATCATATGCAGATCCAAGCGTAAGGATATAGAGTTTGGCGTGTGGGAGATCAGGTCTTTTGAAGGTCTCACCTTGAAGAAGATCTTAAGATTTGGACGGAAGGGCGTTAAGCCCCAGGTTCATCTGACCATACCGTGTAATCGGCGTAGTTGGGCCAAGTGGCTTATCACCGGAGTTACCTCCCGAGTTAAGTCGATACATAGTGTATTCCATGTCTCTATGTTAAGGCTATCGCTTCTGATCCATCTCATATCGCATCACTGGAGGAAGTTGAGATAATACCCGACTTGTCTTTTGAAGAAGAGCCGCATGCATTTTAGATCGGATACTAAGGTGCCGAGAAGGAAGTCGGTTCGTTAGTCAAAGTATTATGGCGTAATCACTGATCGAGGAAGCTACATGGGAGCTGTAAGACGCGATTCGCAACAATACCCTCATCTCTCTTTAATCGTAAATTTCGAGGCCGAAATTTTCTTTAAGGGGGTAGAATTGCAACATCCCGAAATTCGTAATTTTATGTCCAGTGCATTATATCATGCCGCAGCTAGTTAAGAATGTTAATTGTGTATGTTTATGTAACATCCCGCTTAGGGCCTAGTTAGAATAGTGGTTCGAGACCACAAACTCGAGGGTCATGAATGAGTTTTGAGGCTTATATTATGTATGCATGCTAGTGTGAAAGTTTCATGAAGCAATTTTGTGAAATTGGGGTTGAATTGTCCAAAAGGACTAAATTGCAAAAGTTGCAAATGTGTGTTTCTAGAAGCTATATGTGTGAAATAGCTTTAGATTATTAATTAGAGGTCCTTAAATAGCAATTTATCCAAATTGTAATTTTTGGACAAAATGGGCATGGATGAGTTAAAATTGAAAGTTTATCAAAAGGGCATTTTGGTCATTTATCAATTAAGTGATTAAAATAGGTGAAAAGATGATAGAAATTCATTCATCTTCCTCCTATAGCTGCTCTAAAATTAGAGAAACCATTGTTAGGGCTCGCTCAATTTTTCAAGCTTGCTAGTAAGTGCTCCTAAGCCCTGGTTTTTGATATTCTTCGTATTTTTGAAGTCCTAGTAGCATGAGTAAGCTATTTATAGCTATTTGGTGAGCTATTATGGATGTTCAAAAATGTACACATGTATGACATGCATGTATTTTGATGTTTTATGGAAGAATATGAAAGCTTGATGTAGTAGAAACATCTTTTGCTAAGTGATTTTCCATGAAAATGCATGTAGGGACTTAGTTGTGAAAATCTTAAGTTTGGTCATACATGGGTGATTTAGTGAGATTTGATGAATGCCTTAGTTGAGTAAGTGGTTCGGCTAAGCATGAAAGAGTATAAAGTTGAATAAAAATCACTTTACAAGCCTTTGGGACTAAAGTGTAAATATGAGAAAGTTTAGGGGCAAAATAGTAATTCTGCTAAAGTATGAGATGTGGGTCAATTTAGTCAATGTCTGTATTGAATAAGCTAATTTATTCATTATAGATCAATAAAGACGAAGCCCGGATCGAAACCGAGGCAAAAGTAAGGTGGTGGACTAAATTGCACATTTCAATACTTTTGAGTATCGAGGTAAGTCCATGCATAAACAATGCATTCATACTTACAATTTTTTGATGATAGCTAGTGTGTAGCTAATTCGAGATTGATTTAGAACCTATGTGGTTCAAGTAGAATGAATGTAGTAGAAATGGTGAATGAATGTATGATCGAGAATGATTGGGAATCTATGTGGTTTAAGTAGACTTGTGCATGTGTTGTGATAATGCTAGATGGTAGGCTAAGTGCGATACCATCCTAATGCATATTGACGATGAGCTAGCTATGTGCGATGCTATCGTGAGGTATATCATCTAGTGAGCTATGTGCTGAATCACTACGAATACCATTGTGGTAGGCTAAGTGTGATACCACCTTATTAATCAAATGTGGTGTGCTAAGTGCGAAACCACCGAGATATTGGCTGTGTGGATTGACTGTGTGTATTAACTGTGTGGATGAGTAGTGTGGATTAGTTATGTAGACTAGCTGTGTGGATGAGCTGTGTGGATAAGTTATGTGGATTGACTGTGTGGATGTATTACGATAAATAATGATGTGTTGTATATTACGTAAATGTGATATTGAATGCGGGGGTGCATTTCAATGGTTATGAGTATGTGACTCATGATATGTTGGAAATGTGGTAAGGGATAGAAAGAGTAAGCATAGTTGTGAATTACTTGTTGGTATAATGCTAATAGTTGCTTAGCTTATACTATGTTGCTTATTTGTTTATGTGTAAACTTACTAAGCTTAAAGCTTATTCTCTTTCTTTTCCTTTGTCTTATAGATTAAAGCGCTGAATCGAGATACGAGGATCATCGTAAGATAGCCCACATATCAAGACACTTTGGTACATGAAACTTAATGTTTTGTATATGGCATGTATAGGGGCTAGATAATTTAGTAAATTTTGTTGTAAATGGCTAAGATGTGTTCGCTATAGATGGATAGCTTATTTTGTATAATGCCATGGTTGTTGGCTATTACATTATATGAAAGAAAGATGTAGTTTTCTATGTGAGAATGCACTTCAATTTGAGTTGATTATGATGGTGTTAGATGAGTATATGTTGTGTATGTTAGAAGGGTGAAAAGAACTTGACACTTAGTCTTGTTCTTGACCATGGGTAGACACACGGGCATGTGTCTAGACCATGTGTGACACACTGGTCACCACGGGCCAAAGGCCGTGGCCGCAAGGCCCTCGCATGTTAATATTTGAAAACAGATTAGACCTCGGCTAGTCACACGGCGTGTGCCTAGGGCGTGTGGGATTAATCGTTGTTGGCCACTGCCAGCCACACACGCGCGTGTGTCTAGACTTCAGGTCGTATGCGAGGGAAGTCGTGTTCACCACGGTTGGGGAGCACGCGTTCCATGGCCATGGGGCATTTGGAAGAATGCTTGGGTTTTTAGGCATGGTCTGGGGACATGGGCGTGTGTGCTCATACACGGGCGTGTCTAATCTTGCACCCAAGCGTGTGAGACCCGTATAAAAGAGAAAAATTTTAAGGATCGTAAAGTTTCGGATTAGTCTCGAGAGTCCTCATGTGCACCAAGGTTACCACACCGTAATCCCTCGGCGACTTGGTCGTAGGTTTGTTTAATTAGGCTTTTAAAGTCTTACGCCCTTGTTGGGGTAAACTAGTCCTAAGGTTTAAAGCACTTATCACTATCTACTTTCCATGCTTCCTACCCTTCTACAAGTAATAATCCACAAAGAAGTAAGTACTTACTCGGGCGGATTGGTGCCGAGACTCGGTACATGTCGTTTCAAAAACCAAAGGTATTTCAAAAGGCCTACTAAATTATTTTGGGCCTTGGGCCCCCACAAATGAGTTTTGAACCTGGCTCGATACCAATTTGTAACACCCCAAACCCGCCCATGAGTCCCGTCCGATCTCGTATGTCACGAGTAAAATAATTTGGACCAATTTGAAAGTTTGGTGAAAATTTGATAAAATTTGGCTAAGGTTTTAAAACGGTGTTTGAAAACTCAATTGGGCTTTTATAAACATGGTTGTTGATGAACTCTTTGAAACTGTCTCGATTATTTAAAATTTAAGGAACTTTCAAAATCATTATTGAAGTGGTGAATTTTGTTACCCGATGGTAACTTCTTTGAAAACTCGTAAAGTTATTAAGTTAGAAAAGTTACTTTTAACCAGCTTCAATTAATTTTTATAAGATTCCATTTGTAATAACATGAGTAAAGTAAAGCAATAAAATAAACATCCAAGAATTAGCGGCTTTATTACATCCCAAATTAAAAGACTTTAAGAAAAAAAAAAAAAAGATTAACCTAAACAAAGTAATTTTCAAATCCATCGATAAGCATGGCCGCTTCGAGTCCTCCTACCCATCTCCGCGCTTCTACTCATCCGCAAATGGTAAAGGAAGGGGTGAGTCACCGAGACTCAATGTGTAAATCCCCACCCTAAAATACATCTCATACACAATTCATTAATAAACATGCTCATGCAACCCAACTAGCCATCCATACTCCTTTTCTACCTCGTGGTCAAAACCACTGATGACTTAAAGTCACGATTTAAATGATGGGGCCAACCCATCGGTGGTCAAAATCACTGATGACCATAGGTCACAATATATCAAGTGTGGTCAAAACCACTGGTGGTACCAAACCACCGACTTAGTCGCAAATAATCAATCGCTGTGGTCAAAACCACCGATGACCATAGGTCACAATAATCTGATGGGGCCAACCCATCTTGTGGTCAAAACCACCGACGAATAGTACCATAGTTCATCCCTCCTCTCATCAATCCCACCATCACATGCTTATACAACAAATTTCATATATCATGTCATAGTACTAAACATCATGTGATGGCATGCAAACATATATCAAAAATCACAAGTTAGGGACTTACCCTAATCCATGTTTAAGCCCACAAGCATATCATAGATCACTACCAAAATTTATACTCAAGACAATAATATAGCAAGTTTATTAATAAAGTGTGTAAAGAGTTTACACACACCTGCTTCTACCTAATTCCTAGATCCCTAAGATCCGATCTACGATGCTAAATCCCTTGACCTATAATCTGGGCCAACAACATGATTAGGACTTAGGCCTATTTGGCCAAACCAAATTAATACCAAAGGCTCTTTAAGTGACTTACCTCGAACGGATTTGATTCCCAAACAAATCTCAAATCACACGTGATTAAGACTATGTCGAAATTCCTTTAACAACCCACAAAAAGATCGGTCACCACATATATTACCTAACATGGCCTTTGGCCGAAAGTCATAGCTCACATACCGAGCTTACCTTAAATCCCGGAAGACCTCCATTCTTCTTAATGCCGGCTTTCTAAAAAGGGTTACAAATCCAAGATCCACACTTATTGGAATCGGGCAGCAAAGACCTTGCTTTAGGAGGATTCGGCCTTAAGCCCTTTATGGAAGAGATATTCCGCTAGCAACACAAATGGAAGGTGCAATTTTTAGTAAAAGAGAGGAGTAGGTTCTGCTTAAGTAGAAACAATGGAAGAAAGCGGGTTTGAAGAATTTTGAACAATGAGGGCTAGGAGAATTCTGCTAGGAAACAAATTGGAAAAAGAAATAAAAGAAAACCAATTTAGATGAATTTCGCACTCCCTTTACTATATTCAAAACCGATTTGAAAGTCCCATAGAGTCCCATAATCGGCCATTTCTTCCCATGTGATAAAACTTTATCTATTAATTATCACCGCTCCAATTAAATTAAAACCATATCAATCCTTTATCCCATCCCTTATCACTTCTTTAAATCAAATAAAATAACAAAAAAATAATACTAATCCCATCCTCCAAATTAATTTGAAGAATATAAAACAAATTTATCCTTATCAAATTAAAAGTCCCAATGGCAAAGCCAATTACTAATTCTCTTCACGCAAAGATGCATAAAAAAATAAAACCCCAATTGTGTACTCCCTTGCTCTGAACCTAGAACTCACTATCGCAGACCTCTTCGCCTAACGCCAAGTGCCACTCTTCCAAGGCGTTATTTTATGACATAAATGCGCTATATTTTCTTTTAAGCCCTTCTAACTCAAACCCATCACCGCATATATAGAAAATAAATGCAAACGCCGCTCCAGCCCACTTAAATCTGCGACTGCGCCCATTCTCTCCTCCAACTCTTAAGGGCGCTTAGGTTACCACTTTACACGCGCTTTATTTTCGTGACATGTTTCTCCCAAATTTCAAATTTACCCCTATCTCCTAGCTTCCTCATTTAAGATACTTAAAAGAAATTTTTAGTTCCAAGTCCGACTGCTCTCGTGGTTAGCTCTAGGCCCTAGAACATGCTTAATACTTCTAGAATTTAATTCTTCAAGCACACACATGGGAAAATATTTAAATTACAAATAACCCCTAATTCGTGGTGTTACAATTCTACTTCTTAAAATAATTTCGTCCTCTAAATTACTTACTAACGAATAATCAGACATCCTAACTCACCGCACACGCTTATGTCACTGCTGACTGATCTTAACAAATCTAACACATCCCTAGAACTCATTTCTAACGTCATGATTTAACTGATTAAAAAGTTTTATGCATTAGTATTTGTTCCAATGCTTAACCGCAAAAAATTTTATGAAAAGAATTTCTAGAAGTGGTTCTTTGATCGTAACAAAGTTTCAGTTCAAGTTTACTAATCTAATTCGCAGAATCACATTCATATTCATCCACAACATTCACTTCACCACTTTGGGCATTTCCACGATCATTCCCTACCCTGTGGTAATTTCGCCATTTTTCCTATGTGGGTATTTTCGTAATAAATCAGAGGAATTTTGAAACTTTAATAAATCAAGACATTTTGAAATTTCCCCAAACTGGAGGGTATTTTCAAAAATTTTGTAAATTAAAGGTGCAAAATTTTTGGAAACCAGTATTTTGGTAATTTTGTCAATCAGGGGTAATTTTGTAAATTTCAAAAGTCGTATTATTTTGAAATACAAAATTTGGGATACTTTTGCAAAGTAAGAGAATTTTTATTGAAATCGAGGTAATACTGGGTAATTTTAAAACCAAGGGGCATTTTCGTAATTTTTCCACTAGGGCATTTTGGTAATTTTGATAAATCGAGAATATTTTGAAAATTTTCCAAAATAAATTTGTCCTACTATTTAAAAGAGATATTTTAGTGATTTTAAAACTAGAGTTTTCCTTAAAACATGGCTAATCCTTCGTGTTTTATTTAGCGTGTTTAGCGCAAGCATCGAAGTCCTCTCGTTGTGGTGAACCGGTTAGCTTACGCACTGTAGGAACTGCGAAGAGGAGGTGAGTCACGAGGACCGCTAAGTACCAAGCTCTTCGGATCCAATCCTAGACATGCGCACCAAGGTGTTACCACACTCCTAACCTCTGCGACTTGGTCGTAGGTTTGTTTAATTAGGCTTTTAAAGTCTTACGCCCTTGTCGGGTAAACTAGTCCTAAGGTTTAAAGCACTTATCACTATCTACGCTCCATGCTTCCTACCTTCTACAAGTAATAATCCACAAAGAAGTCGAAGTACTTACAGGCGGATTGGTGCTCTGAGACTCCTATAAGGCGTCGTTTCAAAACCAGCAGTATTTCAAAAAGG